>OY804590.1:78408254-79608254 GCA_963680875.1 Bathymodiolus brooksi
TTTAGTTTTATGTGTATGTTTTGTAGATTGTTGTTTGTCCTTTTGTACTTTTTCATTTGGCCATCGTGTTGTCTGTTCTTCTTCGATTTACGGATTCTGGTTACCTCTTTATTTGGTATCTTCAAATTTTATTTTGAGACTATAGTTTGTTATGACTACTTTTGTAAGAAACTCCTAGAGGTAAATGGGGCACTGTCTGCACTTTAAAATATTTGATGTAATTTTTTATGTAAATAATACCGCTAATTTTTAAGACCTTAAAAACCAGCAAATATGTTCCTCCTGTACCTTTTTTAGCTCACCTGGCCATAGGCCAAGTGAGCTTTTGTCATGGGTAAGCGTCTGTCGTCCATCCGTTCGTCCGTTAGCTTTTCACATTTAAATCTTCTTCTCTGAAACCTCTGAACAGATTTCAACCAAACTTGCCAGAAATGTTCATTGGATGGTCCTCTACCAGATTTGTGCTTTTGGTGCTGATTTGAAATCCAACATGGCTGCCAGGGTCCATAATGTGTTCTCATTGGCTGAAATTTTAAAAATCATTTGTCAGAAACCACCAAGCCAATTGAATTGTGACTTTGCAGGAATGATCATTGGGTGGTCCTGTACTAAAATTGTGAATCGTTTGCCGATCGGAAATTCAAGATGGCCGCCATGACTCGACTTAATTTAACATTGGACCCTATGGGAATTTCACATTTTCATCTTTTTTTCTGAAACCACATAACAGATTTGAAACAAATTTGGCAGAACTGTTCATTGGATGGTCATATAGAAGATTTTTGTTTTTGGCGCTGATCGGAAATACAACATGGCTGGCAGGGCCCATAATGTGCTCTGATTGGTCGAAATTTTAAAAATCTTCTTGTTAGAAACCACTAAGCCAATTGAATTGTGACTTTGCAGGAATGATCATTGAATGGTCCTGTTCTAAACTTGTGAATCGTTTGCCGATCGGAAATTCAAGATGGCCACCATGACTCGACTTAGTTTAACATAGGACCCTATGGGAATTTCTCATTTTCATCTTTTTTTCTGAAACCACAAAACAGATTTGAACCAAACTTGGCAGAAATGTTCATTCGATCGTCATATACAAGATTTTTGATTTTAGCGCTGATCGGAAATCCAACATGGCTGCCAGGGTCCATAATGTGTTCTCATTGGCTGAAATTTTAAAAATCATTTGTCAGAAACCACCAAGCCAATTGAATTGTGACTTTGCAGGAATGATCATTGGGTGGTCCTGTACTAAAATTGTGAATCGTTTGCCGATCGGAAATTCAAGATGGCCGCCATGACTCGACTTAATTTAACATTGGACCCTATGGGAATTTCACATTTTCATCTTTTTTTCTGAAACCACATAACAGATTTGAACCAAATTTGGCAGAACTGTTCATTGGATGGTCATATAGAAGATTTTTGTTTTTGGCGCTGATCGGAAATACAACATGGCTGGCAGGGCCCATAATGTGCTCTGATTGGTCGAAATTTTAAAAATCTTCTTGTTAGAAACCACTAAGCCAATTGAATTGTGACTTTGCAGGAATGATCATTGAATGGTCCTGTTCTAAACTTGTGAATCGTTTGCCGATCGGAAATTCAAGATGGCCACCATGACTCGACTTAGTTTAACATAGGACCCTATGGGAATTTCTCATTTTCATCTTTTTTTCTGAAACCACAAAACAGATTTGAACCAAACTTGGCAGAAATGTTCATTCGATCGTCATATACAAGATTTTTGATTTTAGCGCTGATCGGAAATCCAACATGGCTGCCAGGGTCCATAATGTGTTCTCATTGGCTGAAATTTTAAAAATCTTCTTGTCAGAAACCACCAAGCCAATTGAATTGTGACTTTGCAGGAATGATCATTGGGTGGTCCTGTACTAAAAATGTGAATCGTTTGTCGATCGGAAATTCAAGATGGCCACCATGACGCGACTTTATTTAACATTGGACCCTATGGGAATTTCACATTTTCATCTTTTTTTCTGAAACCACATAACAGATTTGAACCAAATTTGACAGAACTGTTCATTGGATGGTCATATAGAAGATTTTTGTTTTTGGCGCTGATCGGATATACAACATGGCTGGCAGGGCCCATAATGTGCTCTGATTGGTCGAAATTTTAAAAATCTTCTTGTTAGAAACCACTAAGCCAATTGAATTGTTACTTTGCAGGAATGATCATTGAGTGGTCCTGTTCTAAACTTGTGAATCGTTTGCCGATCGGAAATTCAAGATGGCCGCCATGACTCGACTTAGTTTAACATAGGACCCTATGGGAATTTCTCATTTTCATCTTTTTTTCTGAAACCACAAAACAGATTTGAACCAAACTTGGCAGAAATGTTCATTCGAACGTCATATACAAGATTTTTGATTTTGGCGCTGATCGGAAATCCAACATGGCTGCCAGGGTCCATAATGTGTTCTGATTGGCTGAAATTTTAAAAATCTTCTTGTCAGAAACCACCAAGCCAATTGAATTGTGACTTTGCAGGAATGATCATTGGGTGGTCCTGTACTAAAAATGTGAATCGTTTGCCGATCGGAAATTCAAGATGGCCGCCATGACTCGACTTAATTTAACATTGGACCCTATGGGAATTTCACATTTTCATCTTTTTTTCTGAAACCACATAACAGATTTGAACCAAATTTGGCAGAAATGTTCATTCGATCGTCATATACAAGATTTTTGATTTTGGTGCTGATCGGAAATCCAACATGGCTGCCAGGGCCCATAATGTGTTCTGATTGGTCGAAATTTTAAAAATCTTCTTGTTAGAAACCAGTAAGCCAATTGAATTGTGACTTTGCAGTAATGATCATTGGGTGGTCCTGTACTAAATTTGTGAATCGTTTGCTGATCGGAAATTCAAGATGGCCACCATGACTCGACTTAATTTTAACATAGGACCCTATCATGGCCTATGGAAACAAAATTAAAAGTCTTCTCCTCTGAAACCAGTAAGTCAATTTAAAGCAAACATGGCATAAATGGTACTTAGGTGGTCAGCGGACATAGTTTTAACATAGGACCATATGGGGAAAATGCTTAAACAAATTTTCCTCTGAAACCAGTAAGCCAATTTAAAGCAAACATGGCATGAATGGTCCTTAAATGGTCAACTTTCAAAATTATATCCAGTGACCCAAACTTCCATCCAAGATGGCCACCGTCAGCAGACATAGTTTTAACATAGTACCCTATGGGAAATATGTTTAAAAATCTTCTCCTCTGAAACCAGTAAGCCAATTTAAAGCAAACATGACATGGATGGTCCTTAAGTGGTCACTTTTCAAAATTGTGTCTGGTGACCCTAACCTCCATCCAAGATGGCCGTCTTCAGCGGACATACTGTTGTTTTAACATAGGGCCCTATGGGAAAAAATGTTTTAAAATCTTCTCTGATGAAACCAGTAAGTCAATATAGCAAACATGTCATCGATGGTCCTTAGGTGGTCAACTTCCAAAATTGTGTTCAGTGATCCCGACATCGTTTTAACATAGGACCCTATGGGAAAATTGTTTTAAGTCTTCTCTTCTGAAACCAGTCAGCCAATTTAAAGCAAACATGGCATGGATGGTCCTTGGGTAGTATACTTTCAAATTTGTGTCCGGTGACCACAACCTCCATCCAAGATGGCTGCCATGAGCAGACATAGTTTTAACATAGAACCCTATGGCAGTATGGGATTTGAATAGTAACTTAGATGTATTCGGCATGCAGACATTCTTAAGAGGACTTATATATGTCAGGTGAGCGATACAGGCACACCTGAGCCTCTAGTTTTATACACCTGTCTCGAGACGGGCCGTATTATGTGATTGGGTATGGTGGGCGGGCATCCACACAGGTTTCCGCACAATATCTTTAGTTCTGCATATCGGATCTTTACCAAACTTGGCCACATGATTCCCCTGTGGAAGAGGAAGAACCCTATTTATTTTGGGGTCAAAGGTCAAGGTCACCGTTACTATGCATATAATTTTTGACAACAGGATCGTTTCCACATGATGACTTTAGTTCTGTATATTGGATCTTTACCAAACTTGACCACATGATTGCCCTATGGAGGGGGAAGAACCCTATTTATTTTGGGGTCAAAGGTCAAGGTCACCGTTACCATAAATATAATTTTTGACAACAGGGTCGTTTCCACATGATAACTTTAGTTCTGTATATTGGATCTTTACCAAACTTGACCACACGATTGCCCTGTGGAAGGGGAAGAATTGATATAGACAGGCGTATTTTGTGATGCGCACATTTCTTGTTTATTACGTACTGCCAGTTTCTCTGACACACTGAATGCCACAACCTGGTTTGGATTTTGTAATTAAATAAACGAGACTACTTGTCTATCAGTATAACGTCAACAACTAAACCAATATTTTCATGTTTTTATTAATATAGACTATACAAAATGTTACAAACAATTTATATATCTGTAAAAACAAAATCACATTTTAATATCAAGAACCATTCTGTACAGTCTTGGTCCTGAGCGAAAGATTCAATTGGATTCCATTTTCTGACCTCATTACAGCTGATATTTTCTTCTTTACTGTGTGATTTGAATCCAATGATAAACTGAACCTGAAAATTAAACGTTCACTGTTTATATCTCTTACTATATAACATGAAAGCTTACAGATGACACATGCTTTATATAAAAGGAAGGCTTGTGGTAGATACTTCTTACCATATTAAATGAAGCTCACAGCTGATACATTTTATTATATACATAACCGTATGCTTCCTATGTCTATACTTTAGTAATTTGCTTAAATCAATGAATATACATGTACAATATTACAATCCGGTCCTTCTGTCCGACTTTCTGACTTATCGTATTCTTAACAAGAGTACCACGATGGATAACACTAGTGGAACAGGAACTGCCTTCTCTTCCGGTGCATCTGAGTTCATGCCCAATGTTAGTGGGGTTCGTGGCATCTGAGTTAATGCCCAATGTTAGTGGGGTTCATGGCATCTGAGTGCATGCCCAATGTTAGTGGGGTTCATGGCATCTGAGTTCATGCCCAATGTTAGTGGGGTTCATGGCATCTGAGTGCATGCCCAATGTTAGTGGGGTTCGTGGCATCTGAGTTCATGCCCAATGTTAGTGGGGTTCGTGGCATCTGAGTTCATGCCCAATGTTAGTGGGGTTCATGGCATCTGAGTTCATGCCCAATGTTAGTAGGGTTCATGGCATCTGAGTTCATGCCCAATGTTAGTGGGGTTCATGGCATCTGAGTTCATGCCCAATGTTAGTGGGGTTCGTGGCATCTGAGTTCATGCCCAATGTTAGTGGGGTTCATGGCATCTGAGTTCATGCCCAATGATAGTGGGGTTCGTGGCATCTGAGTTCATGCCCAATGTTAGTGGGGTTCGTGGCATCTGAGTTCATGCCCATTGTTAGTGGGGTTCATGGCATCTGAGTTCATGCCCAATGTTAGTGGGGTTCGTGGCATCTGAGTTCATGCCCAATGTTAGTGGGGTTCGTGGCATCTGAGTGCATGCCCAATGTTAGTGGGGTTCGTGGCATCTGAGTTAATGCCCAATGTTAGTGGGGTTCATGGCATCTGAGTGCATGCCCAATGTTAGTGGGGTTCGTGGCATCTGAGTTCATGCCCAATGTTAGTAGGGTTCATGGCATCTGAGTTCATGCCCAATGTTAGTGGGGTTCATGGCATCTGAGTTAATGCCCAATGTTAGTGGGGTTCGTGGCATCTGAGTTCATGCCCAATGTTAGTGGGGTTCGTGGCATCTGAGTGCATGCCCAATGTTAGTAGGGTTCATGGCATCTGAGTGCATGCCCAATGTTAGTGGGGTTCGTGGCATCTGACTTCATGCCCAATGTTAGTGGGGTTCGTGGCATCTGAGTTCATGCCCAATGTTAGTGGGTTCGTGTCATCTGAGTTCATGCCCAATGTTCGTGGGGTTCATGGCATCTGAGTTCATGCCCAATGTTAGTGGGGTTCGTGGCATGTGAGTTCATGCCCAATGTTAGTGGGATTCGTGTTGTGTTGTGTAATCTTTAGTGTTTTGTCTACCATTGTATTTCTTTTTGTACTTATATTTTAACCACTGTATTGTAGTAAAAAAAAAGAGGGAAATATCAAATTTAGAGAGCACGACATGTTTCTAGAATAACCTTCATCAAGTACCCTCTAAGCCAAAATATTAGAAAGCCAAAAATCTTTGAGAGCAAAATACTAGAGGGTCTAAACAGACGGGGTAGATGATACCTTCAGGGTCTTATATAGTCCACTAGCAGAGATATCAACCCAGGAACACTAGAGGGTTTAAACAGACTGGGTAGATGATACCTTCAGGGACTTATATAGTCCACTAGCAGAGGTATCGCACCAGTTAAAACTAGAGGGTATAAGCAGACTGGGTAGATGACACCTTCAGAGATTTATATAGTCAACTAGCAGAGGTATTGACCCAGTTAAAACTAGAGGGTCTAAACAGACTGGGTAGATGATACCTTCAGGGACTTATATAGTCCACTAGCAGAGGTATCGACCCAGTTAAAACTAGAGGGTCTGAGGGTCTAAGCAAACGGGGTAGATGATACATTCAGGGACTTATATATAGTCCACTAACAGAGGTATCAACCCAGTTAAAACTAGAGGGTCTAAACAGACTGGGTATATGATTCCTTCAGGGACTTATATATAGTCCATTAGCAGAGGTATCGACCCAGTTAAAACTAGAGGGTCTGGGGGTCTAAGCAGACGGGGTAGATGATACATTCAGGGACTTATATATAGTCCACTAACAGAGGTATCAACCCAGTTAAAACTAGAGGGTCTAAACAGACTGGGTAGATGATACCTTCTGGGACTTATATAGTCCATTAGCAGAGGCATCGACCCAGTAAAAACTAGAGGGTCTAAGCAGATTGGGTAGATGATACCTTCAGGGACATATATAGTCCACTAGCAGAGGTATCGACCCAGTTAAAACTAGAGGGTCTAAACAGACGGGGTAGATGATACCTTCAGGGACTTATATAGTCCACTAGCAGAGGTATCGACCCAGTTAAAACTAGAGGGTCTGAGTGTCTAAGCAGACGGGGTAGATGATTCCTTCAGGGACTTATATATAGTCCATTAGCAGAGGCATCGACCCAGTTAAAACTAGAGGGTCTAAACAGATTGGATAGATGATACCCTCAGAGACTTATATAGTCCACTAGGAGAGGTATCGACCCAGTTAAAACTAGAGGGTCTAAGCAGACTGGGTAGATGATACCTTCAGAGACTTATATAGTCCTCGAGCAGAGGTATCGACCCAGTTAAAACTAGAGGGTTTAAACAGACTGGGTAGATGATAGTCCTTCAGGGACTTATATAGTCCACTAGCAGTGGTATCGACCCAGTTAAAACTAGAGGGTCTAAACAGACTGGGTAGATGATACCGTCAGGGATTATATAGTCCACTAGCAGAGGTATCAACCCAGTTAAAACTAGAGGGTCTAAACAGATTGGGTAGATGATACCTTCAGGGACTTATATATTCCACTAGCGGAGGTATCGACCCAGTTAAAACTAGAGGGTCTAAACAGACTGGGTAGATGATACCTTCAGGGACTTATATAGTCCACTAGCAGAGGTATCGACCCAGTTAAAATTAAAGGGTATAAGCAGACTGGGTAGATGATACCTTCAGAGACTTATATAGTCCACTAGCAGAGGTATCAACCCAGTTAAAACTAAAGGTTCTAAACAGACTGGGTAGATGACACCTTCAGAGACTTATATAGTCAACTAGCAGAGGTATTGACCCAGTTAACACTAGAGGGTCTAAACAGACTGGGTAGATGATACCTTCAGGGACTTATATATAGTCCGCTAGCAGAGGTATCGACCCAGTTAAGACTAGAGGGTCTAAGCACACTGGGTAGATGATACCTTCAGAGACTTATATAGTCCACTAGCAGAGGTATCGACCCAGTTAAAACTAGAGGGTTTAAACAGACTGGGTAGATGATAGTCCTTCAGGGACTTATATAGTCCACTAGCAGTGGTATCGACCCAGTTAAAACTAGAGGGTCTAAACAGATTGGGTACATGATACCTTCAGGGACTTATATAGTCCACTAGCAGAGGTATCGACCCAGTTAAAACTATAGGGTCTAAGCAGACTGGGTAGATGATACCTTCAGGGATTATATAGTCCACTAGCAGAGGTATCAACCCAGTTAAAACTAGAAGGTCTAAACAGACTGGGTAGATGATACCTTCAGGGACTTATATAGTCCACTATCAGAGGTATCAACCGAGTTAAAACTAGAGGGTCTAAACAGATTGGGTAGATGATACCTTCAGGGACTTATATAGTCCACTAGAGGAGGTATCGACCCAGTTAAAACTAGAGTGTCTAAACAGACTGGGCAGATGATACCTTCAGGGACTTGTATAGTCCACTAGCAGAGGTATCGACCCAGTTAAATCTAGAGGGTCTAAGCAGACTGGGTGGATGATACCTTCAGGGACTTATATAGTCCACTAGCAGAGGTATCGACCCAGTTAAAACTAGAGGGTCTGAGGGTCTGGGCAGACGGGGTAGATGATTCCTTCAGGGACTTATATATAGTCCATTAGCAGAGGTATCGACCCAGTTAAAACTAGAGGGTCTAAACAGACTGGGTAGATGATACCTTCAGGGACTTATATAGTCCACTAGCAGAGGCATCGACCCAGTTAAAACTAGAGGGTCTAAACAGATTGGATAGATGATACCCTCAGAGACTTATATAGTCCACTAGGAGAGGTATCGACCCAGTTAAAACTAGAGGGTCTAAGCAGACTGGGTAGATGATACCTTCAGAGACTTATATAGTCCACGAGCAGAGGTATCGACCCAGTTAAAACTAGAGGGTTTAAACAGACTGGGTAGATGATAGTCCTTCAGGGACTTATATAGTCCACTAGCAGTGGTATCGACCCAGTTAAAACTAGAGGGTCTAAACAGATTGGGTACATGATACCTTCAGGGACTAATATAGTCCACTAGCGGAGGTATCGACCCAGTTAAAACTAGAGGGTCTAAACAGACTGGGTAGATGATAACTTCAGGGACTTATATATAGTCCGCTAGCAGAGGTATCGACCCAGTTAAGACTAGAGGGTCTAAGCACACTGGGTAGATGATACCTTCAGAGACTTATATAGTCCACTAGCAGAGGTATCGACCCAGTTAAAACTAGAGGGTTTAAACAGACTGGGTAGATGATAGTCCTTCAGGGACTTATATAGTCCACTAGCAGTGGTATCGACCCAGTTAAAACTAGAGGGTCTAAACAGATTGGGTACATGATACCTTCAGGGACTTATATAGTCCACTAGCAGAGGTATCGACCCAGTTAAAACTATAGGGTCTAAGCAGACTGGGTAGATGATACCTTCAGGGATTATATAGTCCACTAGCAGAGGTATCAACCCAGTTAAAACTAGAAGGTCTAAACAGACTGGGTAGATGATACCTTCAGGGACTTATATAGTCCACTATCAGAGGTATCAACCGAGTTAAAACTAGAGGGTCTAAACAGATTGGGTAGATGATACCTTCAGGGACTTATATAGTCCACTAGAGGAGGTATCGACCCAGTTAAAACTAGAGTGTCTAAACAGACTGGGCAGATGATACCTTCAGGGACTTGTATAGTCCACTAGCAGAGGTATCGACCCAGTTAAATCTAGAGGGTCTAAGCAGACTGGGTGGATGATACCTTCAGGGACTTATATAGTCCACTAGCAGAGGTATCGACCCAGTTAAAACTAGAGGGTCTGAGGGTCTGGGCAGACGGGGTAGATGATTCCTTCAGGGACTTATATATAGTCCATTAGCAGAGGTATCGACCCAGTTAAAACTAGAGGGTCTAAACAGACTGGGTAGATGATACCTTCAGGGACTTATATAGTCCACTAGCAGAGGCATCGACCCAGTTAAAACTAGAGGGTCTAAACAGATTGGATAGATGATACCCTCAGAGACTTATATAGTCCACTAGGAGAGGTATCGACCCAGTTAAAACTAGAGGGTCTAAGCAGACTGGGTAGATGATACCTTCAGAGACTTATATAGTCCACGAGCAGAGGTATCGACCCAGTTAAAACTAGAGGGTTTAAACAGACTGGGTAGATGATAGTCCTTCAGGGACTTATATAGTCCACTAGCAGTGGTATCGACCCAGTTAAAACTAGAGGGTCTAAACAGATTGGGTACATGATACCTTCAGGGACTAATATAGTCCACTAGCGGAGGTATCGACCCAGTTAAAACTAGAGGGTCTAAACAGACTGGGTAGATGATAACTTCAGGGACTTATATAGTCCACTAGCAGAGGTATCGACCCAGTTAAAACTAAAGGGTATAAGCAGACTGGGTAGATGATACCTTCAGAGACTTATATAGTCCACTAGCAGAGGTATCAACCCAGTTAAAACTAAAGGTTCTAAACAGACTGGGTAGATGACACCTTCAGAGACTTATATAGTCAACTAGCAGAGGTATTGACCCAGTTAACACTAGAGGGTCTAAACAGACTGGGTAGATGATACCTTCAGGGACTTATATATAGTCCGCTAGCAGAGGTATCGACCCAGTTAAAACTAGAGGGTCTAAGCACACTGGGTAGATGATACCTTCAGAGACTTATATAGTCCACTAGCAGAGGTATCGACCCAGTTAAAACTAGAGGGTTTAAACAGACTGGGTAGATGATAGTCCTTCAGGGACTTATATAGTCCACTAGCAGTGGTATCGACCCAGTTAAAACTAGAGGGTCTAAACAGATTGGGTACATGATACCTTCAGGTACTTATATAGTCCACTAGCAGAGGTATCGACCCAGTTAAAACTAGAGGGTCTAAGCAGACTGGGTAGATGATACCTTCAGGTATTATATAGTCCACTAGCAGAGGTATCAACCCAGTTAAAACTAGAAGGTCTAAACAGATTGGGTAGATGATACCTTCAGGGACTTATATAGTCCACTAGAGGAGGTATCGACCCAGTTAAAACTAGAGTGTTTAAACAGACTGGGCAGATGATACCTTCAGGGACTTGTATAGTCCACTAGCAGAGGTATCGACCCAGTTAAAACTAGGGGGTCTAAGCAGACGGGGTGGATGATACCTTCAGGGACTTATATAGTCCACTAGCAGAGGTATCGACCCAGTTAAAACTAGAGGGTCTGAGGTTCTAAGCAGACGGGGTAGATGATTCCTTCAGGGACTTATATATAGTCCACTAGCAGAGGTATCGACCCAGCTAAAACTAAAGGGTATAAGCAGACTGGGTAGATGATACCTTCAGAGACTTATATAGTCCACTAGCAGAGGTATCAACCCAGTTAAAACTAAAGGTTCTAAACAGACTGGGTAGATGACACCTTCAGAGACTAATATAGTCAACTAGCAGAGGTATTGACCCAGTTAACACTAGAGGGTCTAAACAGACTGGGTAGATGATACCTTCAGGGACTTATATATAGTCCGCTAGCAGAGGTATCGACCCAGTTAAAACTAGAGGGTCTGAGGTTCTAAGCAGACGGGGTAGATGATTCCTTCAGGGACTTATATATAGTCCACTAGCAGAGGTATCGACCCAGCTAAAACTAGAGGGTCTAAACAGACTGGGTAGATGATACCTTCAGGGACTTATATAGTCCACTAGCAGAGGCATCGACCCAGTTAAAACTAGAGGGTCTAAGCAGATTGAATAGATGATACCCTCAGAGACTTATATAGTCCACTAGCAGAGGTATCGACCCAGTTAAAACTAGAGGGTCTAAGCAGACTGGGTAGATGATACCTTCAGAGACTTATATAGTCCACTAACAGAGGTATCGACCCAGTTAAAACTAGAGGGTCTAAACAGACTGGGTAGATGATAGTCCTTCAGGGACTTATATAGTCCATTAGCAGTGGTATCGACCAAGTTAAAACTAGAGGGTCTAAGCAGACTGGGTACATGATGCCTTCAGGGACTTATATAGGTCACTAGCGGAGGTATCGACCCAGTTAAAACTAGAGGGTCTAAGCAGACTGGGTAGATGGTACCTTCAGAGATTTATATAGTCCACTAGCAGAGGTATCGACCCAGTTAAAACTAGAGGGTCTAAACAGACTGGGTAGATGATAGTTCTTCAGGGACTTTTATAGTCCACTAGCAGAGGTATCAACCCAGTTAAAACTAAAGGGTCTAAACAGATTGGGTATATGATACCTTCAGGGACTTATATAGTCCACTAGCGGAGGTATCGACCCAGTTAAAACTAGAGGGTCTAAACAGACTGGGTAGATGATACCTTCAGGGACTTGTATAGTCCACTAGCAGAGGTATCAACCCAGTTAAAGCTTGAGGGTCTAAACAGATTGGGTAGATACCTTCAGCGACTTGTGTAGTTCACTAGCAGAGGTATCGACCCAGTTAAAACTAGAGGGTCTAAGCAGACTGGGTAGATGATACCTTTAGAGT
This sequence comes from Bathymodiolus brooksi, assembly GCA_963680875.1. NCBI lineage: Eukaryota > Metazoa > Mollusca > Bivalvia > Mytilida > Modiolidae > Bathymodiolus > Bathymodiolus brooksi. The sequence goes on from OY804590.1 coordinate 78,420,776, forward strand.
CTTATATAGTCCACTAGCAGAGGTATCGACCCAGTTAAAACTAGAGGGTCTAAATATACTGGGTAGATAATACCTTCATGGTCTTATATAGTCCACTAGCAGAGGTATCGACCCAACTAAAACTAGAGGGTCTAAGCAGACTGGGTAGATGATAACTTCAGGGTCTAATATAGTCCGCTAGCAGAGGTATCGACCCAGCTAAAACTAGAGGGTCTAAACAGACTGGGTAGATGATACCTTCAGGGACTTATATATAGTCCACTAGCAGAGGTATCGACCCAGTTAAAACTAGAGGGACTGAGGGTCTAAGTAGACGGGGTAGATGATACATTCAGGGACTTATATATAGTCAACTAACAGAGGTATCGACCCAGTTAAAACTAGAGGGTCTAAACAGACGGGGTAGATGATATCTTCAGGGACTTATATAGTCCATTAGCAGAGGCATCGACCCAGTGAAAACTAGAGGGTCTAAACAGATTGGGTAGATGATACCTTCAGGGACTTATATAGTCCACTAGCGGAGGTATCGACCCAGTTAAAACTAGAGGGTCTAAACAGACTGGGTAGATGATACCTTCAGGGACTTATATAGTCCACTAGCAGAGGTATCGACCCAGTTAAAACTAAAGGGTATAAGCAGACTGGGTAGATGATACCTTCAGAGACTTATATAGTCCACTAGCAGAGGTATCAACCCAGTTAAAACTAAAGGTTCTAAACAGACTGGGTAGATGACACCTTCAGAGACTTATATAGTCAACTAGCAGAGGTATTGACCCAGTTAACACTAGAGGGTCTAAACAGACTGGGTAGATGATACCTTCAGGGACTTATATATAGTCCGCTAGCAGAGGTATCGACCCAGTTAAAACTAGAGGGTCTAAGCACACTGGGTAGATGATACCTTCAGAGACTTATATAGTCCACTAGCAGAGGTATCGACCCAGTTAAAACTAGAGGGTTTAAACAGACTGGGTAGATGATAGTCCTTCAGGGACTTATATAGTCCACTAGCAGTGGTATCGACCCAGTTAAAACTAGAGGGTCTAAACAGATTGGGTACATGATACCTTCAGGGACTTATATAGTCCACTAGCAGAGGTATCGACCCAGTTAAAACTAGAGGGTCTAAGCAGACTGGGTAGATGATACCTTCAGGTATTATATAGTCCACTAGCAGAGGTATCAACCCAGCTAAAACTAGAAGGTCTAAACAGACTGGGTAGATGATACCTTCAGGGACTTGTATAGTCCACTAGCAGAGGTATCGACCCAGTTAAAACTAGAGGGGCTGAGGTTCTAAGCAGACGGGGTAGATGATTCCTTCAGGGACTTATATATAGTCCACTAGCAGAGGTATCGACCCAGCTAAAACTAGAGGGTCTAAACAGACTGGGTAGATGATACCTTCAGGGACTTATATAGTCCACTAGCAGAGGAATCGACCCAGTTAAAACTAGAGGGTCTAAGCAGATTGAATAGATGATACCCTCAGAGACTTATATAGTCCACTAGCAGAGGTATCGACCCAGTTAAAACTAGAGGGTCTAAACAGACTGGGTAGATGATAGTCCTTCAGGGACTTATATAGTCCATTAGCAGTGGTATCGACCCAGTTAAAACTAGAGGGTCTAAGCAGACTGGGTACATGATGCCTTCAGGGACCTATATAGTTCACTAGCGGAGGTATCGACCCAGTTAAAACTAGAGGGTCTAAGCAGACTGGGTAGATGGTACCTTCAGAGACTTATATAGTCCACTAGCAGAGGTATCGACCCAGTTAAAACTAGAGGGTCTAAACAGAATGGGTAGATGATAGTTCTTCAGGGACTTTTATAGTCCACTAGCAGAGGTATCAACCCAGTTAAAACTAAAGGGTCTAAACAGATTGGGTATATGATACCTTCAGGGACTTATATAGTCCACTAGCGGAGGTATCGACCCAGTTAAAACTAGAGGGTCTAAACAGACTGGGTAGATGATACCTTCAGGGACTTGTATAGTCCACTAGCAGAGGTATCAACCCAGTTAAAACTTGAGGGTCTAAACAGATTGGGTAGATACCTTCAGCGACTTGTGTAGTTCACTAGCAGAGGTATCGACCCAGTTAAAACTAGAGGGTCTAAGCAGACTGGGTAGATGATACCTTTAGAGTCTTATATAGTCCACTTGCAGAGGTATCGACCCAGTTAAAACTAGAGGGTCTCAATATACTGGCTAGATAATACCTTCATGGTCTTATATAGTCCACTAGCAGAGGTATCGACCCAACAAAAACTAGAGGGTCTAAGCAGACTGGGTAGATGATAACTTCAGGGTCTAATATAGTCCGCTAGCAGAGGTATCGACCCAGCTAAAACTAGAGGGTCTAAACAGACTGGGTAGATGATACCTTCAGGGACTTATATATAGTCCACTAGCAGAGGTATCGACCCAGTTAAAACTAGAGGGACTGAGGGTCTAAGCAGACGGGGTAGATGATACATTCAGGGAGTTATATATAGTCAACTAACAGAGGTATCGACCCAGTTAAAACTAGAGGGTCTAAACAGACGGGGTAGATGATATCTTCAGGGACTTATATAGTCCATTAGCAGAGGCATCGACCCAGTGAAAACTAGAGGGTCTAAACAGATTGGGTAGATGATACCTTCATGGACTTATATAGTCCACTAGCGGAGGTATCGACCCAGTTAAAACTAGAGGGTCTAAACAGACTGGGTAGATGATACCTTCAGGGACTTATATAGTCCACTAGCAGAGGTATCGACCCAGTTAAAACTAAAGGGTATAAGCAGACTGGGTAGATGATACCTTCAGAGACTTATATAGTCCACTAGCAGAGGTATCAACCCAGTTAAAACTAAAGGTTCTAAACAGACTGGGTAGATGACACCTTCAGAGACTTATATAGTCAACTAGCAGAGGTATTGACCCAGTTAACACTAGAGGGTCTAAACAGACTGGGTAGATGATACCTTCAGGGACTTATATATAGTCCGCTAGCAGAGGTATCGACCCAGTTAAAACTAGAGGGTCTAAGCACACTGGGTAGATGATACCTTCAGAGACTTATATAGTCCACTAGCAGAGGTATCGACCCAGTTAAAACTAGAGGGTTTAAACAGACTGGGTAGATGATAGTCCTTCAGGGACTTATATAGTCCACTAGCAGTGGTATCGACCCAGTTAAAACTAGAGGGTCTAAACAGATTGGGTACATGATACCTTCAGGGACTTATATAGTCCACTAGCAGAGGTATCGACCCAGTTAAAACTAGAGGGTCTAAGCAGACTGGGTAGATGATACCTTCAGGTATTATATAGTCCACTAGCAGAGGTATCAACCCAGCTAAAACTAGAAGGTCTAAACAGACTGGGTAGATGATACCTTCAGGGACTTATATAGTCCACTAGCAGAGGTATCAACCGAGTTAAAACTAGAGGGTCTAAACAGATTGGGTAGATGATACCTTCAGGGACTTATATAGTCCACTAGAGGAGGTATCGACCCAGTTAAAACTAGAGTGTCTAAACAGACTGGGCAGATGATACCTTCAGGGACTTGTATAGTCCACTAGCAGAGGTATCGACCCAGTTAAAACTAGATGGTCTAAGCAGACGGGGTGGATGATACCTTCAGGGACTTATATAGTCCACTAGCAGAGGTATCGACCCAGTTAAAACTAGAGGGGCTGAGGTTCTAAGCAGACGGGGTAGATGATTCCTTCAGGGACTTATATATAGTCCACTAGCAGAGGTATCGACCCAGCTAAAACTAGAGGGTCTAAACAGACTGGGTAGATGATACCTTCAGGGACTTATATAGTCCACTAGCAGAGGAATCGACCCAGTTAAAACTAGAGGGTCTAAGCAGATTGAATAGATGATACCCTCAGAGACTTATATAGTCCACTAGCAGAGGTATCGACCCAGTTAAAACTAGAGGGTCTAAGCAGACTGGGTAGATGATACCTTCAGAGACTTATATAGTCCACTAACAGAGGTATCGACCCACTTAAAACTAGAGGGTCTAAACAGACTGGGTAGATGATAGTCCTTCAGGGACTTATATAGTCCATTAGCAGTGGTATCGACCCAGTTAAAACTAGAGGGTCTAAGCAGACTGGGTACATGATGCCTTCAGGGACTTATATAGTTCACTAGCGGAGGTATCGACCCAGTTAAAACTAGAGGGTCTAAGCAGACTGGGTAGATGGTACCTTCAGAGACTTATATAGTCCACTAGCAGAGGTATCGACCCAGTTAAAACTAGAGGGTCTAAACAGACTGGGTAGATGATAGTTCTTCAGGGACTTTTATAGTCCACTAGCAGAGGTATCAACCCAGTTAAAACTAAAGGGTCTAAACAGATTGGGTATATGATACCTTCAGGGACTTATATAGTCCACTAGCGGAGGTATCGACCCAGTTAAAACTAGAGGGTCTAAACAGACTGAGTAGATGATACCTTCAGGGACTTGTATAGTCCACTAGCAGAGGTATCAACCCAGTTAAAACTTGAGGGTCTAAACAGATTGGGTAGATACCTTCAGCGACTTGTGTAGTTCACTAGCAGAGGTATCGACCCAGTTAAAACTAGAGGGTCTAAGCAGACTGGGTAGATGATACCTTTAGAGTCTTATATAGTCCACTAGCAGAGGTATCGACCCAGTTAAAACTAGAGGGTCTAAATATACTGGGTAGATAATACCTTCATGGTCTTATATAGTCCACTAGCAGAGGTATCGACCCAACTAAAACTAGAGGGTCTAAGCAGACTGGGTAGATGATAACTTCAGGGTCTTATATAGTCCGCTAGCAGAGGTATCGACCCAGCTAAAACTAGAAGGTCTAAACAGACTGGGTAGATGATACCTTCAGGGACTTATATATAGTCCACTAGCAGAGGTATCGACCCAGTTAAAACTAGAGGGTCTGAGGGTCTAAGCAGACGGGGTAGATGATACATTCAGGGACTTATATATAGTCAACTAACAGAGGTATCGACCCAGTTAAAACTAGAGGGTCTAAGCCGACGGGGTAGATGATATCTTCAGGGACTTATATAGTCCATTAGCAGAGGCATCGACCCAGTGAAAACTAGAGGGTCTAAACAGATTGGATAGATGATACCTTCATGGACATATATAGTCCACTAGCAGAGGTATCGACCCAGTTAAAACTAGAGGGTCTAAGCAGACGGGGTAGATGATACCTTCAGGGACTTATATAGTCCACTAGCAGAGGAATCGACCCAGTTAAAACTAGAGGGTCTGAACAGACTGGGTAGATGATACCTTCAGGGACTTATATAGTCCACTAGCGGAGGTATCGACCCAGTTAAAACTAGAGAGTCTAAGCAGACTGGGTAGATGATACCTTCAGAGACTTATATAGTCCACTAGCAGAGGTATCGACCCAGCTAAAACTAGAGGGTCTAAACAGACTGGGTAGATGATAGTCCTTCAGCGACTTATATAGACCACTACCAGAGGTATCAACCCAGTTAAAACTAGAGGGTCTAAACAGATTGGGTAGATGATACCTTCAGGGATTTATATAGTCCACTAGCGGAGGTATCGACCCAGTTAAAACTAGAGGGTCTAAGCAGACTGGGTAGATGATACCTTCAGGGACTTGTATAGTCCACAATAAGCAGAGGTATCAACCCAGTTAAAACTTGAGGGTCTAAACAAATTGGGTAGATGATACCTTCAGCGACTTGTATAGTTCACTAGTAGAGGTATCGACCCAGTTAAAACTAGAGGGTCTAAACAGACTGGGTAGATGATACCTTTAGAGTCTTATATAGTCCACTAGCAGAGGTATCGACCCAGTTAAAACTAGAGGGTCTAAATATACTGGGTAGATAATACCTTCATGGTCTTATATAGTCCACTAGCAGAGGTATCGACCCAACTAAAACTAGAGGGTCTAAGCAGACTGGGTAGATGATACCTTCAGGGTCTTATATAGTCCGCTAGCAGAGGTATCGACCCAGCTAAAACTAGAGGGTCTAAACAGACTGGGTAGATGGTACCTTCAGGGACTTATATATAGTCCACTAGCAGAGGTATCGACCCAGTTAAAACTAGAGGGTCTAAGCAGTCGGGGTAGATTATACATTCAGGGACTTATATATAGTCCACTAACAGAGGTATCGACCCAGTTAAAACTAGAGGGTCTAAACAGATCGGGTAGATGATACCTTCAGGGACATATATAGTCCACTAGCAGAGGTATCGACCCAGTTAAAACTAGAGGGTCTAAACAGACGGGGTAGATGATACCTTCGGGGACTTATATAGTCCACTAGCAGAGGTATCGACCCAGTTAAAACTAGAGGGTCTAAACAGACGGGGTAGATGATACCTTCAGGGACTTATATAGTCCACTAGCAGAGGTATCGACCCAGTTAAAACTAGAGGGTCTAAACAGATGGGGTAGATGATACCTTCAGGGACATATATAGTCCACTAGCAGAGGTATCGACCCAGTTAAAACTAGAGGGTCTAAACAGACGGGGTAGATGATACCTTCGGGGACTTATATAGTCCACTAGCAGAGGTATCAACCGAGTTAAAACTAGAGGGTCTAAACAGATTGGGTACATGATACCTTCAGGGACTTATATTGTGCACTAGCGGAGGTATCGACCCAGTTAAAACTAGAGGTTCTAAGCAGACTGGGTAGATGATACCTTCAGGGACTTATATAGTCCACTAGCAGAGGTATCAACCCAGTTAAAACTTGAAGGCCTAAACAGATTGGGTAGATGATACCTTCAGCGACTTGTATAGTTCACTAGCAGAGGTATCGACCCAGTTAAAACTAGAGGGTCTAAACAGACTGGGTAGATGATACCTTCAGAGTCTTATATAGTCCACTAGCAGAGGTATCGACCAAGTTAAAACTAGAGGGTCTAAATATACTGGGTAGATAATACCTTCATGGTCTTATATAGTCCACTAGCAGAGGTATCAACCCAGCTAAAACTAGAGGGTCTAAACAGACTGGGTAGATGATACCTGCAGGGACTTATATAGTCCACTAGCAGAGGTATCAACCCAGTTAAAACTAGAGGATCTAAACCGATTGGGTAGATGATACCTTCAGGGATTTACATAGTCCACTAGCAGAGGTATCGACCCAGTTAAAACTAGAGGGTCTAAGCAGACTGGGTAGATGATACCTTCAGAGACTTATATAGTTCACTAGCAGAGGTATCGACCCAGTTAAAACTAGAGAGTCTAAACAGACTGGGTAGATGATAGTCCTTCAGCGACTTATATAGACCACTACCAGAGGTATCAACCCAGTTAAAACTAGAGGGTCTAAACAGATTGGGTAGATGATACCTTCAGGGACTTATATAGTCCACTAGCGGAGGTATCGACCCAGTTAAAACTAGAGGGTCTAAACAGACTGGGTAGATGATACCTTCAGGGACTTGTATAGTCCACTAGCAGAGGTATCAACCCAGTTAAAACTTGAGGGTCTAAACAAATTGGGTAGATGATACCTTCAGCGACTTGTATAGTTCACTGGTAGAGGTATCAACCCAGTTAAAACTAGAGGGTCTAAACAGACTGCGTAGATGATACCTTTAGAGTCTTATATAGTGCACTAGCAGAGGTATCGACCCAACTAAAACTAGAGGGTGTAAGCAGACTGGGTAGATGATACCTTCAGGGTCTTATATAGTCCACTAGCAGAGGTATCGACCCAGCTAAAACTAGAGGGTCTAAACAGACTGGGTAGATGATACCTTCAGGGACTTATATATAGTCCACTAGCAGAGGTATCGACCCAGTTAAAACTAGAGGGTCTGAGGGCCTAAGCAGTCGGGGTAGATGATACATTCAGGGACATATATATAGTCCACTAACAGAGGTATCGACCCAGTTAAAACTAGAGGGTCTAAACAGATGGGGTAGATGATACCTTCAGGGACTTATATAGTCCACTAGCAGGGGTATCGACCCTGTTAAAACTAGAGGGTCTAAAAAGATTGGGTAGATGATACCTTCAGGGACATATATAGTCCACTAGCAGAGGTATCGACCCAGTTAAAATTAGAGGGTCTAAACAGACGGGGTAGATGATACCTTCAGGGACTAATATAGTCCACTAGCAGAGGTATCGACCCAGTTAAAACTAGAGGGTCTGAGGGTCTAAGCAGACGGGGTAGGTGATTCCTCCAGGGACTTATATAGTCCACTAGCGGAGGTATCGACCCAGTTAAAACTAGAGGGTCTAAACAGACTGGGTAGATGATACCTTCAGGGACTTGTATAGTCCACTAGCAGAGGTATCAACCCAGTTAAAACTTGAGGGTCTAAATAGACTGGGTAGATGATACCTTTAGAGTCTTATATAGTCCACTAGCAGAGGTATCGACCCAACTAAAACTAGAGGGTCTAAGCAGACTGGGTAGATGATACCTTCAGGGACTTATATATAGTCCACTAACAGAGGTATCGACCCAGTTAAAACTAGAGGGTCTAAACAGATGGGGTAGATGATACCTTCAGGGTCTTATATAGTCCACTAGCAGGGGTATCGACCCTGTTAAAACTAGAGAGTCTAAAAAGATTGGGTAGATGATACCTTCAGGGACATATATAGTCCACTAGCAGAGGTATCGACCCAGTTAAAACTAGAGGGTCTAAACAGACGGAGTAGATGATACCTTCAGGGACTTATATAGTCCACTAGCAGAGGTATCGACCCAGTTAAAACTAGAGGGTCTGAGGGTCTAAGCAGACGGGGTAGGTGATTCCTCCAGGGACTTATATATAGTCCACTAGCAGAGGTATCGACCCAGTTAGAACTAGAGGGTCTAAACAGACTGGGTAGATGATACCTTCAGGGACTTATATAGTCCACTAGCAGAGGCATCGACCCAGTTAAAACTAGAGGGTCTAAACAGATTGGATAGATGATACCCTCAGAGACCTATATAGTCCACTAGCAGAGGTATCGACCCAGTTAAAACTAGAGGATCTAAGCAGACTGGGTAGATGATACCTTCAGAGATTTATATAGTCCACTAGCAGAGGTATCGACCCAGTTTAAACTAGAGGGTCTAAACAGACTGGGTACATGATACCTTCAGGGACTTATATAGTGCACTAGCGAAGGTATCGACCCAGCTAAAACTAGAGGGTCTAAGCAGACTGGGTAGATGATATCTTCAGGGACTTATATAGTCCACTAGCAGAGGTATCAACCGAGTTAAAACTAGAGGGTCTAAACAGATTGGGTACATGATACCTTCAGGGACTTATATTGTGCACTAGCGGAGGTATCGACCCAGTTAAAACTAGAGGGTCTAAGCAGACTGGGTAGATGATACCTTCAGGGACTTATATAGTCCACTAGCAGAGGTATCAACCCAGTTAAAACTAGAGGGTCTAACAGATTGGGTAGATGATACCTTCAGCGACTTGTATAGTTCACTAGCAGAGGTATCGACCCAGTTAAAACTAGAGGGTCTAAGCAGACTGGGTAGATGATACCTTCAGAGTCTTATATAGTCCACTAGCAGAGGTATCGACCAAGTTAAAACTAGAGGGTCTAAATATACTGGGTAGATAATACCTTCATGGTCTTATATAGTCCACTAGCAGAGGTATCGACCCAACTAAAACTAGAGGGTCTAAGCAGACTGGGTAGATGATACCTTCAGGGTCTTATATAGTCCGCTAGCAGAGGTATCGACCCAGCTAAAACTAGAGGGTCTAAACAGACTGGGTAGATGATACTTGCAGGGACTTATATAGTCCACTAGCAGAGGTATCAACCCAGTTAAAACTAGAGGATCTAAACCGATTGGGTAGATGATACCTTCAGGGATTTACATAGTCCACTAGCAGAGGTATCGACCCAGTTAAAACTAGAGGGTCTAAACAGACTCGGTAGATGATATCTTCAGGGACTTATATAGTCCACTAGTAGAGGTATCGACCCAGCTAAAACTAGAGTGTCTAAACAGACTGGGTAGATGATACCTTCAGGGACTTATATAGTCCACTAGCAGAGGTATCGACCCAGTTAAAATTAGAGGGTATAAACATACTGGGTAGATAATACCTTCGTGGTCTTATATAGTCCGCTAGCAGAGGTATCGACCCAGCTAAAACTAGAGGGTCTAACCAGACTGGGTAGATGATACCTTCAGGGACCTATATAGTCCACTAGCAGAGGTATCAACCCAGTTAAAACTTGAGGGTCTAAACCGATTGGGTAGATGATACCTTCAGGGATTTGTATAGTCCACTAGCAAGGTATCGACCCAGTTAAAACTAGAGTGTCTAAACAGACTGAGTAGATGATACCTTCAGGGATTTACATAGTCCACTAGCAGAGGTATAGACCCAGTTAACACTAGAGGTTCGAAGCAGACTGGGTAGATGATACCTTCAGGGACTTTTATAATTCACTCACAGAGGTATCGACCCAGTTACAACTAGAGGGTCTAAGCAGACTGGTTAGATGATACATTCAGAGATTTATATAGTCCACTAGCAGAGGTACTCACCCAGTTAACACTAGAGGGTCGAAGCAGACTGGGTAGATGATACCTTCAGGGACTTATATAATTCACTCACAGAGGTATCGACCCAGTTACAACTAGAGGGTCTAAGCAGACTGGTTAGATGATACATTCAGAGATTTATATAGTCCACTAGCAGAGGTACTGACCCAGTTAAAATTAGAGGGTCTAAACAGACTGGGTAGATAATACCTTCGTGGTCTTATATAGTCCACTAGCAGAGGTATCAACCCAGTTAAAACTAGAAGGTCTAAGCATACTGGGTAGATAATACCTTCGTGGTCTTATATAGTCCACTAGCAGAGGTATCGACCCAGCTAAAACTAGAGGGTCTAAACAGACTGGGTAGATGATACCTTCAGGGACTTACATAGTCCACTAGCAGAGGTATCGACCCAGTTAAAACTAGAGGGTCTAAACAGACTGGGTAGATGATACCTTCAGGGACTTACATAGTCCACTAGCAGAGGTATCAACCCAGTTAAAACTAGAGGGTCTAAACAGATTGGGTAGATGATACCTTCAGTGACTTACATAGTCCACTAGCAGAGGTATAGACCCAGTGATAGTAATAAAATCGGGAATATCAAATTTAGTGCACACGACACATTTCTGGAATAACGTCTTCTGATTACTCCTTTGGTATTTTCACCAGGTACGTTCTTCGTTACGTCTTCTGATTACTCCTTTGGTATTTTCACCAGGTACGTTCTTCGTTACGTCTTCTGATTACTCCTTTGGTATTTTCACCAGGTACGTTCTTCGTTACGTCTTCTGATTACTCCTTTGGTATTTTCACCAGGTACGTTCTTCGTTACGTCTTCTGATTACTCCTTTGGTATTTTCACCAGGTACGTTCTTCGTTACGTCTTCTGATTACTCCTTTGGTATTTTCACCAGGTACGTTCTTCGTTACGTCTTCTGATTACTCCTTTGGTATTTTCACCAGGTACGTTCTTCGTTACGTCTTCTGATTACTCCTTTGGTATTTTCACCAGGTACGTTCTTCGTTACGTCTTCTGATTACTCCTTTGGTATTTTCACCAGGTACGTTCTTCGTTACGTCTTCTGATTACTCCTTTGGTATTTTCACCAGGTACGTTCTTCGTTACGGCTTCTGATTACTCCTTTGGTATTTTCACCAGGTACGTTCTTCGTTACGTCTTCTGATTACTCCTTTGGTATTTTCACCAGGTACGTTCTTCGTTACGTCTTCTGATTACTCCTTTGGTATTTTCAAACTTTTCTTATTATAATTCTACATTGTTGTTGTTTTGACGGTTGATGTCTTCTATAGATTTAATACTCACTTTTGTAAAATTCTAGCAATGACCACCTTTTCCTCGTTCAATGCAAAATGCTGACCTATGCAATTCCTAATTAAAAAAAAACAAAGCATGAAAACATAGAAACAATATAAAATCACAGAAAATCGGAATAACAAAATACATATGTACAACAAGTCAAAGCTTACCACTGTATGGTGATAAAAACATAGATATAAAATTTAGTGGGTACGACTAGTGCCGGAATTACCTGTAGGCACGATAGGCTGAAGCCTAGGCTAAGGCTCCCACACATAGGGGGCCTCCAGCCAAGGTGTGTATTATTCTTAACACTGTTATTGGGCTTTCACACTTATTCTGTCATAACGTAATATACTTTCTAAACAACCCTTCAGTAATTTTCTTCACACAGTTGCACGCCATTTCAGAACATTGCAGAATTTCAACACCCTTCATCATCCTTGCCTTTATTGAAATTGATTAAACACACTTCCATCTTCCTCCAGTCGTGAAGGTGGGGAATTGGGAGGGGCCTCACAAGTGGATTAGCCTAGGCCCTCTCTTTATCTAAATCCGGCACTGGGTACGACACGTTTCTGGAATAGCCTTCATCAGGTACGCTCAAGATTGAAAGTTTGTGAAGCCAAATAATTTAAAAGTGTTTAGTGAATAATGCAGTTTGTACCTTTTTGGTAAAAATAGACTGATAAATGTATGGTCAGTTTTTTGTAAAAATAGACTGATAAATGTATGGTAAGTTTTTGATAAAAATAGACTGATAAATGTATGGTCAGTTTTTGGTAAAAAATAGACTGATAAATGTATGGTCAGTTTTTGGTAAAAATAGACTGATAAATGTATTGTCAGTATTTGGTAAAAATAGACTGATAAATGTATTGTCAGTTTTTGGTAAAAATAGACTGATAAATGTATTGTCAGTTTTTGGTATAAATACACTGATAAATGTATGGTCAGTTTTTGGTAAAAATAGACTGATAAATGTATGGTCAGTTTTTGGTTAAAGTAGATTGATACATGTGTGGTCAGTGTTTGGTAAAAATACACTGATAAATGTATGGTCAGTTTTTGGTAAAAAATAGACTGAAAAATGTATGGTCAGTTTTTGGTAAAAATACACTGATACATGTGTGGTCAGTTTTTGGTAAAAATAGACTGATAAATGTATGGTCAGTTTTTGGTAAAAAATAGACTGATAAATGTATGGTCAGTTTTTGGTAAAAATACACTTATAAATGTATGGTCAGTTTTTGGTAAAAATAGACTGATAAATGTATGGTCAGTTTTTGGTAAAAATAGACTGATAAATGTATGGTCAGTTTTTGGTAAAAAATAGACTGATAAATGTATGGTCAGTTTTTGGTAAAAATACACTGATAAATGTATTGTCAGTTTTTGGTAAAAATAGACTGACAAATGTATTGTCAGTTTTTGGTAAAAATACACTGATACATGTGTGGTCAGTGTTTGGTAAAAATAGACGGATAAATGTATTGTCAGTTTTTGGTAAAAATACACTGATAAATGTATGGTCAGTGTTTGGTAAAAATAGAGTGATAAATGTATTGTCAGTTTTTGGTATAAATACACTGATAAATGTATGGTCAGTGTTTGGTAAAAATAGACTGATAAATGTATTGTCAGTTTTTGGTAAAAATAGACTGATAAATGTATTGTCAGTTTTTGGTAAAAATAGACTGATAAATGTATGGTCAGTTTTTGGTAAAAAATAGACTGATAAATGTATTGTCAGTTTTTGGTATAAATAGACTGATAAATGTATGGTCAGTTTTTGGTAGAAAATAGACTGATAAATGTATGGTCAGTTTTTGGTAAAAATAGACTGATAAATGTATTGTCAGTTTTTGGTAAAAAATACACTGATAAATGTATGGTCAGTTTTTGGTAAAAAATAGACTGATAAATGTATGGTCAGTTTTTGGTAAAAATACACTGATACATGTGTGGTCAGTGTTTGGTAAAAATAGACTGATAAATGTATGGTCAGTGTTTGGTAAAAATACACTGATAAATGTATGGTCAGTGTTTGGTAAAAATAGACTGATAAATGTATTTTCAGTTTTTGGTAAAAATACACTGATAAATGTATGGTCAGTCTTTGGTAAAAATAGACTGATAAATGTATTGTCAGTTTTTGGTAAAAATACACTGATAAATGTATGGTCAGTGTGTGGTAAAAATAGACTGATAAATGTATGGTCAGTTTTTGGTAAGAATAGACTGATAAATGTATGGTCAGTTTTTGGTAAAAAATAGACTGATAAATGTATGGTCAGTTTTTGGTAAAAATACACTGATAAATGTATGGTCAGTGTTTGGTAAAAATAGACTGATAAATGTATTGTCAGTTTTTGGTAAAAATAGACTGATAAATGTATTGTCAGTTTTTGGTATAAATACACTGATAAATGTATGGTCAGTTTTTGTAAAAATTAGACTGATAAATGTATTGTCAGTGTTTGGTAAAAATACACTGATAAATGTATTGTCAGTTTTTGGTAAAAATAGACTGATAAATGTATGGTCAGTTTTTGGTAAAAAATAGACTGATAAATGTATTGTCAGTTTTTGTAAAAAATAGACTAATAAATGTATTGTCAGTTTTTGGTAAAAATAGACTGATAAATGTATTGTCAGTTTTTGGTAAAAATAGACTGATAAATGTATGGTCAGTTTTTGGTAACAATAGACTGATAAATGTATTGTCAGTTTTTGGTAAAAATACACTGATAAATGTATGGTCAGTCTTTGGTAAAAATAGACTGATAAATGTATTGTCAGTTTTTGGTAAAAATACACTGATAAATGTATGGTCAGTGTTTGGTAAAAATAGACTGATAAATGTATGGTCAGTTTTTGGTAAGAATAGACTGATAAATGTATGGTCAGTTTTTGGTAAAAAATAGACTGATAAATGTATGGTCAGTGTTTGGTAAAAATACACTGATAAATGTATGGTCAGTGTTTGGTAAAAATAGACTGATAAATGTATTGTCAGTTTTTGGTAAAAATAGACTGATAAATGTATTGTCAGTTTTTGGTATAAATACACTGATAAATGTATGGTCAGTTTTTGTAAAAATTAGACTGATAAATGTATTGTCAGTGTTTGGTAAAAATAGACTGATAAATGTATTGTCAGTTTTTGGTAAAAATAGACTGATAAATGTATGGTCAGTTTTTGGTAAAAAATAGACTGATAAATGTATTGTCAGTTTTTGTAAAAAATAAACTAATAAATGTATTGTCAGTTTTTGGTAAAAATAGACTGATAAATGTATTGTCAGTTTTTGGTAGAAATAGACTGATAAATGTATTGTCAGTTTTTATTAAAAATAGACTGATAAATGTATGGTCAGTTTTTCGTAAAAGTAGACTGATACATGTGTGGTCAGTGTTTGGTAAAAATACACTGATAAATGTATGGTCAGTTTTTGGTAAAAAATAGACTGAAAAATGTATTGTCAGTTTTTGGTAAAAATACACTGATACATGTGTGGTCAGTTTTTGGTAAAAATACACTGATAAATGTATGGTCAGTTTTTGGTAAAAATAGACTGATAAATGTATGGTCAGTTTTTGGTAAAAGTAGATTGATACATGTGTGGTCAGTGTTTGGTAAAAATAGACTGATAAATGTATGGTCAGTTTTTGGTAAAAAATAGACTGATAAATGTATTGTCAGTTTTTGGTAAAAAATAGACTGATAAATGTATGGTCAGTTTTTGGTAAAAATAGACTGATAAATGTATTGTCAGTTTTTGGTATAAATACACTGATAAATGTATGGTCAGTTTTTGGTAAAAATAGACTGATAAATGTATGGTCAGTTTTTGGTAAAAGTAGATTGATACATGTGTGGTCAGTGTTTGGTAAAAATACACTGATAAATGTATGGTCAGTTTTTGGTAAAAATAGACTGATAAATGTATGGTCAGTTTTTGGTAAAAGTAGATTGATACATGTGTGGTCAGTGTTTGGTAAAAATAGACTGATAAATGTATGGTCAGTTTTTGGTAAAAAATAGACTGAAAAATGTATGGTCAGTTTTTGGTAAAAATACACTGATACATGTGTGGTCAGTTTTTGGTAAAAATAGACTGATAAATGTATGGTCAGTTTTTGGTAAAAAATAGACTGATAAATGTATGGTCAGTTTTTGGTAAAAATACACTTATAAATGTATGGTCAGTTTTTGGTAAAAATAGACTGATAAATGTATGGTCAGTTTTTGGTAAAAATAGACTGATAAATGTATGGTCAGTTTTTGGTAAAAAATAGACTGATAAATGTATGGTCAGTTTTTGGTAAAAATACACTGATAAATGTATTGTCAGTTTTTGGTAAAAATAGACTGACAAATGTATTGTCAGTTTTTGGTAAAAATACACTGATACATGTGTGGTCAGTGTTTGGTAAAAATAGACGGATAAATGTATTGTCAGTTTTTGGTAAAAATACACTGATAAATGTATGGTCAGTGTTTGGTAAAAATAGAGTGATAAATGTATTGTCAGTTTTTGGTATAAATACACTGATAAATGTATGGTCAGTGTTTGGTAAAAATAGAGTGATAAATGTATTGTCAGTTTTTGGTATAAATACACTGATAAATGTATGGTCAGTGTTTGGTAAAAATAGACTGATAAATGTATTGTCAGTTTTTGGTAAAAATAGACTGATAAATGTATGGTCAGTTTTAGGTAAAAAATAGACTGATAAATGTATTGTCAGTTTTTGGTATAAATAGACTGATAAATGTATGGTCAGTTTTTGGTAGAAAATAGACTGATAAATGTATGGTCAGTTTTTGGTAAAAATAGACTGATAAATGTATTGTCAGTTTTTGGTAAAAAATACACTGATAAATGTATGGTCAGTTTTTGGTAAAAAATAGACTGATAAATGTATGGTCAGTTTTTGGTAAAAATACACTGATACATGTGTGGTCAGTGTTTGGTAAAAATAGACTGATAAATGTATTGTCAGTTTTTGGTAAAAATACACTGATAAATGTATGGTCAGTGTTTGGTAAAAATAGACTGATAAATGTATTTTCAGTTTTTGGTAAAAATACACTGATAAATGTATGGTCAGTCTTTGGTAAAAATAGACTGATAAATGTATTGTCAGTTTTTGGTAAAAATACACTGATAAATGTATGGTCAGTGTGTGGTAAAAATAGACTGATAAATGTATGGTCAGTTTTTGGTAAGAATAGACTGATAAATGTATGGTCAGTTTTTGGTAAAAAATAGACTGATAAATGTATGGTCAGTTTTTGGTAAAAATACACTGATAAATGTATTGTCAGTGTTTGGTAAAAATAGACTGATAAATGTATTGTCAGTTTTTGGTAAAAATAGACTGATAAATGTATTGTCAGTTTTTGGTATAAATACACTGATAAATGTATGGTCAGTTTTTGTAAAAATTAGACTGATAAATGTATTGTCAGTGTTTGGTAAAAATAGACTGATAAATGTATTGTCAGTTTTTGGTAAAAATAGACTGATAAATGTATGGTCAGTTTTTGGTAAAAAATAGACTGATAAATGTATTGTCAGTTTTTGTAAAAAATAGACTGATAAATGTATTGTCAGTTTTTGGTAAAAATAGACTGATAAATGTATTGTCAGTTTTTATTAAAAATAGACTGATAAATGTATGGTCAGTTTTTCGTAAAAGTAGACTGATACATGTGTGGTCAGTGTTTGGTAAAAATACACTGATAAATGTATGGTCAGTTTTTGGTAAAAAATAGACTGAAAAATGTATTGTCAGTTTTTGGTAAAAATACACTGATACATGTGTGGTCAGTTTTTGGTAAAAATAGACTGATAAATGTATGGTCAGTTTTTGGTAAAAAATAGACTGATAAATGTATGGTCAGTTTTTGGTAAAAATAGACTGATAAATGTATGGTCAGTTTTTGGTAAAAATAGACTGATAAATGTATGGTCAGTTTTTGGTAAAAATACACTGATAAATGTATTTTCAGTTTTTGGTAAAAATAGACTGATAAATGTATTGTCAGTTTTTAGTAAAAATACACTGATACATGTGTGGTCAGTGTTTGGTAAAAATAGACTGATAAATGTATTGTCAGTTTTTGGTAAAAATACACTGATACATGTATGGTCAGTGTTTGGTAAAAATAGAGTGATAAATGTATTGTCAGTTTTTGGTAAAAATACACTGATACATGTGTGGTCAGTGTTTGGTAAAAATAGACGGATAAATGTATTGTCAGTTTTTGGTAAAAATACACTGATAAATGTATGGTCAGTGTTTGGTAAAAATAGAGTGATAAATGTATTGTCAGTTTTTGGTATAAATACACTGATAAATGTATGGTCAGTGTTTGGTAAAAATAGACTGATAAATGTATTGTCAGTTTTTGGTAAAAATAGACTGATAAATGTATTGTCAGTTTTTGGTAAAAATAGACTGATAAATGTATGGTCAGTTTTTGGTAAAAAATAGACTGATAAATGTATTGTCAGTTTTTGGTATAAATAGACTGATAAATGTATGGTCAGTTTTTGGTAGAAAATAGACTGATAAATGTATGGTCAGTTTTTGGTAAAAATAGACTGATAAATGTATTGTCAGTTTTTGGTAAAAATACACTGATAAATGTATGGTCAGTTTTTGGTAAAAATTAGACTGATAAATGTATGGTCAGTTTTTGGTAAAAATACACTGATACATGTGTGGTCAGTGTTTGGTAAAAATAGACTGATAAATGTATTGTTAGTTTTTGGTAAAAATACACTGATAAATGTATGGTCAGTGTTTGGTAAAAAATAGACTGATAAATGTATTGTCAGTTTTTGGTAAAAAATAGACTGATAAATGTATGGTCAGTTTTTGGTAAAAATAGACTGATAAATGTATTGTCAGTTTTTGGTAAAAAATACACTGATAAATGTATGGTCAGTTTTTGGTAAAAAATAGACTGATAAATGTATGGTCAGTTTTTGGTAAAAATACACTGATACATGTGTGGTCAGTGTTTGGTAAAAATAGACTGATAAATGTATTGTCAGTTTTTGGTAAAAATACACTGATAAATGTATGGTCAGTGTTTGGTAAAAAATAGACTGATAAATGTATTGTCAGTTTTTGGTAAAAAATAGACTGATAAATGTATGGTCAGTTTTTGGTAAAAATAGACTGATAAATGTATTGTCAGTTTTTGGTATAAATACACTGATAAATGTATGGTCAGTTTTTGGTAAAAATAGACTGATAAATGTATGGTCAGTTTTTGGTAAAAGTAGATTGATACATGTGTGGTCAGTGTTTGGTAAAAATACACTGATAAATGTATGGTCAGTTTTTGGTAAAAATAGACTGATAAATGTATGGTCAGTTTTTGGTAAAAGTAGATTGATACATGTGTGGTCAGTGTTTGGTAAAAATACACTGATAAATGTATGGTCAGTTTTTGGTAAAAAATAGACTGAAAAATGTATGGTCAGTTTTTGGTAAAAATACACTGATACATCTGTGGTCAGTTTTTGGTAAAAATAGACTGATAAATGTATGGTCAGTTTTTGGTAAAAAATAGACTGATAAATGTATGGTCAGTTTTTGGTAAACATACACTTATAAATGTATGGTCAGTTTTTGGTAAAAATAGACTGATAAATGTATGGTCAGTTTTTGGTAAAAATAGACTGATAAATGTATGGTCAGTTTTTGGTAAAAATAGACTGATAAATGTATGGTAAAAAATAGACTGATAAATGTATGGTCAGTTTTTGGTAAAAATACACTGATAAATGTATTGTCAGTTTTTGGTAAAAATAGACTGACAAATGTATTGTCAGTTTTTGGTAAAAATACACTGATACATGTGTGGTCAGTGTTTGGTAAAAATAGACTGATAAATGTATTGTCAGTTTTTGGTAAAAATACACTGATAAATGTATGGTCAGTGTTTGGTAAAAATAGAGTGATAAATGTATTGTCAGTTTTTGGTATAAATACACTGATAAATGTATGGTCAGTGTTTGGTAAAAATAGACTGATAAATGTATTGTCAGTTTTTGGTAAAAATAGACTGATAAATGTATTGTCAGTTTTTGGTAAAAATAGACTGATAAATGTATGGTCAGTTTTTGGTAAAAAATAGACTGATAAATGTATTGTCAGTTTTTGGTATAAATAGACTGATAAATGTATGGTCAGTTTTTGGTAGAAAATAGACTGATAAATGTATGGTCAGTTTTTGGTAAAAATAGACTGATAAATGTATTGTCAGTTTTTGGTAAAAAATACACTGATAAATGTATGGTCAGTTTTTGGTAAAAAATAGACTGATAAATGTATGGTCAGTTTTTGGTAAAAATACACTGATACATGTGTGGTCAGTGTTTGGTAAAAATAGACTGATAAATGTATTGTTAGTTTTTGGTAAAAATACACTGATAAATGTATGGTCAGTGTTTGGTAAAAAATAGACTGATAAATGTATTGTCAGTTTTTGGTAAAAAATAGACTGATAAATGTATGGTCAGTTTTTGGTAAAAATAGACTGATAAATGTATTGTCAGTTTTTGGTAAAAAATACACTGATAAATGTATGGTCAGTTTTTGGTAAAAAATAGACTGATAAATGTATGGTCAGTTTTTGGTAAAAATACACTGATACATGTGTGGTCAGTGTTTGATAAAAATAGACTGATAAATGTATTGTCAGTTTTTGGTAAAAATACACTGATAAATGTATGGTCAGTGTTTGGTAAAAAATAGACTGATAAATGTATTGTCAGTTTTTGGTAAAAAATAGACTGATAAATGTATTGTCAGTTTTTGGTAAAAATAGACTGATAAATGTATTGTCAGTTTTTGGTATAAATACACTGATAAATGTATGGTCAGTTTTTGGTAAAAATAGACTGATAAATGTATGGTCAGTTTTTGGTAAAAGTAGATTGATACATGTGTGGTCAGTGTTTGGTAAAAATACACTGATAAATGTATGGTCAGTTTTTGGTAAAAATAGACTGATAAATGTATGGTCAGTTTTTGGTAAAAGTAGATTGATACATGTGTGGTCAGTGTTTGGTAAAAATAGACTGATAAATGTATGGTCAGTTTTTGGTAAAAAATAGACTGAAAAATGTATGGTCAGTTTTTGGTAAAAATACACTGATACATGTGTGGTCAGTTTTTGGTAAAAATAGACTGATAAATGTATGGTCAGTTTTTGGTAAAAAATAGACTGATAAATGTATGGTCAGTTTTTGGTAAAAATACACTTATAAATGTATGGTCAGTTTTTGGTAAAAATAGACTGATAAATGTATGGTCAGTTTTTGGTAAAAATACACTGATAAATGTATTGTCAGTTTTTGGTAAAAATAGGCTGATAAATGTATGGTCAGTTTTTGGTAAAAAATAGACTGATAAATGTATGGTCAGTTTTTGGTAAAAATACACTTATAAATGTATGGTCAGTTTTTGGTAAAAATAGACTGATAAATGTATGGTCAGTTTTTGGTAAAAATACACTGATAAATGTATTGTCAGTTTTTGGTAAAAATAGGCTGACAAATGTATTGTCAGTTTTTGGTAAAAATACACTGATACATGTGTGGTCAGTGTTTGGTAAAAATAGACGGATAAATGTATTGTCAGTTTTTGGTAAAAATAGACTGATAAATGTATGGTCAGTTTTTGGTAAAAGTAGATTGATACATGTGTGGTCAGTGTTTGGTAAAAATACACTGATAAATGTATGGTCAGTTCTTGGTAAAAATAGAGTGATAAATGTATGGTCAGTTTTTGGTAAAAGTAGAGTGATAAATGTATGGTCAGTTTTTGGTAAAAGTAGATTGATACATGTGTGGTCAGTGTTTGGTAAAAATAGACTGATAAATGTATGGTCAGTGTTTGGTAAAAATACACTGATAAATGTATGGTCAGTTCTTGGTAAAAATACACTGATAAATGTATGGTCAGTTCTTGGTAAAAATAGAGTGATAAATGTATGGTCAGTTTTTGGTAAAAGTAGATTGATACATGTGTGGTCAGTGTTTGGTAAAAATAGACTGATAAATGTATGGTCAGTTTTTGGTAAAAAATAGACTGAAAAATGTATGGTCAGTTTTTGGTAAAAATACACTGATACATGTGTGGTCAGTTTTTGGTAAAAATAGACTGATAAATGTATGGTCAGTTTTTGGTAAAAAATAGACTGATAAATGTATGGTCAGTTTTTGGTAAAAATACACTTATAAATGTATGGTCAGTTTTTGGTAAAAATAGACTGATAAATGTATGGTCAGTTTTTGGTAAAAATACACTGATAAATGTATTGTCAGTTTTTGGTAAAAATAGGCTGATAAATGTATGGTCAGTTTTTGGTAAAAAATAGACTGATAAATGTATGGTCAGTTTTTGGTAAAAATACACTTATAAATGTATGGTCAGTTTTTGGTAAAAATAGACTGATAAATGTATGGTCAGTTTTTGGTAAAAATACACTGATAAATGTATTGTCAGTTTTTGGTAAAAATAGGCTGACAAATGTATTGTCAGTTTTTGGTAAAAATACACTGATACATGTGTGGTCAGTGTTTGGTAAAAATAGACGGATAAATGTATTGTCAGTTTTTGGTAAAAATACACTGATAAATGTATGGTCAGTGTTTGGTAAAAAATAGACTGATAAATGTATTGTCAGTTTTTGGTAAAAAATAGACTGATAAATGTATGGTCAGTTTTTGGTAAAAATAGACTGATAAATGTATTGTCAGTTTTTGGTAAAAAATACACTGATAAATGTATGGTCAGTTTTTGGTAAAAAATAGACTGATAAATGTATGGTCAGTTTTTGGTAAAAATACACTGATACATGTGTGGTCAGTGTTTGGTAAAAATAGACTGATAAATGTATTGTCAGTTTTTGGTAAAAATACACTGATAAATGTATGGTCAGTGTTTGGTAAAAAATAGACTGATAAATGTATTGTCAGTTTTTGGTAAAAAATAGACTGATAAATGTATGGTCAGTTTTTGGTAAAAATAGACTGATAAATGTATTGTCAGTTTTTGGTATAAATACACTGATAAATGTATGGTCAGTTTTTGGTAAAAATAGACTGATAAATGTATGGTCAGTTTTTGGTAAAAGTAGATTGATACATGTGTGGTCAGTGTTTGGTAAAAATACACTGATAAATGTATGGTCAGTTTTTGGTAAAAATAGACTGATAAATGTATGGTCAGTTTTTGGTAAAAGTAGATTGATACATGTGTGGTCAGTGTTTGGTAAAAATACACTGATAAATGTATGGTCAGTTTTTGGTAAAAAATAGACTGAAAAATGTATGGTCAGTTTTTGGTAAAAATACACTGATACATGTGTGGTCAGTTTTTGGTAAAAATAGACTGATAAATGTATGGTCAGTTTTTGGTAAAAAATAGACTGATAAATGTATGGTCAGTTTTTGGTAAAAATACACTTATAAATGTATGGTCAGTTTTTGGTAAAAATAGACTGATAAATGTATGGTCAGTTTTTGGTAAAAATAGACTGATAAATGTATGGTCAGTTTTTGGTAAAAAATAGACTGATAAATGTATGGTCAGTTTTTGGTAAAAATACACTTATAAATGTATGGTCAGTTTTTGGTAAAAATAGACTGATAAATGTATGGTCAGTTTTTGGTAAAAATAGACTGATAAATGTATGGTAAAAAATAGACTGATAAATGTATGGTCAGTTTTTGGTAAAAATACACTGATAAATGTATTGTCAGTTTTTGATAAAAATAGACTGACAAATGTATTGTCAGTTTTTGGTAAAAATACACTGATACATGTGTGGTCAGTGTTTGGTAAAAATAGACTGATAAATGTATTGTCAGTTTTTGGTAAAAATACACTGATAAATGTATGGTCAGTGTTTGGTAAAAATAGAGTGATAAATGTATTGTCAGTTTTTGGTATAAATACACTGATAAATGTATGGTCAGTGTTTGGTAAAAATAGACTGATAAATGTATTGTCAGTTTTTGGTAAAAATAGACTGATAAATGTATTGTCAGTTTTTGGTAAAAATAGACTGATAAATGTATGGTCAGTTTTTGGTAAAAAATAGACTGATAAATGTATTGTCAGTTTTTGGTATAAATAGACTGATAAATGTATGGTCAGTTTTTGGTAGAAAATAGACTGATAAATGTATGGTCAGTTTTTGGTAAAAATAGACTGATAAATGTATTGTCAGTTTTTGGTAAAAAATACACTGATAAATGTATGGTCAGTTTTTGGTAAAAAATAGACTGATAAATGTATGGTCAGTTTTTGGTAAAAATACACCGATACATGTGTGGTCAGTGTTTGGTAAAAATAGACTGATAAATGTATTGTTAGTTTTTGGTAAAAATACACTGATAAATGTATGGTCAGTGTTTGGTAAAAAATAGACTGATAAATGTATTGTCAGTTTTTGGTAAAAAATAGACTGATAAATGTATGGTCAGTTTTTGGTAAAAATAGACTGATAAATGTATTGTCAGTTTTTGGTAAAAAATACACTGATAAATGTATGGTCAGTTTTTGGTAAAAAATAGACTGATAAATGTATGGTCAGTTTTTGGTAAAAATACACTGATACATGTGTGGTCAGTGTTTGATAAAAATAGACTGATAAATGTATTGTCAGTTTTTGGTAAAAATACACTGATAAATGTATGGTCAGTGTTTGGTAAAAAATAGACTGATAAATGTATTGTCAGTTTTTGGTAAAAAATAGACTGATAAATGTATTGTCAGTTTTTGGTAAAAATAGACTGATAAATGTATTGTCAGTTTTTGGTATAAATACACTGATAAATGTATGGTCAGTTTTTGGTAAAAATAGACTGATAAATGTATGGTCAGTTTTTGGTAAAAGTAGATTGATACATGTGTGGTCAGTGTTTGGTAAAAATACACTGATAAATGTATGGTCAGTTTTTGGTAAAAATAGACTGATAAATGTATGGTCAGTTTTTGGTAAAAGTAGATTGATACATGTGTGGTCAGTGTTTGGTAAAAATAGACTGATAAATGTATGGTCAGTTTTTGGTAAAAAATAGACTGAAAAATGTATGGTCAGTTTTTGGTAAAAATACACTGATACATGTGTGGTCAGTTTTTGGTAAAAATAGACTGATAAATGTATGGTCAGTTTTTGGTAAAAAATAGACTGATAAATGTATGGTCAGTTTTTGGTAAAAATACACTTATAAATGTATGGTCAGTTTTTGGTAAAAATAGACTGATAAATGTATGGTCAGTTTTTGGTAAAAATACACTGATAAATGTATTGTCAGTTTTTGGTAAAAATAGGCTGATAAATGTATGGTCAGTTTTTGGTAAAAAATAGACTGATAAATGTATGGTCAGTTTTTGGTAAAAATACACTTATAAATGTATGGTCAGTTTTTGGTAAAAATAGACTGATAAATGTATGGTCAGTTTTTGGTAAAAATACACTGATAAATGTATTGTCAGTTTTTGGTAAAAATAGGCTGACAAATGTATTGTCAGTTTTTGGTAAAAATACACTGATACATGTGTGGTCAGTGTTTGGTAAAAATAGACGGATAAATGTATTGTCAGTTTTTGGTAAAAATACACTGATAAATGTATGGTCAGTGTTTGGTAAAAATACACTGATAAATGTATGGTCAGTTTTTGGTAAAAATAGACTGATAAATGTATGGTCAGTTTTTGGTAAAAGTAGATTGATACATGTGTGGTCAGTGTTTGGTAAAAATACACTGATAAATGTATGGTCAGTTTTTGGTAAAAATAGAGTGATAAATGTATGGTCAGTTTTTGGTAAAAGTAGATTGATACATGTGTGGTCAGTGTTTGGTAAAAATAGACTGATAAATGTATGGTCAGTTTTTGGTAAAAAATAGACTGAAAAATGTATGGTCAGTTTTTGGTAAAAATACACTGATACATGTGTGGTCAGTTTTTGGTAAAAATAGACTGATAAATGTATGGTCAGTTTTTGGTAAAAAATAGACTGATAAATGTATGGTCAGTTTTTGGTAAAAATACACTTATAAATGTATGGTCAGTTTTTGGTAAAAATAGACTGATAAATGTATGGTCAGTTTTTGGTAAAAATACACTGATAAATGTTTTGTCAGTTTTTGGTAAAAATAGGCTGATAAATGTATGGTCAGTTTTTGGTAAAAAATAGACTGATAAATGTATGGTCAGTTTTTGGTAAAAATACACTTATAAATGTATGGTCAGTTTTTGGTAAAAATAGACTGATAAATGTATGGTCAGTTTTTGGTAAAAATACACTGATAAATGTATTGTCAGTTTTTGGTAAAAATAGGCTGACAAATGTATTGTCAGTTTTTGGTAAAAATACACTGATACATGTGTGGTCAGTGTTTGGTAAAAATAGACGGATAAATGTATTGTCAGTTTTTGGTAAAAATACACTGATAAATGTATGGTCAGTGTTTGGTAAAAATAGAGTGATAAATGTATTGTCAGTTTTTGGTATAAATACACTGATAAATGTATGGTCAGTTTTTGGTAAAAAATAGACTGATAAATGTATGGTAAGTTTTTGGTAAAAATACACTGATACATGTGTGGTCAGTGTTTGGTAAAAATAGACTGATAAATGTATTGTCAGTTTTTGGTAAAAATACACTGATAAATGTATGGTCAGTGTTTGGTAAAAAATAGACTGATAAATGTATTGTCAGTTTTTGGTAAAAAATAGACTGATAAATGTATGGTCAGTTTTTGGTAAAAATAGACTGATAAATGTATTGTCAGTTTTTGGTAAAAAATACACTGATAAATGTATGGTCAGTTTTTGGTAAAAAATAGACTGATAAATGTATGGTCAGTTTTTGGTAAAAATACACTGATACATGTGTGGTCAGTGTTTGGTAAAAATAGACTGATAAATGTATTGTCAGTTTTTGGTAAAAATACACTGATAAATGTATGGTCAGTGTTTGGTAAAAAATAGACTGATAAATGTATTGTCAGTTTTTGGTAAAAAATAGACTGATAAATGTATGGTCAGTTTTTGGTAAAAATAGACTGATAAATGTATTGTCAGTTTTTGGTATAAATACACTGATAAATGTATGGTCAGTTTTTGGTAAAAATAGACTGATAAATGTATGGTCAGTTTTTGGTAAAAGTAGATTGATACATGTGTGGTCAGTGTTTGGTAAAAATACACTGATAAATGTATGGTCAGTTTTTGGTAAAAATAGACTGATAAATGTATGGTCAGTTTTTGGTAAAAGTAGATTGATACATGTGTGGTCAGTGTTTGGTAAAAATACACTGATAAATGTATGGTCAGTTTTCGGTAAAAAATAGACTGAAAAATGTATGGTCAGTTTTTGGTAAAAATACACTGATACATGTGTGGTCAGTTTTTGGTAAAAATAGACTGATAAATGTATGGTCAGTTTTTGGTAAAAAATAGACTGATAAATGTATGGTCAGTTTTTGGTAAAAATACACTTATAAATGTATGGTCAGTTTTTGGTAAAAATAGACTGATAAATGTATGGTCAGTTTTTGGTAAAAATAGACTGATAAATGTATGGTCAGTTTTTGGTAAAAAATAGACTGATAAATGTATGGTCAGTTTTTGGTAAAAATACACTGATAAATGTATGGTCAGTTTTTGGTAAAAATAGATTGACAAATGTATTGTCAGTTTTTGGTAAAAATACACTGATACATGTGTGGTCAGTGTTTGGTAAAAATAGACGGATAAATGTATTGTCAGTTTTTGGTAAAAATACACTGATAAATGTATGGTCAGTGTTTGGTAAAAATAGAGTGATAAATGTATTGTCAGTTTTTGGTATAAATACACTGATAAATGTATGGTCAGTGTTTGGTAAAAATAGACTGATAAATGTATTGTCAGCTTTTGGTAAAAATAGACTGATAAATGTATGGTCAGTTTTTGGTAAAAAATAGACTGATAAATGTATTGTCAGTTTTTGGTATAAATAGACTGATAAATGTATGGTCAGTTTTTGGTAAAAAATAGACTGATAAATGTATGGTCAGTTTTTGGTAAAAATACACTGATAAATGTATGGTCAGTTTTTGGTAAAAAATAGACTGATAAATGTATGGTCAGTTTTTGGTAAAAATACACTGATAAATGTATTGTCAGTTTTTGGTAAAAATAGACTGACAAATGTATTGTCAGTTTTTGGTAAAAATACACTGATACATGTGTGGTCAGTGTTTGGTAAAAATAGACGGATAAATGTATGGTCAGTTTTTTGTAAAAATACACTGATAAATGTATGGTCAGTGTTTGGTAAAAATAGAGTGATAAATGTATTGTCAGTTTTTGGTATAAATACACTGATAAATGTATGGTCAGTGTTTGGTAAAAATAGACTGATAAATGTATTGTCAGTTTTTGGTAAAAATAGACTGATAAATGTATTGTCAGTTTTTGGTAAAAATAGACTGATAAATGTATGGTCAGTTTTTGGTAAAAAATAGACTGATAAATGTATTGTCAGTTTTTGGTATAAATAGACTGATAAATGTATTGTCAGTTTTTGGTAAAAAATACACTGATAAATGTATGGTCAGTTTTTGGTAAAAATAGACTGATAAATGTATTGTCAGTTTTTGGTAAAAATAGACTGATAAATGTATGGTCAGTTTTTGGTAAAAGTAGATTGATACATGTGTAGTCAGTGTTTGGTAAAAATACACTGATAAATGTATGGTCAGTTTTTGGTAAAAATAGACTGATAAATGTATGGTCAGTTTTTGGTAAAAAATAGACTGATAAATGTATGGTCAGTTTTTGGTAAAAATACACTGATACATGTGTGGTCAGTGTTTGGTAAAAATAGACTGATAAATGTATTGTCAGTTTTTGGTAAAAATACACTGATAAATGTATGGTCAGTGTTTGGTAAAAAATAGACTGATAAATGTATTGTCAGTTTTTGGTAAAAAATAGACTGATAAATGTATGGTCAGTTTTTGGTAAAAATAGACTGATAAATGTATTGTCAGTTTTTGGTATAAATACACTGATAAATGTATGGTCAGTTTTTGTTAAAAATAGACTGATAAATGTATGGTCAGTTTTTGGTAAAAGTAGATTGATACATGTGTGGTCAGTGTTTGGTAAAAATACACTGATAAATGTATGGTCAGTTTTTGGTAAAAATAGACTGATAAATGTATGGTCAGTCTTTGGTAAAAGTAGATTGATACATGTGTGGTCAGTGTTTGGTAAAAATACACTGATAAATGTATGGTCAGTTTTCGGTAAAAAATAGACTGAAAAATGTATGGTCAGTTTTTGGTAAAAATACACTGATACATGTGTGGTCAGTTTTTGGTAAAAATAGACTGATAAATGTATGGTCAGTTTTTGGTAAAAAATAGACTGATAAATGTATGGTCAGTTTTTGGTAAAAATACACTTATAAATGTATGGTCAGTTTTTGGTAAAAATAGACTGATAAATGTATGGTCAGTTTTTGGTAAAAATAGACTGATAAATGTATGGTCAGTTTTTGGTAAAAAATAGACTGATAAATGTATGGTCAGGTTTTGGTAAAAATACACTGATAAATGTATTGTCAGTTTTTGGTAAAAATAGATTGACAAATGTATTGTCAGTTTTTGGTAAAAATACACTGATACATGTGTGGTCAGTGTTTGGTAAAAATAGACGGACAAATGTATTGTCAGTTTTTGGTAAAAATACACTGATAAATGTATGGTCAGTGTTTGGTAAAAATAGAGTGATAAATGTATTGTCAGTTTTTGGTATAAATACACTGATAAATGTATGGTCAGTGTTTGGTAAAAATAGACTGATAAATGTATTGTCAGCTTTTGGTAAAAATAGACTGATAAATGTATGGTCAGTTTTTGGTAAAAAATAGACTGATAAATGTATTGTCAGTTTTTGGTATAAATAGACTGATAAATGTATGGTCAGTTTTTGGTAAAAAATAGACTGATAAATGTATGGTCAGTTTTTGGTAAAAATACACTGATAAATGTATGGTCAGTTTTTGGTAAAAAATAGACTGATAAATGTATGGTCAGTTTTTGGTAAAAATACACTGATAAATGTATTGTCAGTTTTTGGTAAAAATAGACTGACAAATGTATTGTCAGTTTTTGGTAAAAATACACTGATACATGTGTGGTCAGTGTTTGGTAAAAATAGACGGATAAATGTATGGTCAGTTTTTGGTAAAAATACACTGATAAATGTATGGTCAGTGTTTGGTAAAAATAGAGTGATAAATGTATTGTCAGTTTTTGGTATAAATACACTGATAAATGTATGGTCAGTGTTTGGTAAAAATAGACTGATAAATGTATTGTCAGTTTTTGGTAAAAATAGACTGATAAATGTATTGTCAGTTTTTGGTAAAAATAGACTGATAAATGTATGGTCAGTTTTTGGTAAAAAATAGACTGATAAATGTATTGTCAGTTTTTGGTATAAATAGACTGATAAATGTATTGTCAGTTTTTGGTAAAAAATACACTGATAAATGTATGGTCAGTTTTTGGTAAAAATAGACTGATAAATGTATTGTCAGTTTTTGGTAAAAATAGACTGATAAATGTATGGTCAGTTTTTGGTAAAAGTAGATTGATACATGTGTAGTCAGTGTTTGGTAAAAATACACTGATAAATGTATGGTCAGTTTTTGGTAAAAATAGACTGATAAATGTATGGTCAGTTTTTGGTAAAAGTAGATTGATACATGTGTGGTCAGTGTTTGGTAAAAATACACTGATAAATGTATGGTCAGTTTTTGGTAAAAAATAGACTGAAAAATGTATGGTCAGTTTTTGGTAAAAATACACTGATACATGTGTGGTCAGTGTTTGGTAAAAATAGACTGATAAATGTATTGTCAGTTTTTGGTAAAAATACACTGATAAATGTATGGTCAGTGTTTGGTAAAAAATAGACTGATAAATGTATTGTCAGTTTTTGGTAAAAAATAGACTGATAAATGTATGGTCAGTTTTTGGTAAAAATAGACTGATAAATGTATTGTCAGTTTTTGGTATAAATACACTGATAAATGTATGGTCAGTTTTTGGTAAAAATAGACTGATAAATGTATGGTCAGTTTTTGGTAAAAGTAGATTGATACATGTGTGGTCAGTGTTTGTTAAAAATACACTGATAAATGTATGGTCAGTTTTTGGTAAAAATAGACTGATAAATGTATGGTCAGTTTTTGGTAAAAGTAGATTGATACATGTGTGGTCAGTGTTTGGTAAAAATACACTGATAAATGTATGGTCAGTTTTTGGTAAAAAATAGACTGAAAAATGTATGGTCAGTTTTTGGTAAAAATACACTGATACATGTGTGGTCAGTTTTTGGTAAAAATAGACTGATAAATGTATGGTCAGTTTTTGGTAAAAAATAGACTGATAAATGTATGGTCAGTTTTTGGTAAAAATACACTTATAAATGTATGGTCAGTTTTTGGTAAAAATAGACTGATAAATGTATGGTCAGTTTTTGGTAAAAATAGACTGATAAATGTATGGTCAGTTTTTGGTAAAAAATAGACTGATAAATGTATGGTCAGTTTTTGGTAAAAATACACTTATAAATGTATGGTCAGTTTTTGGTAAAAATAGACTGATAAATGTATGGTCAGTTTTTGGTAAAAATAGACTGATAAATGTATGGTAAAAAATAGACTGATAAATGTATGGTCAGTTTTTGGTAAAAATACACTGATAAATGTATTGTCAGTTTTTGATAAAAATAGACTGACAAATGTATTGTCAGTTTTTGGTAAAAATACACTGATACATGTGTGGTCAGTGTTTGGTAAAAATAGACTGATAAATGTATTGTCAGTTTTTGGTAAAAATACACTGATAAATGTATGGTCAGTGTTTGGTAAAAATAGAGTGATAAATGTATTATCAGTTTTTGGTATAAATACACTGATAAATGTATGGTCAGTGTTTGGTAAAAATAGACTGATAAATGTATTGTCAGTTTTTGGTAAAAATAGACTGATAAATGTATTGTCAGTTTTTGGTAAAAATAGACTGATAAATGTATGGTCAGTTTTTGGTAAAAAATAGACTGATAAATGTATTGTCAGTTTATGGTATAAATAGACTGATAAATGTATGGTCAGTTTTTGGTAGAAAATAGACTGATAAATGTATGGTCAGTTTTTGGTAAAAATAGACTGATAAATGTATTGTCAGTTTTTGGTAAAAAATACACTGATAAATGTATGGTCAGTTTTTGGTAAAAAATAGACTGATAAATGTATGGTCAGTTTTTGGTAAAAATACACTGATACATGTGTGGTCAGTGTTTGGTAAAAATAGACTGATAAATGTATTGTTAGTTTTTGGTAAAAATACACTGATAAATGTATGGTCAGTGTTTGGTAAAGAATAGACTGATAAATGTATTGTCAGTTTTTGGTAAAAAATAGACTGATAAATGTATGGTCAGTTTTTGGTAAAAATAGACTGATATATGTATTGTCAGTTTTTGGTAAAAATACACTTATAAATGTATGGTCAGTGTTTGGTAAAAAATAGACTGATAAATGTATTGTCAGTTTTTGGTAAAAAATAGACTGATAAATGTATTGTCAGTTTTTGGTAAAAATAGACTGATAAATGTATTGTCAGTTTTTGGTATAAATACACTGATAAATGTATGGTCAGTTTTTGGTAAAAATAGACTGATAAATGTATGGTCAGTTTTTGGTAAAAGTAGATTGATACATGTGTGGTCAGTGTTTGGTAAAAATACACTGATAAATGTATGGTCAGTTTTTGGTAAAAATAGACTGATAAATGTATGGTCAGTTTTTGGTAAAAGTAGATTGATACATGTGTGGTCAGTGTTTGGTAAAAATAGACTGATAAATGTATGGTCAGTTTTTGGTAAAAAATAGACTGAAAAATGTATGGTCAGTTTTTGGTAAAAATACACTGATACATGTATTGTCAGTTTTTGGTAAAAATAGACTGATAAATGTATGGTCAGTTTTTGGTAAAAAATAGACTGATAAATGTATGGTCAGTTTTTGGTAAAAATACACTTATAAATGTATGGTCAGTTTTTGGTAAAAATAGACTGATAAATGTATGGTCAGTTTTTGGTAAAAATACACTGATAAATGTATTGTCAGTTTTTGGTAAAAATAGGCTGATAAATGTATGGTCAGTTTTTGGTAAAAAATAGACTGATAAATGTATGGTCAGTTTTTGGTAAAAATACACTTATAAATGTATGGTCAGTTTTTGGTAAAAATAGACTGATAAATGTATGGTCAGTTTTTGGTAAAAATACACTGATAAATGTATTGTCAGTTTTTGGTAAAAATAGGCTGACAAATGTATTGTCAGTTTTTGGTAAAAATACACTGATACATGTGTGGTCAGTGTTTGGTAAAAATAGACGGATAAATGTATTGTCAGTTTTTGGTAAAAATACACTGATAAATGTATGGTCAGTGTTTGGTAAAAATACACTGATAAATGTATGGTCAGTTTTTGGTAAAAATAGACTGATAAATGTATGGTCAGTTTTTGGTAAAAGTAGATTGATACATGTGTGGTCAGTGTTTGGTAAAAATACACTGATAAATGTATGGTCAGTTTTTGGTAAAAATAGAGTGATAAATGTATGGTCAGTTTTTGGTAAAAGTAGATTGATACATGTGTGGTCAGTGTTTGGTAAAAATAGACTGATAAATGTATGGTCAGTTTTTGGTAAAAAATAGACTGAAAAATGTATGGTCAGTTTTTGGTAAAAATACACTGATACATGTGTGGTCAGTTTTTGGTAAAAATAGACTGATAAATGTATGGTCAGTTTTTGGTAAAAAATAGACTGATAAATGTATGGTCAGTTTTTGGTAAAAATACACTTATAAATGTATGGTCAGTTTTTGGTAAAAATAGACTGATAAATGTATGGTCAGTTTTTGGTAAAAATACACTGATAAATGTATTGTCAGTTTTTGGTAAAAATAGGCTGATAAATGTATGGTCAGTTTTTGGTAAAAAATAGACTGATAAATGTATGGTCAGTTTTTGGTAAAAATACACTTATAAATGTATGGTCAGTTTTTGGTAAAAATAGACTGATAAATGTATGGTCAGTTTTTGGTAAAAATACACTGATAAATGTATTGTCAGTTTTTGGTAAAAATAGGCTGACAAATGTATTGTCAGTTTTTGGTAAAAATACACTGATACATGTGTGGTCAGTGTTTGGTAAAAATAGACGGATAAATGTATTGTCAGTTTTTGGTAAAAATACACTGATAAATGTATGGTCAGTGTTTGGTAAAAATAGAGTGATAAATGTATTGTCAGTTTTTGGTATAAATACACTGATAAATGTATGGTCAGTTTTTGGTAAAAAATAGACTGATAAATGTATGGTAAGTTTTTGGTAAAAATACACTGATACATGTGTGGTCAGTGTTTGGTAAAAATAGACTGATAAATGTATTGTCAGTTTTTGGTAAAAATACACTGATAAATGTATGGTCAGTGTTTGGTAAAAAATAGACTGATAAATGTATTGTCAGTTTTTGGTAAAAAATAGACTGATAAATGTATGGTCAGTTTTTGGTAAAAATAGACTGATAAATGTATTGTCAGTTTTTGGTAAAAAATACACTGATAAATGTATGGTCAGTTTTTGGTAAAAAATAGACTGATAAATGTATGGTCAGTTTTTGGTAAAAATACACTGATACATGTGTGGTCAGTGTTTGGTAAAAATAGACTGATAAATGTATTGTCAGTTTTTGGTAAAAATACACTGATAAATGTATGGTCAGTGTTTGGTAAAAAATAGACTGATAAATGTATTGTCAGTTTTTGGTAAAAAATAGACTGATAAATGTATGGTCAGTTTTTGGTAAAAATAGACTGATAAATGTATTGTCAGTTTTTGGTATAAATACACTGATAAATGTATGGTCAGTTTTGGTAAAAATAGACTGATAAATGTATGGTCAGTTTTTGGTAAAAGTAGATTGATACATGTGTGGTCAGTGTTTGGTAAAAATACACTGATAAATGTATGGTCAGTTTTTGGTAAAAATAGACTGATAAATGTATGGTCAGTTTTTGGTAAAAGTAGATTGATACATGTGTGGTCAGTGTTTGGTAAAAATACACTGATAAATGTATGGTCAGTTTTTGGTAAAAAATAGACTGAAAAATGTATGGTCAGTTTTTGGTAAAAATACACTGATACATGTGTGGTCAGTTTTTGGTAAAAATAGACTGATAAATGTATGGTCAGTTTTTGGTAAAAAATAGACTGATAAATGTATGGTCAGTTTTTGGTAAAAATACACTTATAAATGTATGGTCAGTTTTTGGTAAAAATAGACTGATAAATGTATGGTCAGTTTTTGGTAAAAATAGACTGATAAATGTATGGTCAGTTTTTGGTAAAAAATAGACTGATAAATGTATGGTCAGTTTTTGGTAAAAATACACTGATAAATGTATTGTCAGTTTTTGGTAAAAATAGATTGACAAATGTATTGTCAGTTTTTGGTAAAAATACACTGATACATGTGTGGTCAGTGTTTGGTAAAAATAGACGGATAAATGTATTGTCAGTTTTTGGTAAAAATACACTGATAAATGTATGGTCAGTGTTTGGTAAAAATAGAGTGATAAATGTATTGTCAGTTTTTGGTATAAATACACTGATAAATGTATGGTCAGTGTTTGGTAAAAATAGACTGATAAATGTATTGTCAGCTTTTGGTAAAAATAGACTGATAAATGTATGGTCAGTTTTTGGTAAAAAATAGACTGATAAATGTATTGTCAGTTTTTGGTATAAATAGACTGATAAATGTATGGTCAGTTTTTGGTAAAAAATAGACTGATAAATGTATGGTCAGTTTTTGGTAAAAATACACTGATAAATGTATGGTCAGTTTTTGGTAAAAAATAGACTGATAAATGTATGGTCAGTTTTTGGTAAAAATACACTGATAAATGTATTGTCAGTTTTTGGTAAAAATAGACTGACAAATGTATTGTCAGTTTTTGGTAAAAATACACTGATACATGTGTGGTCAGTGTTTGGTAAAAATAGACGGATAAATGTATGGTCAGTTTTTGGTAAAAATACACTGATAAATGTATGGTCAGTGTTTGGTAAAAATAGAGTGATAAATGTATTGTCAGTTTTTGGTATAAATACACTGATAAATGTATGGTCAGTGTTTGGTAAAAATAGACTGATAAATGTATTGTCAGTTTTTGGTAAAAATAGACTGATAAATGTATTGTCAGTTTTTGGTAAAAATAGACTGATAAATGTATGGTCAGTTTTTGGTAAAAAATAGACTGATAAATGTATTGTCAGTTTTTGGTATATATAGACTGATAAATGTATTGTCAGTTTTTGGTAAAAAATACACTGATAAATGTATGGTCAGTTTTTGGTAAAAATAGACTGATAAATGTATTGTCAGTTTTTGGTAAAAATAGACTGATAAATGTATGGTCAGTTTTTGGTAAAAGTAGATTGATACATGTGTAGTCAGTGTTTGGTAAAAATACACTGATAAATGTATGGTCAGTTTTTGGTAAAAATAGACTGATAAATGTATGGTCAGTTTTTGGTAAAAGTAGATTGATACATGTGTGGTCAGTGTTTGGTAAAAATACACTGATAAATGTATGGTCAGTTTTTGGTAAAAAATAGACTGAAAAATGTATGGTCAGTTTTTGGTAAAAATACACTGATACATGTGTGGTCAGTTTTTGGTAAAAATAGACTGATAAATGTATGGTCAGTTTTTGGTAAAAAATAGACTGATAAATGTATGGTCAGTTTTTGGTAAAAATACACTTATAAATGTATGGTCAGTTTTTGGTAAAAATAGACTGATAAATGTATGGTCAGTTTTTGGTAAAAATACACTGATAAATGTATTGTCAGTTTTTGGTAAAAATAGGCTGATAAATGTATGGTCAGTTTTTGGTAAAAAATAGACTGATAAATGTATGGTCAGTTTTTGGTAAAAATACACTTATAAATGTATGGTCAGTTTTTGGTAAAAATACACTGATACATGTGTGGTCAGTGTTTGGTAAAAATAGACGGATAAATGTATTGTCAGTTTTTGGTAAAAATACACTGATAAATGTATGGTCAGTGTTTGGTAAAAATAGAGTGATAAATGTATTGTCAGTTTTTGGTATAAATACACTGATAAATGTATGGTCAGTTTTTGGTAAAAAATAGACTGATAAATGTATGGTAAGTTTTTGGTAAAAATACACTGATAAATGTATGGTCAGTGTTTGGTAAAAAATAGACTGATAAATGTATGGTCAGTTTTTGGTAAAAGTAGATTGATACATGTGTGGTCAGTGTTTGGTAAAAATAGACTGATAAATGTATGGTCAGTTTTTGGTAAAAAATAGACTGAAA
Source organism: Bathymodiolus brooksi (assembly GCA_963680875.1). Classification (NCBI taxonomy): domain Eukaryota; kingdom Metazoa; phylum Mollusca; class Bivalvia; order Mytilida; family Modiolidae; genus Bathymodiolus; species Bathymodiolus brooksi. The sequence continues at coordinate 78,458,181 of OY804590.1, forward strand.
TATGTATGGTCAGTTTTTGGTAAAAATACACTGATACATGTGTGGTCAGTTTTTGGTAAAAATAGACTGATAAATGTATGGTCAGTTTTTGGTAAAAAATAGACTGATAAATGTATGGTCAGTTTTTGGTAAAAATACACTTATAAATGTATGGTCAGTTTTTGGTAAAAATAGACTGATAAATGTATGGTCAGTTTTTGGTAAAAATACACTGATAAATGTATTGTCAGTTTTTGGTAAAAATAGGCTGATAAATGTATGGTCAGTTTTTGGTAAAAAATAGACTGATAAATGTATGGTCAGTTTTTGGTAAAAATACACTTATAAATGTATGGTCAGTTTTTGGTAAAAATAGACTGATAAATGTATGGTCAGTTTTTGGTAAAAATACACTGATAAATGTATTGTCAGTTTTTGGTAAAAATAGGCTGACAAATGTATTGTCAGTTTTTGGTAAAAATACACTGATACATGTGTGGTCAGTGTTTGGTAAAAATAGACGGATAAATGTATTGTCAGTTTTTGGTAAAAATACACTGATAAATGTATGGTCAGTGTTTGGTAAAAATAGAGTGATAAATGTATTGTCAGTTTTTGGTATAAATACACTGATAAATGTATGGTCAGTTTTTGGTAAAAAATAGACTGATAAATGTATGGTAAGTTTTTGGTAAAAATACACTGATACATGTGTGGTCAGTGTTTGTTAAAAATAGACTGATAAATGTATTGTCAGTTTTTGGTAAAAATACACTGATAAATGTATGGTCAGTGTTTGGTAAAAAATAGACTGATAAATGTATTGTCAGTTTTTGGTAAAAAATAGACTGATAAATGTATGGTCAGTTTTTGGTAAAAATAGACTGATAAATGTATTGTCAGTTTTTGGTAAAAAATACACTGATAAATGTATGGTCAGTTTTTGGTAAAAAATAGACTGATAAATGTATGGTCAGTTTTTGGTAAAAATACACTGATACATGTGTCGTCAGTGTTTGGTAAAAATAGACTGATAAATGTATTGTCAGTTTTTGATAAAAATACACTGATAAATGTATGGTCAGTGTTTGGTAAAAAATAGACTGATAAATGTATTGTCAGTTTTTGGTAAAAAATAGACTGATAAATGTATGGTCAGTTTTTGGTAAAAATAGACTGATAAATGTATTGTCAGTTTTTGGTATAAATACACTGATAAATGTATGGTCAGTTTTTGGTAAAAATAGACTGATAAATGTATGGTCAGTTTTTGGTAAAAGTAGATTGATACATGTGTGGTCAGTGTTTGGTAAAAATACACTGATAAATGTATGGTCAGTTTTTGGTAAAAATAGACTGATAAATGTATGGTCAGTTTTTGGTAAAAGTAGATTGATACATGTGTGGTCAGTGTTTGGTAAAAATACACTGATACATGTGTGGTCAGTTTTTGGTAAAAAATAGACTGATAAATGTATGGTCAGTTTTTGGTAAAAATAGACTGATAAATGTATGGTCAGTTTTTGGTAAAAATAGACTGATAAATGTATGGTCAGTTTTTGGTAAAAATAGACTGATAAATGTATGGTCAGTTTTTGGTAAAAAATAGACTGATAAATGTATGGTCAGTTTTTGGTAAAAATACACTGATAAATGTATTGTCAGTTTTTGGTAAAAATAGACTGACAAATGTATTGTCAGTTTTTGGTAAAAATACACTGATACATGTGTGGTCAGTGTTTGTTAAAAATAGACGGATAAATGTATTGTCAGTTTTTGGTAAAAATACACTGATAAATGTATGGTCAGTGTTTGGTAAAAATAGAGTGATAAATGTATTGTCAGTTTTTGGTATAAATACACTGATAAATGTATGGTCAGTGTTTGGTAAAAATAGACTGATAAATGTATTGTCAGTTTTTGGTAAAAATAGACTGATAAATGTATTGTCAGTTTTTGGTAAAAATAGACTGATAAATGTATGGTCAGTTTTTGGTAAAAAATAGACTGATAAATGTATTGTCAGTTTTTGGTATAAATAGACTGATAAATGTATGGTCAGTTTTTGGTAGAAAATAGACTGATAAATGTATGGTCAGTTTTTGGTAAAAATAGACTGATAAATGTATTGTCAGTTTTTGGTAAAAAATACACTGATAAATGTATGGTCAGTTTTTGGTAAAAAATAGACTGATAAATGTATGGTCAGTTTTTGGTAAAAATACACTGATACATGTGTGGTCAGTGTTTGGTAAAAATAGACTGATAAATGTATTGTCAGTTTTTGGTAAAAATACACTGATAAATGTATGGTCAGTGTTTGGTAAAAATAGACTGATAAATGTATTTTCAGTTTTTGGAAAAAATACACTGATAAATGTATGGTCAGTCTTTGGTAAAAATAGACTGATAAATGTATTGTCAGTTTTTGGTAAAAATACACTGATAAATGTATGGTCAGTGTGTGGTAAAAATAGACTGATAAATGTATGGTCAGTTTTTGGTAAGAATAGACTGATAAATGTATGGTCAGTTTTTGGTAAAAAATAGACTGATAAATGTATGGTCAGTTTTTGGTAAAAATACACTGATAAATGTATGGTCAGTGTTTGGTAAAAACAGACTGATAAATGTATTGTCAGTTTTTGGTAAAAATAGACTGATAAATGTATTGTCAGTTTTTGGTATAAATACACTGATAAATGTATTGTCAGTTTTTGTAAAAATTAGACTGATAAATGTATTGTCAGTGTTTGGTAAAAATAGACTGATAAATGTATTGTCAGTTTTTGGTAAAAATAGACTGATAAATGTATGGTCAGTTTTTGGTAAAAAATAGACTGATAAATGTATTGTCAGTTTTTGTAAAAAATAGACTAATAAATGTATTGTCAGTTTTTGGTAAAAATAGACTGATAAATGTATTGTCAGTTTTTGGTAAAAATAGACTGATAAATGTATGGTCTGTTTTTGGTAAAAATAGACTGATAAATGTATTGTCAGTTTTTGGTAAAAATAGACTGATAAATGTATTGTCAGTTTTTATTAAAAATAGACTGATAAATGTATGGTCAGTTTTTCGTAAAAGTAGACTGATACATGTGTGGTCAGTGTTTGGTAAAAATACACTGATAAATGTATGGTCAGTTTTTGGTAAAAAATAGACTGAAAAATGTATTGTCAGTTTTTGGTAAAAATACACTGATACATGTGTGGTCAGTTTTTGGTAAAAATATACTGATAAATGTATGGTCAGTTTTTGGTAAAAAATAGACTGATAAATGTATGGTCAGTTTTTGGTAAAAATAGACTGATAAATGTATGGTCAGTTTTTGGTAAAAATAGACTGATAAATGTATGGTAAGTTTTTGGTAAAAATAGACTGATAAATGTATGGTCAGTTTTTGGTAAAAAATAGACTGATAAATGTATGGTCAGTTTTTGGTAAAAATACACTGATAAATGTATTTTCAGTATTTGGTAAAAATAGACTGATAAATGTATTGTCAGTTTTTAGTAAAAATACACTGATACATGTGTGGTCAGTGTTTGGTAAAAATAGACTGATAAATGTATTGTCAGTTTTTGGTAAAAATACACTGATACATGTGTGGTCAGTGTTTGGTAAAAATAGACTGATAAATGTATTGTCAGTTTTTGGTAAAAATACACTGATAAATGTATGGTCAGTGTTTGGTAAAAATAGAGTGATAAATGTATTGTCAGTTTTTGGTATAAATACACTGATAAATGTATGGTCAGTGTTTGGTAAAAATAGACGGATAAATGTATTGTCAGTTTTTGGTAAAAATAGACTGATAAATATATTGTCAGTTTTTGGTAAAAATAGACTGATAAATGTATGGTCAGTTTTTGGTAAAAAATAGACTGATAATTGTATTGTCAGTTTTTGGTATAAATAGACTGATAAATGTATGGTCAGTTTTTGGTAGAAAATAGACTGATAAATGTATGGTCAGTTTTTGGTAAAAATAGACTGATAAATGTATTGTCAGTTTTTGGTAAAAAATACACTGATAAATGTATGGTCAGTTTTTGGTAAAAAATAGACTGATAAATGTATGGTCAGTTTTTGGTAAAAATACACTGATACATGTGTGGTCAGTGTTTGGTAAAAATAGACTGATAAATGTATTGTAAGTTTTTGGTAAAAATACACTGATAAATGTATGGTCAGTGTTTGGTAAAAAATACACTGATAAATGTATTGTCAGTTTTTGGTAAAAAATAGACTGATAAATGTATGGTCAGTTTTTGGTAAAAATAGACTGATAAATGTATTGTCAGTTTTTGGTAAAAAATACACTGATAAATGTATGGTCAGTTTTTGGTAAAAAATAGACTGATAAATGTATGGTCAGTTTTTGGTAAAAATACACTGATACATGTGTGGTCAGTGTTTGATAAAAATAGACTGATAAATGTATTGTCAGTTTTTGGTAAAAATACACTGATAAATGTATGGTCAGTGTTTGGTAAAAAATAGACTGATAAATGTATTGTCAGTTTTTGGTAAAAAATAGACTGATAAATGTATGGTCAGTTTTTGGTAAAAATAGACTGATAAATGTATTGTCAGTTTTTGGTATAAATACACTGATAAATGTATGGTCAGTTTTGGTAAAAATAGACTGATAAATGTATGGTCAGTTTTTGGTAAAAGTAGATTGATACATGTGTGGTCAGTTTTTGGTAAAAATACACTGATAAATGTATGGTCAGTTTTTGGTAAAAATAGACTGATAAATATATGGTCAGTTTTTGGTAAAAGTAGATTGATACATGTGTGGTCAGTGTTTGGTAAAAATAGACTGATAAATGTATGGTCAGTTTTTGGTAAAAAATAGACTGAAAAATGTATGGTCAGTTTTTGGTAAAAATACACTGATACATGTGTGGTCAGTTTTTGGTAAAAATAGACTGATAAATGTATGGTCAGTTTTTGGTAAAAAATAGACTGATAAATGTATGGTCAGTTTTTGGTAAAAATACACTTATAAATGTATGGTCAGTTTTTGGTAAAAATAGACTGATAAATGTATGGTCAGTTTTTGGTAAAAATACACTGATAAATGTATTGTCAGTTTTTGGTAAAAATAGGCTGATAAATGTATGGTCAGTTTTTGGTAAAAAATAGACTGATAAATGTATGGTCAGTTTTTGGTAAAAATACACTTATAAATGTATGGTCAGTTTTTGGTAAAAATAGACTGATAAATGTATGGTCAGTTTTTGGTAAAAATACACTGATAAATGTATTGTCAGTTTTTGGTAAAAATAGGCTGACAAATGTATTGTCAGTTTTTGGTAAAAATACACTGATACATGTGTGGTCAGTGTTTGGTAAAAATAGACTGATAAATGTATTGTCAGTTTTTGGTAAAAATACACTGATAAATGTATGGTCAGTGTTTGGTAAAAATACACTGATAAATGTATGGTCAGTTTTTGGTAAAAATAGACTGATAAATGTATGGTCAGTTTTTGGTAAAAGTAGATTGATACATGTGTGGTCAGTGTTTGGTAAAAATAGACGGATAAATGTATGGTCAGTTTTTGGTAAAAATACACTGATAAATGTATGGTCAGTGTTTGGTAAAAATAGAGTGATAAATGTATTGTCAGTTTTTGGTATAAATACACTGATAAATGTATGGTCAGTGTTTGGTAAAAATAGACTGATAAATGTATTGTCAGTTTTTGGTAAAAATAGACTGATAAATGTATTGTCAGTTTTTGGTAAAAATAGACTGATAAATGTATGGTCAGTTTTTGGTAAAAAATAGACTGATAAATGTATTGTCAGTTTTTGGTATATATAGACTGATAAATGTATTGTCAGTTTTTGGTAAAAAATACACTGATAAATGTATGGTCAGTTTTTGGTAAAAATAGACTGATAAATGTATTGTCAGTTTTTGGTAAAAATAGACTGATAAATGTATGGTCAGTTTTTGGTAAAAGTAGATTGATACATGTGTAGTCAGTGTTTGGTAAAAATACACTGATAAATGTATGGTCAGTTTTTGGTAAAAATAGACTGATAAATGTATGGTCAGTTTTTGGTAAAAGTAGATTGATACATGTGTGGTCAGTGTTTGGTAAAAATACACTGATAAATGTATGGTCAGTTTTTGGTAAAAAATAGACTGAAAAATGTATGGTCAGTTTTTGGTAAAAATACACTGATACATGTGTGGTCAGTTTTTGGTAAAAATAGACTGATAAATGTATGGTCAGTTTTTGGTAAAAAATAGACTGATAAATGTATGGTCAGTTTTTGGTAAAAATACACTTATAAATGTATGGTCAGTTTTTGGTAAAAATAGACTGATAAATGTATGGTCAGTTTTTGGTAAAAATACACTGATAAATGTATTGTCAGTTTTTGGTAAAAATAGGCTGATAAATGTATGGTCAGTTTTTGGTAAAAAATAGACTGATAAATGTATGGTCAGTTTTTGGTAAAAATACACTTATAAATGTATGGTCAGTTTTTGGTAAAAATACACTGATACATGTGTGGTCAGTGTTTGGTAAAAATAGACGGATAAATGTATTGTCAGTTTTTGGTAAAAATACACTGATAAATGTATGGTCAGTGTTTGGTAAAAATAGAGTGATAAATGTATTGTCAGTTTTTGGTATAAATACACTGATAAATGTATGGTCAGTTTTTGGTAAAAAATAGACTGATAAATGTATGGTAAGTTTTTGGTAAAAATACACTGATAAATGTATGGTCAGTGTTTGGTAAAAAATAGACTGATAAATGTATGGTCAGTTTTTGGTAAAAGTAGATTGATACATGTGTGGTCAGTGTTTGGTAAAAATAGACTGATAAATGTATGGTCAGTTTTTGGTAAAAAATAGACTGAAATATGTATGGTCAGTTTTTGGTAAAAATACACTGATACATGTGTGGTCAGTTTTTGGTAAAAATAGACTGATAAATGTATGGTCAGTTTTTGGTAAAAAATAGACTGATAAATGTATGGTCAGTTTTTGGTAAAAATACACTTATAAATGTATGGTCAGTTTTTGGTAAAAATAGACTGATAAATGTATGGTCAGTTTTTGGTAAAAATACACTGATAAATGTATTGTCAGTTTTTGGTAAAAATAGGCTGATAAATGTATGGTCAGTTTTTGGTAAAAAATAGACTGATAAATGTATGGTCAGTTTTTGGTAAAAATACACTTATAAATGTATGGTCAGTTTTTGGTAAAAATAGACTGATAAATGTATGGTCAGTTTTTGGTAAAAATACACTGATAAATGTATTGTCAGTTTTTGGTAAAAATAGGCTGACAAATGTATTGTCAGTTTTTGGTAAAAATACACTGATACATGTGTGGTCAGTGTTTGGTAAAAATAGACGGATAAATGTATTGTCAGTTTTTGGTAAAAATACACTGATAAATGTATGGTCAGTGTTTGGTAAAAATAGAGTGATAAATGTATTGTCAGTTTTTGGTATAAATACACTGATAAATGTATGGTCAGTTTTTGGTAAAAAATAGACTGATAAATGTATGGTAAGTTTTTGGTAAAAATACACTGATACATGTGTGGTCAGTGTTTGTTAAAAATAGACTGATAAATGTATTGTCAGTTTTTGGTAAAAATACACTGATAAATGTATGGTCAGTGTTTGGTAAAAAATAGACTGATAAATGTATTGTCAGTTTTTGGTAAAAAATAGACTGATAAATGTATGGTCAGTTTTTGGTAAAAATAGACTGATAAATGTATTGTCAGTTTTTGGTAAAAAATACACTGATAAATGTATGGTCAGTTTTTGGTAAAAAATAGACTGATAAATGTATGGTCAGTTTTTGGTAAAAATACACTGATACATGTGTCGTCAGTGTTTGGTAAAAATAGACTGATAAATGTATTGTCAGTTTTTGATAAAAATACACTGATAAATGTATGGTCAGTGTTTGGTAAAAAATAGACTGATAAATGTATTGTCAGTTTTTGGTAAAAAATAGACTGATAAATGTATGGTCAGTTTTTGGTAAAAATAGACTGATAAATGTATTGTCAGTTTTTGGTATAAATACACTGATAAATGTATGGTCAGTTTTTGGTAAAAATAGACTGATAAATGTATGGTCAGTTTTTGGTAAAAGTAGATTGATACATGTGTGGTCAGTGTTTGGTAAAAATACACTGATAAATGTATGGTCAGTTTTTGGTAAAAATAGACTGATAAATGTATGGTCAGTTTTTGGTAAAAGTAGATTGATACATGTGTGGTCAGTGTTTGGTAAAAATACACTGATACATGTGTGGTCAGTTTTTGGTAAAAAATAGACTGATAAATGTATGGTCAGTTTTTGATAAAAATAGACTGATAAATGTATGGTCAGTTTTTGGTAAAAATAGACTGATAAATGTATGGTCAGTTTTTGGTAAAAATAGACTGATAAATGTATGGTCAGTTTTTGGTAAAAAATAGACTGATAAATGTATGGTCAGTTTTTGGTAAAAATACACTGATAAATGTATTGTCAGTTTTTGGTAAAAATAGACTGACAAATGTATTGTCAGTTTTTGGTAAAAATACACTGATACATGTGTGGTCAGTGTTTGTTAAAAATAGACGGATAAATGTATTGTCAGTTTTTGGTAAAAATACACTGATAAATGTATGGTCAGTGTTTGGTAAAAATAGAGTGATAAATGTATTGTCAGTTTTTGGTATAAATACACTGATAAATGTATGGTCAGTGTTTGGTAAAAATAGACTGATAAATGTATTGTCAGTTTTTGGTAAAAATAGACTGATAAATGTATTGTCAGTTTTTGGTAAAAATAGACTGATAAATGTATGGTCAGTTTTTGGTAAAAAATAGACTGATAAATGTATTGTCAGTTTTTGGTATAAATAGACTGATAAATGTATGGTCAGTTTTTGGTAGAAAATAGACTGATAAATGTATGGTCAGTTTTTGGTAAAAATAGACTGATAAATGTATTGTCAGTTTTTGGTAAAAAATACACTGATAAATGTATGGTCAGTTTTTGGTAAAAAATAGACTGATAAATGTATGGTCAGTTTTTGGTAAAAATACACTGATACATGTGTGGTCAGTGTTTGGTAAAAATAGACTGATAAATGTATTGTCAGTTTTTGGTAAAAATACACTGATAAATGTATGGTCAGTGTTTGGTAAAAATAGACTGATAAATGTATTTTCAGTTTTTGGAAAAAATACACTGATAAATGTATGGTCAGTCTTTGGTAAAAATAGACTGATAAATGTATTGTCAGTTTTTGGTAAAAATACACTGATAAATGTATGGTCAGTGTGTGGTAAAAATAGACTGATAAATGTATGGTCAGTTTTTGGTAAGAATAGACTGATAAATGTATGGTCAGTTTTTGGTAAAAAATAGACTGATAAATGTATGGTCAGTTTTTGGTAAAAATACACTGATAAATGTATGGTCAGTGTTTGGTAAAAACAGACTGATAAATGTATTGTCAGTTTTTGGTAAAAATAGACTGATAAATGTATTGTCAGTTTTTGGTATAAATACACTGATAAATGTATTGTCAGTTTTTGTAAAAATTAGACTGATAAATGTATTGTCAGTGTTTGGTAAAAATAGACTGATAAATGTATTGTCAGTTTTTGGTAAAAATAGACTGATAAATGTATGGTCAGTTTTTGGTAAAAAATAGACTGATAAATGTATTGTCAGTTTTTGTAAAAAATAGACTAATAAATGTATTGTCAGTTTTTGGTAAAAATAGACTGATAAATGTATTGTCAGTTTTTGGTAAAAATAGACTGATAAATGTATGGTCTGTTTTTGGTAAAAATAGACTGATAAATGTATTGTCAGTTTTTGGTAAAAATAGACTGATAAATGTATTGTCAGTTTTTATTAAAAATAGACTGATAAATGTATGGTCAGTTTTTCGTAAAAGTAGACTGATACATGTGTGGTCAGTGTTTGGTAAAAATACACTGATAAATGTATGGTCAGTTTTTGGTAAAAAATAGACTGAAAAATGTATTGTCAGTTTTTGGTAAAAATACACTGATACATGTGTGGTCAGTTTTTGGTAAAAATATACTGATAAATGTATGGTCAGTTTTTGGTAAAAAATAGACTGATAAATGTATGGTCAGTTTTTGGTAAAAATAGACTGATAAATGTATGGTCAGTTTTTGGTAAAAATAGACTGATAAATGTATGGTAAGTTTTTGGTAAAAATAGACTGATAAATGTATGGTCAGTTTTTGGTAAAAAATAGACTGATAAATGTATGGTCAGTTTTTGGTAAAAATACACTGATAAATGTATTTTCAGTATTTGGTAAAAATAGACTGATAAATGTATTGTCAGTTTTTAGTAAAAATACACTGATACATGTGTGGTCAGTGTTTGGTAAAAATAGACTGATAAATGTATTGTCAGTTTTTGGTAAAAATACACTGATACATGTGTGGTCAGTGTTTGGTAAAAATAGACTGATAAATGTATTGTCAGTTTTTGGTAAAAATACACTGATAAATGTATGGTCAGTGTTTGGTAAAAATAGAGTGATAAATGTATTGTCAGTTTTTGGTATAAATACACTGATAAATGTATGGTCAGTGTTTGGTAAAAATAGACGGATAAATGTATTGTCAGTTTTTGGTAAAAATAGACTGATAAATATATTGTCAGTTTTTGGTAAAAATAGACTGATAAATGTATGGTCAGTTTTTGGTAAAAAATAGACTGATAATTGTATTGTCAGTTTTTGGTATAAATAGACTGATAAATGTATGGTCAGTTTTTGGTAGAAAATAGACTGATAAATGTATGGTCAGTTTTTGGTAAAAATAGACTGATAAATGTATTGTCAGTTTTTGGTAAAAAATACACTGATAAATGTATGGTCAGTTTTTGGTAAAAAATAGACTGATAAATGTATGGTCAGTTTTTGGTAAAAATACACTGATACATGTGTGGTCAGTGTTTGGTAAAAATAGACTGATAAATGTATTGTAAGTTTTTGGTAAAAATACACTGATAAATGTATGGTCAGTGTTTGGTAAAAAATACACTGATAAATGTATTGTCAGTTTTTGGTAAAAAATAGACTGATAAATGTATGGTCAGTTTTTGGTAAAAATAGACTGATAAATGTATTGTCAGTTTTTGGTAAAAAATACACTGATAAATGTATGGTCAGTTTTTGGTAAAAAATAGACTGATAAATGTATGGTCAGTTTTTGGTAAAAATACACTGATACATGTGTGGTCAGTGTTTGATAAAAATAGACTGATAAATGTATTGTCAGTTTTTGGTAAAAATACACTGATAAATGTATGGTCAGTGTTTGGTAAAAAATAGACTGATAAATGTATTGTCAGTTTTTGGTAAAAAATAGACTGATAAATGTATGGTCAGTTTTTGGTAAAAATAGACTGATAAATGTATTGTCAGTTTTTGGTATAAATACACTGATAAATGTATGGTCAGTTTTGGTAAAAATAGACTGATAAATGTATGGTCAGTTTTTGGTAAAAGTAGATTGATACATGTGTGGTCAGTTTTTGGTAAAAATACACTGATAAATGTATGGTCAGTTTTTGGTAAAAATAGACTGATAAATATATGGTCAGTTTTTGGTAAAAGTAGATTGATACATGTGTGGTCAGTGTTTGGTAAAAATAGACTGATAAATGTATGGTCAGTTTTTGGTAAAAAATAGACTGAAAAATGTATGGTCAGTTTTTGGTAAAAATACACTGATACATGTGTGGTCAGTTTTTGGTAAAAATAGACTGATAAATGTATGGTCAGTTTTTGGTAAAAAATAGACTGATAAATGTATGGTCAGTTTTTGGTAAAAATACACTTATAAATGTATGGTCAGTTTTTGGTAAAAATAGACTGATAAATGTATGGTCAGTTTTTGGTAAAAATACACTGATAAATGTATTGTCAGTTTTTGGTAAAAATAGGCTGATAAATGTATGGTCAGTTTTTGGTAAAAAATAGACTGATAAATGTATGGTCAGTTTTTGGTAAAAATACACTTATAAATGTATGGTCAGTTTTTGGTAAAAATAGACTGATAAATGTATGGTCAGTTTTTGGTAAAAATACACTGATAAATGTATTGTCAGTTTTTGGTAAAAATAGGCTGACAAATGTATTGTCAGTTTTTGGTAAAAATACACTGATACATGTGTGGTCAGTGTTTGGTAAAAATAGACTGATAAATGTATTGTCAGTTTTTGGTAAAAATACACTGATAAATGTATGGTCAGTGTTTGGTAAAAATACACTGATAAATGTATGGTCAGTTTTTGGTAAAAATAGACTGATAAATGTATGGTCAGTTTTTGGTAAAAGTAGATTGATACATGTGTGGTCAGTGTTTGGTAAAAATACACTGATAAATGTATGGTCAGTTTTTGGTAAAAATAGACTGATAAATGTATGGTCAGTTTTTGGTAAAAGTAGATTGATACATGTGTGGTCAGTGTTTGGTAAAAATAGACTGATAAATGTATGGTCAGTTTTTGGTAAAAAATAGACTGAAAAATGTATGGTCAGTTTTTGGTAAAAATACACTGATACATGTGTGGTCAGTTTTTGGTAAAAATAGACTGATAAATGTATGGTCAGTTTTTGGTAAAAATAGGCTGACAAATGTATTGTCAGTTTTTGGTAAAAATACACTGATACATGTGTGGTCAGTGTTTGGTAAAAATAGACGGATAAATGTATTGTCAGTTTTTGGTAAAAATACACTGATAAATGTATGGTCAGTGTTTGGTAAAAATAGAGTGATAAATGTATTGTCAGTTTTTGGTATAAATACACTGATAAATGTATGGTCAGTTTTTGGTAAAAAATAGACTGATAAATGTATGGTAAGTTTTTGGTAAAAATACACTGATACATGTGTGGTCAGTGTTTGTTAAAAATAGACTGATAAATGTATTGTCAGTTTTTGGTAAAAATACACTGATAAATGTATGGTCAGTGTTTGGTAAAAAATAGACTGATAAATGTATTGTCAGTTTTTGGTAAAAAATAGACTGATAAATGTATGGTCAGTTTTTGGTAAAAATAGACTGATAAATGTATTGTCAGTTTTTGGTAAAAAATACACTGATAAATGTATGGTCAGTTTTTGGTAAAAAATAGACTGATAAATGTATGGTCAGTTTTTGGTAAAAATACACTGATACATGTGTGGTCAGTGTTTGGTAAAAATAGACTGATAAATGTATTGTCAGTTTTTGGTAAAAATACACTGATAAATGTATGGTCAGTGTTTGGTAAAAAATAGACTGATAAATGTATTGTCAGTTTTTGGTAAAAAATAGACTGATAAATGTATGGTCAGTTTTTGGTAAAAATAGACTGATAAATGTATTGTCAGTTTTTGGTATAAATACACTGATAAATGTATGGTCAGTTTTTGGTAAAAATAGACTGATAAATGTATGGTCAGTTTTTGGTAAAAGTAGATTGATACATGTGTGGTCAGTGTTTGGTAAAAATACACTGATAAATGTATGGTCAGTTTTTGGTAAAAATAGACTGATAAATGTATGGTCAGTTTTTGGTAAAAGTAGATTGATACATGTGTGGTCAGTGTTTGGTAAAAATACACTGATAAATGTATGGTCAGTTTTTGGTAAAAAATAGACTGAAAAATGTATGGTCAGTTTTTGGTAAAAATACACTGATACATGTGTGGTCAGTTTTTGGTAAAAATAGACTGATAAATGTATGGTCAGTTTTTGGTAAAAAATAGACTGATAAATGTATGGTCAGTTTTTGGTAAAAATACACTTATAAATGTATGGTCAGTTTTTGGTAAAAATAGACTGATAAATGTATGGTCAGTTTTTGGTAAAAATAGACTGATAAATGTATGGTCAGTTTTTGGTAAAAAATAGACTGATAAATGTATGGTCAGTTTTTGGTAAAAATACACTGATAAATGTATTGTCAGTTTTTGGTAAAAATAGACTGACAAATGTATTGTCAGTTTTTGGTAAAAATACACTGATACATGTGTGGTCAGTGTTTGTTAAAAATAGACGGATAAATGTATTGTCAGTTTTTGGTAAAAATACACTGATAAATGTATGGTCAGTGTTTGGTAAAAATAGAGTGATAAATGTATTGTCAGTTTTTGGTATAAATACACTGATAAATGTATGGTCAGTGTTTGGTAAAAATAGACTGATAAATGTATTGTCAATTTTTGGTAAAAATAGACTGATAAATGTATTGTCAGTTTTTGGTAAAAATAGACTGATAAATGTATGGTCAGTTTTTGGTAAAAAATAGACTGATAAATGTATTGTCAGTTTTTGGTATAAATAGACTGATAAATGTATGGTCAGTTTTTGGTAGAAAATAGACTGATAAATGTATGGTCAGTTTTTGGTAAAAATAGACTGATAAATGTATTGTCAGTTTTTGGTAAAAAATACACTGATAAATGTATGGTCAGTTTTTGGTAAAAAATAGACTGATAAATGTATGGTCAGTTTTTGGTAAAAATACACTGATACATGTGTGGTCAGTGTTTGGTAAAAATAGACTGATAAATGTATTGTCAGTTTTTGGTAAAAATACACTGATAAATGTATGGTCAGTGTTTGGTAAAAATAGACTGATAAATGTATTTTCAGTTTTTGGAAAAAATACACTGATAAATGTATGGTCAGTCTTTGGTAAAAATAGACTGATAAATGTATTGTCAGTTTTTGGTAAAAATACACTGATAAATGTATGGTCAGTGTGTGGTAAAAATAGACTGATAAATGTATGGTCAGTTTTTGGTAAGAATAGACTGATAAATGTATGGTCAGTTTTTGGTAAAAAATAGACTGATAAATGTATGGTCAGTTTTTGGTAAAAATACACTGATAAATGTATGGTCAGTGTTTGGTAAAAACAGACTGATAAATGTATTGTCAGTTTTTGGTAAAAATAGACTGATAAATGTATTGTCAGTTTTTGGTATAAATACACTGATAAATGTATTGTCAGTTTTTGTAAAAATTAGACTGATAAATGTATTGTCAGTGTTTGGTAAAAATAGACTGATAAATGTATTGTCAGTTTTTGGTAAAAATAGACTGATAAATGTATGGTCAGTTTTTGGTAAAAAATAGACTGATAAATGTATTGTCAGTTTTTGTAAAAAATAGACTAATAAATGTATTGTCAGTTTTTGGTAAAAATAGACTGATAAATGTATTGTCAGTTTTTGGTAAAAATAGACTGATAAATGTATGGTCAGTTTTTGGTAAAAATAGACTGATAAATGTATTGTCAGTTTTTGGTAAAAATAGACTGATAAATGTATTGTCAGTTTTTATTAAAAATAGACTGATAAATGTATGGTCAGTTTTTCGTAAAAGTAGACTGATACATGTGTGGTCAGTGTTTGGTAAAAATACACTGATAAATGTATGGTCAGTTTTTGGTAAAAAATAGACTGAAAAATGTATTGTCAGTTTTTGGTAAAAATACACTGATACATGTGTGGTCAGTTTTTGGTAAAAATATACTGATAAATGTATGGTCAGTTTTTGGTAAAAAATAGACTGATAAATGTATGGTCAGTTTTTGGTAAAAATAGACTGATAAATGTATGGTCAGTTTTTGGTAAAAATAGACTGATAAATGTATGGTAAGTTTTTGGTAAAAATAGACTGATAAATGTATGGTCAGTTTTTGGTAAAAAATAGACTGATAAATGTATGGTCAGTTTTTGGTAAAAATACACTGATAAATGTATTTTTAGTTTTTGGTAAAAATAGACTGATAAATGTATTGTCAGTTTTTAGTAAAAATACACTGATACATGTGTGGTCAGTGTTTGGTAAAAATAGACTGATAAATGTATTGTCAGTTTTTGGTAAAAATACACTGATACATGTGTGGTCAGTGTTTGGTAAAAATAGACTGATAAATGTATTGTCAGTTTTTGGTAAAAATACACTGATAAATGTATGGTCAGTGTTTGGTAAAAATAGAGTGATAAATGTATTGTCAGTTTTTGGTATAAATACACTGATAAATGTATGGTCAGTGTTTGGTAAAAATAGACGGATAAATGTATTGTCAGTTTTTGGTAAAAATAGACTGATAAATATATTGTCAGTTTTTGGTAAAAATAGACTGATAAATGTATGGTCAGTTTTTGGTAAAAAATAGACTGATAAATGTATTGTCAGTTTTTGGTATAAATAGACTGATAAATGTATGGTCAGTTTTTGGTAGAAAATAGACTGATAAATGTATGGTCAGTTTTTGGTAAAAATAGACTGATAAATGTATTGTCAGTTTTTGGTAAAAAATACACTGATAAATGTATGGTCAGTTTTTGGTAAAAAATAGACTGATAAATGTATGGTCAGTTTTTGGTAAAAATACACTGATACATGTGTGGTCAGTGTTTGGTAAAAATAGACTGATAAATGTATTGTTAGTTTTTGGTAAAAATACACTGATAAATGTATGGTCAGTGTTTGGTAAAAAATAGACTGATAAATGTATTGTCAGTTTTTGGTAAAAAATAGACTGATAAATGTATGGTCAGTTTTTGGTAAAAATAGACTGATAAATGTATTGTCAGTTTTTGGTAAAAAATACACTGATAAATGTATTGTCAGTTTTTGGTAAAAAATAGACTGATAAATGTATGGTCAGTTTTTGGTAAAAATACACTGATACATGTGTGGTCAGTGTTTGATAAAAATAGACTGATAAATGTATTGTCAGTTTTTGGTAAAAATACACTGATAAATGTATGGTCAGTGTTTGGTAAAAAATAGACTGATAAATGTATTGTCAGTTTTTGGTAAAAAATAGACTGATAAATGTATGGTCAGTTTTTGGTAAAAATAGACTGATAAATGTATTGTCAGTTTTTGGTATAAATACACTGATAAATGTATGGTCAGTTTTGGTAAAAATAGACTGATAAATGTATGGTCAGTTTTTGGTAAAAGTAGATTGATACATGTGTGGTCAGTTTTTGGTAAAAATACACTGATAAATGTATGGTCAGTTTTTGGTAAAAATAGACTGATAAATGTATGGTCAGTTTTTGGTAAAAGTAGATTGATACATGTGTGGTCAGTGTTTGGTAAAAATAGACTGATAAATGTATGGTCAGTTTTTGGTAAAAAATAGACTGAAAAATGTATGGTCAGTTTTTGGTAAAAATACACTGATACATGTGTGGTCAGTTTTTGGTAAAAATAGACTGATAAATGTATGGTCAGTTTTTGGTAAAAAATAGACTGATAAATGTATGGTCAGTTTTTGGTAAAAATACACTTATAAATGTATGGTCAGTTTTTGGTAAAAATAGACTGATAAATGTATGGTCAGTTTTTGGTAAAAATACACTGATAAATGTATTGTCAGTTTTTGGTAAAAATAGGCTGATAAATGTATGGTCAGTTTTTGGTAAAAAATAGACTGATAAATGTATGGTCAGTTTTTGGTAAAAATACACTTATAAATGTATGGTCAGTTTTTGGTAAAAATAGACTGATAAATGTATGGTCAGTTTTTGGTAAAAATACACTGATAAATGTATTGTCAGTTTTTGGTAAAAATAGGCTGACAAATGTATTGTCAGTTTTTGGTAAAAATACACTGATACATGTGTGGTCAGTGTTTGGTAAAAATAGACTGATAAATGTATTGTCAGTTTTTGGTAAAAATACACTGATAAATGTATGGTCAGTGTTTGGTAAAAATACACTGATAAATGTATGGTCAGTTTTTGGTAAAAATAGACTGATAAATGTATGGTCAGTTTTTGGTAAAAGTAGATTGATACATGTGTGGTCAGTGTTTGGTAAAAATACACTGATAAATGTATGGTCAGTTTTTGGTAAAAATAGACTGATAAATGTATGGTCAGTTTTTGGTAAAAGTAGATTGATACATGTGTGGTCAGTGTTTGGTAAAAATAGACTGATAAATGTATGGTCAGTTTTTGGTAAAAAATAGACTGAAAAATGTATGGTCAGTTTTTGGTAAAAATACACTGATACATGTGTCGTCAGTTTTTGGTAAAAATAGACTGATAAATGTATGGTCAGTTTTTGGTAAAAAATAGACTGATAAATGTATTGTCAGTTTTGGTAAAAATACACTTATAAATGTATGGTCAGTTTTTGGTAAAAATAGACTGATAAATGTATGGTCAGTTTTTGGTAAAAATACACTGATAAATGTATTGTCAGTTTTTGGTAAAAATAGGCTGATAAATGTATGGTCAGTTTTTGGTAAAAAATAGACTGATAAATGTATGGTCAGTTTTTGGTAAAAATACACTTATAAATGTATGGTCAGTTTTTGGTAAAAATAGACTGATAAATGTATGGTCAGTTTTTGGTAAAAATACACTGATAAATGTATTGTCAGTTTTTGGTAAAAATAGGCTGACAAATGTATTGTCAGTTTTTGGTAAAAATACACTGATACATGTGTGGTCAGTGTTTGGTAAAAATAGACGGATAAATGTATTGTCAGTTTTTGGTAAAAATACACTGATAAATGTATGGTCAGTGTTTGGTAAAAATAGAGTGATAAATGTATTGTCAGTTTTTGGTATAAATACACTGATAAATGTATGGTCAGTTTTTGGTAAAAAATAGACTGATAAATGTATTGTAAGTTTTTGGTAAAAATACACTGATACATGTGTGGTCAGTGTTTGGTAAAAATAGACTGATAAATGTATTGTCAGTTTTTGGTAAAAATACACTGATAAATGTATGGTCAGTGTTTGGTAAAAAATAGACTGATAAATGTATTGTCAGTTTTTGGTAAAAAATAGACTGATAAATGTATGGTCAGTTTTTGGTAAAAATAGACTGATAAATGTATTGTCAGTTTTTGGTAAAAAATACACTGATAAATGTATGGTCAGTTTTTGGTAAAAAATAGACTGATAAATGTATGGTCAGTTTTTGGTAAAAATACACTGATACATGTGTGGTCAGTGTTTGGTAAAAATAGACTGATAAATGTATGGTCAGTTTTTGGTAAAAGTAGATTGATACATGTGTGGGCAGTGTTTGGTAAAAATACACTGATAAATGTATGGTCAGTTTTTGGTAAAAAATAGACTGAAAAATGTATGGTCAGTTTTTGGTAAAAATACACTGATACATGTGTGGTCAGTTTTTGGTAAAAATAGACTGATAAATGTATGGTCAGTTTTTGGTAAAAAATAGACTGATAAATGTATGGTCAGTTTTTGGTAAAAATACACTTATAAATGTATGGTCAGTTTTTGGTAAAAATAGACTGATAAATGTATGGTCAGTTTTTGGTAAAAATAGACTGATAAATGTATGGTCAGTTTTTGGTAAAAAATAGACTGATAAATGTATGGTCAGTTTTTGGTAAAAATACACTGATAAATGTATTGTCAGTTTTTGGTAAAAATAGATTGACAAATGTATTGTCAGTTTTTGGTAAAAATACACTGATACATGTGTGGTCAGTGTTTGGTAAAAATAGACGGATAAATGTATTGTCAGTTTTTGGTAAAAATACACTGATAAATGTATGGTCAGTGTTTGGTAAAAATAGAGTGATAAATGTATTGTCAGTTTTTGGTATAAATACACTGATAAATGTATGGTCAGTGTTTGGTAAAAATAGACTGATAAATGTATTGTCAGCTTTTGGTAAAAATAGACTGATAAATGTATGGTCAGTTTTTGGTAAAAAATAGACTGATAAATGTATTGTCAGTTTTTGGTATAAATAGACTGATAAATGTATGGTCAGTTTTTGGTAAAAAATAGACTGATAAATGTATGGTCAGTTTTTGGTAAAAATACACTGATAAATGTATGGTCAGTTTTTGGTAAAAAATAGACTGATAAATGTATGGTCAGTTTTTGGTAAAAATACACTGATAAATGTATTGTCAGTTTTTGGTAAAAATAGACTGACAAATGTATTGTCAGTTTTTGGTAAAAATACACTGATACATGTGTGGTCAGTGTTTGGTAAAAATAGACGGATAAATGTATGGTCAGTTTTTGGTAAAAATACACTGATAAATGTATGGTCAGTGTTTGGTAAAAATAGAGTGATAAATGTATTGTCAGTTTTTGGTATAAATACACTGATAAATGTATGGTCAGTGTTTGGTAAAAATAGACTGATAAATGTATTGTCAGTTTTTGGTAAAAATAGACTGATAAATGTATTGTCAGTTTTTGGTAAAAATAGACTGATAAATGTATGGTCAGTTTTTGGTAAAAAATAGACTGATAAATGTATTGTCAGTTTTTGGTATAAATAGACTGATAAATGTATTGTCAGTTTTTGGTAAAAAATACACTGATAAATGTATGGTCAGTTTTTGGTAAAAATAGACTGATAAATGTATTGTCAGTTTTTGGTAAAAATAGACTGATAAATGTATGGTCAGTTTTTGGTAAAAGTAGATTGATACATGTGTAGTCAGTGTTTGGTAAAATTACACTGATAAATGTATGGTCAGTTTTTGGTAAAAATAGACTGATAAATGTATGGTCAGTTTTTGGTAAAAGTAGATTGATACATGTGTGGTCAGTGTTTGGTAAAAATACACTGATAAATGTATGGTCAGTTTTTGGTAAAAAATAGAATGAAAAATGTATGGTCAGTTTTTGGTAAAAATACACTGATACATGTGTGGTCAGTTTTTGGTAAAAATAGACTGATAAATGTATGGTCAGTTTTTGGTAAAAAATAGACTGATAAATGTATGGTCAGTTTTTGGTAAAAATACACTTATAAATGTATGGTCAGTTTTTGGTAAAAATAGACTGATAAATGTATGGTCAGTTTTTGGTAAAAATACACTGATAAATGTATTGTCAGTTTTTGGTAAAAATAGGCTGATAAATGTATGGTCAGTTTTTGGTAAAAAATAGACTGATAAATGTATGGTCAGTTTTTGGTAAAAATACACTTATAAATGTATGGTCAGTTTTTGGTAAAAATAGACTGATAAATGTATGGTCAGTTTTTGGTAAAAATACACTGATAAATGTATTGTCAGTTTTTGGTAAAAATAGGCTGACAAATGTATTGTCAGTTTTTGGTAAAAATACACTGATACATGTGTGGTCAGTGTTTGGTAAAAATAGACGGATAAATGTATTGTCAGTTTTTGGTAAAAATACACTGATAAATGTATGGTCAGTGTTTGGTAAAAATAGAGTGATAAATGTATTGTCAGTTTTTGGTATAAATACACTGATAAATGTATGGTCAGTTTTTGGTAAAAAATAGACTGATAAATGTATTGTAAGTTTTTGGTAAAAATACACTGATAAATGTATGGTCAGTGTTTGGTAAAAAATAGACTGATAAATGTATGGTCAGTTTTTGGTAAAAGTAGATTGATACATGTGTGGTCAGTGTTTGGTAAAAATACACTGATAAATGTATGGTCAGTTTTTGGTAAAAAATAGACTGAAAAATGTATGGTCAGTTTTTGGTAAAAATACACTGATACATGTGTGGTCAGTTTTTGGTAAAAATAGACTGATAAATGTATGGTCAGTTTTTGGTAAAAAATAGACTGATAAATGTATGGTCAGTTTTTGGTAAAAATACACTTATAAATGTATGGTCAGTTTTTGGTAAAAATAGACTGATAAATGTATGGTCAGTTTTTGGTAAAAATACACTGATAAATGTATTGTCAGTTTTTGGTAAAAATAGGCTGATAAATGTATGGTCAGTTTTTGGTAAAAAATAGACTGATAAATGTATGGTCAGTTTTTGGTAAAAATACACTTATAAATGTATGGTCAGTTTTTGGTAAAAATAGACTGATAAATGTATGGTCAGTTTTTGGTAAAAATACACTGATAAATGTATTGTCAGTTTTTGGTAAAAATAGGCTGACAAATGTATTGTCAGTTTTTGGTAAAAATACACTGATACATGTGTGGTCAGTGTTTGGTAAAAATAGACGGATAAATGTATTGTCAGTTTTTGGTAAAAATACACTGATAAATGTATGGTCAGTGTTTGGTAAAAATAGAGTGATAAATGTATTGTCAGTTTTTGGTATAAATACACTGATAAATGTATGGTCAGTTTTTGGTAAAAAATAGACTGATAAATGTATGGTAAGTTTTTGGTAAAAATACACTGATACATGTGTGGTCAGTGTTTGTTAAAAATAGACTGATAAATGTATTGTCAGTTTTTGGTAAAAATACACTGATAAATGTATGGTCAGTGTTTGGTAAAAAATAGACTGATAAATGTATTGTCAGTTTTTGGTAAAAAATAGACTGATAAATGTATGGTCAGTTTTTGGTAAAAATAGACTGATAAATGTATTGTCAGTTTTTGGTAAAAAATACACTGATAAATGTATGGTCAGTTTTTGGTAAAAAATAGACTGATAAATGTATGGTCAGTTTTTGGTAAAAATACACTGATACATGTGTCGTCAGTGTTTGGTAAAAATAGACTGATAAATGTATTGTCAGTTTTTGGTAAAAATACACTGATAAATGTATGGTCAGTGTTTGGTAAAAAATAGACTGATAAATGTATTGTCAGTTTTTGGTAAAAAATAGACTGATAAATGTATGGTCAGTTTTTGGTAAAAATAGACTGATAAATGTATTGTCAGTTTTTGGTATAAATACACTGATAAATGTATGGTCAGTTTTTGGTAAAAATAGACTGATAAATGTATGGTCAGTTTTTGGTAAAAGTAGATTGATACATGTGTGGTCAGTGTTTGGTAAAAATACACTGATAAATGTATGGTCAGTTTTTGGTAAAAATAGACTGATAAATGTATGGTCAGTTTTTGGTAAAAGTAGATTGATACATGTGTGGTCAGTGTTTGGTAAAAATACACTGATACATGTGTGGTCAGTTTTTGGTAAAAAATAGACTGATAAATGTATGGTCAGTTTTTGGTAAAAATAGACTGATAAATGTATGGTCAGTTTTTGGTAAAAATAGACTGATAAATGTATGGTCAGTTTTTGGTAAAAATAGACTGATAAATGTATGGTCAGTTTTTGGTAAAAAATAGACTGATAAATGTATGGTCAGTTTTTGGTAAAAATACACTGATAAATGTATTGTCAGTTTTTGGTAAAAATAGACTGACAAATGTATTGTCAGTTTTTGGTAAAAATACACTGATACATGTGTGGTCAGTGTTTGTTAAAAATAGACGGATAAATGTATTGTCAGTTTTTGGTAAAAATACACTGATAAATGTATGGTCAGTGTTTGGTAAAAATAGACTGATAAATGTATTGTCAGTTTTTGGTATAAATACACTGATAAATGTATGGTCAGTGTTTGGTAAAAATAGACTGATAAATGTATTGTCAGTTTTTGGTAAAAATAGACTGATAAATGTATTGTCAGTTTTTGGTAAAAATAGACTGATAAATGTATGGTCAGTTTTTGGTAAAAAATAGACTGATAAATGTATTGTCAGTTTTTGGTATAAATAGACTGATAAATGTATGGTCAGTTTTTGGTAGAAAATAGACTGATAAATGTATGGTCAGTTTTTTGTAAAAATAGACTGATAAATGTATTGTCAGTTTTTGGTAAAAAATACACTGATAAATGTATGGTCAGTTTTTGGTAAAAAATAGACTGATAAATGTATGGTCAGTTTTTGGTAAAAATACACTGATACATGTGTGGTCAGTGTTTGGTAAAAATAGACTGATAAATGTATTGTCAGTTTTTGGTAAAAATACACTGATAAATGTATGGTCAGTGTTTGGTAAAAATAGACTGATAAATGTATTTTCAGTTTTTGGAAAAAATACACTGATAAATGTATGGTCAGTCTTTGGTAAAAATAGACTGATAAATGTATTGTCAGTTTTTGGTAAAAATACACTGATAAATGTATGGTCAGTGTGTGGTAAAAATAGACTGATAAATGTATGGTCAGTTTTTGGTAAGAATAGACTGATAAATGTATGGTCAGTTTTTGGTAAAAAATAGACTGATAAATGTATGGTCAGTTTTTGGTAAAAATACACTGATAAATGTATGGTCAGTGTTTGGTAAAAACAGACTGATAAATGTATTGTCAGTTTTTGGTAAAAATAGACTGATAAATGTATTGTCAGTTTTTGGTATAAATACACTGATAAATGTATTGTCAGTTTTTGTAAAAATTAGACTGATAAATGTATTGTCAGTGTTTGGTAAAAATAGACTGATAAATGTATTGTCAGTTTTTGGTAAAAATAGACTGATAAATGTATGGTCAGTTTTTGGTAAAAAATAGACTGATAAATGTATTGTCAGTTTTTGTAAAAAATAGACTAATAAATGTATTGTCAGTTTTTGGTAAAAATAGACTGATAAATGTATTGTCAGTTTTTGGTAAAAATAGACTGATAAATGTATGGTCAGTTTTTGGTAAAAATAGACTGATAAATGTATTGTCAGTTTTTGGTAAAAATAGACTGATAAATGTATTGTCAGTTTTTATTAAAAATAGACTGATAAATGTATGGTCAGTTTTTCGTAAAAGTAGACTGATACATGTGTGGTCAGTGTTTGGTAAAAATACACTGATAAATGTATGGTCAGTTTTTGGTAAAAAATAGACTGAAAAATGTATTGTCAGTTTTTGGTAAAAATACACTGATACATGTGTGGTCAGTTTTTGGTAAAAATATACTGATAAATGTATGGTCAGTTTTTGGTAAAAAATAGACTGATAAATGTATGGTCAGTTTTTGGTAAAAATAGACTGATAAATGTATGGTCAGTTTTTGGTAAAAATAGACTGATAAATGTATGGTAAGTTTTTGGTAAAAATAGACTGATAAATGTATGGTCAGTTTTTGGTAAAAAATAGACTGATAAATGTATGGTCAGTTTTTGGTAAAAATACACTGATAAATGTATTTTCAGTATTTGGTAAAAATAGACTGATAAATGTATTGTCAGTTTTTAGTAAAAATACACTGATACATGTGTGGTCAGTGTTTGGTAAAAATAGACTGATAAATGTATTGTCAGTTTTTGGTAAAAATACACTGATACATGTGTGGTCAGTGTTTGGTAAAAATAGACTGATAAATGTATTGTCAGTTTTTGGTAAAAATACACTGATAAATGTATGGTCAGTGTTTGGTAAAAATAGAGTGATAAATGTATTGTCAGTTTTTGGTATAAATACACTGATAAATGTATGGTCAGTGTTTGGTAAAAATAGACGGATAAATGTATTGTCAGTTTTTGGTAAAAATAGACTGATAAATATATTGTCAGTTTTTGGTAAAAATAGACTGATAAATGTATGGTCAGTTTTTGGTAAAAAATAGACTGATAATTGTATTGTCAGTTTTTGGTATAAATAGACTGATAAATGTATGGTCAGTTTTTGGTAGAAAATAGACTGATAAATGTATGGTCAGTTTTTGGTAAAAATAGACTGATAAATGTATTGTCAGTTTTTGGTAAAAAATACACTGATAAATGTATGGTCAGTTTTTGGTAAAAAATAGACTGATAAATGTATGGTCAGTTTTTGGTAAAAATACACTGATACATGTTTGGTCAGTGTTTGGTAAAAATAGACTGATAAATGTATTGTTAGTTTTTGGTAAAAATACACTGATAAATGTATGGTCAGTGTTTGGTAAAAAATACACTGATAAATGTATTGTCAGTTTTTGGTAAAAAATAGACTGATAAATGTATGGTCAGTTTTTGGTAAAAATAGACTGATAAATGTATTGTCAGTTTTTGGTAAAAAATACACTGATAAATGTATGGTCAGTTTTTGGTAAAAAATAGACTGATAAATGTATGGTCAGTTTTTGGTAAAAATACACTGATACATGTGTGGTCAGTGTTTGATAAAAATAGACTGATAAATGTATTGTCAGTTTTTGGTAAAAATACACTGATAAATGTATGGTCAGTGTTTGGTAAAAAATAGACTGATAAATGTATTGTCAGTTTTTGGTAAAAAATAGACTGATAAATGTATGGTCAGTTTTTGGTAAAAATAGACTGATAAATGTATTGTCAGTTTTTGGTATAAATACACTGATAAATGTATGGTCAGTTTTGGTAAAAATAGACTGATAAATGTATGGTCAGTTTTTGGTAAAAGTAGATTGATACATGTGTGGTCAGTTTTTGGTAAAAATACACTGATAAATGTATGGTCAGTTTTTGGTAAAAATAGACTGATAAATATATGGTCAGTTTTTGGTAAAAGTAGATTGATACATGTGTGGTCAGTGTTTGGTAAAAATAGACTGATAAATGTATGGTCAGTTTTTGGTAAAAAATAGACTGAAAAATGTATGGTCAGTTTTTGGTAAAAATACACTGATACATGTGTGGTCAGTTTTTGGTAAAAATAGACTGATAAATGTATGGTCAGTTTTTGGTAAAAAATAGACTGATAAATGTATGGTCAGTTTTTGGTAAAAATACACTTATAAATGTATGGTCAGTTTTTGGTAAAAATAGACTGATAAATGTATGGTCAGTTTTTGGTAAAAATACACTGATAAATGTATTGTCAGTTTTTGGTAAAAATAGGCTGATAAATGTATGGTCAGTTTTTGGTAAAAAATAGACTGATAAATGTATGGTCAGTTTTTGGTAAAAATACACTTATAAATGTATGGTCAGTTTTTGGTAAAAAATAGACTGATAAATGTATGGTCAGTTTTTGGTTAAAATAGACTGATAAATGTATTGTCAGTTTTTGGTAAAAAATACACTGATAAATGTATGGTCAGTTTTTGGTAAAAATACACTGATAAATGTATTGTCAGTTTTTGCTAAAAATAGGCTGACAAATGTATTGTCAGTTTTTGGTAAAAATACACTGATACATGTGTGGTCAGTGTTTGGTAAAAATAGACTGATAAATGTATTGTCAGTTTTTGGTAAAAATACACTGATAAATGTATGGTCAGTGTTTGGTAAAAATACACTGATAAATGTATGGTCAGTTTTTGGTAAAAATAGACTGATAAATGTATGGTCAGTTTTTGGTAAAAGTAGATTGATACATGTGTGGTCAGTGTTTGGTAAAAATACACTGATAAATGTATGGTCAGTTTTTGGTAAAAATAGACTGATAAATGTATGGTCAGTTTTTGGTAAAAGTAGATTGATACATGTGTGGTCAGTGTTTGGTAAAAATAGACTGATAAATGTATGGTCAGTTTTTGGTAAAAAATAGACTGAAAAATGTATGGTCAGTTTTTGGTAAAAATACACTGATACATGTGTGGTCAGTTTTTGGTAAAAATAGACTGATAAATGTATGGTCAGTTTTTGGTAAAAATAGGCTGACAAATGTATTGTCAGTTTTTGGTAAAAATACACTGATACATGTGTGGTCAGTGTTTGGTAAAAATAGACGGATAAATGTATTGTCAGTTTTTGGTAAAAATACACTGATAAATGTATGGTCAGTGTTTGGTAAAAATAGAGTGATAAATGTATTGTCAGTTTTTGGTATAAATACACTGATAAATGTATGGTCAGTTTTTGGTAAAAAATAGACTGATAAATGTATGGTAAGTTTTTGGTAAAAATACACTGATACATGTGTGGTCAGTGTTTGTTAAAAATAGACTGATAAATGTATTGTCAGTTTTTGGTAAAAATACACTGATAAATGTATGGTCAGTGTTTGGTAAAAAATAGACTGATAAATGTATTGTCAGTTTTTGGTAAAAAATAGACTGATAAATGTATGGTCAGTTTTTGGTAAAAATAGACTGATAAATGTATTGTCAGTTTTTGGTAAAAAATACACTGATAAATGTATGTTCAGTTTTTGGTAAAAAATAGACTGATAAATGTATGGTCAGTTTTTGGTAAAAATACACTGATACATGTGTGGTCAGTGTTTGGTAAAAATAGACTGATAAATGTATTGTCAGTTTTTGGTAAAAATACACTGATAAATGTATGGTCAGTGTGTGGTAAAAATAGACTGATAAATGTATGGTCAGTTTTTGGTAAGAATAGACTGATAAATGTATGGTCAGTTTTTGGTAAAAAATAGACTGATAAATGTATGGTCAGTTTTTGGTAAAAATACACTGATAAATGTATGGTCAGTGTTTGGTAAAAACAGACTGATAAATGTATTGTCAGTTTTTGGTAAAAATAGACTGATAAATGTATTGTCAGTTTTTGGTATAAATACACTGATAAATGTATTGTCAGTTTTTGTAAAAATTAGACTGATAAATGTATTGTCAGTGTTTGGTAAAAATAGACTGATAAATGTATTGTCAGTTTTTGGTAAAAATAGACTGATAAATGTATGGTCAGTTTTTGGTAAAAAATAGACTGATAAATGTATTGTCAGTTTTTGTAAAAAATAGACTAATAAATGTATTGTCAGTTTTTGGTAAAAATAGACTGATAAATGTATTGTCAGTTTTTGGTAAAAATAGACTGATAAATGTATGGTCAGTTTTTGGTAAAAATAGACTGATAAATGTATTGTCAGTTTTTGGTAAAAATAGACTGATAAATGTATTGTCAGTTTTTATTAAAAATAGACTGATAAATGTATGGTCAGTTTTTCGTAAAAGTAGACTGATACATGTGTGGTCAGTGTTTGGTAAAAATACACTGATAAATGTATGGTCAGTTTTTGGTAAAAAATAGACTGAAAAATGTATTGTCAGTGTTTGGTAAAAATACACTGATACATGTGTGGTCAGTTTTTGGTAAAAATATACTGATAAATGTATGGTCAGTTTTTGGTAAAAAATAGACTGATAAATGTATGGTAAGTTTTTGGTAAAAATAGACTGATAAATGTATGGTCAGTTTTTGGTAAAAATAGACTGATAAATGTATGGTAAGTTTTTGGTAAAAATAGACTGATAAATGTATGGTCAGTTTTTGGTAAAAAATAGACTGATAAATGTATGGTCAGTTTTTGGTAAAAATACACTGATAAATGTATTTTCAGTATTTGGTAAAAATAGACTGATAAATGTATTGTCAGTTTTTAGTAAAAATACACTGATACATGTGTGGTCAGTGTTTGGTAAAAATAGACTGATAAATGTATTGTCAGTTTTTGGTAAAAATACACTGATACATGTGTGGTCAGTGTTTGGTAAAAATAGACTGATAAATGTATTGTCAGTTTTTGGTAAAAATACACTGATAAATGTATGGTCAGTGTTTGGTAAAAATAGAGTGATAAATGTATTGTCAGTTTTTGGTATAAATACACTGATAAATGTATGGTCAGTGTTTGGTAAAAATAGACGGATAAATGTATTGTCAGTTTTTGGTAAAAATAGACTGATAAATATATTGTCAGTTTTTGGTAAAAATAGACTGATAAATGTATGGTCAGTTTTTGGTAAAAAATAGACTGATAATTGTATTGTCAGTTTTTGGTATAAATAGACTGATAAATGTATGGTCAGTTTTTGGTAGAAAATAGACTGATAAATGTATGGTCAGTTTTTGGTAAAAATAGACTGATAAATGTATTGTCAGTTTTTGGTAAAAAATACACTGATAAATGTATGGTCAGTTTTTGGTAAAAAATAGACTGATAAATGTATGGTCAGTTTTTGGTAAAAATACACTGATACATGTGTGGTCAGTGTTTGGTAAAAATAGACTGATAAATGTATTGTTAGTTTTTGGTAAAAATACACTGATAAATGTATGGTCAGTGTTTGGTAAAAAATACACTGATAAATGTATTGTCAGTTTTTGGTAAAAAATAGACTGATAAATGTATGGTCAGTTTTTGGTAAAAATAGACTGATAAATGTATTGTCAGTTTTTGGTAAAAAATACACTGATAAATGTATGGTCAGTTTTTGGTAAAAAATAGACTGATAAATGTATGGTCAGTTTTTGGTAAAAATACACTGATACATGTGTGGTCAGTGTTTGATAAAAATAGACTGATAAATGTATTGTCAGTTTTTGGTAAAAATACACTGATAAATGTATGGTCAGTGTTTGGTAAAAAATAGACTGATAAATGTATTGTCAGTTTTTGGTAAAAAATAGACTGATAAATGTATGGTCAGTTTTTGGTAAAAATAGACTGATAAATGTATTGTCAGTTTTTGGTATAAATACACTGATAAATGTATGGTCAGTTTTGGTAAAAATAGACTGATAAATGTATGGTCAGTTTTTGGTAAAAGTAGATTGATACATGTGTGGTCAGTTTTTGGTAAAAATACACTGATAAATGTATGGTCAGTTTTTGGTAAAAATAGACTGATAAATATATGGTCAGTTTTTGGTAAAAGTAGATTGATACATGTGTGGTCAGTGTTTGGTAAAAATAGACTGATAAATGTATGGTCAGTTTTTGGTAAAAAATAGACTGAAAAATGTATGGTCAGTTTTTGGTAAAAATACACTGATACATGTGTGGTCAGTTTTTGGTAAAAATAGACTGATAAATGTATGGTCAGTTTTTGGTAAAAAATAGACTGATAAATGTATGGTCAGTTTTTGGTAAAAATACACTTATAAATGTATGGTCAGTTTTTGGTAAAAATAGACTGATAAATGTATGGTCAGTTTTTGGTAAAAATACACTGATAAATGTATTGTCAGTTTTTGGTAAAAATAGGCTGATAAATGTATGGTCAGTTTTTGGTAAAAAATAGACTGATAAATGTATGGTCAGTTTTTGGTAAAAATACACTTATAAATGTATGGTCAGTTTTTGGTAAAAATAGACTGATAAATGTATGGTCAGTTTTTGGTAAAAATACACTGATAAATGTATTGTCAGTTTTTGGTAAAAATAGGCTGACAAATGTATTGTCAGTTTTTGGTAAAAATACACTGATACATGTGTGGTCAGTGTTTGGTAAAAATAGACTGATAAATGTATTGTCAGTTTTTGGTAAAAATACACTGATAAATGTATGGTCAGTGTTTGGTAAAAATACACTGATAAATGTATGGTCAGTTTTTGGTAAAAATAGACTGATAAATGTATGGTCAGTTTTTGGTAAAAGTAGATTGATACATGTGTGGTCAGTGTTTGGTAAAAATACACTGATAAATGTATGGTCAGTTTTTGGTAAAAATAGACTGATAAATGTATGGTCAGTTTTTGGTAAAAGTAGATTGATACATGTGTGGTCAGTGTTTGGTAAAAATAGACTGATAAATGTATGGTCAGTTTTTGGTAAAAAATAGACTGAAAAATGTATGGTCAGTTTTTGGTAAAAATACACTGATACATGTGTGGTCAGTTTTTGGTAAAAATAGACTGATAAATGTATGGTCAGTTTTTGGTAAAAATAGGCTGACAAATGTATTGTCAGTTTTTGGTAAAAATACACTGATACATGTGTGGTCAGTGTTTGGTAAAAATAGACGGATAAATGTATTGTCAGTTTTTGGTAAAAATACACTGATAAATGTATGGTCAGTGTTTGGTAAAAATAGAGTGATAAATGTATTGTCAGTTTTTGGTATAAATACACTGATAAATGTATGGTCAGTTTTTGGTAAAAAATAGACTGATAAATGTATGGTAAGTTTTTGGTAAAAATACACTGATACATGTGTGGTCAGTGTTTGTTAAAAATAGACTGATAAATGTATTGTCAGTTTTTGGTAAAAATACACTGATAAATGTATGGTCAGTGTTTGGTAAAAAATAGACTGATAAATGTATTGTCAGTTTTTGGTAAAAAATAGACTGATAAATGTATGGTCAGTTTTTGGTAAAAATAGACTGATAAATGTATTGTCAGTTTTTGGTATAAATACACTGATAAATGTATGGTCAGTTTTTGGTAAAAATAGACTGATAAATGTATGGTTAGTTTTTGGTAAAAGTAGATTGATACATGTGTGGTCAGTGTTTGGTAAAAATACACTGATAAATGTATGGTCAGTTTTTGGTAAAAATAGACTGATAAATGTATTGTCAGTTTTTGGTAAAAAATACACTGATAAATGTATGGTCAGTTTTTGGTAAAAAATAGACTGATAAATGTATGGTCAGTTTTTGGTAAAAATACACTGATACATGTGTGGTCAGTGTTTGATAAAAATAGACTGATAAATGTATTGTCAGTTTTTGGTAAAAATACACTGATAAATGTATGGTCAGTGTTTGGTAAAAAATAGACTGATAAATGTATTGTCAGTTTTTGGTAAAAAATAGACTGATAAATGTATGGTCAGTTTTTGGTAAAAATAGACTGATAAATGTATTGTCAGTTTTTGGTATAAATACACTGATAAATGTATGGTCAGTTTTGGTAAAAATAGACTGATAAATGTATGGTCAGTTTTTGGTAAAAGTAGATTGATACATGTGTGGTCAGTTTTTGGTAAAAATACACTGATAAATGTATGGTCAGTTTTTGGTAAAAATAGACTGATAAATATATGGTCAGTTTTTGGTAAAAGTAGATTGATACATGTG
This sequence comes from Bathymodiolus brooksi, assembly GCA_963680875.1. Classification (NCBI taxonomy): domain Eukaryota; kingdom Metazoa; phylum Mollusca; class Bivalvia; order Mytilida; family Modiolidae; genus Bathymodiolus; species Bathymodiolus brooksi. Next base: position 78,490,668 of record OY804590.1, read on the forward strand.
TGGTCAGTGTTTGGTAAAAATAGACTGATAAATGTATGGTCAGTTTTTGGTAAAAAATAGACTGAAAAATGTATGGTCAGTTTTTGGTAAAAATACACTGATACATGTGTGGTCAGTTTTTGGTAAAAATAGACTGATAAATGTATGGTCAGTTTTTGGTAAAAAATAGACTGATAAATGTATGGTCAGTTTTTGGTAAAAATACACTTATAAATGTATGGTCAGTTTTTGGTAAAAATAGACTGATAAATGTATGGTCAGTTTTTGGTAAAAATACACTGATAAATGTATTGTCAGTTTTTGGTAAAAATAGGCTGATAAATGTATGGTCAGTTTTTGGTAAAAAATAGACTGATAAATGTATGGTCAGTTTTTGGTAAAAATACACTTATAAATGTATGGTCAGTTTTTGGTAAAAAATAGACTGATAAATGTATGGTCAGTTTTTGGTAAAAATAGACTGATAAATGTATTGTCAGTTTTTGGTAAAAAATACACTGATAAATGTATGGTCAGTTTTTGGTAAAAATACACTGATAAATGTATTGTCAGTTTTTGCTAAAAATAGGCTGACAAATGTATTGTCAGTTTTTGGTAAAAATACACTGATACATGTGTGGTCAGTGTTTGGTAAAAATAGACTGATAAATGTATTGTCAGTTTTTGGTAAAAATACACTGATAAATGTATGGTCAGTGTTTGGTAAAAATACACTGATAAATGTATGGTCAGTTTTTGGTAAAAATAGACTGATAAATGTATGGTCAGTTTTTGGTAAAAGTAGATTGATACATGTGTGGTCAGTGTTTGGTAAAAATACACTGATAAATGTATGGTCAGTTTTTGGTAAAAATAGACTGATAAATGTATGGTCAGTTTTTGGTAAAAGTAGATTGATACATGTGTGGTCAGTGTTTGGTAAAAATAGACTGATAAATGTATGGTCAGTTTTTGGTAAAAAATAGACTGAAAAATGTATGGTCAGTTTTTGGTAAAAATACACTGATACATGTGTGGTCAGTTTTTGGTAAAAATAGACTGATAAATGTATGGTCAGTTTTTGGTAAAAATAGGCTGACAAATGTATTGTCAGTTTTTGGTAAAAATACACTGATACATGTGTGGTCAGTGTTTGGTAAAAATAGACGGATAAATGTATTGTCAGTTTTTGGTAAAAATACACTGATAAATGTATGGTCAGTGTTTGGTAAAAATAGAGTGATAAATGTATTGTCAGTTTTTGGTATAAATACACTGATAAATGTATGGTCAGTTTTTGGTAAAAAATAGACTGATAAATGTATGGTAAGTTTTTGGTAAAAATACACTGATACATGTGTGGTCAGTGTTTGTTAAAAATAGACTGATAAATGTATTGTCAGTTTTTGGTAAAAATACACTGATAAATGTATGGTCAGTGTTTGGTAAAAAATAGACTGATAAATGTATTGTCAGTTTTTGGTAAAAGTAGATTGATACATGTGTGGTCAGTTTTTGGTAAAAATACACTGATAAATGTATGGTCAGTTTTTGGTAAAAATAGACTGATAAATATATGGTCAGTTTTTGGTAAAAGTAGATTGATACATGTGTGGTCAGTGTTTGGTAAAAATAGACTGATAAATGTATGGTCAGTTTTTGGTAAAAAATAGACTGAAAAATGTATGGTCAGTTTTTGGTAAAAATACACTGATACATGTGTGGTCAGTTTTTGGTAAAAATAGACTGATAAATGTATGGTCAGTTTTTGGTAAAAAATAGACTGATAAATGTATGGTCAGTTTTTGGTAAAAATACACTTATAAATGTATGGTCAGTTTTTGGTAAAAATAGACTGATAAATGTATGGTCAGTTTTTGGTAAAAATACACTGATAAATGTATTGTCAGTTTTTGGTAAAAATAGGCTGATAAATGTATGGTCAGTTTTTGGTAAAAAATAGACTGATAAATGTATGGTCAGTTTTTGGTAAAAATACACTTATAAATGTATGGTCAGTTTTTGGTAAAAAATAGACTGATAAATGTATGGTCAGTTTTTGGTAAAAATAGACTGATAAATGTATTGTCAGTTTTTGGTAAAAAATACACTGATAAATGTATGGTCAGTTTTTGGTAAAAATACACTGATAAATGTATTGTCAGTTTTTGCTAAAAATAGGCTGACAAATGTATTGTCAGTTTTTGGTAAAAATACACTGATACATGTGTGGTCAGTGTTTGGTAAAAATAGACTGATAAATGTATTGTCAGTTTTTGGTAAAAATACACTGATAAATGTATGGTCAGTGTTTGGTAAAAATACACTGATAAATGTATGGTCAGTTTTTGGTAAAAATAGACTGATAAATGTATGGTCAGTTTTTGGTAAAAGTAGATTGATACATGTGTGGTCAGTGTTTGGTAAAAATACACTGATAAATGTATGGTCAGTTTTTGGTAAAAATAGACTGATAAATGTATGGTCAGTTTTTGGTAAAAGTAGATTGATACATGTGTGGTCAGTGTTTGGTAAAAATAGACTGATAAATGTATGGTCAGTTTTTGGTAAAAAATAGACTGAAAAATGTATGGTCAGTTTTTGGTAAAAATACACTGATACATGTGTGGTCAGTTTTTGGTAAAAATAGACTGATAAATGTATGGTCAGTTTTTGGTAAAAATAGGCTGACAAATGTATTGTCAGTTTTTGGTAAAAATACACTGATACATGTGTGGTCAGTGTTTGGTAAAAATAGACGGATAAATGTATTGTCAGTTTTTGGTAAAAATACACTGATAAATGTATGGTCAGTGTTTGGTAAAAATAGAGTGATAAATGTATTGTCAGTTTTTGGTATAAATACACTGATAAATGTATGGTCAGTTTTTGGTAAAAAATAGACTGATAAATGTATGGTAAGTTTTTGGTAAAAATACACTGATACATGTGTGGTCAGTGTTTGTTAAAAATAGACTGATAAATGTATTGTCAGTTTTTGGTAAAAATACACTGATAAATGTATGGTCAGTGTTTGGTAAAAAATAGACTGATAAATGTATTGTCAGTTTTTGGTAAAAAATAGACTGATAAATGTATGGTCAGTTTTTGGTAAAAATAGACTGATAAATGTATTGTCAGTTTTTGGTAAAAAATACACTGATAAATGTATGGTCAGTTTTTGGTAAAAAATAGACTGATAAATGTATGGTCAGTTTTTGGTAAAAATACACTGATACATGTGTGGTCAGTGTTTGGTAAAAATAGACTGATAAATGTATTGTCAGTTTTTGGTAAAAATACACTGATAAATGTATGGTCAGTTTTTGGTAAAAATACACTGATAAATGTATTGTCAGTTTTTGGTAAAAATAGGCTGATAAATGTATGGTCAGTTTTTGGTAAAAAATAGACTGATAAATGTATGGTCAGTTTTTGGTAAAAATACACTTATAAATGTATGGTCAGTTTTTGGTAAAAAATAGACTGATAAATGTATGGTCAGTTTTTGGTAAAAATAGACTGATAAATGTATTGTCAGTTTTTGGTAAAAAATACACTGATAAATGTATGGTCAGTTTTTGGTAAAAATACACTGATAAATGTATTGTCAGTTTTTGCTAAAAATAGGCTGACAAATGTATTGTCAGTTTTTGGTAAAAATACACTGATACATGTGTGGTCAGTGTTTGGTAAAAATACACTGATAAATGTATGGTCAGTTTTTGGTAAAAATAGACTGATAAATGTATGGTCAGTTTTTGGTAAAAGTAGATTGATACATGTGTGGTCAGTGTTTGGTAAAAATACACTGATAAATGTATGGTCAGTTTTTGGTAAAAATAGACTGATAAATGTATGGTCAGTTTTTGGTAAAAGTAGATTGATACATGTGTGGTCAGTGTTTGGTAAAAATAGACTGATAAATGTATGGTCAGTTTTTGGTAAAAATAGACTGATAAATGTATTGTCAGTTTTTGGTAAAAATACACTGATAAATGTATGGTCAGTGTTTGGTAAAAATACACTGATAAATGTATGGTCAGTTTTTGGTAAAAATAGACTGATAAATGTATGGTCAGTTTTTGGTAAAAGTAGATTGATACATGTGTGGTCAGTGTTTGGTAAAAATACACTGATAAATGTATGGTCAGTTTTTGGTAAAAATAGACTGATAAATGTATGGTCAGTTTTTGGTAAAAGTAGATTGATACATGTGTGGTCAGTGTTTGGTAAAAATAGACTGATAAATGTATGGTCAGTTTTTGGTAAAAAATAGACTGAAAAATGTATGGTCAGTTTTTGGTAAAAATACACTGATACATGTGTGGTCAGTTTTTGGTAAAAATAGACTGATAAATGTATGGTCAGTTTTTGGTAAAAATAGGCTGACAAATGTATTGTCAGTTTTTGGTAAAAATACACTGATACATGTGTGGTCAGTGTTTGGTAAAAATAGACGGATAAATGTATTGTCAGTTTTTGGTAAAAATACACTGATAAATGTATGGTCAGTGTTTGGTAAAAATAGAGTGATAAATGTATTGTCAGTTTTTGGTATAAATACACTGATAAATGTATGGTCAGTTTTTGGTAAAAAATAGACTGATAAATGTATGGTAAGTTTTTGGTAAAAATACACTGATACATGTGTGGTCAGTGTTTGTTAAAAATAGACTGATAAATGTATTGTCAGTTTTTGGTAAAAATACACTGATAAATGTATGGTCAGTGTTTGGTAAAAAATAGACTGATAAATGTATTGTCAGTTTTTGGTAAAAAATAGACTGATAAATGTATGGTCAGTTTTTGGTAAAAATAGACTGATAAATGTATTGTCAGTTTTTGGTAAAAAATACACTGATAAATGTATGGTCAGTTTTTGGTAAAAAATAGACTGATAAATGTATGGTCAGTTTTTGGTAAAAATACACTGATACATGTGTGGTCAGTGTTTGGTAAAAATAGACTGATAAATGTATTGTCAGTTTTTGGTAAAAATACACTGATAAATGTATGGTCAGTGTGTGGTAAAAATAGACTGATAAATGTATGGTCAGTTTTTGGTAAGAATAGACTGATAAATGTATTGTCAGTTTTTGGTAAAAAATAGACTGATAAATGTATGGTCAGTTTTTGGTAAAAATACACTGATAAATGTATGGTCAGTGTTTGGTAAAAACAGACTGATAAATGTATTGTCAGTTTTTGGTAAAAATAGACTGATAAATGTATTGTCAGTTTTTGGTATAAATACACTGATAAATGTATTGTCAGTTTTTGTAAAAATTAGACTGATAAATGTATTGTCAGTGTTTGGTAAAAATAGACTGATAAATGTATTGTCAGTTTTTGGTAAAAATAGACTGATAAATGTATGGTCAGTTTTTGGTAAAAAATAGACTGATAAATGTATTGTCAGTTTTTGTAAAAAATAGACTAATAAATGTATTGTCAGTTTTTGGTAAAAATAGACTGATAAATGTATTGTCAGTTTTTGGTAAAAATAGACTGATAAATGTATGGTCAGTTTTTGGTAAAAATAGACTGATAAATGTATTGTCAGTTTTTGGTAAAAATAGACTGATAAATGTATTGTCAGTTTTTATTAAAAATAGACTGATAAATGTATGGTCAGTTTTTCGTAAAAGTAGACTGATACATGTGTGGTCAGTGTTTGGTAAAAATACACTGATAAATGTATGGTCAGTTTTTGGTAAAAAATAGACTGAAAAATGTATTGTCAGTGTTTGGTAAAAATACACTGATACATGTGTGGTCAGTTTTTGGTAAAAATATACTGATAAATGTATGGTCAGTTTTTGGTAAAAAATAGACTGATAAATGTATGGTCAGTTTTTGGTAAAAATAGACTGATAAATGTATGGTCAGTTTTTGGTAAAAATAGACTGATAAATGTATGGTAAGTTTTTGGTAAAAATAGACTGATAAATGTATGGTCAGTTTTTGGTAAAAAATAGACTGATAAATGTATGGTCAGTTTTTGGTAAAAATACACTGATAAATGTATTTTCAGTATTTGGTAAAAATAGACTGATAAATGTATTGTCAGTTTTTAGTAAAAATACACTGATACATGTGTGGTCAGTGTTTGGTAAAAATAGACTGATAAATGTATTGTCAGTTTTTGGTAAAAATACACTGATACATGTGTGGTCAGTGTTTGGTAAAAATAGACTGATAAATGTATTGTCAGTTTTTGGTAAAAATACACTGATAAATGTATGGTCAGTGTTTGGTAAAAATAGAGTGATAAATGTATTGTCAGTTTTTGGTATAAATACACTGATAAATGTATGGTCAGTGTTTGGTAAAAATAGACGGATAAATGTATTGTCAGTTTTTGGTAAAAATAGACTGATAAATATATTGTCAGTTTTTGGTAAAAATAGACTGATAAATGTATTGTCAGTTTTTGGTATAAATACACTGATAAATGTATGGTCAGTTTTGGTAAAAATAGACTGATAAATGTATGGTCAGTTTTTGGTAAAAGTAGATTGATACATGTGTGGTCAGTTTTTGGTAAAAATACACTGATAAATGTATGGTCAGTTTTTGGTAAAAATAGACTGATAAATATATGGTCAGTTTTTGGTAAAAGTAGATTGATACATGTGTGGTCAGTGTTTGGTAAAAATAGACTGATAAATGTATGGTCAGTTTTTGGTAAAAAATAGACTGAAAAATGTATGGTCAGTTTTTGGTAAAAATACACTGATACATGTGTGGTCAGTTTTTGGTAAAAATAGACTGATAAATGTATGGTCAGTTTTTGGTAAAAAATAGACTGATAAATGTATGGTCAGTTTTTGGTAAAAATACACTTATAAATGTATGGTCAGTTTTTGGTAAAAATAGACTGATAAATGTATGGTCAGTTTTTGGTAAAAATACACTGATAAATGTATTGTCAGTTTTTGGTAAAAATAGGCTGATAAATGTATGGTCAGTTTTTGGTAAAAAATAGACTGATAAATGTATGGTCAGTTTTTGGTAAAAATACACTTATAAATGTATGGTCAGTTTTTGGTAAAAATAGACTGATAAATGTATGGTCAGTTTTTGGTAAAAATACACTGATAAATGTATTGTCAGTTTTTGGTAAAAATAGGCTGACAAATGTATTGTCAGTTTTTGGTAAAAATACACTGATACATGTGTGGTCAGTGTTTGGTAAAAATAGACTGATAAATGTATTGTCAGTTTTTGGTAAAAATACACTGATAAATGTATGGTCAGTGTTTGGTAAAAATACACTGATAAATGTATGGTCAGTTTTTGGTAAAAATAGACTGATAAATGTATGGTCAGTTTTTGGTAAAAGTAGATTGATACATGTGTGGTCAGTGTTTGGTAAAAATACACTGATAAATGTATGGTCAGTTTTTGGTAAAAATAGACTGATAAATGTATGGTCAGTTTTTGGTAAAAGTAGATTGATACATGTGTGGTCAGTGTTTGGTAAAAATAGACTGATAAATGTATGGTCAGTTTTTGGTAAAAAATAGACTGAAAAATGTATGGTCAGTTTTTGGTAAAAATACACTGATACATGTGTGGTCAGTTTTTGGTAAAAATAGACTGATAAATGTATGGTCAGTTTTTGGTAAAAATAGGCTGACAAATGTATTGTCAGTTTTTGGTAAAAATACACTGATACATGTGTGGTCAGTGTTTGGTAAAAATAGACGGATAAATGTATTGTCAGTTTTTGGTAAAAATACACTGATAAATGTATGGTCAGTGTTTGGTAAAAATAGAGTGATAAATGTATTGTCAGTTTTTGGTATAAATACACTGATAAATGTATGGTCAGTTTTTGGTAAAAAATAGACTGATAAATGTATGGTAAGTTTTTGGTAAAAATACACTGATACATGTGTGGTCAGTGTTTGTTAAAAATAGACTGATAAATGTATTGTCAGTTTTTGGTAAAAATACACTGATAAATGTATGGTCAGTGTTTGGTAAAAAATAGACTGATAAATGTATTGTCAGTTTTTGGTAAAAAATAGACTGATAAATGTATGGTCAGTTTTTGGTAAAAATAGACTGATAAATGTATTGTCAGTTTTTGGTATAAATACACTGATAAATGTATGGTCAGTTTTTGGTAAAAATAGACTGATAAATGTATGGTCAGTTTTTGGTAAAAGTAGATTGATACATGTGTGGTCAGTGTTTGGTAAAAATACACTGATAAATGTATGGTCAGTTTTTGGTAAAAATAGACTGATAAATGTATTGTCAGTTTTTGGTAAAAAATACACTGATAAATGTATGGTCAGTTTTTGGTAAAAAATAGACTGATAAATGTATGGTCAGTTTTTGGTAAAAATACACTGATACATGTGTGGTCAGTGTTTGATAAAAATAGACTGATAAATGTATTGTCAGTTTTTGGTAAAAATACACTGATAAATGTATGGTCAGTGTTTGGTAAAAAATAGACTGATAAATGTATTGTCAGTTTTTGGTAAAAAATAGACTGATAAATGTATGGTCAGTTTTTGGTAAAAATAGACTGATAAATGTATTGTCAGTTTTTGGTATAAATACACTGATAAATGTATGGTCAGTTTTGGTAAAAATAGACTGATAAATGTATGGTCAGTTTTTGGTAAAAGTAGATTGATACATGTGTGGTCAGTTTTTGGTAAAAATACACTGATAAATGTATGGTCAGTTTTTGGTAAAAATAGACTGATAAATATATGGTCAGTTTTTGGTAAAAGTAGATTGATACATGTGTGGTCAGTGTTTGGTAAAAATAGACTGATAAATGTATGGTCAGTTTTTGGTAAAAAATAGACTGAAAAATGTATGGTCAGTTTTTGGTAAAAATACACTGATACATGTGTGGTCAGTTTTTGGTAAAAATAGACTGATAAATGTATGGTCAGTTTTTGGTAAAAAATAGACTGATAAATGTATGGTCAGTTTTTGGTAAAAATACACTTATAAATGTATGGTCAGTTTTTGGTAAAAATAGACTGATAAATGTATGGTCAGTTTTTGGTAAAAATACACTGATAAATGTATTGTCAGTTTTTGGTAAAAATAGGCTGATAAATGTATGGTCAGTTTTTGGTAAAAAATAGACTGATAAATGTATGGTCAGTTTTTGGTAAAAATACACTTATAAATGTATGGTCAGTTTTTGGTAAAAAATAGACTGATAAATGTATGGTCAGTTTTTGGTAAAAATAGACTGATAAATGTATTGTCAGTTTTTGGTAAAAAATACACTGATAAATGTATGGTCAGTTTTTGGTAAAAATACACTGATAAATGTATTGTCAGTTTTTGCTAAAAATAGGCTGACAAATGTATTGTCAGTTTTTGGTAAAAATACACTGATACATGTGTGGTCAGTGTTTGGTAAAAATAGACTGATAAATGTATTGTCAGTTTTTGGTAAAAATACACTGATAAATGTATGGTCAGTGTTTGGTAAAAATACACTGATAAATGTATGGTCAGTTTTTGGTAAAAATAGACTGATAAATGTATGGTCAGTTTTTGGTAAAAGTAGATTGATACATGTGTGGTCAGTGTTTGGTAAAAATACACTGATAAATGTATGGTCAGTTTTTGGTAAAAATAGACTGATAAATGTATGGTCAGTTTTTGGTAAAAGTAGATTGATACATGTGTGGTCAGTGTTTGGTAAAAATAGACTGATAAATGTATGGTCAGTTTTTGGTAAAAAATAGACTGAAAAATGTATGGTCAGTTTTTGGTAAAAATACACTGATACATGTGTGGTCAGTTTTTGGTAAAAATAGACTGATAAATGTATGGTCAGTTTTTGGTAAAAATAGGCTGACAAATGTATTGTCAGTTTTTGGTAAAAATACACTGATACATGTGTGGTCAGTGTTTGGTAAAAATAGACGGATAAATGTATTGTCAGTTTTTGGTAAAAATACACTGATAAATGTATGGTCAGTGTTTGGTAAAAATAGAGTGATAAATGTATTGTCAGTTTTTGGTATAAATACACTGATAAATGTATGGTCAGTTTTTGGTAAAAAATAGACTGATAAATGTATGGTAAGTTTTTGGTAAAAATACACTGATACATGTGTGGTCAGTGTTTGTTAAAAATAGACTGATAAATGTATTGTCAGTTTTTGGTAAAAATACACTGATAAATGTATGGTCAGTGTTTGGTAAAAAATAGACTGATAAATGTATTGTCAGTTTTTGGTAAAAAATAGACTGATAAATGTATGGTCAGTTTTTGGTAAAAATAGACTGATAAATGTATTGTCAGTTTTTGGTAAAAAATACACTGATAAATGTATGGTCAGTTTTTGGTAAAAAATAGACTGATAAATGTATGGTCAGTTTTTGGTAAAAATACACTGATACATGTGTGGTCAGTGTTTGGTAAAAATAGACTGATAAATGTATTGTCAGTTTTTGGTAAAAATACACTGATAAATGTATGGTCAGTGTGTGGTAAAAATAGACTGATAAATGTATGGTCAGTTTTTGGTAAGAATAGACTGATAAATGTATGGTCAGTTTTTGGTAAAAAATAGACTGATAAATGTATGGTCAGTTTTTGGTAAAAATACACTGATAAATGTATGGTCAGTGTTTGGTAAAAACAGACTGATAAATGTATTGTCAGTTTTTGGTAAAAATAGACTGATAAATGTATTGTCAGTTTTTGGTATAAATACACTGATAAATGTATTGTCAGTTTTTGTAAAAATTAGACTGATAAATGTATTGTCAGTGTTTGGTAAAAATAGACTGATAAATGTATTGTCAGTTTTTGGTAAAAATAGACTGATAAATGTATGGTCAGTTTTTGGTAAAAAATAGACTGATAAATGTATTGTCAGTTTTTGTAAAAAATAGACTAATAAATGTATTGTCAGTTTTTGGTAAAAATAGACTGATAAATGTATTGTCAGTTTTTGGTAAAAATAGACTGATAAATGTATGGTCAGTTTTTGGTAAAAATAGACTGATAAATGTATTGTCAGTTTTTGGTAAAAATAGACTGATAAATGTATTGTCAGTTTTTATTAAAAATAGACTGATAAATGTATGGTCAGTTTTTCGTAAAAGTAGACTGATACATGTGTGGTCAGTGTTTGGTAAAAATACACTGATAAATGTATGGTCAGTTTTTGGTAAAAAATAGACTGAAAAATGTATTGTCAGTGTTTGGTAAAAATACACTGATACATGTGTGGTCAGTTTTTGGTAAAAATATACTGATAAATGTATGGTCAGTTTTTGGTAAAAAATAGACTGATAAATGTATGGTCAGTTTTTGGTAAAAATAGACTGATAAATGTATGGTCAGTTTTTGGTAAAAATAGACTGATAAATGTATGGTAAGTTTTTGGTAAAAATAGACTGATAAATGTATGGTCAGTTTTTGGTAAAAAATAGACTGATAAATGTATGGTCAGTTTTTGGTAAAAATACACTGATAAATGTATTTTCAGTATTTGGTAAAAATAGACTGATAAATGTATTGTCAGTTTTTAGTAAAAATACACTGATACATGTGTGGTCAGTGTTTGGTAAAAATAGACTGATAAATGTATTGTCAGTTTTTGGTAAAAATACACTGATACATGTGTGGTCAGTGTTTGGTAAAAATAGACTGATAAATGTATTGTCAGTTTTTGGTAAAAATACACTGATAAATGTATGGTCAGTGTTTGGTAAAAATAGAGTGATAAATGTATTGTCAGTTTTTGGTATAAATACACTGATAAATGTATGGTCAGTGTTTGGTAAAAATAGACGGATAAATGTATTGTCAGTTTTTGGTAAAAATAGACTGATAAATATATTGTCAGTTTTTGGTAAAAATAGACTGATAAATGTATGGTCAGTTTTTGGTAAAAAATAGACTGATAATTGTATTGTCAGTTTTTGGTATAAATAGACTGATAAATGTATGGTCAGTTTTTGGTAGAAAATAGACTGATAAATGTATGGTCAGTTTTTGGTAAAAATAGACTGATAAATGTATTGTCAGTTTTTGGTAAAAAATACACTGATAAATGTATGGTCAGTTTTTGGTAAAAAATAGACTGATAAATGTATGGTCAGTTTTTGGTAAAAATACACTGATACATGTGTGGTCAGTGTTTGGTAAAAATAGACTGATAAATGTATTGTTAGTTTTTGGTAAAAATACACTGATAAATGTATGGTCAGTGTTTGGTAAAAAATACACTGATAAATGTATTGTCAGTTTTTGGTAAAAAATAGACTGATAAATGTATGGTCAGTTTTTGGTAAAAATAGACTGATAAATGTATTGTCAGTTTTTGGTAAAAAATACACTGATAAATGTATGGTCAGTTTTTGGTAAAAAATAGACTGATAAATGTATGGTCAGTTTTTGGTAAAAATACACTGATACATGTGTGGTCAGTGTTTGATAAAAATAGACTGATAAATGTATTGTCAGTTTTTGGTAAAAATACACTGATAAATGTATGGTCAGTGTTTGGTAAAAAATAGACTGATAAATGTATTGTCAGTTTTTGGTAAAAAATAGACTGATAAATGTATGGTCAGTTTTTGGTAAAAATAGACTGATAAATGTATTGTCAGTTTTTGGTATAAATACACTGATAAATGTATGGTCAGTTTTGGTAAAAATAGACTGATAAATGTATGGTCAGTTTTTGGTAAAAGTAGATTGATACATGTGTGGTCAGTTTTTGGTAAAAATACACTGATAAATGTATGGTCAGTTTTTGGTAAAAATAGACTGATAAATATATGGTCAGTTTTTGGTAAAAGTAGATTGATACATGTGTGGTCAGTGTTTGGTAAAAATAGACTGATAAATGTATGGTCAGTTTTTGGTAAAAAATAGACTGAAAAATGTATGGTCAGTTTTTGGTAAAAATACACTGATACATGTGTGGTCAGTTTTTGGTAAAAATAGACTGATAAATGTATGGTCAGTTTTTGGTAAAAAATAGACTGATAAATGTATGGTCAGTTTTTGGTAAAAATACACTTATAAATGTATGGTCAGTTTTTGGTAAAAATAGACTGATAAATGTATGGTCAGTTTTTGGTAAAAATACACTGATAAATGTATTGTCAGTTTTTGGTAAAAATAGGCTGATAAATGTATGGTCAGTTTTTGGTAAAAAATAGACTGATAAATGTATGGTCAGTTTTTGGTAAAAATACACTTATAAATGTATGGTCAGTTTTTGGTAAAAATAGACTGATAAATGTATGGTCAGTTTTTGGTAAAAATACACTGATAAATGTATTGTCAGTTTTTGGTAAAAATAGGCTGACAAATGTATTGTCAGTTTTTGGTAAAAATACACTGATACATGTGTGGTCAGTGTTTGGTAAAAATAGACTGATAAATGTATTGTCAGTTTTTGGTAAAAATACACTGATAAATGTATGGTCAGTGTTTGGTAAAAATACACTGATAAATGTATGGTCAGTTTTTGGTAAAAATAGACTGATAAATGTATGGTCAGTTTTTGGTAAAAGTAGATTGATACATGTGTGGTCAGTGTTTGGTAAAAATACACTGATAAATGTATGGTCAGTTTTTGGTAAAAATAGACTGATAAATGTATGGTCAGTTTTTGGTAAAAGTAGATTGATACATGTGTGGTCAGTGTTTGGTAAAAATAGACTGATAAATGTATGGTCAGTTTTTGGTAAAAAATAGACTGAAAAATGTATGGTCAGTTTTTGGTAAAAATACACTGATACATGTGTGGTCAGTTTTTGGTAAAAATAGACTGATAAATGTATGGTCAGTTTTTGGTAAAAATAGGCTGACAAATGTATTGTCAGTTTTTGGTAAAAATACACTGATACATGTGTGGTCAGTGTTTGGTAAAAATAGACGGATAAATGTATTGTCAGTTTTTGGTAAAAATACACTGATAAATGTATGGTCAGTGTTTGGTAAAAATAGAGTGATAAATGTATTGTCAGTTTTTGGTATAAATACACTGATAAATGTATGGTCAGTTTTTGGTAAAAAATAGACTGATAAATGTATGGTAAGTTTTTGGTAAAAATACACTGATACATGTGTGGTCAGTGTTTGTTAAAAATAGACTGATAAATGTATTGTCAGTTTTTGGTAAAAATACACTGATAAATGTATGGTCAGTGTTTGGTAAAAAATAGACTGATAAATGTATTGTCAGTTTTTGGTAAAAAATAGACTGATAAATGTATGGTCAGTTTTTGGTAAAAATAGACTGATAAATGTATTGTCAGTTTTTGGTATAAATACACTGATAAATGTATGGTCAGTTTTTGGTAAAAATAGACTGATAAATGTATGGTCAGTTTTTGGTAAAAGTAGATTGATACATGTGTGGTCAGTGTTTGGTAAAAATACACTGATAAATGTATGGTCAGTTTTTGGTAAAAATAGACTGATAAATGTATGGTCAGTTTTTGGTAAAAGTAGATTGATACATGTGTGGTCAGTGATTGGTAAAAATAGACTGATAAATGTATGGTCAGTTTTTGGTAAAAAATAGACTGAAAAATGTATGGTCAGTTTTTGGTAAAAATACACTGATACATGTGTGGTCAGTTTTTGGTAAAAATAGACTGATAAATGTATGGTCAGTTTTTGGTAAAAATAGGCTGACAAATGTATTGTCAGTTTTTGGTAAAAATACACTGATACATGTGTGGTCAGTGTTTGGTAAAAATAGACGGATAAATGTATTGTCAGTTTTTGGTAAAAATACACTGATAAATGTATGGTCAGTGTTTGGTAAAAATAGAGTGATAAATGTATTGTCAGTTTTTGGTATAAATACACTGATAAATGTATGGTCAGTTTTTGGTAAAAAATAGACTGATAAATGTATGGTAAGTTTTTGGTAAAAATACACTGATACATGTGTGGTCAGTGTTTGTTAAAAATAGACTGATAAATGTATTGTCAGTTTTTGGTAAAAATACACTGATAAATGTATGGTCAGTGTTTGGTAAAAAATAGACTGATAAATGTATTGTCAGTTTTTGGTAAAAAATAGACTGATAAATGTATGGTCAGTTTTTGGTAAAAATAGACTGATAAATGTATTGTCAGTTTTTGGTAAAAAATACACTGATAAATGTATGGTCAGTTTTTGGTAAAAAATAGACTGATAAATGTATGGTCAGTTTTTGGTAAAAATACACTGATACATGTGTGGTCAGTGTTTGGTAAAAATAGACTGATAAATGTATTGTCAGTTTTTGGTAAAAATACACTGATAAATGTATGGTCAGTGTGTGGTAAAAATAGACTGATAAATGTATGGTCAGTTTTTGGTAAGAATAGACTGATAAATGTATGGTCAGTTTTTGGTAAAAAATAGACTGATAAATGTATGGTCAGTTTTTGGTAAAAATACACTGATAAATGTATGGTCAGTGTTTGGTAAAAACAGACTGATAAATGTATTGTCAGTTTTTGGTAAAAATAGACTGATAAATGTATTGTCAGTTTTTGGTATAAATACACTGATAAATGTATTGTCAGTTTTTGTAAAAATTAGACTGATAAATGTATTGTCAGTGTTTGGTAAAAATAGACTGATAAATGTATTGTCAGTTTTTGGTAAAAATAGACTGATAAATGTATGGTCAGTTTTTGGTAAAAAATAGACTGATAAATGTATTGTCAGTTTTTGTAAAAAATAGACTAATAAATGTATTGTCAGTTTTTGGTAAAAATAGACTGATAAATGTATTGTCAGTTTTTGGTAAAAATAGACTGATAAATGTATGGTCAGTTTTTGGTAAAAATAGACTGATAAATGTATTGTCAGTTTTTGGTAAAAATAGACTGATAAATGTATTGTCAGTTTTTATTAAAAATAGACTGATAAATGTATGGTCAGTTTTTCGTAAAAGTAGACTGATACATGTGTGGTCAGTGTTTGGTAAAAATACACTGATAAATGTATGGTCAGTTTTTGGTAAAAAATAGACTGAAAAATGTATTGTCAGTGTTTGGTAAAAATACACTGATACATGTGTGGTCAGTTTTTGGTAAAAATATACTGATAAATGTATGGTCAGTTTTTGGTAAAAAATAGACTGATAAATGTATGGTCAGTTTTTGGTAAAAATAGACTGATAAATGTATGGTCAGTTTTTGGTAAAAATAGACTGATAAATGTATGGTAAGTTTTTGGTAAAAATACACTTATAAATGTATGGTCAGTTTTTGGTAAAAATAGACTGATAAATGTATGGTCAGTTTTTGGTAAAAATACACTGATAAATGTATTGTCAGTTTTTGGTAAAAATAGGCTGATAAATGTATGGTCAGTTTTTGGTAAAAAATAGACTGATAAATGTATGGTCAGTTTTTGGTAAAAATACACTTATAAATGTATGGTCAGTTTTTGGTAAAAAATAGACTGATAAATGTATGGTCAGTTTTTGGTAAAAATAGACTGATAAATGTATTGTCAGTTTTTGGTAAAAAATACACTGATAAATGTATGGTCAGTTTTTGGTAAAAATACACTGATAAATGTATTGTCAGTTTTTGGTAAAAATAGGCTGACAAATGTATTGTCAGTTTTTGGTAAAAATACACTGATACATGTGTGGTCAGTGTTTGGTAAAAATAGACTGATAAATGTATTGTCAGTTTTTGGTAAAAATACACTGATAAATGTATGGTCAGTGTTTGGTAAAAATACACTGATAAATGTATGGTCAGTTTTTGGTAAAAATAGACTGATAAATGTATGGTCAGTTTTTGGTAAAAGTAGATTGATACATGTGTGGTCAGTGTTTGGTAAAAATACACTGATAAATGTATGGTCAGTTTTTGGTAAAAATAGACTGATAAATGTATGGTCAGTTTTTGGTAAAAGTAGATTGATACATGTGTGGTCAGTGTTTGGTAAAAATAGACTGATAAATGTATGGTCAGTTTTTGGTAAAAAATAGACTGAAAAATGTATGGTCAGTTTTTGGTAAAAATACACTGATACATGTGTGGTCAGTTTTTGGTAAAAATAGACTGATAAATGTATGGTCAGTTTTTGGTAAAAATAGGCTGACAAATGTATTGTCAGTTTTTGGTAAAAATACACTGATACATGTGTGGTCAGTGTTTGGTAAAAATAGACGGATAAATGTATTGTCAGTTTTTGGTAAAAATACACTGATAAATGTATGGTCAGTGTTTGGTAAAAATAGAGTGATAAATGTATTGTCAGTTTTTGGTATAAATACACTGATAAATGTATGGTCAGTTTTTGGTAAAAAATAGACTGATAAATGTATGGTAAGTTTTTGGTAAAAATACACTGATACATGTGTGGTCAGTGTTTGTTAAAAATAGACTGATAAATGTATTGTCAGTTTTTGGTAAAAATACACTGATAAATGTATGGTCAGTGTTTGGTAAAAAATAGACTGATAAATGTATTGTCAGTTTTTGGTAAAAAATAGACTGATAAATGTATGGTCAGTTTTTGGTAAAAATAGACTGATAAATGTATTGTCAGTTTTTGGTAAAAAATACACTGATAAATGTATGGTCAGTTTTTGGTAAAAAATAGACTGATAAATGTATGGTCAGTTTTTGGTAAAAATACACTGATACATGTGTGGTCAGTGTTTGGTAAAAATAGACTGATAAATGTATTGTCAGTTTTTGGTAAAAATACACTGATAAATGTATGGTCAGTGTGTGGTAAAAATAGACTGATAAATGTATGGTCAGTTTTTGGTAAGAATAGACTGATAAATGTATGGTCAGTTTTTGGTAAAAAATAGACTGATAAATGTATGGTCAGTTTTTGGTAAAAATACACTGATAAATGTATGGTCAGTGTTTGGTAAAAACAGACTGATAAATGTATTGTCAGTTTTTGGTAAAAATAGACTGATAAATGTATTGTCAGTTTTTGGTATAAATACACTGATAAATGTATTGTCAGTTTTTGTAAAAATTAGACTGATAAATGTATTGTCAGTGTTTGGTAAAAATAGACTGATAAATGTATTGTCAGTTTTTGGTAAAAATAGACTGATAAATGTATGGTCAGTTTTTGGTAAAAAATAGACTGATAAATGTATTGTCAGTTTTTGTAAAAAATAGACTAATAAATGTATTGTCAGTTTTTGGTAAAAATAGACTGATAAATGTATTGTCAGTTTTTGGTAAAAATAGACTGATAAATGTATGGTCAGTTTTTGGTAAAAATAGACTGATAAATGTATTGTCAGTTTTTGGTAAAAATAGACTGATAAATGTATTGTCAGTTTTTATTAAAAATAGACTGATAAATGTATGGTCAGTTTTTCGTAAAAGTAGACTGATACATGTGTGGTCAGTGTTTGGTAAAAATACACTGATAAATGTATGGTCAGTTTT
The DNA here is from genome assembly GCA_963680875.1 of Bathymodiolus brooksi. NCBI lineage: Eukaryota > Metazoa > Mollusca > Bivalvia > Mytilida > Modiolidae > Bathymodiolus > Bathymodiolus brooksi. The sequence goes on from OY804590.1 coordinate 78,509,062, forward strand.
TGGTAAAAAATAGACTGAAAAATGTATTGTCAGTGTTTGGTAAAAATACACTGATACATGTGTGGTCAGTTTTTGGTAAAAATATACTGATAAATGTATGGTCAGTTTTTGGTAAAAAATAGACTGATAAATGTATGGTCAGTTTTTGGTAAAAATAGACTGATAAATGTATGGTCAGTTTTTGGTAAAAATAGACTGATAAATGTATGGTAAGTTTTTGGTAAAAATAGACTGATAAATGTATGGTCAGTTTTTGGTAAAAAATAGACTGATAAATGTATGGTCAGTTTTTGGTAAAAATACACTGATAAATGTATTTTCAGTATTTGGTAAAAATAGACTGATAAATGTATTGTCAGTTTTTAGTAAAAATACACTGATACATGTGTGGTCAGTGTTTGGTAAAAATAGACTGATAAATGTATTGTCAGTTTTTGGTAAAAATACACTGATACATGTGTGGTCAGTGTTTGGTAAAAATAGACTGATAAATGTATTGTCAGTTTTTGGTAAAAATACACTGATAAATGTATGGTCAGTGTTTGGTAAAAATAGAGTGATAAATGTATTGTCAGTTTTTGGTATAAATACACTGATAAATGTATGGTCAGTGTTTGGTAAAAATAGACGGATAAATGTATTGTCAGTTTTTGGTAAAAATAGACTGATAAATATATTGTCAGTTTTTGGTAAAAATAGACTGATAAATGTATGGTCAGTTTTTGGTAAAAAATAGACTGATAATTGTATTGTCAGTTTTTGGTATAAATAGACTGATAAATGTATGGTCAGTTTTTGGTAGAAAATAGACTGATAAATGTATGGTCAGTTTTTGGTAAAAATAGACTGATAAATGTATTGTCAGTTTTTGGTAAAAAATACACTGATAAATGTATGGTCAGTTTTTGGTAAAAAATAGACTGATAAATGTATGGTCAGTTTTTGGTAAAAATACACTGATACATGTGTGGTCAGTGTTTGGTAAAAATAGACTGATAAATGTATTGTTAGTTTTTGGTAAAAATACACTGATAAATGTATGGTCAGTGTTTGGTAAAAAATACACTGATAAATGTATTGTCAGTTTTTGGTAAAAAATAGACTGATAAATGTATGGTCAGTTTTTGGTAAAAATAGACTGATAAATGTATTGTCAGTTTTTGGTAAAAAATACACTGATAAATGTATGGTCAGTTTTTGGTAAAAAATAGACTGATAAATGTATGGTCAGTTTTTGGTAAAAATACACTGATACATGTGTGGTCAGTGTTTGATAAAAATAGACTGATAAATGTATTGTCAGTTTTTGGTAAAAATACACTGATAAATGTATGGTCAGTGTTTGGTAAAAAATAGACTGATAAATGTATTGTCAGTTTTTGGTAAAAAATAGACTGATAAATGTATGGTCAGTTTTTGGTAAAAATAGACTGATAAATGTATTGTCAGTTTTTGGTATAAATACACTGATAAATGTATGGTCAGTTTTGGTAAAAATAGACTGATAAATGTATGGTCAGTTTTTGGTAAAAGTAGATTGATACATGTGTGGTCAGTTTTTGGTAAAAATACACTGATAAATGTATGGTCAGTTTTTGGTAAAAATAGACTGATAAATATATGGTCAGTTTTTGGTAAAAGTAGATTGATACATGTGTGGTCAGTGTTTGGTAAAAATAGACTGATAAATGTATGGTCAGTTTTTGGTAAAAAATAGACTGAAAAATGTATGGTCAGTTTTTGGTAAAAATACACTGATACATGTGTGGTCAGTTTTTGGTAAAAATAGACTGATAAATGTATGGTCAGTTTTTGGTAAAAAATAGACTGATAAATGTATGGTCAGTTTTTGGTAAAAATACACTTATAAATGTATGGTCAGTTTTTGGTAAAAATAGACTGATAAATGTATGGTCAGTTTTTGGTAAAAATACACTGATAAATGTATTGTCAGTTTTTGGTAAAAATAGGCTGATAAATGTATGGTCAGTTTTTGGTAAAAAATAGACTGATAAATGTATGGTCAGTTTTTGGTAAAAATACACTTATAAATGTATGGTCAGTTTTTGGTAAAAATAGACTGATAAATGTATGGTCAGTTTTTGGTAAAAATACACTGATAAATGTATTGTCAGTTTTTGGTAAAAATAGGCTGACAAATGTATTGTCAGTTTTTGGTAAAAATACACTGATACATGTGTGGTCAGTGTTTGGTAAAAATAGACTGATAAATGTATTGTCAGTTTTTGGTAAAAATACACTGATAAATGTATGGTCAGTGTTTGGTAAAAATACACTGATAAATGTATGGTCAGTTTTTGGTAAAAATAGACTGATAAATGTATGGTCAGTTTTTGGTAAAAGTAGATTGATACATGTGTGGTCAGTGTTTGGTAAAAATACACTGATAAATGTATGGTCAGTTTTTGGTAAAAATAGACTGATAAATGTATGGTCAGTTTTTGGTAAAAGTAGATTGATACATGTGTGGTCAGTGTTTGGTAAAAATAGACTGATAAATGTATGGTCAGTTTTTGGTAAAAAATAGACTGAAAAATGTATGGTCAGTTTTTGGTAAAAATACACTGATACATGTGTGGTCAGTTTTTGGTAAAAATAGACTGATAAATGTATGGTCAGTTTTTGGTAAAAATAGGCTGACAAATGTATTGTCAGTTTTTGGTAAAAATACACTGATACATGTGTGGTCAGTGTTTGGTAAAAATAGACGGATAAATGTATTGTCAGTTTTTGGTAAAAATACACTGATATATGTATGGTCAGTGTTTGGTAAAAATAGAGTGATAAATGTATTGTCAGTTTTTGGTATAAATACACTGATAAATGTATGGTCAGTTTTTGGTAAAAAATAGACTGATAAATGTATGGTAAGTTTTTGGTAAAAATACACTGATACATGTGTGGTCAGTGTTTGTTAAAAATAGACTGATAAATGTATTGTCAGTTTTTGGTAAAAATACACTGATAAATGTATGGTCAGTGTTTGGTAAAAAATAGACTGATAAATGTATTGTCAGTTTTTGGTAAAAAATAGACTGATAAATGTATGGTCAGTTTTTGGTAAAAATAGACTGATAAATGTATTGTCAGTTTTTGGTATAAATACACTGATAAATGTATGGTCAGTTTTTGGTAAAAATAGACTGATAAATGTATGGTCAGTTTTTGGTAAAAGTAGATTGATACATGTGTGGTCAGTGTTTGGTAAAAATACACTGATAAATGTATGGTCAGTTTTTGGTAAAAATAGACTGATAAATGTATGGTCAGTTTTTGGTAAAAGTAGATTGATACATGTGTGGTCAGTGTTTGGTAAAAATAGACTGATAAATGTATGGTCAGTTTTTGGTAAAAAATAGACTGAAAAATGTATGGTCAGTTTTTGGTAAAAATACACTGATACATGTGTGGTCAGTTTTTGGTAAAAATAGACTGATAAATGTATGGTCAGTTTTTGGTAAAAATAGGCTGACAAATGTATTGTCAGTTTTTGGTAAAAATACACTGATACATGTGTGGTCAGTGTTTGGTAAAAATAGACGGATAAATGTATTGTCAGTTTTTGGTAAAAATACACTGATAAATGTATGGTCAGTGTTTGGTAAAAATAGAGTGATAAATGTATTGTCAGTTTTTGGTATAAATACACTGATAAATGTATGGTCAGTTTTTGGTAAAAAATAGACTGATAAATGTATGGTAAGTTTTTGGTAAAAATACACTGATACATGTGTGGTCAGTGTTTGTTAAAAATAGACTGATAAATGTATTGTCAGTTTTTGGTAAAAATACACTGATAAATGTATGGTCAGTGTTTGGTAAAAAATAGACTGATAAATGTATTGTCAGTTTTTGGTAAAAAATAGACTGATAAATGTATGGTCAGTTTTTGGTAAAAATAGACTGATAAATGTATTGTCAGTTTTTGGTAAAAAATACACTGATAAATGTATGGTCAGTTTTTGGTAAAAAATAGACTGATAAATGTATGGTCAGTTTTTGGTAAAAATACACTGATACATGTGTGGTCAGTGTTTGGTAAAAATAGACTGATAAATGTATTGTCAGTTTTTGGTAAAAATACACTGATAAATGTATGGTCAGTGTGTGGTAAAAATAGACTGATAAATGTATGGTCAGTTTTTGGTAAGAATAGACTGATAAATGTATGGTCAGTTTTTGGTAAAAAATAGACTGATAAATGTATGGTCAGTTTTTGGTAAAAATACACTGATAAATGTATGGTCAGTGTTTGGTAAAAACAGACTGATAAATGTATTGTCAGTTTTTGGTAAAAATAGACTGATAAATGTATTGTCAGTTTTTGGTATAAATACACTGATAAATGTATTGTCAGTTTTTGTAAAAATTAGACTGATAAATGTATTGTCAGTGTTTGGTAAAAATAGACTGATAAATGTATTGTCAGTTTTTGGTAAAAATAGACTGATAAATGTATGGTCAGTTTTTGGTAAAAAATAGACTGATAAATGTATTGTCAGTTTTTGTAAAAAATAGACTAATAAATGTATTGTCAGTTTTTGGTAAAAATAGACTGATAAATGTATTGTCAGTTTTTGGTAAAAATAGACTGATAAATGTATGGTCAGTTTTTGGTAAAAATAGACTGATAAATGTATTGTCAGTTTTTGGTAAAAATAGACTGATAAATGTATTGTCAGTTTTTATTAAAAATAGACTGATAAATGTATGGTCAGTTTTTCGTAAAAGTAGACTGATACATGTGTGGTCAGTGTTTGGTAAAAATACACTGATAAATGTATGGTCAGTTTTTGGTAAAAAATAGACTGAAAAATGTATTGTCAGTGTTTGGTAAAAATACACTGATACATGTGTGGTCAGTTTTTGGTAAAAATATACTGATAAATGTATGGTCAGTTTTTGGTAAAAAATAGACTGATAAATGTATGGTCAGTTTTTGGTAAAAATAGACTGATAAATGTATGGTCAGTTTTTGGTAAAAATAGACTGATAAATGTATGGTAAGTTTTTGGTAAAAATAGACTGATAAATGTATGGTCAGTTTTTGGTAAAAAATAGACTGATAAATGTATGGTCAGTTTTTGGTAAAAATACACTGATAAATGTATTTTCAGTATTTGGTAAAAATAGACTGATAAATGTATTGTCAGTTTTTAGTAAAAATACACTGATACATGTGTGGTCAGTGTTTGGTAAAAATAGACTGATAAATGTATTGTCAGTTTTTGGTAAAAATACACTGATACATGTGTGGTCAGTGTTTGGTAAAAATAGACTGATAAATGTATTGTCAGTTTTTGGTAAAAATACACTGATAAATGTATGGTCAGTGTTTGGTAAAAATAGAGTGATAAATGTATTGTCAGTTTTTGGTATAAATACACTGATAAATGTATGGTCAGTGTTTGGTAAAAATAGACGGATAAATGTATTGTCAGTTTTTGATAAAAATAGACTGATAAATATATTGTCAGTTTTTGGTATAAATAGACTGATAAATGTATGGTCAGTTTTTGGTAGAAAATAGACTGATAAATGTATGGTCAGTTTTTGGTAAAAATAGACTGATAAATGTATTGTCAGTTTTTGGTAAAAAATACACTGATAAATGTATGGTCAGTTTTTGGTAAAAAATAGACTGATAAATGTATGGTCAGTTTTTGGTAAAAATACACTGATACATGTGTGGTCAGTGTTTGGTAAAAATAGACTGATAAATGTATTGTTAGTTTTTGGTAAAAATACACTGATAAATGTATGGTCAGTGTTTGGTAAAAAATACACTGATAAATGTATTGTCAGTTTTTGGTAAAAAATAGACTGATAAATGTATGGTCAGTTTTTGGTAAAAATAGACTGATAAATGTATTGTCAGTTTTTGGTAAAAAATACACTGATAAATGTATGGTCAGTTTTTGGTAAAAAATAGACTGATAAATGTATGGTCAGTTTTTGGTAAAAATACACTGATACATGTGTGGTCAGTGTTTGATAAAAATAGACTGATAAATGTATTGTCAGTTTTTGGTAAAAATACACTGATAAATGTATGGTCAGTGTTTGGTAAAAAATAGACTGATAAATGTATTGTCAGTTTTTGGTAAAAAATAGACTGATAAATGTATGGTCAGTTTTTGGTAAAAATAGACTGATAAATGTATTGTCAGTTTTTGGTATAAATACACTGATAAATGTATGGTCAGTTTTGGTAAAAATAGACTGATAAATGTATGGTCAGTTTTTGGTAAAAGTAGATTGATACATGTGTGGTCAGTTTTTGGTAAAAATACACTGATAAATGTATGGTCAGTTTTTGGTAAAAATAGACTGATAAATATATGGTCAGTTTTTGGTAAAAGTAGATTGATACATGTGTGGTCAGTGTTTGGTAAAAATAGACTGATAAATGTATGGTCAGTTTTTGGTAAAAAATAGACTGAAAAATGTATGGTCAGTTTTTGGTAAAAATACACTGATACATGTGTGGTCAGTTTTTGGTAAAAATAGACTGATAAATGTATGGTCAGTTTTTGGTAAAAAATAGACTGATAAATGTATGGTCAGTTTTTGGTAAAAATACACTTATAAATGTATGGTCAGTTTTTGGTAAAAATAGACTGATAAATGTATGGTCAGTTTTTGGTAAAAATACACTGATAAATGTATTGTCAGTTTTTGGTAAAAATAGGCTGATAAATGTATGGTCAGTTTTTGGTAAAAAATAGACTGATAAATGTATGGTCAGTTTTTGGTAAAAATACACTTATAAATGTATGGTCAGTTTTTGGTAAAAATAGACTGATAAATGTATGGTCAGTTTTTGGTAAAAATACACTGATAAATGTATTGTCAGTTTTTGGTAAAAATAGGCTGACAAATGTATTGTCAGTTTTTGGTAAAAATACACTGATACATGTGTGGTCAGTGTTTGGTAAAAATAGACTGATAAATGTATTGTCAGTTTTTGGTAAAAATACACTGATAAATGTATGGTCAGTGTTTGGTAAAAATACACTGATAAATGTATGGTCAGTTTTTGGTAAAAATAGACTGATAAATGTATGGTCAGTTTTTGGTAAAAGTAGATTGATACATGTGTGGTCAGTGTTTGGTAAAAATACACTGATAAATGTATGGTCAGTTTTTGGTAAAAATAGACTGATAAATGTATGGTCAGTTTTTGGTAAAAGTAGATTGATACATGTGTGGTCAGTGTTTGGTAAAAATAGACTGATAAATGTATGGTCAGTTTTTGGTAAAAAATAGACTGAAAAATGTATGGTCAGTTTTTGGTAAAAATACACTGATACATGTGTGGTCAGTTTTTGGTAAAAATAGACTGATAAATGTATGGTCAGTTTTTGGTAAAAATAGGCTGACAAATGTATTGTCAGTTTTTGGTAAAAATACACTGATACATGTGTGGTCAGTGTTTGGTAAAAATAGACGGATAAATGTATTGTCAGTTTTTGGTAAAAATACACTGATAAATGTATGGTCAGTGTTTGGTAAAAATAGAGTGATAAATGTATTGTCAGTTTTTGGTATAAATACACTGATAAATGTATGGTCAGTTTTTGGTAAAAAATAGACTGATAAATGTATGGTAAGTTTTTGGTAAAAATACACTGATACATGTGTGGTCAGTGTTTGTTAAAAATAGACTGATAAATGTATTGTCAGTTTTTGGTAAAAATACACTGATAAATGTATGGTCAGTGTTTGGTAAAAAATAGACTGATAAATGTATTGTCAGTTTTTGGTAAAAAATAGACTGATAAATGTATGGTCAGTTTTTGGTAAAAATAGACTGATAAATGTATTGTCAGTTTTTGGTAAAAAATACACTGATAAATGTATGGTCAGTTTTTGGTAAAAAATAGACTGATAAATGTATGGTCAGTTTTTGGTAAAAATACACTGATACATGTGTGGTCAGTGTTTGGTAAAAATAGACTGATAAATGTATTGTCAGTTTTTGGTAAAAATACACTGATAAATGTATGGTCAGTGTTTGGTAAAAAATAGACTGATAAATGTATTGTCAGTTTTTGGTAAAAAATAGACTGATAAATGTATGGTCAGTTTTTGGTAAAAATAGACTGATAAATGTATTGTCAGTTTTTGGTATAAATACACTGATAAATGTATGGTCAGTTTTTGGTAAAAATAGACTGATAAATGTATGGTCAGTTTTTGGTAAAAGTAGATTGATACATGTGTGGTCAGTGTTTGGTAAAAATACACTGATAAATGTATGGTCAGTTTTTGGTAAAAATAGACTGATAAATGTATGGTCAGTTTTTGGTAAAAGTAGATTGATACATGTGTGGTCAGTGTTTGGTAAAAATACACTGATAAATGTATGGTCAGTTTTTGGTAAAAAATAGACTGAAAAATGTATGGTCAGTTTTTGGTAAAAATACACTGATACATGTGTGGTCAGTTTTTGGTAAAAATAGACTGATAAATGTATTGTCAGTTTTTGGTAAAAATACACTGATACATGTGTGGTCAGTGTTTGGTAAAAATAGACTGATAAATGTATTGTCAGTTTTTGGTAAAAATACACTGATAAATGTATGGTCAGTGTTTGGTAAAAATAGAGTGATAAATGTATTGTCAGTTTTTGGTATAAATACACTGATAAATGTATGGTCAGTGTTTGGTAAAAATAGACGGATAAATGTATTGTCAGTTTTTGGTAAAAATAGACTGATAAATATATTGTCAGTTTTTGGTAAAAATAGACTGATAAATGTATGGTCAGTTTTTGGTAAAAAATAGACTGATAATTGTATTGTCAGTTTTTGGTATAAATAGACTGATAAATGTATGGTCAGTTTTTGGTAGAAAATAGACTGATAAATGTATGGTCAGTTTTTGGTAAAAATAGACTGATAAATGTATTGTCAGTTTTTGGTAAAAAATACACTGATAAATGTATGGTCAGTTTTTGGTAAAAAATAGACTGATAAATGTATGGTCAGTTTTTGGTAAAAATACACTGATACATGTGTGGTCAGTGTTTGGTAAAAATAGACTGATAAATGTATTGTTAGTTTTTGGTAAAAATACACTGATAAATGTATGGTCAGTGTTTGGTAAAAAATACACTGATAAATGTATTGTCAGTTTTTGGTAAAAAATAGACTGATAAATGTATGGTCAGTTTTTGGTAAAAATAGACTGATAAATGTATTGTCAGTTTTTGGTAAAAAATACACTGATAAATGTATGGTCAGTTTTTGGTAAAAAATAGACTGATAAATGTATGGTCAGTTTTTGGTAAAAATACACTGATACATGTGTGGTCAGTGTTTGATAAAAATAGACTGATAAATGTATTGTCAGTTTTTGGTAAAAATACACTGATAAATGTATGGTCAGTGTTTGGTAAAAAATAGACTGATAAATGTATTGTCAGTTTTTGGTAAAAAATAGACTGATAAATGTATGGTCAGTTTTTGGTAAAAATAGACTGATAAATGTATTGTCAGTTTTTGGTATAAATACACTGATAAATGTATGGTCAGTTTTGGTAAAAATAGACTGATAAATGTATGGTCAGTTTTTGGTAAAAGTAGATTGATACATGTGTGGTCAGTTTTTGGTAAAAATACACTGATAAATGTATGGTCAGTTTTTGGTAAAAATAGACTGATAAATATATGGTCAGTTTTTGGTAAAAGTAGATTGATACATGTGTGGTCAGTGTTTGGTAAAAATAGACTGATAAATGTATGGTCAGTTTTTGGTAAAAAATAGACTGAAAAATGTATGGTCAGTTTTTGGTAAAAATACACTGATACATGTGTGGTCAGTTTTTGGTAAAAATAGACTGATAAATGTATGGTCAGTTTTTGGTAAAAAATAGACTGATAAATGTATGGTCAGTTTTTGGTAAAAATACACTTATAAATGTATGGTCAGTTTTTGGTAAAAATAGACTGATAAATGTATGGTCAGTTTTTGGTAAAAATACACTGATAAATGTATTGTCAGTTTTTGGTAAAAATAGGCTGATAAATGTATGGTCAGTTTTTGGTAAAAAATAGACTGATAAATGTATGGTCAGTTTTTGGTAAAAATACACTTATAAATGTATGGTCAGTTTTTGGTAAAAATAGACTGATAAATGTATGGTCAGTTTTTGGTAAAAATACACTGATAAATGTATTGTCAGTTTTTGGTAAAAATAGGCTGACAAATGTATTGTCAGTTTTTGGTAAAAATACACTGATACATGTGTGGTCAGTGTTTGGTAAAAATAGACTGATAAATGTATTGTCAGTTTTTGGTAAAAATACACTGATAAATGTATGGTCAGTGTTTGGTAAAAATACACTGATAAATGTATGGTCAGTTTTTGGTAAAAATAGACTGATAAATGTATGGTCAGTTTTTGGTAAAAGTAGATTGATACATGTGTGGTCAGTGTTTGGTAAAAATACACTGATAAATGTATGGTCAGTTTTTGGTAAAAATAGACTGATAAATGTATGGTCAGTTTTTGGTAAAAGTAGATTGATACATGTGTGGTCAGTGTTTGGTAAAAATAGACTGATAAATGTATGGTCAGTTTTTGGTAAAAAATAGACTGAAAAATGTATGGTCAGTTTTTGGTAAAAATACACTGATACATGTGTGGTCAGTTTTTGGTAAAAATAGACTGATAAATGTATGGTCAGTTTTTGGTAAAAATAGGCTGACAAATGTATTGTCAGTTTTTGGTAAAAATACACTGATACATGTGTGGTCAGTGTTTGGTAAAAATAGACGGATAAATGTATTGTCAGTTTTTGGTAAAAATACACTGATAAATGTATGGTCAGTGTTTGGTAAAAATAGAGTGATAAATGTATTGTCAGTTTTTGGTATAAATACACTGATAAATGTATGGTCAGTTTTTGGTAAAAAATAGACTGATAAATGTATGGTAAGTTTTTGGTAAAAATACACTGATACATGTGTGGTCAGTGTTTGTTAAAAATAGACTGATAAATGTATTGTCAGTTTTTGGTAAAAATACACTGATAAATGTATGGTCAGTGTTTGGTAAAAAATAGACTGATAAATGTATTGTCAGTTTTTGGTAAAAAATAGACTGATAAATGTATGGTCAGTTTTTGGTAAAAATAGACTGATAAATGTATTGTCAGTTTTTGGTATAAATACACTGATAAATGTATGGTCAGTTTTTGGTAAAAATAGACTGATAAATGTATGGTCAGTTTTTGGTAAAAGTAGATTGATACATGTGTGGTCAGTGTTTGGTAAAAATACACTGATAAATGTATGGTCAGTTTTTGGTAAAAATAGACTGATAAATGTATGGTCAGTTTTTGGTAAAAGTAGATTGATACATGTGTGGTCAGTGTTTGGTAAAAATAGACTGATAAATGTATGGTCAGTTTTTGGTAAAAAATAGACTGAAAAATGTATGGTCAGTTTTTGGTAAAAATACACTGATACATGTGTGGTCAGTTTTTGGTAAAAATAGACTGATAAATGTATGGTCAGTTTTTGGTAAAAATAGGCTGACAAATGTATTGTCAGTTTTTGGTAAAAATACACTGATACATGTGTGGTCAGTGTTTGGTAAAAATAGACGGATAAATGTATTGTCAGTTTTTGGTAAAAATACACTGATAAATGTATGGTCAGTGTTTGGTAAAAATAGAGTGATAAATGTATTGTCAGTTTTTGGTATAAATACACTGATAAATGTATGGTCAGTTTTTGGTAAAAAATAGACTGATAAATGTATGGTAAGTTTTTGGTAAAAATACACTGATACATGTGTGGTCAGTGTTTGTTAAAAATAGACTGATAAATGTATTGTCAGTTTTTGGTAAAAATACACTGATAAATGTATGGTCAGTGTTTGGTAAAAAATAGACTGATAAATGTATTGTCAGTTTTTGGTAAAAAATAGACTGATAAATGTATGGTCAGTTTTTGGTAAAAATAGACTGATAAATGTATTGTCAGTTTTTGGTAAAAAATACACTGATAAATGTATGGTCAGTTTTTGGTAAAAAATAGACTGATAAATGTATGGTCAGTTTTTGGTAAAAATACACTGATACATGTGTGGTCAGTGTTTGGTAAAAATAGACTGATAAATGTATTGTCAGTTTTTGGTAAAAATACACTGATAAATGTATGGTCAGTGTGTGGTAAAAATAGACTGATAAATGTATGGTCAGTTTTTGGTAAGAATAGACTGATAAATGTATGGTCAGTTTTTGGTAAAAAATAGACTGATAAATGTATGGTCAGTTTTTGGTAAAAATACACTGATAAATGTATGGTCAGTGTTTGGTAAAAACAGACTGATAAATGTATTGTCAGTTTTTGGTAAAAATAGACTGATAAATGTATTGTCAGTTTTTGGTATAAATACACTGATAAATGTATTGTCAGTTTTTGTAAAAATTAGACTGATAAATGTATTGTCAGTGTTTGGTAAAAATAGACTGATAAATGTATTGTCAGTTTTTGGTAAAAATAGACTGATAAATGTATGGTCAGTTTTTGGTAAAAAATAGACTGATAAATGTATTGTCAGTTTTTGTAAAAAATAGACTAATAAATGTATTGTCAGTTTTTGGTAAAAATAGACTGATAAATGTATTGTCAGTTTTTGGAAAAAATAGACTGATAAATGTATGGTCAGTTTTTGGTAAAAATAGACTGATAAATGTATTGTCAGTTTTTGGTAAAAATAGACTGATAAATGTATTGTCAGTTTTTATTAAAAATAGACTGATAAATGTATGGTCAGTTTTTCGTAAAAGTAGACTGATACATATGTGTTCAGTGTTTGGTAAAAATACACTGATAAATGTATGGTCAGTTTTTGGTAAAAAATAGACTGAAAAATGTATTGTCAGTGTTTGGTAAAAATACACTGATACATGTGTGGTCAGTTTTTGGTAAAAATATACTGATAAATGTATGGTCAGTTTTTGGTAAAAAATAGACTGATAAATGTATGGTCAGTTTTTGGTAAAAATAGACTGATAAATGTATGGTCAGTTTTTGGTAAAAATAGACTGATAAATGTATGGTAAGTTTTTGGTAAAAATAGACTGATAAATGTATGGTCAGTTTTTGGTAAAAAATAGACTGATAAATGTATGGTCAGTTTTTGGTAAAAATACACTGATAAATGTATTTTCAGTATTTGGTAAAAATAGACTGATAAATGTATTGTCAGTTTTTAGTAAAAATACACTGATACATGTGTGGTCAGTGTTTGGTAAAAATAGACTGATAAATGTATTGTCAGTTTTTGGTAAAAATACACTGATACATGTGTGGTCAGTGTTTGGTAAAAATAGACTGATAAATGTATTGTCAGTTTTTGGTAAAAATACACTGATAAATGTATGGTCAGTGTTTGGTAAAAATAGAGTGATAAATGTATTGTCAGTTTTTGGTATAAATACACTGATAAATGTATGGTCAGTGTTTGGTAAAAATAGACGGATAAATGTATTGTCAGTTTTTGGTAAAAATAGACTGATAAATATATTGTCAGTTTTTGGTAAAAATAGACTGATAAATGTATGGTCAGTTTTTGGTAAAAAATAGACTGATAATTGTATTGTCAGTTTTTGGTATAAATAGACTGATAAATGTATGGTCAGTTTTTGGTAGAAAATAGACTGATAAATGTATGGTCAGTTTTTGGTAAAAATAGACTGATAAATGTATTGTCAGTTTTTGGTAAAAAATACACTGATAAATGTATGGTCAGTTTTTGGTAAAAAATAGACTGATAAATGTATGGTCAGTTTTTGGTAAAAATACACTGATACATGTGTGGTCAGTGTTTGGTAAAAATAGACTGATAAATGTATTGTTAGTTTTTGGTAAAAATACACTGATAAATGTATGGTCAGTGTTTGGTAAAAAATACACTGATAAATGTATTGTCAGTTTTTGGTAAAAAATAGACTGATAAATGTATGGTCAGTTTTTGGTAAAAATAGACTGATAAATGTATTGTCAGTTTTTGGTAAAAAATACACTGATAAATGTATGGTCAGTTTTTGGTAAAAAATAGACTGATAAATGTATGGTCAGTTTTTGGTAAAAATACACTGATACATGTGTGGTCAGTGTTTGATAAAAATAGACTGATAAATGTATTGTCAGTTTTTGGTAAAAATACACTGATAAATGTATGGTCAGTGTTTGGTAAAAAATAGACTGATAAATGTATTGTCAGTTTTTGGTAAAAAATAGACTGATAAATGTATGGTCAGTTTTTGGTAAAAATAGACTGATAAATGTATTGTCAGTTTTTGGTATAAATACACTGATAAATGTATGGTCAGTTTTGGTAAAAATAGACTGATAAATGTATGGTCAGTTTTTGGTAAAAGTAGATTGATACATGTGTGGTCAGTGTTTGGTAAAAATACACTGATAAATGTATGGTCAGTTTTTGGTAAAAATAGACTGATAAATATATGGTCAGTTTTTGGTAAAAGTAGATTGATACATGTGTGGTCAGTGTTTGGTAAAAATAGACTGATAAATGTATGGTCAGTTTTTGGTAAAAAATAGACTGAAAAATGTATGGTCAGTTTTTGGTAAAAATACACTGATACATGTGTGGTCAGTTTTTGGTAAAAATAGACTGATAAATGTATGGTCAGTTTTTGGTAAAAAATAGACTGATAAATGTATGGTCAGTTTTTGGTAAAAATACACTTATAAATGTATGGTCAGTTTTTGGTAAAAATAGACTGATAAATGTATGGTCAGTTTTTGGTAAAAATACACTGATAAATGTATTGTCAGTTTTTGGTAAAAATAGGCTGATAAATGTATGGTCAGTTTTTGGTAAAAAATAGACTGATAAATGTATGGTCAGTTTTTGGTAAAAATACACTTATAAATGTATGGTCAGTTTTTGGTAAAAATAGACTGATAAATGTATGGTCAGTTTTTGGTAAAAATACACTGATAAATGTATTGTCAGTTTTTGGTAAAAATAGGCTGACAAATGTATTGTCAGTTTTTGGTAAAAATACACTGATACATGTGTGGTCAGTGTTTGGTAAAAATAGACTGATAAATGTATTGTCAGTTTTTGGTAAAAATACACTGATAAATGTATGGTCAGTGTTTGGTAAAAATACACTGATAAATGTATGGTCAGTTTTTGGTAAAAATAGACTGATAAATGTATGGTCAGTTTTTGGTAAAAGTAGATTGATACATGTGTGGTCAGTGTTTGGTAAAAATACACTGATAAATGTATGGTCAGTTTTTGGTAAAAATAGACTGATAAATGTATGGTCAGTTTTTGGTAAAAGTAGATTGATACATGTGTGGTCAGTGTTTGGTAAAAATAGACTGATAAATGTATGGTCAGTTTTTGGTAAAAAATAGACTGAAAAATGTATGGTCAGTTTTTGGTAAAAATACACTGATACATGTGTGGTCAGTTTTTGGTAAAAATAGACTGATAAATGTATGGTCAGTTTTTGGTAAAAATAGGCTGACAAATGTATTGTCAGTTTTTGGTAAAAATACACTGATACATGTGTGGTCAGTGTTTGGTAAAAATAGACGGATAAATGTATTGTCAGTTTTTGGTAAAAATACACTGATAAATGTATGGTCAGTGTTTGGTAAAAATAGAGTGATAAATGTATTGTCAGTTTTTGGTATAAATACACTGATAAATGTATGGTCAGTTTTTGGTAAAAAATAGACTGATAAATGTATGGTAAGTTTTTGGTAAAAATACACTGATACATGTGTGGTCAGTGTTTGTTAAAAATAGACTGATAAATGTATTGTCAGTTTTTGGTAAAAATACACTGATAAATGTATGGTCAGTGTTTGGTAAAAAATAGACTGATAAATGTATTGTCAGTTTTTGGTAAAAAATAGACTGATAAATGTATGGTCAGTTTTTGGTAAAAATAGACTGATAAATGTATTGTCAGTTTTTGGTAAAAAATACACTGATAAATGTATGGTCAGTTTTTGGTAAAAAATAGACTGATAAATGTATGGTCAGTTTTTGGTAAAAATACACTGATACATGTGTGGTCAGTGTTTGGTAAAAATAGACTGATAAATGTATTGTCAGTTTTTGGTAAAAATACACTGATAAATGTATGGTCAGTGTTTGGTAAAAAATAGACTGATAAATGTATTGTCAGTTTTTGGTAAAAAATAGACTGATAAATGTATGGTCAGTTTTTGGTAAAAATAGACTGATAAATGTATTGTCAGTTTTTGGTATAAATACACTGATAAATGTATGGTCAGTTTTTGGTAAAAATAGACTGATAAATGTATGGTCAGTTTTTGGTAAAAGTAGATTGATACATGTGTGGTCAGTGTTTGGTAAAAATACACTGATAAATGTATGGTCAGTTTTTGGTAAAAATAGACTGATAAATGTATGGTCAGTTTTTGGTAAAAGTAGATTGATACATGTGTGGTCAGTGTTTGGTAAAAATACACTGATAAATGTATGGTCAGTTTTTGGTAAAAAATAGACTGAAAAATGTATGGTCAGTTTTTGGTAAAAATACACTGATACATGTGTGGTCAGTTTTTGGTAAAAATAGACTGATAAATGTATGGTCAGTTTTTGGTAAAAAATAGACTGATAAATGTATGGTCAGTTTTTGGTAAAAATACACTTATAAATGTACGGTCAGTTTTTGGTAAAAATAGACTGATAAATGTATGGTCAGTTTTTGGTAAAAATAGACTGATAAATGTATGGTCAGTTTTTGGTAAAAAATAGACTGATAAATGTATGGTCAGTTTTTGGTAAAAATACACTGATAAATGTATTGTCAGTTTTTGGTAAAAATAGACTGACAAATGTATTGTCAGTTTTTGGTAAAAATACACTGATACATGTGTGATCAGTGTTTGTTAAAAATAGACGGATAAATGTATTGTCAGTTTTTGGTAAAAATACACTGATAAATGTATGGTCAGTGTTTGGTAAAAATAGAGTGATAAATGTATTGTCAGTTTTTGGTATAAATACACTGATAAATGTATGGTCAGTGTTTGGTAAAAATAGACTGATAAATGTATTGTCAGTTTTTGGTAAAAATAGACTGATAAATGTATTGTCAGTTTTTGGTAAAAATAGACTGATAAATGTATGGTCAGTTTTTGGTAAAAAATAGACTGATAAATGTATTGTCAGTTTTTGGTATAAATAGACTGATAAATGTATGGTCAGTTTTTGGTAGAAAATAGACTGATAAATGTATGGTCAGTTTTTGGTAAAAATAGACTGATAAATGTATTGTCAGTTTTTGGTAAAAAATACACTGATAAATGTATGGTCAGTTTTTGGTAAAAAATAGACTGATAAATGTATGGTCAGTTTTTGGTAAAAATACACTGATACATGTGTGGTCAGTGTTTGGTCAAAATAGACTGATAAATGTATTGTCAGTTTTTGGTAAAAATACACTGATAAATGTATGGTCAGTGTTTGGTAAAAATAGACTGATAAATGTATTTTCAGTTTTTGGAAAAAATACACTGATAAATGTATGGTCAGTCTTTGGTAAAAATAGACTGATAAATGTATTGTCAGTTTTTGGTAAAAATACACTGATAAATGTATGGTCAGTGTGTGGTAAAAATAGACTGATAAATGTATGGTCAGTTTTTGGTAAGAATAGACTGATAAATGTATGGTCAGTTTTTGGTAAAAAATAGACTGATAAATGTATGGTCAGTTTTTGGTAAAAATACACTGATAAATGTATGGTCAGTGTTTGGTAAAAACAGACTGATAAATGTATTGTCAGTTTTTGGTAAAAATAGACTGATAAATGTATTGTCAGTTTTTGGTATAAATACACTGATAAATGTATTGTCAGTTTTTGTAAAAATTAGACTGATAAATGTATTGTCAGTGTTTGGTAAAAATAGACTGATAAATGTATTGTCAGTTTTTGGTAAAAATAGACTGATAAATGTATGGTCAGTTTTTGGTAAAAAATAGACTGATAAATGTATTGTCAGTTTTTGTAAAAAATAGACTAATAAATGTATTGTCAGTTTTTGGTAAAAATAGACTGATAAATGTATTGTCAGTTTTTGGTAAAAATAGACTGATAAATGTATGGTCAGTTTTTGGTAAAAATAGACTGATAAATGTATTGTCAGTTTTTGGTAAAAATAGACTGATAAATGTATTGTCAGTTTTTATTAAAAATAGACTGATAAATGTATGGTCAGTTTTTCGTAAAAGTAGACTAATACATGTGTGGTCAGTGTTTGGTAAAAATACACTGATAAATGTATGGTCAGTTTTTGGTAAAAAATAGACTGAAAAATGTATTGTCAGTTTTTGGTAAAAATACACTGATACATGTGTGGTCAGTTTTTGGTAAAAATATACTGATAAATGTATGGTCAGTTTTTGGTAAAAAATAGACTGATAAATGTATGGTCAGTTTTTGGTAAAAATAGACTGATAAATGTATGGTCAGTTTTTGGTAAAAATAGACTGATAAATGTATGGTAAGTTTTTGGTAAAAATAGACTGATAAATGTATGGTCAGTTTTTGATAAAAAATAGACTGATAAATGTATGGTCAGTTTTTGGTAAAAATACACTGATAAATGTATTTTTAGTTTTTGGTAAAAATAGACTGATAAATGTATTGTCAGTTTTTAGTAAAAATACACTGATACATGTGTGGTCAGTGTTTGGTAAAAATAGACTGATAAATGTATTGTCAGTTTTTGGTAAAAATACACTGATACATGTGTGGTCAGTGTTTGGTAAAAATAGACTGATAAATGTATTGTCAGTTTTTGGTAAAAATACACTGATAAATGTATGGTCAGTGTTTGGTAAAAATAGAGTGATAAATGTATTGTCAGTTTTTGGTATAAATACACTGATAAATGTATGGTCAGTGTTTGGTAAAAATAGACGGATAAATGTATTGTCAGTTTTTGGTAAAAATAGACTGATAAATATATTGTCAGTTTTTGGTAAAAATAGACTGATAAATGTATGGTCAGTTTTTGGTAAAAAATAGACTGATAAATGTATTGTCAGTTTTTGGTATAAATAGACTGATAAATGTATGGTCAGTTTTTGGTAGAAAATAGACTGATAAATGTATGGTCAGTTTTTGGTAAAAATAGACTGATAAATGTATTGTCAGTTTTTGGTAAAAAATACACTGATAAATGTATGGTCAGTTTTTGGTAAAAAATAGACTGATAAATGTATGGTCAGTTTTTGGTAAAAATACACTGATACATGTGTGGTCAGTGTTTGGTAAAAATAGACTGATAAATGTATTGTTAGTTTTTGGTAAAAATACACTGATAAATGTATGGTCAGTGTTTGGTAAAAAATACACTGATAAATGTATTGTCAGTTTTTGGTAAAAAATAGACTGATAAATGTATGGTCAGTTTTTGGTAAAAATAGACTGATAAATGTATTGTCAGTTTTTGGTAAAAAATACACTGATAAATGTATTGTCAGTTTTTGGTAAAAAATAGACTGATAAATGTATGGTCAGTTTTTGGTAAAAATACACTGATACATGTGTGGTCAGTGTTTGATAAAAATAGACTGATAAATGTATTGTCAGTTTTTGGTAAAAAATAGACTGAAAAATGTATGGTCAGTTTTTGGTAAAAATACACTGATACATGTGTGGTCAGTTTTTGGTAAAAATAGACTGATAAATGTATGGTCAGTTTTTGGTAAAAAATAGACTGATAAATGTATGGTCAGTTTTTGGTAAAAATACACTTATAAATGTATGGTCAGTTTTTGGTAAAAATAGACTGATAAATGTATGGTCAGTTTTTGGTAAAAATACACTGATAAATGTATTGTCAGTTTTTGGTAAAAATAGGCTGATAAATGTATGGTCAGTTTTTGGTAAAAAATAGACTGATAAATGTATGGTCAGTTTTTGGTAAAAATACACTTATAAATGTATGGTCAGTTTTTGGTAAAAATAGACTGATAAATGTATGGTCAGTTTTTGGTAAAAATACACTGATAAATGTATTGTCAGTTTTTGGTAAAAATAGGCTGACAAATGTATTGTCAGTTTTTGGTAAAAATACACTGATACATGTGTGGTCAGTGTTTGGTAAAAATAGACTGATAAATGTATTGTCAGTTTTTGGTAAAAATACACTGATAAATGTATGGTCAGTGTTTGGTAAAAATACACTGATAAATGTATGGTCAGTTTTTGGTAAAAATAGACTGATAAATGTATGGTCAGTTTTTGGTAAAAGTAGATTGATACATGTGTGGTCAGTGTTTGGTAAAAATACACTGATAAATGTATGGTCAGTTTTTGGTAAAAATAGACTGATAAATGTATGGTCAGTTTTTGGTAAAAGTAGATTGATACATGTGTGGTCAGTGTTTGGTAAAAATAGACTGATAAATGTATGGTCAGTTTTTGGTAAAAAATAGACTGAAAAATGTATGGTCAGTTTTTGGTAAAAATACACTGATACATGTGTGGTCAGTTTTTGGTAAAAATAGACTGATAAATGTATGGTCAGTTTTTGGTAAAAATAGGCTGACAAATGTATTGTCAGTTTTTGGTAAAAATACACTGATACATGTGTGGTCAGTGTTTGGTAAAAATAGACGGATAAATGTATTGTCAGTTTTTGGTAAAAATACACTGATATATGTATGGTCAGTGTTTGGTAAAAATAGAGTGATAAATGTATTGTCAGTTTTTGGTATAAATACACTGATAAATGTATGGTCAGTTTTTGGTAAAAAATAGACTGATAAATGTATGGTAAGTTTTTGGTAAAAATACACTGATACATGTGTGGTCAGTGTTTGTTAAAAATAGACTGATAAATGTATTGTCAGTTTTTGGTAAAAATACACTGATAAATGTATGGTCAGTGTTTGGTAAAAAATAGACTGATAAATGTATTGTCAGTTTTTGGTAAAAAATAGACTGATAAATGTATGGTCAGTTTTTGGTAAAAATAGACTGATAAATGTATTGTCAGTTTTTGGTATAAATACACTGATAAATGTATGGTCAGTTTTTGGTAAAAATAGACTGATAAATGTATGGTCAGTTTTTGGTAAAAGTAGATTGATACATGTGTGGTCAGTGTTTGGTAAAAATACACTGATAAATGTATGGTCAGTTTTTGGTAAAAATAGACTGATAAATGTATGGTCAGTTTTTGGTAAAAGTAGATTGATACATGTGTGGTCAGTGTTTGGTAAAAATAGACTGATAAATGTATGGTCAGTTTTTGGTAAAAAATAGACTGAAAAATGTATGGTCAGTTTTTGGTAAAAATACACTGATACATGTGTGGTCAGTTTTTGGTAAAAATAGACTGATAAATGTATGGTCAGTTTTTGGTAAAAATAGGCTGACAAATGTATTGTCAGTTTTTGGTAAAAATACACTGATACATGTGTGGTCAGTGTTTGGTAAAAATAGACGGATAAATGTATTGTCAGTTTTTGGTAAAAATACACTGATAAATGTATGGTCAGTGTTTGGTAAAAATAGAGTGATAAATGTATTGTCAGTTTTTGGTATAAATACACTGATAAATGTATGGTCAGTTTTTGGTAAAAAATAGACTGATAAATGTATGGTAAGTTTTTGGTAAAAATACACTGATACATGTGTGGTCAGTGTTTGTTAAAAATAGACTGATAAATGTATTGTCAGTTTTTGGTAAAAATACACTGATAAATGTATGGTCAGTGTTTGGTAAAAAATAGACTGATAAATGTATTGTCAGTTTTTGGTAAAAAATAGACTGATAAATGTATGGTCAGTTTTTGGTAAAAATAGACTGATAAATGTATTGTCAGTTTTTGGTAAAAAATACACTGATAAATGTATGGTCAGTTTTTGGTAAAAAATAGACTGATAAATGTATGGTCAGTTTTTGGTAAAAATACACTGATACATGTGTGGTCAGTGTTTGGTAAAAATAGACTGATAAATGTATTGTCAGTTTTTGGTAAAAATACACTGATAAATGTATGGTCAGTGTGTGGTAAAAATAGACTGATAAATGTATGGTCAGTTTTTGGTAAGAATAGACTGATAAATGTATGGTCAGTTTTTGGTAAAAAATAGACTGATAAATGTATGGTCAGTTTTTGGTAAAAATACACTGATAAATGTATGGTCAGTGTTTGGTAAAAACAGACTGATAAATGTATTGTCAGTTTTTGGTAAAAATAGACTGATAAATGTATTGTCAGTTTTTGGTATAAATACACTGATAAATGTATTGTCAGTTTTTGTAAAAATTAGACTGATAAATGTATTGTCAGTGTTTGGTAAAAATAGACTGATAAATGTATTGTCAGTTTTTGGTAAAAATAGACTGATAAATGTATGGTCAGTTTTTGGTAAAAAATAGACTGATAAATGTATTGTCAGTTTTTGTAAAAAATAGACTAATAAATGTATTGTCAGTTTTTGGTAAAAATAGACTGATAAATGTATTGTCAGTTTTTGGTAAAAATAGACTGATAAATGTATGGTCAGTTTTTGGTAAAAATAGACTGATAAATGTATTGTCAGTTTTTGGTAAAAATAGACTGATAAATGTATTGTCAGTTTTTATTAAAAATAGACTGATAAATGTATGGTCAGTTTTTCGTAAAAGTAGACTGATACATGTGTGGTCAGTGTTTGGTAAAAATACACTGATAAATGTATGGTCAGTTTTTGGTAAAAAATAGACTGAAAAATGTATTGTCAGTGTTTGGTAAAAATACACTGATACATGTGTGGTCAGTTTTTGGTAAAAATATACTGATAAATGTATGGTCAGTTTTTGGTAAAAAATAGACTGATAAATGTATGGTCAGTTTTTGGTAAAAATAGACTGATAAATGTATGGTCAGTTTTTGGTAAAAATAGACTGATAAATGTATGGTAAGTTTTTGGTAAAAATAGACTGATAAATGTATGGTCAGTTTTTGGTAAAAAATAGACTGATAAATGTATGGTCAGTTTTTGGTAAAAATACACTGATAAATGTATTTTCAGTATTTGGTAAAAATAGACTGATAAATGTATTGTCAGTTTTTAGTAAAAATACACTGATACATGTGTGGTCAGTGTTTGGTAAAAATAGACTGATAAATGTATTGTCAGTTTTTGGTAAAAATACACTGATACATGTGTGGTCAGTGTTTGGTAAAAATAGACTGATAAATGTATTGTCAGTTTTTGGTAAAAATACACTGATAAATGTATGGTCAGTGTTTGGTAAAAATAGAGTGATAAATGTATTGTCAGTTTTTGGTATAAATACACTGATAAATGTATGGTCAGTGTTTGGTAAAAATAGACGGATAAATGTATTGTCAGTTTTTGATAAAAATAGACTGATAAATATATTGTCAGTTTTTGGTATAAATAGACTGATAAATGTATGGTCAGTTTTTGGTAGAAAATAGACTGATAAATGTATGGTCAGTTTTTGGTAAAAATAGACTGATAAATGTATTGTCAGTTTTTGGTAAAAAATACACTGATAAATGTATGGTCAGTTTTTGGTAAAAAATAGACTGATAAATGTATGGTCAGTTTTTGGTAAAAATACACTGATACATGTGTGGTCAGTGTTTGGTAAAAATAGACTGATAAATGTATTGTTAGTTTTTGGTAAAAATACACTGATAAATGTATGGTCAGTGTTTGGTAAAAAATACACTGATAAATGTATTGTCAGTTTTTGGTAAAAAATAGACTGATAAATGTATGGTCAGTTTTTGGTAAAAATAGACTGATAAATGTATTGTCAGTTTTTGGTAAAAAATACACTGATAAATGTATGGTCAGTTTTTGGTAAAAAATAGACTGATAAATGTATGGTCAGTTTTTGGTAAAAATACACTGATACATGTGTGGTCAGTGTTTGATAAAAATAGACTGATAAATGTATTGTCAGTTTTTGGTAAAAATACACTGATAAATGTATGGTCAGTGTTTGGTAAAAAATAGACTGATAAATGTATTGTCAGTTTTTGGTAAAAAATAGACTGATAAATGTATGGTCAGTTTTTGGTAAAAATAGACTGATAAATGTATTGTCAGTTTTTGGTATAAATACACTGATAAATGTATGGTCAGTTTTTGGTAAAAATAGACTGATAAATGTATTGTCAGTTTTTGGTATAAATACACTGATAAATGTATGGTCAGTTTTGGTAAAAATAGACTGATAAATGTATGGTCAGTTTTTGGTAAAAGTAGATTGATACATGTGTGGTCAGTTTTTGGTAAAAATACACTGATAAATGTATGGTCAGTTTTTGGTAAAAATAGACTGATAAATATATGGTCAGTTTTTGGTAAAAGTAGATTGATACATGTGTGGTCAGTGTTTGGTAAAAATAGACTGATAAATGTATGGTCAGTTTTTGGTAAAAAATAGACTGAAAAATGTATGGTCAGTTTTTGGTAAAAATACACTGATACATGTGTGGTCAGTTTTTGGTAAAAATAGACTGATAAATGTATGGTCAGTTTTTGGTAAAAAATAGACTGATAAATGTATGGTCAGTTTTTGGTAAAAATACACTTATAAATGTATGGTCAGTTTTTGGTAAAAATAGACTGATAAATGTATGGTCAGTTTTTGGTAAAAATACACTGATAAATGTATTGTCAGTTTTTGGTAAAAATAGGCTGATAAATGTATGGTCAGTTTTTGGTAAAAAATAGACTGATAAATGTATGGTCAGTTTTTGGTAAAAATACACTTATAAATGTATGGTCAGTTTTTGGTAAAAATAGACTGATAAATGTATGGTCAGTTTTTGGTAAAAATACACTGATAAATGTATTGTCAGTTTTTGGTAAAAATAGGCTGACAAATGTATTGTCAGTTTTTGGTAAAAATACACTGATACATGTGTGGTCAGTGTTTGGTAAAAATAGACTGATAAATGTATTGTCAGTTTTTGGTAAAAATACACTGATAAATGTATGGTCAGTGTTTGGTAAAAATACACTGATAAATGTATGGTCAGTTTTTGGTAAAAATAGACTGATAAATGTATGGTCAGTTTTTGGTAAAAGTAGATTGATACATGTGTGGTCAGTGTTTGGTAAAAATACACTGATAAATGTATGGTCAGTTTTTGGTAAAAATAGACTGATAAATGTATGGTCAGTTTTTGGTAAAAGTAGATTGATACATGTGTGGTCAGTGTTTGGTAAAAATAGACTGATAAATGTATGGTCAGTTTTTGGTAAAAAATAGACTGAAAAATGTATGGTCAGTTTTTGGTAAAAATACACTGATACATGTGTGGTCAGTTTTTGGTAAAAATAGACTGATAAATGTATGGTCAGTTTTTGGTAAAAATAGGCTGACAAATGTATTGTCAGTTTTTGGTAAAAATACACTGATACATGTGTGGTCAGTGTTTGGTAAAAATAGACGGATAAATGTATTGTCAGTTTTTGGTAAAAATACACTGATAAATGTATGGTCAGTGTTTGGTAAAAATAGAGTGATAAATGTATTGTCAGTTTTTGGTATAAATACACTGATAAATGTATGGTCAGTTTTTGGTAAAAAATAGACTGATAAATGTATGGTAAGTTTTTGGTAAAAATACACTGATACATGTGTGGTCAGTGTTTGTTAAAAATAGACTGATAAATGTATTGTCAGTTTTTGGTAAAAATACACTGATAAATGTATGGTCAGTGTTTGGTAAAAAATAGACTGATAAATGTATTGTCAGTTTTTGGTAAAAAATAGACTGATAAATGTATGGTCAGTTTTTGGTAAAAATAGACTGATAAATGTATTGTCAGTTTTTGGTAAAAAATACACTGATAAATGTATGGTCAGTTTTTGGTAAAAAATAGACTGATAAATGTATGGTCAGTTTTTGGTAAAAATACACTGATACATGTGTGGTCAGTGTTTGGTAAAAATAGACTGATAAATGTATTGTCAGTTTTTGGTAAAAATACACTGATAAATGTATGGTCAGTGTTTGGTAAAAAATAGACTGATAAATGTATTGTCAGTTTTTGGTAAAAAATAGACTGATAAATGTATGGTCAGTTTTTGGTAAAAATAGACTGATAAATGTATTGTCAGTTTTTGGTATAAATACACTGATAAATGTATGGTCAGTTTTTGGTAAAAATAGACTGATAAATGTATGGTCAGTTTTTGGTAAAAGTAGATTGATACATGTGTGGTCAGTGTTTGGTAAAAATACACTGATAAATGTATGGTCAGTTTTTGGTAAAAATAGACTGATAAATGTATGGTCAGTTTTTGGTAAAAGTAGATTGATACATGTGTGGTCAGTGTTTGGTAAAAATACACTGATAAATGTATGGTCAGTTTTTGGTAAAAAATAGACTGAAAAATGTATGGTCAGTTTTTGGTAAAAATACACTGATACATGTGTGGTCAGTTTTTGGTAAAAATAGACTGATAAATGTATTGTCAGTTTTTGGTAAAAATACACTGATACATGTGTGGTCAGTGTTTGGTAAAAATAGACTGATAAATGTATTGTCAGTTTTTGGTAAAAATACACTGATAAATGTATGGTCAGTGTTTGGTAAAAATAGAGTGATAAATGTATTGTCAGTTTTTGGTATAAATACACTGATAAATGTATGGTCAGTGTTTGGTAAAAATAGACGGATAAATGTATTGTCAGTTTTTGGTAAAAATAGACTGATAAATATATTGTCAGTTTTTGGTAAAAATAGACTGATAAATGTATGGTCAGTTTTTGGTAAAAAATAGACTGATAATTGTATTGTCAGTTTTTGGTATAAATAGACTGATAAATGTATGGTCAGTTTTTGGTAGAAAATAGACTGATAAATGTATGGTCAGTTTTTGGTAAAAATAGACTGATAAATGTATTGTCAGTTTTTGGTAAAAAATACACTGATAAATGTATGGTCAGTTTTTGGTAAAAAATAGACTGATAAATGTATGGTCAGTTTTTGGTAAAAATACACTGATACATGTGTGGTCAGTGTTTGGTAAAAATAGACTGATAAATGTATTGTTAGTTTTTGGTAAAAATACACTGATAAATGTATGGTCAGTGTTTGGTAAAAAATACACTGATAAATGTATTGTCAGTTTTTGGTAAAAAATAGACTGATAAATGTATGGTCAGTTTTTGGTAAAAATAGACTGATAAATGTATTGTCAGTTTTTGGTAAAAAATACACTGATAAATGTATGGTCAGTTTTTGGTAAAAAATAGACTGATAAATGTATGGTCAGTTTTTGGTAAAAATACACTGATACATGTGTGGTCAGTGTTTGATAAAAATAGACTGATAAATGTATTGTCAGTTTTTGGTAAAAATACACTGATAAATGTATGGTCAGTGTTTGGTAAAAAATAGACTGATAAATGTATTGTCAGTTTTTGGTAAAAAATAGACTGATAAATGTATGGTCAGTTTTTGGTAAAAATAGACTGATAAATGTATTGTCAGTTTTTGGTATAAA
Source organism: Bathymodiolus brooksi (assembly GCA_963680875.1). Classification (NCBI taxonomy): domain Eukaryota; kingdom Metazoa; phylum Mollusca; class Bivalvia; order Mytilida; family Modiolidae; genus Bathymodiolus; species Bathymodiolus brooksi. The sequence goes on from OY804590.1 coordinate 78,536,632, forward strand.
TACACTGATAAATGTATGGTCAGTTTTGGTAAAAATAGACTGATAAATGTATGGTCAGTTTTTGGTAAAAGTAGATTGATACATGTGTGGTCAGTTTTTGGTAAAAATACACTGATAAATGTATGGTCAGTTTTTGGTAAAAATAGACTGATAAATATATGGTCAGTTTTTGGTAAAAGTAGATTGATACATGTGTGGTCAGTGTTTGGTAAAAATAGACTGATAAATGTATGGTCAGTTTTTGGTAAAAAATAGACTGAAAAATGTATGGTCAGTTTTTGGTAAAAATACACTGATACATGTGTGGTCAGTTTTTGGTAAAAATAGACTGATAAATGTATGGTCAGTTTTTGGTAAAAAATAGACTGATAAATGTATGGTCAGTTTTTGGTAAAAATACACTTATAAATGTATGGTCAGTTTTTGGTAAAAATAGACTGATAAATGTATGGTCAGTTTTTGGTAAAAATACACTGATAAATGTATTGTCAGTTTTTGGTAAAAATAGGCTGATAAATGTATGGTCAGTTTTTGGTAAAAAATAGACTGATAAATGTATGGTCAGTTTTTGGTAAAAATACACTTATAAATGTATGGTCAGTTTTTGGTAAAAATAGACTGATAAATGTATGGTCAGTTTTTGGTAAAAATACACTGATAAATGTATTGTCAGTTTTTGGTAAAAATAGGCTGACAAATGTATTGTCAGTTTTTGGTAAAAATACACTGATACATGTGTGGTCAGTGTTTGGTAAAAATAGACTGATAAATGTATTGTCAGTTTTTGGTAAAAATACACTGATAAATGTATGGTCAGTGTTTGGTAAAAATACACTGATAAATGTATGGTCAGTTTTTGGTAAAAATAGACTGATAAATGTATGGTCAGTTTTTGGTAAAAGTAGATTGATACATGTGTGGTCAGTGTTTGGTAAAAATACACTGATAAATGTATGGTCAGTTTTTGGTAAAAATAGACTGATAAATGTATGGTCAGTTTTTGGTAAAAGTAGATTGATACATGTGTGGTCAGTGTTTGGTAAAAATAGACTGATAAATGTATGGTCAGTTTTTGGTAAAAAATAGACTGAAAAATGTATGGTCAGTTTTTGGTAAAAATACACTGATACATGTGTGGTCAGTTTTTGGTAAAAATAGACTGATAAATGTATGGTCAGTTTTTGGTAAAAATAGGCTGACAAATGTATTGTCAGTTTTTGGTAAAAATACACTGATACATGTGTGGTCAGTGTTTGGTAAAAATAGACGGATAAATGTATTGTCAGTTTTTGGTAAAAATACACTGATAAATGTATGGTCAGTGTTTGGTAAAAATAGAGTGATAAATGTATTGTCAGTTTTTGGTATAAATACACTGATAAATGTATGGTCAGTTTTTGGTAAAAAATAGACTGATAAATGTATGGTAAGTTTTTGGTAAAAATACACTGATACATGTGTGGTCAGTGTTTGTTAAAAATAGACTGATAAATGTATTGTCAGTTTTTGGTAAAAATACACTGATAAATGTATGGTCAGTGTTTGGTAAAAAATAGACTGATAAATGTATTGTCAGTTTTTGGTAAAAAATAGACTGATAAATGTATGGTCAGTTTTTGGTAAAAATAGACTGATAAATGTATTGTCAGTTTTTGGTATAAATACACTGATAAATGTATGGTCAGTTTTTGGTAAAAATAGACTGATAAATGTATGGTCAGTTTTTGGTAAAAGTAGATTGATACATGTGTGGTCAGTGTTTGGTAAAAATACACTGATAAATGTATGGTCAGTTTTTGGTAAAAATAGACTGATAAATGTATGGTCAGTTTTTGGTAAAAGTAGATTGATACATGTGTGGTCAGTGTTTGGTAAAAATAGACTGATAAATGTATGGTCAGTTTTTGGTAAAAAATAGACTGAAAAATGTATGGTCAGTTTTTGGTAAAAATACACTGATACATGTGTGGTCAGTTTTTGGTAAAAATAGACTGATAAATGTATGGTCAGTTTTTGGTAAAAATAGGCTGACAAATGTATTGTCAGTTTTTGGTAAAAATACACTGATACATGTGTGGTCAGTGTTTGGTAAAAATAGACGGATAAATGTATTGTCAGTTTTTGGTAAAAATACACTGATAAATGTATGGTCAGTGTTTGGTAAAAATAGAGTGATAAATGTATTGTCAGTTTTTGGTATAAATACACTGATAAATGTATGGTCAGTTTTTGGTAAAAAATAGACTGATAAATGTATGGTAAGTTTTTGGTAAAAATACACTGATACATGTGTGGTCAGTGTTTGTTAAAAATAGACTGATAAATGTATTGTCAGTTTTTGGTAAAAATACACTGATAAATGTATGGTCAGTGTTTGGTAAAAAATAGACTGATAAATGTATTGTCAGTTTTTGGTAAAAAATAGACTGATAAATGTATGGTCAGTTTTTGGTAAAAATAGACTGATAAATGTATTGTCAGTTTTTGGTAAAAAATACACTGATAAATGTATGGTCAGTTTTTGGTAAAAAATAGACTGATAAATGTATGGTCAGTTTTTGGTAAAAATACACTGATACATGTGTGGTCAGTGTTTGGTAAAAATAGACTGATAAATGTATTGTCAGTTTTTGGTAAAAATACACTGATAAATGTATGGTCAGTGTGTGGTAAAAATAGACTGATAAATGTATGGTCAGTTTTTGGTAAGAATAGACTGATAAATGTATGGTCAGTTTTTGGTAAAAAATAGACTGATAAATGTATGGTCAGTTTTTGGTAAAAATACACTGATAAATGTATGGTCAGTGTTTGGTAAAAACAGACTGATAAATGTATTGTCAGTTTTTGGTAAAAATAGACTGATAAATGTATTGTCAGTTTTTGGTATAAATACACTGATAAATGTATTGTCAGTTTTTGTAAAAATTAGACTGATAAATGTATTGTCAGTGTTTGGTAAAAATAGACTGATAAATGTATTGTCAGTTTTTGGTAAAAATAGACTGATAAATGTATGGTCAGTTTTTGGTAAAAAATAGACTGATAAATGTATTGTCAGTTTTTGTAAAAAATAGACTAATAAATGTATTGTCAGTTTTTGGTAAAAATAGACTGATAAATGTATTGTCAGTTTTTGGTAAAAATAGACTGATAAATGTATGGTCAGTTTTTGGTAAAAATAGACTGATAAATGTATTGTCAGTTTTTGGTAAAAATAGACTGATAAATGTATTGTCAGTTTTTATTAAAAATAGACTGATAAATGTATGGTCAGTTTTTCGTAAAAGTAGACTGATACATGTGTGGTCAGTGTTTGGTAAAAATACACTGATAAATGTATGGTCAGTTTTTGGTAAAAAATAGACTGAAAAATGTATTGTCAGTGTTTGGTAAAAATACACTGATACATGTGTGGTCAGTTTTTGGTAAAAATATACTGATAAATGTATGGTCAGTTTTTGGTAAAAAATAGACTGATAAATGTATGGTCAGTTTTTGGTAAAAATAGACTGATAAATGTATGGTCAGTTTTTGGTAAAAATAGACTGATAAATGTATGGTAAGTTTTTGGTAAAAATAGACTGATAAATGTATGGTCAGTTTTTGGTAAAAAATAGACTGATAAATGTATGGTCAGTTTTTGGTAAAAATACACTGATAAATGTATTTTCAGTATTTGGTAAAAATAGACTGATAAATGTATTGTCAGTTTTTAGTAAAAATACACTGATACATGTGTGGTCAGTGTTTGGTAAAAATAGACTGATAAATGTATTGTCAGTTTTTGGTAAAAATACACTGATACATGTGTGGTCAGTGTTTGGTAAAAATAGACTGATAAATGTATTGTCAGTTTTTGGTAAAAATACACTGATAAATGTATGGTCAGTGTTTGGTAAAAATAGAGTGATAAATGTATTGTCAGTTTTTGGTATAAATACACTGATAAATGTATGGTCAGTGTTTGGTAAAAATAGACGGATAAATGTATTGTCAGTTTTTGGTAAAAATAGACTGATAAATATATTGTCAGTTTTTGGTAAAAATAGACTGATAAATGTATGGTCAGTTTTTGGTAAAAAATAGACTGATAATTGTATTGTCAGTTTTTGGTATAAATAGACTGATAAATGTATGGTCAGTTTTTGGTAGAAAATAGACTGATAAATGTATGGTCAGTTTTTGGTAAAAATAGACTGATAAATGTATTGTCAGTTTTTGGTAAAAAATACACTGATAAATGTATGGTCAGTTTTTGGTAAAAAATAGACTGATAAATGTATGGTCAGTTTTTGGTAAAAATACACTGATACATGTGTGGTCAGTGTTTGGTAAAAATAGACTGATAAATGTATTGTTAGTTTTTGGTAAAAATACACTGATAAATGTATGGTCAGTGTTTGGTAAAAAATACACTGATAAATGTATTGTCAGTTTTTGGTAAAAAATAGACTGATAAATGTATGGTCAGTTTTTGGTAAAAATAGACTGATAAATGTATTGTCAGTTTTTGGTAAAAAATACACTGATAAATGTATGGTCAGTTTTTGGTAAAAAATAGACTGATAAATGTATGGTCAGTTTTTGGTAAAAATACACTGATACATGTGTGGTCAGTGTTTGATAAAAATAGACTGATAAATGTATTGTCAGTTTTTGGTAAAAATACACTGATAAATGTATGGTCAGTGTTTGGTAAAAAATAGACTGATAAATGTATTGTCAGTTTTTGGTAAAAAATAGACTGATAAATGTATGGTCAGTTTTTGGTAAAAATAGACTGATAAATGTATTGTCAGTTTTTGGTATAAATACACTGATAAATGTATGGTCAGTTTTGGTAAAAATAGACTGATAAATGTATGGTCAGTTTTTGGTAAAAGTAGATTGATACATGTGTGGTCAGTGTTTGGTAAAAATACACTGATAAATGTATGGTCAGTTTTTGGTAAAAATAGACTGATAAATATATGGTCAGTTTTTGGTAAAAGTAGATTGATACATGTGTGGTCAGTGTTTGGTAAAAATAGACTGATAAATGTATGGTCAGTTTTTGGTAAAAAATAGACTGAAAAATGTATGGTCAGTTTTTGGTAAAAATACACTGATACATGTGTGGTCAGTTTTTGGTAAAAATAGACTGATAAATGTATGGTCAGTTTTTGGTAAAAAATAGACTGATAAATGTATGGTCAGTTTTTGGTAAAAATACACTTATAAATGTATGGTCAGTTTTTGGTAAAAATAGACTGATAAATGTATGGTCAGTTTTTGGTAAAAATACACTGATAAATGTATTGTCAGTTTTTGGTAAAAATAGGCTGATAAATGTATGGTCAGTTTTTGGTAAAAAATAGACTGATAAATGTATGGTCAGTTTTTGGTAAAAATACACTTATAAATGTATGGTCAGTTTTTGGTAAAAATAGACTGATAAATGTATGGTCAGTTTTTGGTAAAAATACACTGATAAATGTATTGTCAGTTTTTGGTAAAAATAGGCTGACAAATGTATTGTCAGTTTTTGGTAAAAATACACTGATACATGTGTGGTCAGTGTTTGGTAAAAATAGACTGATAAATGTATTGTCAGTTTTTGGTAAAAATACACTGATAAATGTATGGTCAGTGTTTGGTAAAAATACACTGATAAATGTATGGTCAGTTTTTGGTAAAAATAGACTGATAAATGTATGGTCAGTTTTTGGTAAAAGTAGATTGATACATGTGTGGTCAGTGTTTGGTAAAAATACACTGATAAATGTATGGTCAGTTTTTGGTAAAAATAGACTGATAAATGTATGGTCAGTTTTTGGTAAAAGTAGATTGATACATGTGTGGTCAGTGTTTGGTAAAAATAGACTGATAAATGTATGGTCAGTTTTTGGTAAAAAATAGACTGAAAAATGTATGGTCAGTTTTTGGTAAAAATACACTGATACATGTGTGGTCAGTTTTTGGTAAAAATAGACTGATAAATGTATGGTCAGTTTTTGGTAAAAATAGGCTGACAAATGTATTGTCAGTTTTTGGTAAAAATACACTGATACATGTGTGGTCAGTGTTTGGTAAAAATAGACGGATAAATGTATTGTCAGTTTTTGGTAAAAATACACTGATAAATGTATGGTCAGTGTTTGGTAAAAATAGAGTGATAAATGTATTGTCAGTTTTTGGTATAAATACACTGATAAATGTATGGTCAGTTTTTGGTAAAAAATAGACTGATAAATGTATGGTAAGTTTTTGGTAAAAATACACTGATACATGTGTGGTCAGTGTTTGTTAAAAATAGACTGATAAATGTATTGTCAGTTTTTGGTAAAAATACACTGATAAATGTATGGTCAGTGTTTGGTAAAAAATAGACTGATAAATGTATTGTCAGTTTTTGGTAAAAAATAGACTGATAAATGTATGGTCAGTTTTTGGTAAAAATAGACTGATAAATGTATTGTCAGTTTTTGGTAAAAAATACACTGATAAATGTATGGTCAGTTTTTGGTAAAAAATAGACTGATAAATGTATGGTCAGTTTTTGGTAAAAATACACTGATACATGTGTGGTCAGTGTTTGGTAAAAATAGACTGATAAATGTATTGTCAGTTTTTGGTAAAAATACACTGATAAATGTATGGTCAGTGTTTGGTAAAAAATAGACTGATAAATGTATTGTCAGTTTTTGGTAAAAAATAGACTGATAAATGTATGGTCAGTTTTTGGTAAAAATAGACTGATAAATGTATTGTCAGTTTTTGGTATAAATACACTGATAAATGTATGGTCAGTTTTTGGTAAAAATAGACTGATAAATGTATGGTCAGTTTTTGGTAAAAGTAGATTGATACATGTGTGGTCAGTGTTTGGTAAAAATACACTGATAAATGTATGGTCAGTTTTTGGTAAAAATAGACTGATAAATGTATGGTCAGTTTTTGGTAAAAGTAGATTGATACATGTGTGGTCAGTGTTTGGTAAAAATACACTGATAAATGTATGGTCAGTTTTTGGTAAAAAATAGACTGAAAAATGTATGGTCAGTTTTTGGTAAAAATACACTGATACATGTGTGGTCAGTTTTTGGTAAAAATAGACTGATAAATGTATGGTCAGTTTTTGGTAAAAAATAGACTGATAAATGTATGGTCAGTTTTTGGTAAAAATACACTTATAAATGTACGGTCAGTTTTTGGTAAAAATAGACTGATAAATGTATGGTCAGTTTTTGGTAAAAATAGACTGATAAATGTATGGTCAGTTTTTGGTAAAAAATAGACTGATAAATGTATGGTCAGTTTTTGGTAAAAATACACTGATAAATGTATTGTCAGTTTTTGGTAAAAATAGACTGACAAATGTATTGTCAGTTTTTGGTAAAAATACACTGATACATGTGTGATCAGTGTTTGTTAAAAATAGACGGATAAATGTATTGTCAGTTTTTGGTAAAAATACACTGATAAATGTATGGTCAGTGTTTGGTAAAAATAGAGTGATAAATGTATTGTCAGTTTTTGGTATAAATACACTGATAAATGTATGGTCAGTGTTTGGTAAAAATAGACTGATAAATGTATTGTCAGTTTTTGGTAAAAATAGACTGATAAATGTATTGTCAGTTTTTGGTAAAAATAGACTGATAAATGTATTGTCAGTTTTTGGTATAAATACACTGATAAATGTATGGTCAGTGTTTGGTAAAAATAGACTGATAAATGTATTGTCAGTTTTTGGTAAAAATAGACTGATAAATGTATTGTCAGTTTTTGGTAAAAATAGACTGATAAATGTATGGTCAGTTTTTGGTAAAAAATAGACTGATAAATGTATTGTCAGTTTTTGGTATAAATAGACTGATAAATGTATGGTCAGTTTTTGGTAAAAATAGACTGATAAATGTATTGTCAGTTTTTGGTAAAAAATACACTGATAAATGTATGGTCAGTTTTTGGTAAAAAATAGACTGATAAATGTATGGTCAGTTTTTGGTAAAAATACACTGATACATGTGTGGTCAGTGTTTGGTCAAAATAGACTGATAAATGTATTGTCAGTTTTTGGTAAAAATACACTGATAAATGTATGGTCAGTGTTTGGTAAAAATAGACTGATAAATGTATTTTCAGTTTTTGGAAAAAATACACTGATAAATGTATGGTCAGTCTTTGGTAAAAATAGACTGATAAATGTATTGTCAGTTTTTGGTAAAAATACACTGATAAATGTATGGTCAGTGTGTGGTAAAAATAGACTGATAAATGTATGGTCAGTTTTTGGTAAGAATAGACTGATAAATGTATGGTCAGTTTTTGGTAAAAAATAGACTGATAAATGTATGGTCAGTTTTTGGTAAAAATACACTGATAAATGTATGGTCAGTGTTTGGTAAAAACAGACTGATAAATGTATTGTCAGTTTTTGGTAAAAATAGACTGATAAATGTATTGTCAGTTTTTGGTATAAATACACTGATAAATGTATTGTCAGTTTTTGTAAAAATTAGACTGATAAATGTATTGTCAGTGTTTGGTAAAAATAGACTGATAAATGTATTGTCAGTTTTTGGTAAAAATAGACTGATAAATGTATGGTCAGTTTTTGGTAAAAAATAGACTGATAAATGTATTGTCAGTTTTTGTAAAAAATAGACTAATAAATGTATTGTCAGTTTTTGGTAAAAATAGACTGATAAATGTATTGTCAGTTTTTGGTAAAAATAGACTGATAAATGTATGGTCAGTTTTTGGTAAAAATAGACTGATAAATGTATTGTCAGTTTTTGGTAAAAATAGACTGATAAATGTATTGTCAGTTTTTATTAAAAATAGACTGATAAATGTATGGTCAGTTTTTCGTAAAAGTAGACTAATACATGTGTGGTCAGTGTTTGGTAAAAATACACTGATAAATGTATGGTCAGTTTTTGGTAAAAAATAGACTGAAAAATGTATTGTCAGTTTTTGGTAAAAATACACTGATACATGTGTGGTCAGTTTTTGGTAAAAATATACTGATAAATGTATGGTCAGTTTTTGGTAAAAAATAGACTGATAAATGTATGGTCAGTTTTTGGTAAAAATAGACTGATAAATGTATGGTCAGTTTTTGGTAAAAATAGACTGATAAATGTATGGTAAGTTTTTGGTAAAAATAGACTGATAAATGTATGGTCAGTTTTTGATAAAAAATAGACTGATAAATGTATGGTCAGTTTTTGGTAAAAATACACTGATAAATGTATTTTTAGTTTTTGGTAAAAATAGACTGATAAATGTATTGTCAGTTTTTAGTAAAAATACACTGATACATGTGTGGTCAGTGTTTGGTAAAAATAGACTGATAAATGTATTGTCAGTTTTTGGTAAAAATACACTGATACATGTGTGGTCAGTGTTTGGTAAAAATAGACTGATAAATGTATTGTCAGTTTTTGGTAAAAATACACTGATAAATGTATGGTCAGTGTTTGGTAAAAATAGAGTGATAAATGTATTGTCAGTTTTTGGTATAAATACACTGATAAATGTATGGTCAGTGTTTGGTAAAAATAGACGGATAAATGTATTGTCAGTTTTTGGTAAAAATAGACTGATAAATATATTGTCAGTTTTTGGTAAAAATAGACTGATAAATGTATGGTCAGTTTTTGGTAAAAAATAGACTGATAAATGTATTGTCAGTTTTTGGTATAAATAGACTGATAAATGTATGGTCAGTTTTTGGTAGAAAATAGACTGATAAATGTATGGTCAGTTTTTGGTAAAAATAGACTGATAAATGTATTGTCAGTTTTTGGTAAAAAATACACTGATAAATGTATGGTCAGTTTTTGGTAAAAAATAGACTGATAAATGTATGGTCAGTTTTTGGTAAAAATACACTGATACATGTGTGGTCAGTGTTTGGTAAAAATAGACTGATAAATGTATTGTTAGTTTTTGGTAAAAATACACTGATAAATGTATGGTCAGTGTTTGGTAAAAAATAGACTGATAAATGTATTGTCAGTTTTTGGTAAAAAATAGACTGATAAATGTATGGTCAGTTTTTGGTAAAAATAGACTGATAAATGTATTGTCAGTTTTTGGTAAAAAATACACTGATAAATGTATTGTCAGTTTTTGGTAAAAAATAGACTGATAAATGTATGGTCAGTTTTTGGTAAAAATACACTGATACATGTGTGGTCAGTGTTTGATAAAAATAGACTGATAAATGTATTGTCAGTTTTTGGTAAAAATACACTGATAAATGTATGGTCAGTGTTTGGTAAAAAATAGACTGATAAATGTATTGTCAGTTTTTGGTAAAAAATAGACTGATAAATGTATGGTCAGTTTTTGGTAAAAATAGACTGATAAATGTATTGTCAGTTTTTGGTATAAATACACTGATAAATGTATGGTCAGTTTTGGTAAAAATAGACTGATAAATGTATGGTCAGTTTTTGGTAAAAGTAGATTGATACATGTGTGGTCAGTTTTTGGTAAAAATACACTGATAAATGTATGGTCAGTTTTTGGTAAAAATAGACTGATAAATGTATGGTCAGTTTTTGGTAAAAGTAGATTGATACATGTGTGGTCAGTGTTTGGTAAAAATAGACTGATAAATGTATGGTCAGTTTTTGGTAAAAAATAGACTGAAAAATGTATGGTCAGTTTTTGGTAAAAATACACTGATACATGTGTGGTCAGTTTTTGGTAAAAATAGACTGATAAATGTATGGTCAGTTTTTGGTAAAAAATAGACTGATAAATGTATGGTCAGTTTTTGGTAAAAATACACTTATAAATGTATGGTCAGTTTTTGGTAAAAATAGACTGATAAATGTATGGTCAGTTTTTGGTAAAAATACACTGATAAATGTATTGTCAGTTTTTGGTAAAAATTGGCTGATAAATGTATGGTCAGTTTTTGGTAAAAAATAGACTGATAAATGTATGGTCAGTTTTGGTAAAAATACACTTATAAATGTATGGTCAGTTTTTGGTAAAAATAGACTGATAAATGTATGGTCAGTTTTTGGTAAAAATACACTGATAAATGTATTGTCAGTTTTTGGTAAAAATAGGCTGACAAATGTATTGTCAGTTTTTGGTAAAAATACACTGATACATGTGTGGTCAGTGTTTGGTAAAAATAGACTGATAAATGTATTGTCAGTTTTTGGTAAAAATACACTGATAAATGTATGGTCAGTGTTTGGTAAAAATACACTGATAAATGTATGGTCAGTTTTTGGTAAAAATAGACTGATAAATGTATGGTCAGTTTTTGGTAAAAGTAGATTGATACATGTGTGGTCAGTGTTTGGTAAAAATACACTGATAAATGTATGGTCAGTTTTTGGTAAAAATAGACTGATAAATGTATGGTCAGTTTTTGGTAAAAGTAGATTGATACATGTGTGGTCAGTGTTTGGTAAAAATAGACTGATAAATGTATGGTCAGTTTTTGGTAAAAAATAGACTGAAAAATGTATGGTCAGTTTTTGGTAAAAATACACTGATACATGTGTGGTCAGTTTTTGGTAAAAATAGACTGATAAATGTATGGTCAGTTTTTGGTAAAAAATAGACTGATAAATGTATTGTCAGTTTTTGGTAAAAATACACTTATAAATGTATGGTCAGTTTTTGGTAAAAATAGACTGATAAATGTATGGTCAGTTTTTGGTAAAAATACACTGATAAATGTATTGTCAGTTTTTGGTAAAAATAGGCTGATAAATGTATGGTCAGTTTTTGGTAAAAAATAGACTGATAAATGTATGGTCAGTTTTTGGTAAAAATACACTTATAAATGTATGGTCAGTTTTTGGTAAAAATAGACTGATAAATGTATGGTCAGTTTTTGGTAAAAATACACTGATAAATGTATTGTCTTTTTTTGGTAAAAATAGGCTGACAAATGTATTGTCAGTTTTTGGTAAAAATACACTGATACATGTGTGGTCAGTGTTTGGTAAAAATAGACGGATAAATGTATTGTCAGTTTTTGGTAAAAATACACTGATAAATGTATGGTCAGTGTTTGGTAAAAATAGAGTGATAAATGTATTGTCAGTTTTTGGTATAAATACACTGATAAATGTATGGTCAGTTTTTGGTAAAAAAATAGACTGATAAATGTATTGTAAGTTTTTGGTAAAAATACACTGATACATGTGTGGTCAGTGTTTGGTAAAAATAGACTGATAAATGTATTGTCAGTTTTTGGTAAAAATACACTGATAAATGTATGGTCAGTGTTTGGTAAAAAATAGACTGATAAATGTATTGTCAGTTTTTGGTAAAAAATAGACTGATAAATGTATGGTCAGTTTTTGGTAAAAATAGACTGATAAATGTATTGTCAGTTTTTGGTAAAAAATACACTGATAAATGTATGGTCAGTTTTTGGTAAAAAATAGACTGATAAATGTATGGTCAGTTTTTGGTAAAAATACACTGATACATGTGTGGTCAGTGTTTGGTAAAAATAGACTGATAAATGTATTGTCAGTTTTTGGTAAAAATACACTGATAAATGTATGGTCAGTGTTTGGTAAAAAATAGACTGATAAATGTATTGTCAGTTTTTGGTAAAAAATAGACTGATAAATGTATGGTCAGTTTTTGGTAAAAATAGACTGATAAATGTATTGTCAGTTTTTGGTATAAATACACTGATAAATGTATGGTCAGTTTTTGGTAAAAATAGACTGATAAATGTATGGTCAGTTTTTGGTAAAAGTAGATTGATACATGTGTGGTCAGTGTTTGGTAAAAATACACTGATAAATGTATGGTCAGTTTTTGGTAAAAATAGACTGATAAATGTATGGTCAGTTTTTGGTAAAAGTAGATTGATACATGTGTGGTCAGTGTTTGGTAAAAATACACTGATAAATGTATGGTCAGTTTTTGGTAAAAAATAGACTGAAAAATGTATGGTCAGTTTTTGGTAAAAATACACTGATACATGTGTGGTCAGTTTTTGGTAAAAATAGACTGATAAATGTATGGTCAGTTTTTGGTAAAAAATAGACTGATAAATGTATGGTCAGTTTTTGGTAAAAATACACTTATAAATGTATGGTCAGTTTTTGGTAAAAATAGACTGATAAATGTATGGTCAGTTTTTGGTAAAAATAGACTGATAAATGTATGGTCAGTTTTTGGTAAAAAATAGACTGATAAATGTATGGTCAGTTTTTGGTAAAAATACACTGATAAATGTATTGTCAGTTTTTGGTAAAAATAGACTGACAAATGTATTGTCAGTTTTTGGTAAAAATACACTGATACATGTGTGGTCAGTGTTTGGTAAAAATAGACGGATAAATGTATTGTCAGTTTTTGGTAAAAATACACTGATAAATGTATGGTCAGTGTTTGGTAAAAATAGAGTGATAAATGTATTGTCAGTTTTTGGTCAAAATACACTGATAAATGTATGGTCAGTGTTTGGTAAAAATAGACTGATAAATGTATTGTCAGCTTTTGGTAAAAATAGACTGATAAATGTATGGTCAGTTTTTGGTAAAAAATAGACTGATAAATGTATTGTCAGTTTTTGGTATAAATAGACTGATAAATGTATGGTCAGTTTTTGGTAAAAAATAGACTGATAAATGTATGGTCAGTTTTTGGTAAAAATACACTGATAAATGTATGGTAAGTTTTTGGTAAAAAATAGACTGATAAATGTATGGTCAGTTTTTGGTAAAAATACACTGATAAATGTATTGTCAGTTTTTGGTAAAAATAGACTGACAAATGTATTGTCAGTTTTTGGTAAGAATACACTGATACATGTGTGGTCAGTGTTTGGTAAAAATAGACGGATAAATGTATTGTCAGTTTTTGGTAAAAATACACTGATAAATGTATGGTCAGTGTTTGGTAAAAATAGAGTGATAAATGTATTGTCAGTTTTTGGTATAAATACACTGATAAATGTATGGTCAGTGTTTGGTAAAAATAGACTGATAAATGTATTGTCAGTTTTTGGTAAAAATAGACTGATAAATGTATTGTCAGTTTTTGGTAAAAATAGACTGATAAATGTATGGTCAGTTTTTGGTAAAAAATAGACTGATAAATGTATTGTCAGTTTTTGGTATAAATAGACTGATAAATGTATGGTCAGTTTTTGGTAAAAATAGACTGATAAATGTATTGTCAGTTTTTGGTAAAAAATACACTGATAAATGTATGGTCAGTTTTTGGTAAAAATAGACTGATAAATGTATTGTCAGTTTTTGGTAAAAATAGACTGATAAATGTATGGTCAGTTTTTGGTAAAAGTAGATTGATACATGTGTGGTCAGTGTTTGGTAAAAATACACTGATAAATGTATGGTCAGTTTTTGGTAAAAATAGACTGATAAATGTATGGTCAGTTTTTGGTAAAAGTAGATTGATACATGTGTGGTCAGTGTTTGGTAAAAATAGACTGATAAATGTATGGTCAGTTTTTGGTAAAAAATAGACTGAAAAATGTATGGTCAGTTTTTGGTAAAAATACACTGATACATGTGTGGTCAGTTTTTGGTAAAAATAGACTGATAAATGTATGGTCAGTTTTTGGTAAAAAATAGACTGATAAATGTATGGTCAGTTTTTGGTAAAAATACACTTATAAATGTATGGTCAGTTTTTGGTAAAAATAGACTGATAAATGTATGGTCAGTTTTTGGTAAAAATACACTGATAAATGTATTGTCAGTTTTTGGTAAAAATAGGCTGATAAATGTATGGTCAGTTTTTGGTAAAAAATAGACTGATAAATGTATGGTCAGTTTTTGGTAAAAATACACTGATAAATGTATGGTCAGTTTTTGGTAAAAATAGACTGATAAATGTATGGTCAGTTTTTGGTAAAAATACACTGATAAATGTATTGTCAGTTTTTGGTAAAAATAGGCTGACAAATGTATTGTCAGTTTTTGGTAAAAATACACTGATACATGTGTGGTCAGTGTTTGGTAAAAATAGACGGATAAATGTATTGTCAGTTTTTGGTAAAAATACACTGATAAATGTATGGTCAGTGTTTGGTAAAAATAGAGTGATAAATGTATTGTCAGTTTTTGGTATAAATACACTGATAAATGTATGGTCAGTTTTTGGTAAAAAATAGACTGATAAATGTATGGTAAGTTTTTGGTAGAAATACACTGATACATGTGTGGTCAGTGTTTGGTAAAAATAGACTGATAAATGTATTGTCAGTTTTTGGTAAAAATACACTGATAAATGTATGGTCAGTGTTTGGTAAAAAATAGACTGATAAATGTATTGTCAGTTTTTGGTAAAAAATAGACTGATAAATGTATGGTCAGTTTTTGGTAAAAATAGACTGATAAATGTATTGTCAGTTTTTGGTAAAAAATACACTGATAAATGTATGGTCAGTTTTTGGTAAAAAATAGACTGATAAATGTATGGTCAGTTTTTGGTAAAAATACACTGATAAATGTATGGTCAGTGTTTGGTAAAAAATAGACTGATAAATGTATTGTCAGTTTTTGGTAAAAAATAGACTGATAAATGTATGGTCAGTTTTTGGTAAAAATAGACTGATAAATGTATTGTCAGTTTTTGGTATAAATACACTGATAAATGTATGGTCAGTTTTTGGTAAAAATAGACTGATAAATGTATGGTCAGTTTTTGGTAAAAGTAGATTGATACATGTGTGGTCAGTGTTTGGTAAAAATACACTGATAAATGTATGGTCAGTTTTTGGTAAAAATTGACTGATAAATGTATGGTCAGTTTTTGGTAAAAGTAGATTGATACATGTGTGGTCAGTGTTTGGTCAAAATACACTGATAAATGTATGGTCAGTTTTTGGTAAAAAATAGACTGAAAAATGTATGGTCAGTTTTTGGTAAAAATACACTGATACATGTGTGGTCAGTTTTTGGTAAAAATAGACTGATAAATGTATGGTCAGTTTTTGGTAAAAAATAGACTGATAAATGTATGGTCAGTTTTTGGTAAAAATACACTTATAAATGTATGGTCAGTTTTTGGTAAAAATAGACTGATAAATGTATGGTCAGTTTTTGGTAAAAATAGACTGATAAATGTATGGTCAGTTTTTGGTAAAAAATAGACTGATAAATGTATGGTCAGTTTTTGGTAAAAATACACTGATAAATGTATTGTCAGTTTTTGGTAAAAATAGACTGACAAATGTATTGTCAGTTTTTGGTAAAAATACACTGATACATGTGTGGTCAGTGTTTGGTAAAAATAGACGGATAAATGTATTGTCAGTTTTTGGTAAAAATACACTGATAAATGTATGGTCAGTGTTTGGTAAAAATAGAGTGATAAATGTATTGTCAGTTTTTGGTATAAATACACTGATAAATGTATGGTCAGTGTTTGGTAAAAATAGACTGATAAATGTATTGTCAGTTTTTGGTAAAAATAGACTGATAAATGTATTGTCAGTTTTTGGTAAAAATAGACTGATAAATGTATGGTCAGTTTTTGGTATAAATACACTGATAAATGTATGGTCAGTTTTTGTAAAAAATAGACTGATAAATGTATGGTCAGTGTTTGGTAAAAATAGACTGATAAATGTATTGTCAGTTTTTGGTAAAAAATACACTGATAAATGTATGGTCAGTTTTTGGTAAAAAATAGACTGATAAATATATGTATGGTCAGTTTTTGGTAAAAATACACTGATACATGTGTGGTCAGTGTTTGGTAAAAATAGACTGATAAATGTATTGTCAGTTTTTGGTAAAAATACACTGATAAATGTATGGTCAGTGTTTGGTAAAAATAGACTGATAAATGTATGGTCAGTTTTTGGTAAAAATACACTGATAAATGTATGGTCAGTCTTTGGTAAAAATACACTGATAAATGTATTGTCAGTTTTTGGTAAAAATACACTGATAAATGTATGGTCAGTGTTTGGTAAAAATAGACTGATAAATGTATGGTCAGTTTTTGGTAAGAATAGACTGATAAATGTATGGTCAGTTTTTGGTAAAAAATAGACTGATAAATGTATGGTCAGTTTTTGGTAAAAATACACTGATAAATGTATGGTCAGTGTTTGGTAAAAATAGACTGATAAATGTATTGTCAGTTTTTGGTAAAAATAGACTGATAAATGTATTGTCAGTTTTTGGTATAAATACACTGATAAATGTATGGTCAGTTTTTGTAAAAATTAGACTGATAAATGTATTGTCAGTGTTTGGTAAAAATAGACTGATAAATGTATTGTCAGTTTTTGGTAAAAATAGACTGATAAATGTATGGTCAGTTTTTGTTAAAAAATAGACTGATAAATGTATTGTCAGTTTTTGTAAAAAATAGACTGATAAATGTATTGTCAGTTTTTGGTAAAAATAGACTGATAAATGTATTGTCAGTTTTTGGTAAAAATAGACTGATAAATGTATTGTCAGTTTTTATTAAAAATAGACTGATAAATGTATGGTCAGTTTTTCGTAAAAGTAGACTGATACATGTGTGGTCAGTGTTTGGTAAAAATACACTGATAAATGTATGGTCAGTTTTTGGTAAAAAATAGACTGAAAAATGTATTGTCAGTTTTTGGTAAAAATACACTGATACATGTGTGGTCAGTTTTTGGTAAAAATACACTGATAAATGTATGGTCAGTTTTTGGTAAAAAATAGACTGATATATGTATGGTCAGTTTTTGGTAAAAATAGACTGATAAATGTATGGTCAGTTTTTGGTAAAAATAGACTGATAAATGTATGGTAAGTTTTTGGTAAAAATAGACTGATAAATGTATGGTCAGTTTTTGGTAAAAAATAGACTGATAAATGTATGGTCAATTTTTGGTAAAAATACACTGATAAATGTATTTTCAGTTTTTGGTAAAAATAGACTGATAAATGTATTGTCAGTTTTTAGTAAAAATACACTGATACATGTGTGGTCAGTGTTTGGTAAAAATAGACTGATAAATGTATTGTCAGTTTTTGATAAAAATACACTGATACATGTATGGTCAGTGTTTGGTAAAAATAGAGTGATAAATGTATTGTCAGTTTTTGGTAAAAATACACTGATAAATGTATGGTCAGTGTTTGGTAAAAATAGACTGATAAATGTATTGTCAGTTTTTTGTAAAAATAGACTGATAAATGTATTGTCAGTTTTTGGTAAAAATAGACTGATAAATGTATTGTCAGTTTTTGGTAAAAAATAGACTGATAAATGTATTGTCAGTTTTTGGTATAAATACACTGATAAATGTATGGTCAGTTTTTGGTAAAAAATAGACTGAAAAATTTATGGTCAGTTTTTGGTAAAAATAGACTGATAAATGTATTGTCAGTTTTTGGTAAAAAATACTCTGATAAATGTATGGTCAGTTTTTGGTAAAAAATACACTGATAAATGTATGGTCCGTTTTTGGTAAAAATACACTGATTCATGTGTGGTCAGTGTTTGGTAAAAATAGACTGATAAATGTATTGTTAGTTTTTGGAAAAAATACACTGATAAATGTATGGTCAGTGTTTGGTAAAATTAGACTGATAAATGTATGGTCAGTTTTTGGTAAAAATACACTGATAAATGTATTGTCAGTTTTTGGTATAAATACACTGATAAATGTATGGTCAGTTTTTGGTAAAAAATAGATTGATAAATTTATGGTCAGTTTTTGGTAAAAATACACTGATAAATGTATTGTCAGTTTTTGGTAAAAAATACACTGATAAATGTATGGTCAGTTTTTGGTAAAAAATAGACTGATAAATGTATGGTCAGTTTTTGGTAAAAATACACTGATAAATGTATGGTCAGTGTTTGGTAAAAATAGAGTGATAAATGTATTGTCAGTTTTTGGTATAAATACACTGATAAATGTATGGTCAGTTTTTGGTAAAAAAATAGACTGATAAATGTATGGTAAGTTTTTGGTAGAAATACACTGATACATGTGTGGTCAGTGTTTGGTAAAAATAGACTGATAAATGTATTGTCAGTTTTTGGTAAAAATACACTGATAAATGTATGGTCAGTGTTTGGTAAAAAATAGACTGATAAATGTATTGTCAGTTTTTGGTAAAAAATAGACTGATAAATGTATGGTCAGTTTTTGGTAAAAATAGACTGATAAATGTATTGTCAGTTTTTGGTAAAAAATACACTGATAAATGTATGGTCAGTTTTTGGTAAAAAATAGACTGATAAATGTATGGTCAGTTTTTGGTAAAAATACACTGATAAATGTATGGTCAGTGTTTGGTAAAAAATAGACTGATAAATGTATTGTCAGTTTTTGGTAAAAAATAGACTGATAAATGTATGGTCAGTTTTTGGTAAAAATAGACTGATAAATGTATTGTCAGTTTTTGGTATAAATACACTGATAAATGTATGGTCAGTTTTTGGTAAAAATAGACTGATAAATGTATGGTCAGTTTTTGGTAAAAGTAGATTGATACATGTGTGGTCAGTGTTTGGTAAAAATACACTGATAAATGTATGGTCAGTTTTTGGTAAAAATTGACTGATAAATGTATGGTCAGTTTTTGGTAAAAGTAGATTGATACATGTGTGGTCAGTGTTTGGTCAAAATACACTGATAAATGTATGGTCAGTTTTTGGTAAAAAATAGACTGAAAAATGTATGGTCAGTTTTTGGTAAAAATACACTGATACATGTGTGGTCAGTTTTTGGTAAAAATAGACTGATAAATGTATGGTCAGTTTTTGGTAAAAAATAGACTGATAAATGTATGGTCAGTTTTTGGTAAAAATACACTTATAAATGTATGGTCAGTTTTTGGTAAAAATAGACTGATAAATGTATGGTCAGTTTTTGGTAAAAATAGACTGATAAATGTATGGTCAGTTTTTGGTAAAAAATAGACTGATAAATGTATGGTCAGTTTTTGGTAAAAATACACTGATAAATGTATTGTCAGTTTTTGGTAAAAATAGACTGACAAATGTATTGTCAGTTTTTGGTAAAAATACACTGATACATGTGTGGTCAGTGTTTGGTAAAAATAGACGGATAAATGTATTGTCAGTTTTTGGTAAAAATACACTGATAAATGTATGGTCAGTGTTTGGTAAAAATAGAGTGATAAATGTATTGTCAGTTTTTGGTATAAATACACTGATAAATGTATGGTCAGTGTTTGGTAAAAATAGACTGATAAATGTATTGTCAGTTTTTGGTAAAAATAGACTGATAAATGTATTGTCAGTTTTTGGTAAAAATAGACTGATAAATGTATGGTCAGTTTTTGGTATAAATACACTGATAAATGTATGGTCAGTTTTTGTAAAAAATAGACTGATAAATGTATGGTCAGTGTTTGGTAAAAATAGACTGATAAATGTATTGTCAGTTTTTGGTAAAAAATACACTGATAAATGTATGGTCAGTTTTTGGTAAAAAATAGACTGATAAATATATGTATGGTCAGTTTTTGGTAAAAATACACTGATACATGTGTGGTCAGTGTTTGGTAAAAATAGACTGATAAATGTATTGTCAGTTTTTGGTAAAAATACACTGATAAATGTATGGTCAGTGTTTGGTAAAAATAGACTGATAAATGTATGGTCAGTTTTTGGTAAAAATACACTGATAAATGTATGGTCAGTCTTTGGTAAAAATACACTGATAAATGTATTGTCAGTTTTTGGTAAAAATACACTGATAAATGTATGGTCAGTGTTTGGTAAAAATAGACTGATAAATGTATGGTCAGTTTTTGGTAAGAATAGACTGATAAATGTATGGTCAGTTTTTGGTAAAAAATAGACTGATAAATGTATGGTCAGTTTTTGGTAAAAATACACTGATAAATGTATGGTCAGTGTTTGGTAAAAATAGACTGATAAATGTATTGTCAGTTTTTGGTAAAAATAGACTGATAAATGTATTGTCAGTTTTTGGTATAAATACACTGATAAATGTATGGTCAGTTTTTGTAAAAATTAGACTGATAAATGTATTGTCAGTGTTTGGTAAAAATAGACTGATAAATGTATTGTCAGTTTTTGGTAAAAATAGACTGATAAATGTATGGTCAGTTTTTGTTAAAAAATAGACTGATAAATGTATTGTCAGTTTTTGTAAAAAATAGACTGATAAATGTATTGTCAGTTTTTGGTAAAAATAGACTGATAAATGTATTGTCAGTTTTTGGTAAAAATAGACTGATAAATGTATTGTCAGTTTTTATTAAAAATAGACTGATAAATGTATGGTCAGTTTTTCGTAAAAGTAGACTGATACATGTGTGGTCAGTGTTTGGTAAAAATACACTGATAAATGTATGGTCAGTTTTTGGTAAAAAATAGACTGAAAAATGTATTGTCAGTTTTTGGTAAAAATACACTGATACATGTGTGGTCAGTTTTTGGTAAAAATACACTGATAAATGTATGGTCAGTTTTTGGTAAAAAATAGACTGATAAATGTATGGTCAGTTTTTGGTAAAAATAGACTGATAAATGTATGGTCAGTTTTTGGTAAAAATAGACTGATAAATGTATGGTAAGTTTTTGGTAAAAATAGACTGATAAATGTATGGTCAGTTTTTGGTAAAAAATAGACTGATAAATGTATGGTCAATTTTTGGTAAAAATACACTGATAAATGTATTTTCAGTTTTTGGTAAAAATAGACTGATAAATGTATTGTCAGTTTTTAGTAAAAATACACTGATACATGTGTGGTCAGTGTTTGGTAAAAATAGACTGATAAATGTATTGTCAGTTTTTGGTAAAAATACACTGATACATGTATGGTCAGTGTTTGGTAAAAATAGAGTGATAAGTGTATTGTCAGTTTTTGGTAAAAATACACTGATAAATGTATGGTCAGTGTTTGGTAAAAATAGACTGATAAATGTATTGTCAGTTTTTTGTAAAAATAGACTGATAAATGTATTGTCAGTTTTTGGTAAAAATAGACTGATAAATGTATTGTCAGTTTTTGGTAAAAAATAGACTGATAAATGTATTGTCAGTTTTTGGTATAAATACACTGATAAATGTATGGTCAGTTTTTGGTAAAAAATAGACTGAAAAATTTATGGTCAGTTTTTGGTAAAAATAGACTGATAAATGTATTGTCAGTTTTTGGTAAAAAATACTCTGATAAATGTATGGTCAGTTTTTGGTAAAAAATACACTGATAAATGTATGGTCCGTTTTTGGTAAAAATACACTGATTCATGTGTGGTCAGTGTTTGGTAAAAATAGACTGATAAATGTATTGTTAGTTTTTGGAAAAAATACACTGATAAATGTATGGTCAGTGTTTGGTAAAATTAGACTGATAAATGTATGGTCAGTTTTTGGTAAAAATACACTGATAAATGTATTGTCAGTTTTTGGTATAAATACACTGATAAATGTATGGTCAGTTTTTGGTAAAAAATAGATTGATAAATTTATGGTCAGTTTTTGGTAAAAATACACTGATAAATGTATTGTCAGTTTTTGGTAAAAAATACACTGATAAATGTATGGTCAGTTTTTGGTAAAAAATAGACTGATAAATGTATGGTCAGTTTTTGGTAAAAATACACTGATAAATGTATGGTCAGTGTTTGGTAAAAATAGACTGATAAATGTATGGTCAGTTTTTGGTGAGAATAGACTGATAAATGTATGGTCAGTTTTTGGTAAAAAATAGACTGATAAATGTATGGTCAGTTTTTGGTAAAAATACACTGATAAATGTATGGTCAGTGTTTGGTAAAAATAGACTGATAAATGTATTGTCAGTTTTTGGTAAAAATAGACTGATAAATGTATTGTCAGTTTTTGGTAAAAAATAGACTGATAAATGTATTGTCAGTTTTTGGTATAAATACACTGATAAATGTATGGTCAGTTTTTGTAAAAAATAGACTGATAAATGTATGGTCAGTGTTTGGTAAAAATAGACTGATAAATGTATTGTCAGTTTTTGGTAAAAATAGACTGATAAATGTATGGTCAGTTTTTGGTAAAAAATAGACTGATAAATGTATTGTCAGTTTTTGTAAAAAATAGACTGATAAATGTATTGTCAGTTTTTGGTAAAAATAGACTGATAAATGTATTGTCAGTTTTTATTAAAAATAGACTGATAAATGTATTGTCAGTTTTTGGTAAAAATAGACTGATAAATGTATTGTCAGTTTTTGGTAAAAATAGACTTATAAATGTATTGTCAGTTTTTGGTAAAAATAGACTGATAAATGTATTGTCAGTTTTTGGTAAAAATAGACTGATAAATGTATTGTCAGTTTTTATTAAAAATAGACTGATAAATGTATTGTCAGTTTTTAGTTGGTTTCTTATCACATGTCTAACAACTGACATAGGTTCGGTCACTGGTATCCACTTCAAGTATTAATATAAATAAATACTGGAATAACCTTTATCAGAATGAAATATTGTTAACAGTGGTGTTAAACACCATAAACCAAAATCAGATGATGACGTAAAATAGGCAAGCACACGTGAATGATCACAAAATACAAATATTCAATTCAAATTTTAAAATCTAGGTGTAGACAAAACATATACAATGTATGTTAAAATGTACATTTGTTGAAAATGGCCAGGATTATATCATAAAATAGAGCATATGGAATGCCATTGGTTAAATTAAATTCAATATTAATTTTCTGTTAATCCAGAGAATATATATAATACTACCTGTCTAAACAGAACTTGCTTTGGATCAGCTTTTGTGTTAGGAATGGACACGTGATTAGTTTATACAGGTTTTCTTATTCTGAGATTTTATTTTTAAGTTCGGTCACCAGTATCCACTTCAAGTATTAATATAAATAAATTCTGTGCTAGGAATGGACATGTGTTTAGTTTATACAGGTTTCTTATTCTGAGATTTTATTTTTAAGTTCAGTCACCAGTATCCACTTCAAGTATTACTATAAATAAATTCTGTGTTAGAAATGGACATGTGTTTAGTTTATACAGGTTTCTTATTCTGAGATTTTATTTTTAAGTTCAGTCACCAGTATCCACTTCAAGTATTAATATAAATAAATTCTGTGTTAGAAATGGACATGTGTTCAGTTTATACAGGTTTTCTTATTCTGGGATTTTATTTTTAAGTTCGGTTCATACATAGTTTTTCGTTTTGTCTTATTGTGTGTATTTACGTTCTCGGTTCCGTGTTGCGTGTTGTTGTGTCCGTTGCGATTTCCGCATGGAGGCGATGTTCAGTTCGTCTTTGTCTGCAGTTGTTTGTATGCGGGTCCTTCTCTTGACTGGGTTGTTTGTGTTTCTTTGCCTACAGTTGTTTGTAAGAGGGTCCTTCTCTTGATTGGGTTGTTTGTGTTTCTTTGTCTACAGTTGTTTGTAGGAGGGTCCTTCTCTTGATTGGGTTGTTTGTGTTTCTTTGTCTACAGTTGTTTGTAGGAGGGTCCTTCTCTTGATTGGGTTGTTTGTGTTTCTTTGCCTACAGTTGTTTGTAGGAGGGTCCTTCTCTTGATTGGGTTGTTTGTGTTTCTTTGTCTACAGTTGTTTGTAGGAGGGTCCTTCTCTTGATTGGCTTGTTTGTGTTTCTTTGTCTACAGTTGTTTGTAGGAGGGTCCTTCTCTTGATTGGCTTGTTTGTGTTTCTTTGTCTACAGTTGTTTGTAGGAGGGTCCTTCTCTTGATTGGGTTGTTTGTGTTTCTTTGTCTACAGTTGTTTGTAGGAGGGTCCTTCTCTTGATTGGGTTGTTTGTGTTTCTTTGTCTACAGTTGTTTGTAGGAGGGTCCTTCTCTTGATTGGGTTGTTTGTGTTTCTTTGCCTACAGTTGTTTGTAAGAGGGTCCTTCTCTTGATTGGGTTGTTTGTGTTTCTTTGTCTACAGTTGTGTGTAGGAGGGTCCTTCTCTTGATTGGGTTGTTTGTGTTTCTTTGTCTACAGTTGTTTGTAAGAGGGTCCTTCTCTTGATTGGGTTGTTTGTGTTTCTTTGCCTACAGTTGTTTGTAGGAGGGTCCTTCTCTTGATTGGGTTGTTTGTGTTTCTTTGTCTACAGTTGTTTGTAGGAGGGTCCTTCTCTTGATTGGCTTGTTTGTGTTTCTTTGTCTACAGTTGTTTGTAGGAGGGTCCTTCTCTTGATTGGGTTGTTTGTGTTTCTTTGTCTACAGTTGTTTGTAGGAGGGTCCTTCTCTTGATTGGGTTGTTTGTGTTTCTTTGTCTACAGTTGTTTGTAGGAGGGTCCTTCTCTTGATTGGGTTGTTTGTGTTTCTTTGCCTACAGTTGTTTGTAGGAGGGTCCTTCTCTTGATTGGGTTGTTTGTGTTTCTTTGCCTACAGTTGTTTGTCAGAGGGTCCTTCTCTTGATTGGGTTGTTTGTGTTTCTTTGTCTACAGTTGTTTGTAGGAGGGTCCTTCTCTTGATTGGCTTGTTTGTGTTTCTTTGTCTACAGTTGTTTGTGTTTCTTTGCCTACAGTTGTTTGTAGGAGGGTCCTTCTCTTGATTGGGTTGTTTGTGTTTCGTTGTCTACAGTTGTTTGTAGGAGGGTCCTTCTCTTGATTGGGTTGTTTGTGTTTCTTTGCCTACAGTTGTTTGTAAGAGGGTCCTTCTCTTGATTGGGTTGTTTGTGTTTCTTTGTCTACAGTTGTTTGTAGGAGGGTCCTTCTCTTGATTGGGTTGTTTGTGTTTCTTTGTCTACAGTTGGCCATTTTGTTGTCTGTTCTTCTTCTCTTGGCCATTGTGTTGTCTGTTCTTCTTCTCTTGGCCATTATGTTGTCTGTTCTTCTCTTGGCCATTATGTTGTCTGTTCTTCTTCTCTTGGCCATTATGTTGTCTGTTCTTCTCTTGGCCACTATGTTGTCTGTTCGTCTTCTCTTGGCCATTATGTTGTCTGTTCTTCTTCTCTTGGCCATTATGTTGTCTGTTCTTCTTCTTTTGGCCATTATGTTGTCTGTTCTTCTTCGATTTACGGGTTCTGATTACCCCTTGATATCTTCAAACTTATCTTGAATGAGTTGTCCTTATTATCGATATGTCTAAATCATAAAATTTTGCATTGATTTTAATTTCTATTACACCAAAGTGAACCTCACGGAAGGAACAGAAATAATGCCTAAAACCTATATGATGTGGCTCGGGGAATAACAACTGCTACGGGACGAATCAAACATACAAATCGCCCTGGGGACGGTACGCAAATGAGTGCATCGTGTCTTGTGAATGACACTGCTAGCACACAAGACAACATAATAAATTATAGCTTGTACATAAAAATTTCCGGACCAAATCCATAATATCTTCTTTATTGCGTGTTGAACATAGCTAGAATACCGCTCGCTTGACACAATTAAATTTCTATTTGCTATGACAATCTACATCTCCGACAATAACCCGACCAACACTGCCTTTTATTTTTTTTAACTACGTTATTTATTCTGTATATCGTGTTCCCATCATCATGAACATAGCTGAAATACTGCTTACTTGACACAAATACATTTCTATTTTTAATAATGGTAGTCATTTTGGATTGAGAGTTGGGCTGCCATAGAAAATATGAAAAGTGGACGAGGCAAATATCATTTAAGTCCTATAAAATAGTTTGACAATGTGTCTATGTAAGACTTACCCTCTAGTGTGACAATGTGTTTATGTAAGACTTACCCTCTAGTTTGACAATGTGTTTATGTAAGACTTACCCTCTAGTTTGACAATGTGTCTATGTAAGACTTACCCTCTAGTTTGACAATGTGTCTATGTAAGACTTACCCTCTAGTTTGACAATGTGTCTATGTAAGACTTACCCTCTAGTTTGACAATGTGTCTATGTAAGACTTACCCTCTAATTTGACAATGTGTTTATGTAAGACTTACCCTCTAGTTTGACAATGTGTTTATGTAAGACTTACCCTCTAGTTTGACAATGTGTTTATGTAAGACTTACCCTTTAGTTTGACAATGTGTCTATGTAAGACTTACCCTTTAGTTTGACAATCAGTTTCATAAGAGAAGGCACACCTAAGTATGATATCCAATGTACATAGACTGACATGTTCGAAAGCTTCAAAACTATGACAACTTTTTGCACATGTCATCAGCTTTTTCTGTACAAACGAGAAAATGCAAAATCTTCATTACAATTATATTATTACATTTAATTATATTCTGCTATCACAAGAAACAAATTCACAAGACATCGATAATATTAAGGTTGATTTTGCCATATTAATATTTTTGGTAAGTAATTTATTTTATTCTGTCGCTACAAGAAGAGTTTGAAGATACCAAAGGTGTAATCAGAATCCGTATATCGAAGAAATACAGACAACTTAATGGCCAAAAGAAAAGGATAAAAAGAAACACAGACAACACAATGGCCAAAAGAAACACAGACAACACAATGGCCAAAAGAAAAGGATAAAAAGAAACACAGACAACACAATGGCCAAAAGAAACACAGACAACACAATGGCCAAAAGAAAAGGATAAAAAGAAACACAGACAACACAATGGCCAAAAGAAACACAGACAACACAATGGCCAAAAGAAAAGGATAAAAAGAAACACAGACAACACAATGGCCAAAAGAAACACAGACAACACAATGGCCAAAAGAAAAGGACAAAAAGAAATACAGACAACTTAATGGCCAAAAGAAAAGGACAAAAAGAAACACAGACAACACAATGGCCAAAAGAAAAGGACAAAAAGAAATACAGACAACGCAATGGCCAAAAGAAAAGGATAAAAAGAAATACAGACAACTTAATGGCCAAAAGAAAAGGATAAAAAGAAATACAGACAACGCAATGGCCAAAAGAAAAGGACAAAAAGAAATACAGACAACTTAATGGCCAAAAGAAATACAGACAACACAATAGCCAGAAGAAATACAGACAACACAATGGCCAAAAGAAAAGGACAAAAAGAAATACAGACAACACAATGGCCAAAAGAAAAGGACAAAAAGAAATACAGACAACGCAATGGCCAAAAGAAAAGGATAAAAAGAAACACAGACAACACAATGGCCAAAAGAAAAGGACAAAAAGAAATACAGACAACGCAATGGCCAAAAGAAAAGGATAAAAAGAAATACAGACAACTTAATGGCCAAAAGAAAAGGATAAAAAGAAATACAGACAACGCAATGGCCAAAAGAAAAGGACAAAAAGAAATACAGACAACTTAATGGCCAAAAGAAATACAGACAACACAATAGCCAGAAGAAATACAGACAACACAATGGCCAAAAGAAAAAGGACAAAAGGAAAAACAATGATTTACAAAACACTACACAGAAAACAACAGATCGAACAAAATGTGTTTTGTGCATTTTTCAGAAATGGGTTGATTCGCGGAGATATGGGTGTTCCTACTGCCACCTAACTGTCGAAAAAGTCAATCAACGTTGGTCTAATTTACACTACAGTTACATGATCATGGCTTGATTAAAATAACGTCCGAGTTGTACAGTGCAGTATTTTGTTCAGCCGATTTTTACAGGATATGAAAATTATGGGGGGTTTTTTTATAAAAGAAATAAAAATGTTGAAATTTTCTTCCTCAAATTATCATATTACCCTGACATGGTTTTTGGTCTGTGCACTTTCATAATTGCGTGCAACAACACAGTCGTCCATTCAAGATAGCTACCATTACTGAGGATGGACACTTCTTTAAACGATAAATATATAGGCTAATTTTAAGATGAAATCAGCTGGAATTTGAATTTTCCCTTGATTAACATGATTAACATGTTATATGATTCCAGATTTCCAGATTGTGTGTTTATCAATTACTATTTCTTGTATTGTCGATCCGTTCATTGTCATTCGGATCATGCTAATTTGTGGTTGTTAATACTGGTTCAAACATACTTTATAATTTTATATTATAAATAGAGGGAGAAAATACAGTTTGTATAAGAAACAGGTTAATATAAGTTACGCTTGTTTCTGAATCCTATGTTTTATTGTACATTGTATTTGTATTATCAAAAGTTTATATGTTATTTATCAATACTATATTTGTAAATCAATATTATAAATAACAACTTAAACAGCAACTAAACAAAACACTCATCTGGACTTTAGAACTGTTCCGATAGTGTGGCATCTTTTTTTAATGTTTCGTACTATTCTATAAATAGCAACAATTTTATATAACATAGCACAACATATTTACATGATAAAAAATATATTAGAAGTGAAAATAAATCATTGCAACTTACCATGAGAATATCAGCACATTGGTTGTATATTTTGACATAAGGTTTGAGAATTTCAAAATGGAAAGCAGGAGTTAAAAGTCGCCTTGACCTTGCCCACCTCTCACCGTCACTCAATAGTAAGCCTTCTCCTAACCATGGAATGGCATATTCGTAAACACCACCAATACCGCGTGGTTTGGGTTCTATGGAAAATATATTGACAAGTTAACATTATTTTGAACACATTGGTGATTGGTCACGTGGTATCAAAATAAAAACGTAGATATCTAATTTAGTGCGCACGATTCGTTTCTGGAATAACCTTCATCTGTACCCCCATAGTCAAAAGATTGGAAAGCCAATACAATTTGTACTTTAAGATCTTTGGGCACAAGTAAAGGGCGTAACCAAGATATCCTAAATCGGCTAAGATTACAGGTTCATGGGACAGATTGACCTTAATTTTAACACATGGTTATCGTGCTCGTCCCGAGTGCAGTATCTATATCGTGAGTTCGAGCCCAGTCAAATCAAACCAAAGACTATGTCTATCTACAGACTGTTGTTTCAGTGAGCTAGAAGAACAGTTTAGAGATACCAAAGGGGCAATCAGAATCCGTATAGTATCAAAGAAGAATAGACAACACAATGGCCAAAAGAATAACCACAAAAGGACAAACAACAGTCGACAAAACATACATATAAAACTAAAGATCGAGTAACACGAACCCCACTAAAAACAGGGGGTGAACTCAGGTGTTCCGGAAGGGTAGGCGGTTTTTGCTCTACTAGTGGCACCCGTCGTTTTGATCTAGTTACAATCTAACTAACATAAGCCCGTTGATCTAATAAAACACAGACATCGTCATCATCTCATCGAAATGCAACTTGTTCTCGTCATGATATGGCTGAAACATTGCTCACTTGGCCTTAAGCAACCACTCACAGGTTTCTTTTTGCACTTTCCGTAGTGTATAATATTCGCCGTGTTGTTGTCGATTAGGGTTATGGGTATGGTGTTTAATGCCACTTTCAACAATATTTCAGTTATATATGTGCAATCAGTTTTATTGGTGGAGGAACTGGAGTACCAGGAGAAATGTGTTGTTGTGAACAATTTAAATTCATGGTATAACAATACATGAGCCTATGAGTAGAAATATATATAAATACCTGATGTCTTTAAAATGACCTTGACTGTGTCAGGATGGTACACCAGAACCACAGGCATGAACGCCCCATGCCACATCCGGTACATCTTTGGCCATTTACAGATGAAATTATAATGGAACTGTAAACGTTCTTCAGATGTCTTTGGGAACTATTATATAATAAATCAACAGAAAAGTTCATGTAAATTATATACTGTCCCTAACTTTGAATCTTTATAATTTTTCCGCTGACGAAAAATGACAGAGTTTGAAGATACCAAAGGGGCAATCAGAAGCTGCAAATCAAAGAACAGACAATACAATGGTCAAAAGTGCAAAGATACCAAAGGGGTAATCAGAAGCCGCAAATCAAAGAACAGACAATACAATGGTCAAAAGTGTAAAGATACCAAAGGGGTAATCAGAAGTCGCTAATCAAAGAACAGACAATACAGTGGTCAAAAGTGTAAAGATACCAAAGGGGTAATCAGAAGCCGCAATTCAAAGAACAGACAATACAATGGTCAAAAGTGTAAAGATATCGAAGGAATAATCAGAAGCTGCAAATCAAAGAACAGACAATACAATGGTCAAAAGTGTAAAGATACCAAAGGTGTAACCAGAAGCCGCAAATCAAAGAACAGACAATACAATGGTCAAAAGTGTAAAGATACCAAAGGGGTAATCAGAAGCTGCGAATCAAAGAACAGACAATACAATGGTCAAAAGTGTAAAGATACCAAAGGGGTAATCAGAAGCCGCAAATCAAAGAACAGACAATACAATGGTCAAAAGTGTAAAGATACCAAAGGAGTAATCAGAAGCTGCAAACCAAGGAACAGACAATACAATGGTCAAAAGTGTAAAGATGACAAAGGGGTAATCAGAAGCTGTAAATCAAAGAACAGACAATACAATGGTCAAAAGTGCAAAAATACCAAAGGGGTAATCAGAAGCCGCAAATCAAAGAACAGACAATACAATGGTCAAAAGTGTAAAGATATCGAAGGAATAATCAGAAGCTGCAAATCAAAGAACAGACAATACAATGGTCAAAAGTGTAAAGACACCAAAGGGGTAATCAGAAGCCGCAAATCAAAGAACAGACAATACAATGGTCAAAAGTGTAAAGATACCAAAGAGGTAATCAGAAGTCGCTAATCAAAGAACAGACAATACAGTGGTAAAAAGTGTAAAGATACCAAAGGGGTAATCAGAACCCGCAATTCAAAGAACAGACAATACAATGGTCAAAAGTGTAAAGATATCGAAGGAATAATCAGAAGCTGCAAATCAAAGAACAGACAATACAATGGTCAAAAGTGTAACGATACCAAAGGGGTAATCAGAAGCCGCAAATCAAAGAACAGACAATACAATGGTCAAAAGTGTAAAGATACCAAAGGAGTAATCAGAAGCTGCAAACAAAGGAACAGACAATACAATGGTCAAAAGTGTAAAGATGACAAAGGGGTAATCAGAAGCTGTAAATCAAAGAACAGACAATATAATGGTCAAAAGTGTAAAAATACCAAAGGGGTAATCAGAAGCCGCAAATCAAAGAACAAACAATGCAATGGTCAAAAGTGTAAAAATACCAAAGGAGTAATCAGAAGCCGCAAATCAAAGAACAGACAATACAATGGTCAAAAGTAAAAATACCAAAGGGGTAATCAGAAGCCGTATATCAAAGAACAGACAATACATTGGTCAAAAGTGTAAAGATAACAAAGGGGTAATCAGAAGCTGTAAATCAAAGAACAGAAAATACAATGGTCAAAAGTGTAAAGATAACAAAGGGGTAATCAGAAGCTGTAAATCAAAGAACAGACAATACAATAGTCAAAAGTGTAAAGATACCAAAGGAGTAATCAGAAGCTGTAAATCAAAGAACAGACAATACAATGGTCAAAAGTGTAAAAATACCAAAGGAGTAATCAGAAGCTGTAAATCAAAGAACAGACAATACAGTGGTCAAAAGTGTAAAAATACCAAAGGGGTAATCAGAAGCGCAAATCAAAGAACAGACAATACAATGGTCAAAAGTGTAAAGATACCAAAGGGGTAATCAGAAGCCACACATCAAAGAACAGACAATACAATGGTCAAAAGTGTAAAGATACCAAACGGGTAATCAGAAGCCGTAAATCAAAGAACAGACAATACAATGGTCAAAAGTGTAAAGATACCAAAGGAGTAATCAGAAGCTGCAAACCAAGGAACAGACAATACAATGGTCAAAAGTGTAAAGATACCAAAGGGGTAATCAGAAGCCGCAAATCAAAGAACAGACAATACAATGGTCAAAAGTGTAAAGATACCAAAGGGGTAATCAGAAGCCACACATCAAAGAACAGACAATACAATGGTCAAAAGTGTAAAGATACCAAAGGGGTAATCAGAAGCGCAAATCAAAGAACAGACAATACAGTGGTCAAAAGTGTAAAGATAACAAAGGGGTAATCAGAAGCTGTAAATCAAAGAACAGACAATACAATGGTCAAAAGTGTAAAGATACCAAAGGAGTAATCAGAAGCTGTAAATCAAAGAACAGACAATACAATGGTCAAAAGTGTAAAGATAACAAAGGGGTAATCAGAAGCTGCAAACCAAGGAACAGACAATACAATGGTCAAAAGTGTAAAGATACCAAAGGAGTAATCAGTAACTGCAAACCAAGGAACAGACAATACAATGGTCAAAAGTGTAAAGATACCAAAGGGGTAATCAGAAGCCGCAAATCAAAGAACAGACAATACAATAGTCAAAAGTGTAAAGATACCAAAGGGGTAATCAGAAGCTGCAAATCAAAGAACAGACAATACAATGGTCAAAAGTGTAAAGATACCAAAGGAGTAATCAGAAGCCGCAAATCAAAGAACAGACAATACAATAGTCAAAAGTGTAAAGATACCAAAGGGGTAATCAGAAGCTGCAAATCAAAGAACAGACAATACAATGGTCAAAAGTGTAAAGATACCAAAGGAGTAATCAGCAGCTGCAAACCAAGGAACAGACAATACAATGGTCAAAAGTGTTAAGATACCAAAGGAGTAATCAGAAGCCGCAAATCAAAGAACAGACAATACAATAGTCAAAAGTGTAAAGATACCAAAGGGGTAATCAGAAGCTGCAAATCAAAGAACAGACAATACAATGGTCAAAAGTGTAAAGATACCAAAGGGGTAATCAGAAGCCACAAATCAAAGAACAGACAACACAATGGTCAAAAGTGTAAAGATACCAAAGGAGTAATCAGAAGCCGCAAATCAAAGAACAGACAATGCAATGGTCAAAAGTGTAAAGATACCAAAGGGGTAATCAGAAGCCGCAAATCAAAGAACAGACAACACAATGGTCAAAAGTGTAGAGATACCAAAGGAGTAATCAGAAGCCGCAAATCAAAGAACATACAATACAATGGTCAAAAGTGTAAAGATACCAAAGGGGTAATCAGAAGCTGCAAATCAAAGAACAGACAATACATTGGTCAAAAGTGTAAAGATACCAAAGGGGTAATCAGAAGCCACAAATCAAAGAACAGACAACACAATGGTCAAAAGTGTAAAGATACCAAAGGGGTAATCAGAAGCTGCAAATCAAAGAACAGACAATACAATGGTCAAAAGTGTAAAGATACCAAAGGGGTAATCAGAAGCTGCAAATCAAAGAACAGCCAATACAATTGTCAAAAGTGTAAAGATACCAAAGGGGTAATCAGAAGCTGCAAATCAAAGAACAGACAATACAATGGTCAAAAGTGTAAAGATACCAAAGGGGTAATCAGAAGCTGCAAATCAAAGAACAGCCAATACAATTGTCAAAAGTGTAAAGATACCAAAGGGGTAATCAGAAGCCGCAAATCAAAGAAAAGACAACACAATGGTCAAAAGTGTTAAGATACCAAAGGGGTTATCAGAAGCTGCAAATCACAGAACAAGCAATACAATGGTCAAACGTGTTAAGATACCAAAGGGGTTATCAGAAGCTGCAAATCACAGAACAAGCAATACAATGGTCAAAAGTGTAAAGATACCAAAGGAGTAATCAGAATCTGCAAATCACAGAACAAGCAACACAATGGTCAAAAGTGTTAAGATACCAAAGGGGTTATCAGAAGCTGCAAATCACAGAACAAGCAATACAATGGTCAAAAGTGTTAAGATACCAAAGGGGTAATCAGAAGCTGCAAATCACAGAACAAGCAATACAATGGTCAAAAGTGTAAAGATACCAAAGGGGTAATCAGAAGACGCAAACCAAGGAACAGACAACACAATGGCCAAAAGTGTTAAGATACCAAAGGGGTTATCAGAAGTCGCGAATCAAAGAACAAACAATACAATGGTCAAAAGGGTAAAGATACCAAAGGGGTAATCAGAAGCCGTAAATCAAAGAACAGACAATACAATGGTCAAATGTGTAAAGATACCAAAGGAGTAATCAGAATCTGCAAATCATAGAACAGACAATACAATGGTCAAAAGTGTAAAGATACCAAAGGGGTAATCAGAAGCCGCAAATCAAAGAACAGACAATACAATGGTCAAAACTGTAAAGATACCAAAGGGGTAATCAGAAGCTGCAAACCAAGAAACAGACAATACAATGGTCAAAAGTGTAAAGATACCAATGGGGTAATCAGAAGCCGCAAATCAAAGAACAGGCAATGCAATGGTCAAAAGTGTAAAGATACGACCAAATGATAGAGGTGAAAGACACTAACATCATCTGATGAGACCCTTAAGATTATTTCGATTGATGAAACTTCTAAAGGGCTGTCAGTAATATATTAATATATTATTGGCAATCGTATTAAAATACATTACAATAATTCGTGCATTTCGATCTTTTTCATTTTGCTTTTCTTCCATATATGAATATTTAAACATAGTGTGTGAATTTAGTCTGATAATGTTTAAAGTCGAATTCATTTCGTTAGAAAACAATTTGTTCTGAGGACGACTAGTTTGAAGATACCAAAGGGATATTTAGAATCCATCAATCAAATGACAGACAATACAATGGACAAAATAAAAAGGTCAAACAATGATCTAGAGAAGATTGAGCAAATGGAACCCCACTTAAATCCAGGAGGTGCTCTAGAAATGTTAGCAGTTCCTGATCCACTAGAGACATGGAACCCCACTTAAATCCAGGAGGTGCTCTAGAAGGGTTAGCAGTTCCTGATCCACTAGAGACATGGAACCCCACTTAAATCCAGGAGGTGCTCTAGAAGGGTTAGCAGTTCCTGATCCACTAGAGACATGGAATCCCACTTAAATCCAGGAGGTGCTCTAGAAGGGTTAGCAGTTCCTGATCCACTAGAGACATGGGACCTCACTTAAATCCAGGAGATGCTCTAGAAGGGTTAGCAGTTCCTGATCCACTAGAGACATGGAACCTCACTTAAATCCAGGAGATGCTCTAGAAGTGTTAGCAGTTCCTGATCCACTAGAGACATGGAACCTCACTTAAATCCAGGAGATGCTCTAGAAGGGTTAACAGTTCCTGATCCACTAGAGACATGGAACCTCACTTAAATCCAGGAGATGCTCTAGAAGGGTTAGCAGTTCCTGATCCACTAGAGACATGGAATCCCACTTAAATCCAGGAGGTGCTCTAGAAGGGTTAGCAGTTCCTGATCCACTAGAGGTGCTCTAGAAGGGTTAGCAGTTCCTGATACACTAGAGACATGGAACCCCACTTAAATCCGGGATGTGCTCTAGAAGGGTTTGCAGTTCCTGATCCACTAGAGACACCAATTAGAGGAAAATAGAGAAATTACAACCCTTATAGACACATTTGTTTGTATAATAGTTTTTTTTAAAGATATTATATCTCGGCCATATTTTATATCATTTTATTGGTAAGAAGAACTACTTGTATTGTAGATTGTGGTAACATACCAGCAAGACAATAACTACATATGCATTATCTACACTAAATAAACGTTATATAGAATACCAATCAAAACAGGACAATCCAGAGATACTGACAACATTGGGTACACAAGACGAAGACAAACAAAACAGGACAATCCAGAGATACTGACAACATTGGGTACACAAGACGAAGACAAACAAAACAAAAACAATCCAGAGATACTAACAACAATATAGGGTACACAAGACGACGACAAGCACTGCAAAAATAATCCAGAAAAACTGGTAACATAGGGTAAGCAAGACGAGGACAAATAAAACAAAAACAATCCAGAGATACTGACAACATAGGGTACACAAGACGAAGCCAAACAAAACAAAAACAATCCAGAGATACTGACAACATAGGGTACACAAGACGAAGACAAACAAAACAAAAACAACCCAGAGATACTGACAACATAGGGTACACAAGACGAAGACAAACAAAACAAAAACAATCCAGAGATACTGACAACATAGGGTACACAAGACGAAGACAAACAAAACAAAAACAACCCAGAGATACTGACAACAATATAGGGTACACAAGACGAAGACAAACAAAACAAAAACAATCCAGAGATACTGACAACAACATAGGGTACACAAGACGAAGACAAACAAAACAAAAACAATCCAGAGATACTGACAACAATATAGGGTACACAAGACGAAGACAAACAAAACAAAAACAATCCAGAGATACTGACAACATAGGGTACACAAGACGAAGACAAACAAAACAAAAACAATCCAGAGATACTGACAACATAGGGTACACAAGACGAAGACAAACAAAACAAAAACAATCCAGAGATACTGACAACATAGGGTACACAAGACGAAGACAAACAAAACAAAAACAATCCAGAGATACTGACAACATAGGGTACACAAGACGAAGACAAACAAAACAAAAACAATCCAGAGATATTGACAATATAGGGTACACAAGACGAAGACAAACAAAACAAAAACAATCCAGAGATACTGACAACATAGGGTACACAAGACGAAGACAAACAAAACAAAAACAATCCAGAGATACTGACAACAACATAGGGTACACAAGACGAAGACAAACAAAACAAAAACAATCCAGAGATACTGACAACATAGGGTACACAAGACGAAGACAAACAAAACAAAAACAATCCAGAGATACTGACAACATAGGGTACACAAGACGAAGACAAACAAAACAAAAACAATCCAGAGATACTGACAACATAGGGTACACAAGACGAAGACAAACAAAACAAAAACAATCCAGAGATACTGACAACATAGGGTACACAAGACGAAGACAAACAAAACAAAAACAACCCAGAGATACTGACAACATAGGATACACAAGACGAAGACAAACAAAACAAAAACAATCCAGAGATACTGACAACATAGGGTACACAAGACGAAGACAAGCAAAACAAAAACAACCCAGAGATACTGACAACATAGGGTACACAAGACGAAGACAAACAAAACAAAAACAATCCAGAGATACTGACAACATAGGGTACACAAGACGAAGACAAACAAAACAAAAACAATCCAGAGATACTGACAACATAGGGTACACAAGACGAAGACAAACAAAACAAAAACAATCCAGAGATACTGACAACATAGGGTACACAAGACGAAGACAAACAAAACAAAAACAATCCAGAGATACTGACAACATAGGGTACACAAGACGAAGACAAACAAAACAAAAACAATCCAGAGATACTGACAACATAGGGTACACAAGACGAAGACAAACAAAACAAAAACAATCCAGAGATACTGACAACATAGGGTACACAAGACGAAGACAAACAAAACAAAAACAATCCAGAGATACTGACAACATAGGGTACACAAGACGAAGACAAACAAAACAAAAACAATCCAGAGATACTGACAACATAGGGTACACAAGACGAAGACAAACAAAACAAAAACAATCCAGAGATACTGACAACATAGGGTACACAAGACGAAGACAAACAAAACAAAAACAATCCAGAGATACTGACAACATAGGGTACACAAGACGAAGACAAACAAAACAAAAACAATCCAGAGATACTGACAACATAGGGTACACAAGACGAAGACAAACAAAACAAAAACAATCCAGAGATACTGACAACATAGGGTACACAAGACGAAGACAAACAAAACAAAAACAATCCAGAGATACTGACAACATAGGGTACACAAGACGAAGACAAACAAAACAAAAACAATCCAGAGATACTGACAACATAGGGTACACAAGACGAAGACAAACAAAACAAAAACAATCCAGAGATACTGACAACATAGGGTACACAAGACGAAGACAAACAAAACAAAAACAATCCAGAGATACTGACAACATAGGGTACACAAGACGAAGACAAACAAAACAAAAACAATCCAGAGATACTGACAACATAGGGTACACAAGACGAAGACAAACAAAACAAAAACAATCCAGAGATACTGACAACATAGGGTACACAAGACGAAGACAAACAAAACAAAAACAATCCAGAGATACTGACAACATAGGGTACACAAGACGAAGACAAACAAAACAAAAACAACCCAGAGATACTGACAACATAGGATATACAAGACGAAGACAAACAAAACAAAAACAATCCAGAGATACTGACAACATAGGGTACACAAGACGAAGACAAGCAAAACAAAAACAATCCAGAGATACTGACAACATAGGGTACACAAGACGAAGACAAACAAAACAAAAACAATCCAGAGATACTGACAACATAGGGTACACAAGACGAAGACAAACAAAACAAAAACAATCCAGAGATACTGACAACATAGGGTACACAAGACGAAGACAAACAAAACAAAAACAATCCAGAGATACTGACAACATAGGGTACACAAGACGAAGACAAACAAAACAAAAACAATCCAGAGATACTGACAAGATAGGGTACACAAGACGAAGACAAACAAAACAAAAACAATCCAGAGATACTGACAACATAGGGTACACAAGACGAAGACAAACAAAACAAAAACAATCCAGAGATACTGACAACATAGGGTACACAAGACGAAGACAAACAAAACAAAAACAATCCAGAGATACTGACAACATAGGGTACACAAGACGAAGACAAACAAAACAAAAACAATCCAGAGATACTGACAACATAGGGTACACAAGACGAAGACAAACAAAACAAAAACAATCCAGAGATACTGACAACATAGGGTACACAAGACGAAGACAAACAAAACAAAAACAATCCAGAGATACTGACAACATAGGGTACCCAAGACGAAGACAAACAAAACAAAAACAATCCAGAGATACTGACAACATAGGGTACACAAGACGAAGACAAACAAAACAAAAACAATCCAGAGATACTGACAACATAGGGTACACAAGACGAAGACAAACAAAACAAAAACAATCCAGAGATACTGACAACATAGGGTACACAAGACGAAGACAAACAAAACAAAAACAATCCAGAGATACTGACAACATAGGGTACACAAGACGAAGACAAACAAAACAAAAACAACCCAGAGATACTGACAACATAGGGTACACAAGACGAAGACAAACAAAACAAAAACAACCCAGAGATACTGACAACATAGGGTACACAAGACGAAGACAAACAAAACAAAAACAACCCAGAGATACTGACAACAATATAGGGTACACAAGACGAAGACAAACAAAACAAAAACAATCCAGAGATACTGACAACAACATAGGGTACACAAGACGAAGACAAACAAAACAAAAACAATCCAGAGATACTGACAACATAGGGTACACAAGACGAAGACAAACAAAACAAAAACAATCCAGAGATACTGACAACATAGGGTACACAAGACGAAGACAAACAAAACAAAAACAATCCAGAGATACTGACAACATAGGGTACACAAGACGAAGACAAACAAAACAAAAACAATCCAGAGATACTGACAACATAGGGTACACAAGACGAAGACAAACAAAACAAAAACAATCCAGAGATACTGACAAAATAGGGTACACAAGACGAAGACAAACAAAACAAAAACAATCCAGAGATACTGACAAGATAGGGTACACAAGACGAAGACAAACAAAACAAAAACAATCCAGAGATACTGACAACATAGGGTACACAAGACGAAGACAAACAAAACAAAAACAATCCAGAGATACTGACAACATAGGGTACACAAGACGAAGACAAACAAAACAAAAACAATCCAGAGATACTGACAACATAGGGTACACAAGACGAAGACAAACAAAACAAAAACAATCCAGAGATACTGACAACATAGGGTACACAAGACGAAGACAAACAAAACAAAAACAATCCAGAGATACTGACAACATAGGGTACACAAGACGAAGACAAACAAAACAAAAACAATCCAGAGATACTGACAACATAGGGTACCCAAGACGAAGACAAACAAAACAAAAACAATCCAGAGATACTGACAACATAGGGTACACAAGACGAAGACAAACAAAACAAAAACAATCCAGAGATACTGACAACATAGGGTACACAAGACGAAGACAAACAAAACAAAAACAATTCAGAGATACTGACAACATAGGGTACACAAGACGAAGACAAACAAAACAAAAAACAATCCAGAGATACTGACAACATAGGGTACACAAGACGAAGACAAACAAAACAAAAACAATCCAGAGATACTGACAACATAGGGTACACAAGACGAAGACAAACAAAACAAAAACAACCCAGAGATACTGACAACATAGGATACACAAGACGAAGACAAACAAAACAAAAACAATCCAGAGATACTGACAACATAGGGTACACAAGACGAAGACAAGCAAAACAAAAACAACCCAGAAATACTGACAACATAGGGTACACAAGACGAAGACAAACAAAACAAAAACAATCCAGAGATACTGACAACATAGGGTACACAAGACGAAGACAAACAAAACAAAAACAATCCAGAGATACTGACAACATAGGGTACACAAGACGAAGACAAACAAAACAAAAACAATCCAGAGATACTGACAACATAGGGTACACAAGACGAAGACAAACAAAACAAAAACAATCCAGAGATACTGACAACATAGGGTACACAAGACGAAGACAAACAAAACAAAAACAATCCAGAGATACTGACAACATAGGGTACACAAGACGAAGACAAACAAAACAAAAACAATCCAGAGATACTGACAACATAGGGTACCCAAGACGAAGACAAACAAAACAAAAACAATCCAGAGATACTGACAACATAGGGTACACAAGACGAAGACAAACAAAACAAAAACAATCCAGAGATACTGACAACATAGGGTACACAAGACGAAGACAAACAAAACAAAAACAATTCAGAGATACTGACAACATAGGGTACACAAGACGAAGACAAACAAAACAAAAAACAATCCAGAGATACTGACAACATAGGGTACACAAGACGAAGACAAACAAAACAAAAACAATCCAGAGATACTGACAACATAGGGTACACAAGACGAAGACAAACAAAACAAAAACAACCCAGAGATACTGACAACATAGGATACACAAGACGAAGACAAACAAAACAAAAACAATCCAGAGATACTGACAACATAGGGTACACAAGACGAAGACAAGCAAAACAAAAACAACCCAGAGATACTGACAACATAGGGTACACAAGACGAAGACAAACAAAACAAAAACAATCCAGAGATACTGACAACATAGGGTACACAAGACGAAGACAAACAAAACAAAAACAATCCAGAGATACTGACAACATAGGGTACACAAGACGAAGAAAAACAAAACAAAAACAATCCAGAGATACTGACAACATAGGGTACACAAGACGAAGACAAACAAAACAAAAACAATCCAGAGATACTGACAACATAGGGTACACAAGACGAAGACAAACAAAACAAAAACAATCCAGAGATACTGACAACATAGGGTACACAAGACGAAGACAAACAAAACAAAAACAATCCAGAGATACTGACAAGATAGGGTACACAAGACGAAGACAAACAAAACAAAAACAATCCAGAGATACTGACAACATAGGGTACACAAGACGAAGACAAACAAAACAAAAACAATCCAGAGATACTGACAACATAGGGTACACAAGACGAAGACAAACAAAACAAAAACAATCCAGAGATACTGACAACATAGGGTACACAAGACGAAGACAAACAAAACAAAAACAATCCAGAGATACTGACAACATAGGGTACACAAGACGAAGACAAACAAAACAAAAACAATCCAGAGATACTGACAACATAGGGTACCCAAGACGAAGACAAACAAAACAAAAACAATCCAGAGATACTGACAACATAGGGTACACAAGACGAAGACAAACAAAACAAAAACAATCCAGAGATACTGACAACATAGGGTACACAAGACGAAGACAAACAAAACAAAAACAATCCAGAGATACTGACAACATAGGGTACACAAGACGAAGACAAACAAAACAAAAACAATCCAGAGATACTGACAACATAGGGTACACAAGACGAAGACAAACAAAACAAAAACAACCCAGAGATACTGACAACATAGGGTACACAAGACGAAGACAAACAAAACAAAAACAACCCAGAGATACTGACAACAATATAGGGTACACAAGACGAAGACAAACAAAACAAAAACAATCCAGAGATACTGACAACAACATAGGGTACACAAGACGAAGACAAACAAAACAAAAACAATCCAGAGATACTGACAACAACATAGGGTACACAAGACGAAGACAAACAAAACAAAAACAATCCAGAGATACTGACAACATAGGGTACACAAGACGAAGACAAACAAAACAAAAACAATCCAGAGATACTGACAACAACATAGGGTACACAAGACGAAGACAAACAAAACAAAAACAATCCAGAGATACTGACAACATAGGGTACACAAGACGAAGACAAACAAAACAAAAACAATCCAGAGATACTGACAACATAGGGTACACAAGACGAAGACAAACAAAACAAAAACAATCCAGAGATACTGACAACATAGGGTACACAAGGCGAAGACAAACAAAACAAAAACAATCCAGAGATACTGACAACATAGGGTACACAAGACGAAGACAAACAAAACAAAAACAATCCAGAGATACTGACAACATAGGGTACACAAGACGAAGACAAACAAAACAAAAACAATCCAGAGATACTGACAACATAGGGTACACAAGACGAAGACAAACAAAACAAAAACAATCCAGAGATACTGACAACATAGGGTACACAAGACGAAGACAAACAAAATAAAAACAATCCAGAGAAACTGGCAACATAGGGTACACAAGACGAAGACAAACAAAGAAAAACAATCTAGAGAAACTGGCAACATGGTGTACACAAGACGAAGACAAACAAAACAAAAACAATCCAGAGATACTGACAACATAGGATACACAAGACGAAGACAAACAAAACTACCATAAATAACGTAAATAAGACATGAGCCCTCCTACAAAAATTTGGATGTTAAGACGAACAGAACATCGTTTCTATGCGGAAATGTAAACCTAGGATTAAATGCATGTCACAAAAAGGCAAGAGTCTCATGTTCAAGATATAACTCAGTAAATGAACATGCTGCTTTTTTGTATAGATGGCTACCCTATCCCCCATTAATAATTCGTTTACGCGGGAATCTAGCCCTTTAGGATCTCTATATACTCTCTCTGTGTCTGTTATGTTATTCATGTTGATGATGTGGTTCT
The DNA here is from genome assembly GCA_963680875.1 of Bathymodiolus brooksi. NCBI lineage: Eukaryota > Metazoa > Mollusca > Bivalvia > Mytilida > Modiolidae > Bathymodiolus > Bathymodiolus brooksi. The sequence continues at coordinate 78,580,669 of OY804590.1, forward strand.
TAAAAACAAAATGTTTGTTCAATATTTGACGCATAACTGTTACCTATGCGACACATGTAGGATACTAACGTTTGAAGATACCAAAGTGGTAATTAGTAGTCCTAGAAGAAGAACTGAAAATACAATGTACCAAAAAAAAAAGACAAAAGAAAAAAAAGACAAAGACAAAGAATGATCTACAAAACACTACACAGAAAACAAAAGATCGAGGAACACAAGCAAATCATTTATGTGTTCCTTTCGTGTGTGCCATATATATGTATATCCCCTATATTAAAGTCGTTACATGTTTATCTATGTATCATTATTCACCTACGTAATGAATAAACGACAAGGCAGATAATATATGATATGAGGTAGTTATGACGAATCAAGTTACTGATGGCTTTATCACATAATGTTGTATCCGGTACACCTCGCCTGAGCGAGATTCGAACTTACAACATTAGAGATGATAGGCATTGATTGCATAGGTAGTTGTGGATCCAACTACCATACGATCACAACCACGACGCCCCTTAATTAGATTTAAGTTGTAATAACACTTAGAACACGTTCATACATGAAGTATATGTTAGTATCATGTGTGTTCCTCTCACATACATGAAGTATATGTTAGTATCATGTGTGTTCCTCTCACATACATGAAGTATATGTTAGTATCATGTGTGTTCCTCTCACATACATGAAGTATATGTTAGTATCATGTGTGTTCCTCTCACATACATGAAGTATATGTTAGTATCATGTGTGTTCCTCTCACATACATGAAGTATATGTTAGTATCATGTGTGTTCCTCTCACATACATGAAGTATATGTTAGTATCATGTGTGTTCCTCTCACATACATGAAGTATATGTTAGTATCATGTGTGTTCCTCTCACATACATGAAGTATATGTTAGTATCATGTGTGTTCCTCTCACATACATGAAGTATATGTTAGTATCATGTGTGTTCCTCTCACATACATGAAGTATATGTTAGTATCATGTGTGTTCCTCTCACATACAAGAAGCATATGTTAGTATCATGTGTGTTCCTCTCACATACATGAAGTATATGTTAGTATCATGTGTGTTCCTCTCACATACATGAAGTATATGTTAGTATCATGTGTGTTCCTCTCACGTGTGGCATATATTCATATTATATATATATAATAATCGTTATAGTTTGATCTATGTTTCATTATTCACACACATAATGGTAAGGGAGATAACATGGGATAGTTAGGTTGAATCAAATTACTGATGGCTTTCACATGGGTTTAATTTCAGATCTGATAACAAAAAACATAATTTATTCAAAAGTAAAAAGAACAAACTATGTTAAGCAGGGCCAATAAAAGAAATGATGATGCTTAAATTACATTTTTTTTTATTATTTTGTTTGGTAGAATGTTTGTTCTAGATACAGGGTTTGGTGTTGTGTTATTTTTTAATTTATTTCACTCTTGGTTTTTGTGGGGTTCGTGTTGCTCAATCTTACGTTTTATGTGTAGTGTTTTGTAGATACAGGTAATAGTTTTTAATTTTGTCTCTCTTGACCTTTGTCTCTCTTGACCTTTGTCTTTCTTGGCCTTTGTATCGCTTGGCCATTGTATCGATTTATGGCTTCTGATTACGCCTTTGTTATCTTCGAACTTGTTTATTCTTATTTTTGGGAGAAAACGAGTGCACATATGAAATTTCACACCTGCGGATGATATAAGGACTCAAACCCAATTCAGTTGTGTTAGACTTGTTGTCAGTGTTGATATTGGTGTAATTGTTGACCATTACTGTTTAAACTTTGCTATGATTACAGCAAAGGTTATGTTTATTGAATGTGCTAGGAGAAAAGGCACTGTAAAATATGTGTTACATATTACAACACTTTTAAAACACATACCAGGCGCACATTCAAAACACTTATTGGTGTTTAATGAAACACATGAAGTGTTGAACAGAATACACGTTTTGTGTTTAATTCATACGACGGGTGCCACTATTGGAACCTGAAATGCTAGCGTATCCAGAGCACATGAGTTCAATCCTTTCTTCGTGGAGTCCATGTTGCTAAATCTTTAATTTTCAGTGCAACGATTTGTTGACCAATGTTTGTCTTTTTTGTGCTTGCTCTTTTTACCATTGTATTTTCTGTCCTACAATTTACGACTTCTAATTACCCCTTTGGTATCTTAGATTTACGGCTTCTAATTACCCCTTTGGTATCTTAGATTTACGGCTTCTAATTATCCCTATGGTATCTTAGATTTACGGCTTCTAATTACCCCTTTGGTATCTTAGATTTACGGCTTCTAATTATCCCTATGGTATCTTAGATTTACGGCTTCTAATTACCCCTATGGTATCTTAGATTTACGGCTTCTGATTACCCCTATGGTATCTTAGATTTACGGCTTCTAATTACCCCTATGGTATCTTAGATTTACGGCTTCTAATTATCCCTATGGTATCTTAGATTTACGGCTTCTGATTACCCCTTTGGTATCTTAGATTTACGGCTTCTAATTACCCCTTTGGTATCTTAGATTTACGGCTTCTAATTACCCCTTTGGTATCTTAGATTTACGGTTTCTAATTATCCCTATGGTATCTTAGATTTACGGCTTCTAATTACCCCTATGGTATCTTAGATTTACGGCTTCTAATTATCCCTATGGTATCTTAGATTTACGGCTTCTGATTACCCCTTTGGTATCTTAGATTTACGGCTTCTAATTACCCCTTTGGTATCTTAGATTTACGGCTTCTAATTACCCCTATGGTATCTTAGATTTACGTCTTCTAATTACCCCTATGGTATCTTAGATATACGGCTTCTAATTACCCCTTTGGTATCTTAGATTTACGGCTTCTGATTACCCCTTTGGTATCTTAGATTTACGGCTTCTAATTACCCCTTTGGTATCTTAGATTTACGGCTTCTAATTACCCCTTTGGTATCATAGATTTACGGCTTCTAATTACCCCTATGGTATCTTAGATTTACGGCTTCTAATTACCCCTATCGTATCTTAGATTTACCGCTTCTAATTACCCCTTTGGTATCTTAGATTTACGGCTTCTAATTACCCTTTTGGTATCTTAGATTTACGGCTTCTAATTACCCCTTTGGTATCTTAGATTTACCGCTTCTGATTACCCCTTTGGTATCTTAGATTTACGGCTTCTGATTACCCCTTTGGTATCTTAGATTTACGGCTTCTAATTACCCCTTTGGTATCTTAGATTTACGGCTTCTGATTACCCCTTTGGTATCTTAGATTTACGCTTCTGATTACCCCTTTGGTATCTTAACCCCTTTGGTATCTTAGATCTACGGCTTCTGATTACCCCTTTGGTATCTTAGATTTACGGCTTCTAATTACCCCTTTGGTATCTTAGATTTACGGCTTCTAATTACCCCTATGGTATCTTAGATTTACGGCTTCTAATTACCCCTTTGGTATCTTAGATTTACGGCTTCTAACTACCCCTTTGGTATCTTAGATTTACGGCTTCTAATTACCCCTTTGGTATCTTAGATTTACGGCTTCTAACTACCCCTTTGGTATCTTAGATTTACGGCTTCTGATTAACCCTTTGGTATCTTAGATTTACGGCTTCTAATTACCCCTTTGGTATCTTAGATTTACGGCTTCTGATTACCCCTTTGGTATCTTAGATTTACGGCTTCTGATTACCTTTTGGTATCTTAGATTTACGGCTTCTAATTACCCCTTTGGTATCTTAGATTTACGGCTTCTGATTACCCCTTTGGTATCTTAGATTTACGGCTTCTGATTACCCCTTTGGTATCTTAGATTTACGGCTTCTAATTACCCTTTTGGTATCTTAGATTTACGGCTTCTAATTACCCCTTTGGTATCTTAGATTTACGGCTTCTAATTACCCCTATGGTATCTTAGATTTACGGCTTCTAACTACCCCTTTGGTATCTTAGATTTACGGCTTCTGATTACCCCTTTGGTATCTTCGATTTACGGCTTCTGATTACCCCTTTGGTATCTTAGATTTACGGCTTCTGATTACCCCTTTGGTATCTTAGATTTACGGCTTCTGGTTACCCCTTTGGTATCTTAGATCTACGGCTTCTGATTACCCCTTTGGTATCTTACATTTACGGCTTCTAATTACCCCTTTGGTATCTTAGATCTACGGCTTCTGATTACCCCTTTGGTATCTTAGATTTACGGCTTCTAATTACCCCTTTGGTATCTTAGATTTACGGCTTCTAACTACCCCTTTGGTATCTTAGATTTACGGCTTCTGATTACCCTTTTGGTATCTTAGATTTACGGCTTCTAATTACCCCTTTGGTATCTTAGATTAAGGGCTTCTGATTACCCCTTTGGTATCTTAGATCTACGGCTTCTGATTACCCCTTTGGTATCTTAGATTTACGGCTTCTAATTACCCCTTTGGTATCTTAGATTTACGGCTTCTGATTACCCCTTTGGTATCTTAGATTTACGGCTTCTGATTACCGCTTTGGTATTTTAGATTTACGGCTTCTGATTACCCCTTTGGTATCTTAGATCTACGGCTTCTGATTACCCCTTTGGTATCTTAGATTTACGGCTTCTAATTACCCCTTTGGTATCTTAGATCTACGGCTTCTGATTACCCCTTTGGTATCTTCAAACTTTTCTTATCTTCTTAATTCATAATTAGGAATTGCTGAAATATTGCTAACTTTACATCAATCAATCAATCAATCAATCAATCAATCAATCAATCAATCAATCAATCAATCAATCAATCAATCAATCAATGTTAGTGACAAATCTGTCACATGTAAATCGATCATACAATTACCTTATGCAAATTTCCATGCAACTAATGCAAATCCTTTGGTCCTGGTATATCATGGAACATTTTACCTTTCTTCTTCATTTTGATGATGGAAAGTGCCACATATTCTGTCACGATAAATCCCAAGAGTAGCAGAAATGGTGGTGAAGTGATGATATCTACAGATATTGTTGTCATTTTCGACACCTCTCTCTCACTTTACTGGTATAGTTTATTCTGCTTGATTTTAACATGTAATGATAAATTATGAATAAGCATTATCAATGATATATATGAAAGACATTCAATACTGAAGTCTCGGATGATACCAGGGCCGATGTGAAAAATGTCATGTAATATTCTATGGTTATTAGCTTTCTAATATTTTTTTGAGATTTATTCCAGAAACGTACCAGGTGCACTAACTTTGATATCTACCTTTGTATAACAACAGAAATAATTACATTGTATAATAATAATAATACAATTTCATTCGAAGCAAACTTAGTTATCAATTACATGACGTAATAATACGTAGATATCAAATTAAGTTCACACGGCGCGTTTCTGGAATAACCTTCATTAGGTACGCTCATAATAAAATGAAATGGAAGCCACATATTTTAAAGGTCTTTGAGAGCAAGTAAACTGGGAGGACAAAAACGGCTAAGGTCACATAGGGATGAGAATCTTAGTTTTATTAATAATAACATGAAATAGGAACTGAAAATTACAATAATAGATATATCTAATAAACCATGTCAGTGACGAAACACTGACTACTGGGCAGATGATACTCTAGGGGGACTAATAGTCTACCAGCAGAGGTATCGACCCAGTGATAGTAACACCGACTACTGGGCAGATGATACTCTAGGGGGCTAATAGTCTACCAGCAGAGGTATCGACCCAGTGATAGAAACACTGACTACTGGGCAGATGATACTCTAGGAGGGCTAATAGTCTACCAGCAGAGGTATCGACCCAGTGATAGTAACACTAACTACTGGGCAGATGATACTCTAGGGGGGCTAATAGTCTACTAGCAGAGGTACCGACCCAGTGATAGAAACACTGACTACTGGCAGATGATACTCTAGGGGGACTAATAGTCTACCAGCAGAGGTATCGACCCAGTGATAGTAACACTGACTACTGGGCAGATGATACTCTAGGGGGACTAATAGTTCATTAGCAAGGGTATCGACCCAGTGATAGAAACACTGACTACTGGGCAGATGATATTCTAGGGGGACTAATAGTCCACCGGCAGAGGTATCGACCCAGTGATAATAACACTGACTACTGGGCAGATGGTACTCTAGGGGGACTAATAGTCCACCAACAGAGGTGTCGACACAATGATGGTAACACTGACTACTGGGCAAATGATATTCTAGGGGGACTAAAAGTCCACCAGCAGAGGTATCGACCCAGTGATAGAAACACTGACTACTGGGCAGATGATACTCTAGGGGAACTGATAGTCCACCAGCAGAGGTATCGACCCAGTGATGGTAACACTGACTAATGTGCAGATAATACTCTAGGGGAACTAATAGTCCACCAGCAGAGGTATCGACCTAGTGATAGTAACACTGACTACTGGGGAGATGATACTCTAGGGGGACTAATAGTCCACCAGCAGAGGTATCGATCCAGTGATAATAACACTGACTACTGGTGAGATGATAATCTAGGGGGACTAATAGTCCACCAGCAGAGGTATCGACCCAGTGATAATAACACTGACTACTGTGCAGATGATACTCTAGGGGAACTAATAGTCCACCAGCAGAGGTATCGACCCAGTGATAGTAACACTGACTACTGTGCAGATGATACTCTAGGGGGACTAATCGTCCATCAGCAGAGGTATCGGTCCAGTGATAGTAACACTGACTACTGGGGAGATGATACTCTAGGGGGACTAATAGTCCACCAGCAGAGGTATCGACCCAGTGATAATAACACTGACTACTGGGCAGATGGTACTCTAGGAGGGCTAATAGTCTACCAGCAGACGTATCGACCCAGTGATAATAACACTGACTACTGGGCAGATGGTAATAGAAACATGAATATATAATTTAGTAGGCACCACGTGTTACTGGCATAATCTTCATCAGGTACGCTCATAATCCACGTGTTACTGGCATAACCTTCATCAGGTACACTCATAATCCACGTGTTACTGGCATAACCTTCATCAGGTACGCTCATAATCCACGTGTTACTGGCATAATCTTCATCAGGTACGCTCATAATCCACGTGTTACTGGCATAACCTTCATCAGGTACGCTCATAATCCACGTGTTACTGGCATAACCTTCATCAGGTACGCTCATAATCCACGTGTTACTGGCATAACCTTCATCAGGTACGCTCATAATCCACGTGTTACTGGCATAACCTTCATCAGGTACGCTCATAATCCACGTGTTACTGGCATAATCTTCATCAGGTACGCTCATAATCCACGTGTTACTGGCATAACCTTCATCAGGTACGCTCATAATCCACATGTTACTGGCATAACCTTCATCAGGTACGCTCATAATCCACGTGTTACTGGCATAATCTTCATCAGGTACGCTCATAATCCACGTGTTAATAGCATAATCTTCATCAGGTACGCTCATAATCCACGTGTTACTGGCATAACCTTCATCAGGTACGCTCATAATCCACGTGTTACTGGCATAACCTTCATCAGGTACGCTCATAATCCACGTGTTACTGGCATAACCTTCATCAGGTACGCTCATAATCCACGTGTTACTGGCATAACCTTCATCAGGTACGCTCATAATCCACGTGTTACTGGCATAATCTTCATCAGGTACGCTCATAATCCACGTGTTACTGGCATAACCTTCATCAGGTACGCTCATAATCCACATGTTACTGGCATAACCTTCATCAGGTACGCTCATAATCCACGTGTTACTGGCATAATCTTCATCAGGTACGCTCATAATCCACGTTTTAATAGCATAATCTTCATCAGGTACGCTCATAATCCACGTGTTACTGGCATAACCTTCATCAGGTACACTCATAATCCACGTGTTACTGGCATAACCTTCATCAGGTACGCTCATAATCCACCTGTTACTGGCATAATCTTCATCAGGTAGGCTCATAATCCACGTGTTAGTGGCATAACCTTCATCAGGTACGTTCATAATCCACGCGTTACTGGCATAACCTTCATCAGGTACGCTCATAATCCACGTGTTAGTGGCATAACCTTCATCAGGTACGCTCATAATCCACATGTTACAGGGATCACCTTCATCAGGTATGCCCATAATCCACGTGTTACAGGCATCACCTTCGTCAGGTACGCTCATAATCCACGTGTTACTGGCATAATCTTCATCAGGTACGCTCATAATCCACATGTTACTGGCATAACCTTCATCAGGTACGCTCATAATCCACGTGTTACTGGCATAATCTTCATCAGGTACGCTCATAATCCACATGTTACAGGCATCACCTTCATCAGGTATGCTCATAATCCACGTGTTACAGGTATCACCTTCATCAGGTACGCTCATAATTCACGTGTTACAGGCATCATCTTCATCAGGTACGCTCATAATCCACGTGTTACTGGCATAACCTTCATCAGGTACGCTCATAATCCACGTGTTACAGGCATCACCTTCATCAGGTACGCTCATAATCCACGTGTTACTGGCATAACCTTCATCAGGTACGCTCATAATCCACGTGTTACTGGCATAATCTTCATCAGGTACGCTCATAATCCACGTGTTACTGGCATAACCTTCATCAGGTACGTTCATAATCCACGTGTTACTGGCATAACCTTCATCAGGTACGCTCATAATCCACATGTTACTGGCATAATCTTCATCAGGTGCGCTCATAATCCACGTGTTACTGGCATAACCTTTATCAGGTACGCTCATAATCCACGTGTTACTGGCATAATCTTCATCAGGTACGCTCATAATCCACGTGTTACTGGCATAATCTTCATCAGGTACCCTCATAATCCACGTGTTACTGGCATAACCTTCATCAGGTACGCTCATAATCCACGTGTTACTGGCATAATCTTCATCAGCTACGCTCATAATCCACGTGTTACTGGCATATTCTTCATCAAGTACGCTCATAATCCACGTGTTACTGGCAGAATCTTCATCAGGTACGCTCATAATCCACGTGTTACTGGCATAATCTTCATCAGGTACGCCCATAATCCACGTGTTACTGACATAATCTTCATCAGGTACGCTCATAATCCACGTGTTACTGGCATAATCTTCATCAGGTACGCTCATAATCCACGTGTTACTGGCATAATCTTCATCAGGAAAGCTCATAATCCACGTGTTACTGGCATAATCTTCATCAGGTACGCTCATAATCCACGTGTTACTGGCATAATCTTCATCAAGTACGCTCATAATCCACGTGTCACTGGCATAATCTTCATCAGGTACGCTCATAATCCACGTGTTACTGGCATAACATTCATCAGGTACGTTCATAATCCACGTGTTACTGGCATAACCTTCATCAGATATGCTCATAATCTTAGTTACTGGCATAACCTTCATCAGGTATGCTCATAATCCACGTGTTACTGGCATAATCTTCATCAGGTACGCTCATAATCCACGTGTTACTGGCATAATCTTCATCAAGTACGCTCATAATCCACGTGTTACTGGCATAATCTTCATCAGGTACGCTCATAATCCACGTGTTACAGGCATAACCTTTGTCAGGTACGCTCATAATCCACGTGTTACTGGCATAACCTTCATCAGGTACGCTCATAATCCACGTGTTACTGGCATAATCTTCATCAGGTACGCTCATAATCCACGTGTCACTGGCATAATCTTCATCAGGTACGTTCATAATCCACGTGTTACTGGCATAACCTTCATCAGGTACGCTCATAATCCACATGTTACTGGCATAACCTTCATCAGATATGCTCATAATCCACGTGTTACTGGCATAACCTTCATCAGGTACGCTCATAATCCACGTGTTACTGGCATAATCTTCATCAGGTACGCTCATAATCCACGTGTTACTGGCATAATCTTCATCAGGTACCCTCATAATCCACGTGTTACTGGCATAACCTTCATCAGGTACGCTCATAATCCACATGTTACTGGCATAATCTTCATCAGCTACGCTCATAATCCACGTGTTACTGGCATAATCTTCATCAAGTACGCTCATAATCCACGTGTTACTGGCAGAATCTTCATCAGGTACGCTCATAATCCACGTGTTACTGGCATAATCTTCATCAGGTACGCCCATAATCCACGTGTTACTGACATAATCTTCATCAGGTACGCTCATAATCCACGTGTTACTGGCATAATCTTCATCAGGTACGCTCATAATCCACGTGTTACTGGCATAATCTTCATCAGGAACGCTCATAATCCACGTGTTACTGGCATAATCTTCATCAGGTACGCTCATAATCCACGTGTTACTGGCATAATCTTCATCAAGTACGCTCATAATCCACGTGTTACTGGCATAATCTTCATCAGGTGCGCTCATAATCCACGTGTTACTGGCATAACCTTTATCAGGTACGCTCATAATCCACGTGTTACTGGCATAATCTTCATCAGGTACGCTCATAATCCACGTGTTACTGGCATAATCTTCATCAGGTACCCTCATAATCCACGTGTTACTGGCATAACCTTCATCAGGTACGCTCATAATCCACGTGTTACTGGCATAATCTTCATCAGCTACGCTCATAATCCACGTGTTACTGGCATATTCTTCATCAAGTACGCTCATAATCCACGTGTTACTGGCAGAATCTTCATCAGGTACGCTCATAATCCACGTGTTACTGGCATAATCTTCATCAGGTACGCCCATAATCCACGTGTTACTGACATAATCTTCATCAGGTACGCTCATAATCCACGTGTTACTGGCATAATCTTCATCAGGTACGCTCATAATCCACGTGTTACTGGCATAATCTTCATCAGGAAAGCTCATAATCCACGTGTTACTGGCATAATCTTCATCAGGTACGCTCATAATCCACGTGTTACTGGCATAATCTTCATCAAGTACGCTCATAATCCACGTGTCACTGGCATAATCTTCATCAGGTACGCTCATAATCCACGTGTTACTGGCATAACATTCATCAGGTACGTTCATAATCCACGTGTTACTGGCATAACCTTCATCAGATATGCTCATAATCTTAGTTACTGGCATAACCTTCATCAGGTATGCTCATAATCCACGTGTTACTGGCATAATCTTCATCAGGTACGCTCATAATCCACGTGTTACTGGCATAATCTTCATCAAGTACGCTCATAATCCACGTGTTACTGGCATAATCTTCATCAGGTACGCTCATAATCCACGTGTTACAGGCATAACCTTTGTCAGGTACGCTCATAATCCACGTGTTACTGGCATAACCTTCATCAGGTACGCTCATAATCCACGTGTTACTGGCATAATCTTCATCAGGTACGCTCATAATCCACGTGTCACTGGCATAATCTTCATCAGGTACGTTCATAATCCACGTGTTACTGGCATAACCTTCATCAGGTACGCTCATAATCCACATGTTACTGGCATAACCTTCATCAGATATGCTCATAATCCACGTGTTACTGGCATAACCTTCATCAGGTACGCTCATAATCCACGTGTTACTGGCATAATCTTCATCAGGTACGCTCATAATCCACGTGTTACTGGCATAATCTTCATCAGGTACCCTCATAATCCACGTGTTACTGGCATAACCTTCATCAGGTACGCTCATAATCCACGTGTTACTGGCATAATCTTCATCAGCTACGCTCATAATCCACGTGTTACTGGCATAATCTTCATCAAGTACGCTCATAATCCACGTGTTACTGGCAGAATCTTCATCAGGTACGCTCATAATCCACGTGTTACTGGCATAATCTTCATCAGGTACGCCCATAATCCACGTGTTACTGACATAATCTTCATCAGGTACGCTCATAATCCACGTGTTACTGGCATAATCTTCATCAGGTACGCTCATAATCCACGTGTTACTGGCATAATCTTCATCAGGAACGCTCATAATCCACGTGTTACTGGCATAATCTTCATCAGGTACGCTCATAATCCACGTGTTACTGGCATAATCTTCATCAAGTACGCTCATAATCCACGTGTTACTGGCAGAATCTTCATCAGGTACGCTCATAATCCACGTGTTACTGGCATAATCTTCATCAGGTACGCCCATAATCCACGTGTTACTGACATAATCTTCATCAGGTACGCTCATAATCCACGTGTTACTGGCATAATCTTCATCAGGTACGCTCATAATCCACGTGTTAATAGCATAATCTTCATCAGGTACGCTCATAATCCACGTGTTACTGGCATAACCTTCATCAGGTACACTCATAATCCACGTGTTACTGGCATAACCTTCATCAGGTACGCTCATAATCCACGTGTTAGTGGCATAACCTTCATCAGGTACGTTCATAATCCACGCGTTACTGGCATAACCTTCATCAGGTACGCTCATAATCCACGTGTTAGTGGCATAACCTTCATCAGGTACGCTCATAATCCACATGTTACAGGGATCACCTTCATCAGGTATGCCCATAATCCACGTGTTACAGGCATCACCTTCGTCAGGTACGCTCATAATCCACGTGTTACTGGCATAATCTTCATCAGGTACGCTCATAATCCACATGTTACTGGCATAACCTTCATCAGGTACGCTCATAATCCACGTGTTACTGGCATAATCTTCATCAGGTACGCTCATAATCCACATGTTACAGGCATCACCTTCATCAGGTATGCTCATAATCCACGTGTTACAGGTATCACCTTCATCAGGTACGCTCATAATTCACGTGTTACAGGCATCATCTTCATCAGGTACGCTCATAATCCACGTGTTACTGGCATAACCTTCATCAGGTACGCTCATAATCCACGTGTTACAGGCACCACCTTCATCAGGTACGCTCATAATCCACGTGTTACTGGCATAATCTTCATCAGGTACGCTCATAATCCACGTGTTACTGGCATAATCTTCATCAAGTACGCTCATAATCCACGTGTCACTGGCATAATCTTCATCAGGTACGCTCATAATCCACGTGTTACTGGCATAACATTCATCAGGTACGTTCATAATCCACGTGTTACTGGCATAACCTTCATCAGATATGCTCATAATCTTAGTTACTGGCATAACCTTCATCAGGTATGCTCATAATCCACGTGTTACTGGCATAATCTTCATCAGGTACGCTCATAATCCACGTGTTACTGGCATAATCTTCATCAAGTACGCTCATAATCCACGTGTTACTGGCATAATCTTCATCAGGTACGCTCATAATCCACGTGTTACAGGCATAACCTTTGTCAGGTACGCTCATAATCCACGTGTTACTGGCATAACCTTCATCAGGTACGCTCATAATCCACGTGTTACTGGCATAATCTTCATCAGGTACGCTCATAATCCACGTGTTACTGGCATAACCTTCATCAGGTACGTTCATAATCCACGTGTTACTGGCATAACCTTCATCAGGTACGCTCATAATCCACATGTTACTGGCATAATCTTCATCAGGTGCGCTCATAATCCACGTGTTACTGGCATAACCTTTATCAGGTACGCTCATAATCCACGTGTTACTGGCATAATCTTCATCAGGTACGCTCATAATCCACGTGTTACTGGCATAATCTTCATCAGGTACCCTCATAATCCACGTGTTACTGGCATAACCTTCATCAGGTACGCTCATAATCCACGTGTTACTGGCATAATCTTCATCAGCTACGCTCATAATCCACGTGTTACTGGCATAATCTTCATCAAGTACGCTCATAATCCACGTGTTACTGGCAGAATCTTCATCAGGTACGCTCATAATCCACGTGTTACTGGCATAATCTTCATCAGGTACGCCCATAATCCACGTGTTACTGACATAATCTTCATCAGGTACGCTCATAATCCACGTGTTACTGGCATAATCTTCATCAGGTACGCTCATAATCCACGTGTTACTGGCATAATCTTCATCAGGAACGCTCATAATCCACGTGTTACTGGCATAATCTTCATCAGGTACGCTCATAATCCGCGTGTTACTGACATAACCTTCATCAGGTACGCTCATAATCCACGTGTTACTGGCATAACCTTCATCAGGTACGCTCATAATCCACGTGTTACTGGCATAATCTTCTTCAGGTACGCTCATAATCCACGTGTTACTGGCATAATCTTCATCAGGTACGCTCATAATCCACGTGTTATTGTCATAATCTTCATCAGGTACGCTCATAATCCACGTGTTACTGGCATAATATTCATCAGGTACGCTCATAATCCACGTGTTACTGGCATAATCTTCATCAGGTACGCTCATAATCAAAAGACTAGAAAGCCAAATAATTTGTAAGTCTTTGGGTGCAAGTAAACCATAGGGTAGACTAAATCAGCTATGGTCACCCCAAATGCCTGCAGGAGGAGAACATTAGTTTTATTAATAATTACATTATTTATGAGCTGTAAAATTCAATAATAAATATACCCGGTACATGTATCTTATACACCATGTCAATGTCGAAACACTGACTACTTGGTGGATGATACCCTCGTGGAGTCATACATTTTAAACAGCAAATAACAATCTCAAATGTTTCCTTCGTTTGTTGATGGCTATTCATGTTTGGTAATGACGTCTAAGACACTGGCCTTTGGTAGGTAGCGCGTACGTGAGTGTTGATACGAATTTCACATTGTAATCCGTATCATACCGGTCGGATATGGAAGAGTATGCCTAGAAAAGGGAGTGTAGCTATAATGGTCCAACAGTCCGATAGTCCGACAGCCCGATAGTCCGACAGAGATGTGTTTGTTTTTCACTTTCACTGTTCAAGTAAGAACAGCAACAAAGTAAAAATTCGCGGGAATACATCTAAAGTTTGACAAATTTTCTTGAATATTTGTTTGAATTTGTACTTGTATGACGGAATATTTCCATTCACTTAAATGAAGAAATATATAGAAACTTCTTTAATTCAATGATAATCTCAAGGTGACGATCATACGATTTTCGAGGGGGTATTTTGGATCAAATTAAATCTTTTCGTCTTCTTCGCCGTTGAATTATATATTATTTTCTGACAGAGCCGATGTAGCAGGTAATTTGTTCCGGACTGAGCGAGTGAGTGAGTGATTGTTGTTTGACGCCAATTCAGCAATTTTCAGCTATATCATGGGGAGAAAAGACAAATTTTCAATGTACTAGACCAACACGCTGAGTTGGATGTTTATAGTGCTAGCTCACTGAAACAACAGTACGCGGGTAGACGTGTCGTTCCAGTCGGACACATTATTCTGATTCCGAGCCAACCAGTCTTTGCTCTTTCTCCTTAATGCTGTGTGCTTTGCGGAGAAACAACAAATACCAATTTTATAGTCTTTGGTTTGACCCGACTGGGGCACGAACCCACGTTCTACCGCACTCGAAACGAGCACGCTAACCGTTACTCCACCGATACGGTTTGTTCCGGACTGAAAAGACTGTCTTGGCTAGACGAGCCAACCGGAACAAAAAGCAAAGGCTACGTATATTCCGGATCTAGACAATATATTCGGACCTGTTTTCTTTAATTTTCTAAAGTAAATGTCTTGAAAATTAATTTGATGAAAATATTTTTAATGTATGCTTCAGTATTAACCTAATAAGATTTGTTCAACACCAGTTTTTAATATTATGCATCAGTAAACCACAATAAGAATCTTGCAACGCCAGTTTGACGACGGATCCTACTTTCACACACAAAACTTGATTAAGCGAACATTGCTCATGAAGAACATACATCTTATTTTCATAGAATAGCTATTAAATGTACTTAGTCTCTCGGACTATTGGACTGTCGGACTACCGGACTCTCGGACTACTGGACCGCCGGACTATCGGGCAGTCGGATTATACCTCAGATCCTCTAGAAATATTGCCGGTGTCATATTTGTCGTCACCTGTCCTTTTATTGACGCTTTATTTATATGACTTGCTAGGAATTTTGTTTCTTCTAAAAACGAATAGAGTTATTGTAAATTATACTCGGTCTTTAGTACATGTGCCAGTGTGTATGTATATATATACCTTTTTGTTTGTTTACATCTACATGTATTGTAACTAAACATGATACGTCATATTAAAAAAAAACTTATACATTACAAACGCTACAAACATATTGAAGTATTCCGACAATAAATGATATCTTTTTGTCTCCTCACATTTCAGAGTTCTAAAAAATGGCGATCCCCATTATTTAGTGCTACATGCAACTTCAATGACCAAATTTTACCTTACGGTATACTATTTTAAACTTTAAATAACACAAATATCTTCTTTTTTTTTTTTTAACTTATCTTTTTAATTTACAAGGGCCGTCGTGGCCGTGATCGTGTGGTAGTTGGATTTATAACTATTTGTGCAATCAGTGCTTAATGAACATTAACGTTGTGAGTTCGAATCCCATTCAGGCGAGGTGTACTCGATACAACATTATGTAATAAAGTTTGTCAGTTACTTGCGACAGGTCGGTGGTTTCCTCCGAGTACTCCGGTTTCCTCCACCAATAAAACTGACCGCCACGATATAACTGAAATATTGTTGAAAAGTGGTGTTAAGCACCATAAAACCAACCAACTTTTATTTACTGCCATTTAAATTTTCACGCTAATTTGTTAAAGACCATGGAGATTTCCTTTAAAGTATGGAGATTTTGTTTGTTCTTACTAATTTCAGACTCTACAAGGTCAAATTGTAATGACACAAAAAATAATTTACACATTTGAATCGGGGTCGTAGCTTTAATCACACGACTCGATGTTCCGACGGTCCGTTAATCCGGCTTTCCGTTAGTCCGATCGTCCGACGGTTCGTTGATCCTACATTCCGATAATTCGACCAAAACCACTCTTCATAAAGTAATGTTGAATGTATCTGCAAACATGCGATATAATTATGATTATTTAAAGTCTTCATAATTTTTATATCGTAATCTGTTGGAGACAAACAATAATATTTATTGTTCATCAAGTTGCCCATTACAATAATCAGAACTGTTAAAACGCAATGGTAAACATGACGTGCTACCGGGGTATAAAACAACTTCTTGAATCAAGACACAAATAGTTTAATGCGAATAATTCATGTTTTAAAATAAATAGTCTTGGCATATATACGGTATGTGAGTGAATGATTGTTGTTTAACGCCAACTCATACATGTTTCAGCTATATCATGGCGAGAACAAGTTAATTTTCAATGAGATGGTGATGAGGTCCCCTTTGTACTAGACCAACACGCTTACGGATGGATTTTTATACTGCTAGCTCACTGAGACAAATCCGCGGATAGACTTGTCGCCCCACTTGGACTAGATCGTGGGTTCAATTCCCGAACGTGTAAAACAAAAGATTTTCAAACTGGTATTTGTTACTTCTCTGCTAAGCACGCATCAGTAAGAAGAATTATCAACTAGAGGCTCAGTGGGCTGAGCCTGTATCGCTCACCTTTCATTCTGCTTTGGGAAAACTTTATACCGAACCTTCCATAGAGGTTTCCTAGCTACCAAGTTTTGGTTCATTTGAACAATTAAGCGGTTTCAGAGAAGAAGATAATGCAGCCGGCCGCGATTCTGGTATTACCAGTATTGTAATACATGTTTTGTGTATTTACAATACTGGTATTGCCAGTATTATAATATTCACAATACTGGAAATACCAGTATTGTAAATATTACAATACTGGTAATACCAGTATTGTAACACTGTACAATACTAGAAATACCAGTATTGTAATGTTACAATACTGGTAATACCAGTATCGTACATATACAATACTGGATGTACCAGTATCGTGCATTTACAATACTGGAATACCAGAATCGTTGATCTCTACACAATACTGGAAGCTCCAGTATTCTTCATCCAACAATACTGGTAATACTAGTATTGTAAAACACACGATACTGGAAGCTCCAGTATTCTTCATCCAACAATACTGGTAATACTAGTATTGTAAAGCACACAATACTGGAAACTCTAGTATTCTTCATCCAGCAATACTGGTAATACTAGTATTGTAAAACACACAATACTGGAAGCTCCAGTATTCTTCATCCAGCAATACTGGTAATACTAGTATTGCAAAACACACAATACTGGAAACTCTAGTATCTGGCATTTTGACACGAGTGGGCAGAGCCTAATTCTAACTGTAAATCACAGCTCATTGTATTTACCGTTAGTATTAGGCTCCGCCCAGTCATGTCAAATTACCTTACCAATATATATCAAACTCTAAGGGACCATACAAAATATTTTGACATTACAGGGCTTTTGCCTCTTATGTTATGCACAGCAGAAATGTCGTATGAGTATGAATTATATTCAATTCTTTTAGTATAATGTAGACATAAAAACTCGGGTTAACCGGAATTCTACCTAATCTTCCAATATCTGCAATACTGGTATAACCAGTATTTTCCAGCATCTTCCAGTATCTGCAATACTGGTATTACCAGTATTTTCCAGAATCTTCCAGTATCTGCAATACTGGTATTACCAGTATTTTTCAGAATCTTCCAGTATCTGCAATACTGGTATTACCAGTATTTCCCAGAATCTTCCGGTATCTACAATACTCATATTTTGGCAATGACCAGTATCTTCTAGTATTGCAGATACTGGAAAATTCTGGAAGATACTGGGATACTAGTATTTACCAGTATCTGTACCAGTATTGCAGATACTGGAAGATACTGGTGGTATTACCAGTATTGTAGTACCAGTATCGCGGCCGGCTGCTTCATATTATCCGATTATTTTTTTAGAAATCGACCAATTAGAAACAAGAATTGACTGTGGCGGCCATGATTATTAACGGATCGGGACGAAATGTGCAATTTTTATAGAGGACCTTCTATAGATACTACCTACCAAGTTTCAGTTCATTTGGTAAAAGTGATCTTAGAGGAGAAGATTAAAATGTGAAAAGTTAACGGACGACAGACGACGGACGCCAAGTGATGGCAAAAGCTCACATGGTCTTTGGCAAGGTGAGCTAATAACTGGTTGGCGTTACGTCCCTTAAATGCTAAGGCTTCTTTTAGTGGACGTTCCAAAAAATACATAAATCGACTTTTTCAAGAGATAA
Source organism: Bathymodiolus brooksi (assembly GCA_963680875.1). NCBI lineage: Eukaryota > Metazoa > Mollusca > Bivalvia > Mytilida > Modiolidae > Bathymodiolus > Bathymodiolus brooksi. The sequence continues at coordinate 78,599,763 of OY804590.1, forward strand.
CAGAGACGTTAAATGGTGTAAATTAGTTGCACAGTTGATTTTCCTGTAATAATATACGACAAAAACAGGTGAAAATGAATGAAAATGAATATGAGAATGAATCAAGTGACGATGAACAATCACAACAAACAATGGCGGCGTCCTATGCCAATGTTGTTCAAACATATTTGAGTAGGAACAGTAAACCCCCAGATGTTCAAGACCCAAATGAAGATGAAATAGACAATCCAAACACTGTTAAAGCTATTTTCTTACAAGACCAAGACATTTTTGGTAGTGTCAAGGTAACAAAACCCATGTGGGTCACACACGTTGAGATATACAAGACAATAGGTGCTATTGTAGATCCAGCAGCTATAAAGGGCATACAAAGAGTCAGGTCTATGTGGAGGATCTACATGGACAACGAAATAGACAGATTAACATTAATAACATCAGGTCTTACATGTAGGATTTCACACACAACATCCCAGAAATCCTGCAAGACAAAGACCAGATACAACAAGAATAAGAGTGAAAGGAGTACCATTATCTGCAGATGATGGACAAATCAGAAGAACACTTGAGGTCATGATAAAAGTAAGAGATGGGGAAATTCTGCACATGTATAGGAAACAGCTAAGAGTAGATGGTAGACTCACTGGTTGTGAAATAGGGGACAGAATTATTATCAGTAAAACATTAACATCCCCAATGCTTAAAGCAGTTAAGATAGGAAGATACAATGCATATATAAGCCATCAAGGGCAACCACAACAGACAAGACCTGAAGTGGTTTGTCACAAGTGTCTTGAGCCTGGACACTTTATTTTCAATTGTGAAAATGAGTGGAAATGCAGAAGGTGCAAACAGACTGGACACAAGCAAATAGATTGTCCACATGCTAAGGATGGAACTCGATTTGATGAAGAGATGCCACAAGGGGAAGAGCTTAGTCATGATATAAGAGATGTGCATAAGGAAAACAAAGATAGAGAACAAGTGCAAAGTGAAGAACAAAATGAAACTATTGAAATTGAAAAAGAAGAAAGACAAACTGAACATCAGAATGAGGAGGAGTGTAGTAAAAATATAGAACAAAACAGTAATAAAAACAAGGTGAATGATTCTGTAAGAAAGCCAAAAGGACAGTCAAATAAAAATAATGGCAAGTCAGGATCAATCAAAGCCAGTGATAATGAAGCATCAATGAGAAAAGAACAAAACAATCTTGGGCAAAGTAGCATTAAGAGCTTTACAACACCAGCCAGTAAGCTAAAATCTACTTCCAAACACACTCCGCCCACACCACCTAGTAGAGAAGAAAAAAAAAAGAAAAAAGTCTAATGGTTAAATTTAGTTAATTTACATTTTAACAATATATACATATAGCCAATTCGATTTTATCTTATACATATATATAATTATTAAACAAAAATATATAAAAAACATGAATCTAAAGCTCAAAATAAGAGTACAAAACTGTAGAAATATAGAAAAAAAATGTGATGCTATATTTGAGAATGTAATTGAAAATATTATGAATATTAATGTAGTCATGATTTTGTATGTAATAGGCATTATAATTTGTGATTTAATATATCATTTGAAGGAATTATATGTCATATATGCGTCCGAAATTATAGTAAGAAGTATAGTGTATATTGTATGTAAAACCGTTATAACAGTGGAGTTTCCCAATGCTAAAAATAGACGTAAACAAATAAAAGTACACCTAAACTTACCTGTCGAGAAAATGGGTCATTTGTACCGTGTAATTAAACAACATGTGATTGGCATTAAATGTAGAAATAGTTTACCGCTACGTACTCAAGATAATTATAAACACAAAAATATGGGTGGTAAAACAGCGATGTACCCGTGGAAATCATATGTCATTTTATTATATGAAATATTAATATATTTGCGGAACATAATATTCCAAGTAAGAATCATGTTATCAATATGTTGGACTACAAAACCAATCCACAACTTTAAAAGCAAATGCATCAATGAAATACCTCTATTTATAGTCATTTCTTATCAGCAAATAAAAGAGATGATATATACAAGGGTACAAATGAAAACATTACACCGTGAAAGTACATATAAAGATTTCATACAAAAAAATGAAATGTTCTTACCTTATGTAATCAGAAAATCGTCTATTGTCCTTTTACCAGTACATAACTTTTCGAATTTACTCTTCGTAATATTTATAAAGCACACTTACATTATTTACATACACAAACATAGAATAGTCTATAAAAATAAATCGGTAAATCCCAATATATATATCGTAGTAAAGTCGATGGTTATAAAATGTATAAACATTAATACACACGTGGCAGAAAGTTCACCCACGAGCAATTACAAGGTCAATTATTACAAATATACAAATCAAAACATGGAGTGGAATGTTAGGAGAATGTGTAATGTATACAGTAATATTGTAAATATAAATGTGAAAAACGAAATGTACTTATGTGAGATATTTCTCATCATGTACAAGAAAGAAAATTGTGTTTGTAAAGGTTTGACTTTTTTGTTCATATGTGTTGTTGTAAAGTTATTTTTCATAAAATTTATAAACATTACCCGTGTGGTAGAAAGTTCATTCAAGAGCGGGTACAAGGTCAATTATTATAGCTATAGAAATCAATACATAGTGGGCAATGTAAGGAGAATTTGTAATGTATACATTGTAAATATAAAAGTGAGAATCAAAACGTACCTATGTCCGAAATTTGTCATTATGTGTAAATATGAAAATTGTGTTTGTAAATATTTGACTTTTTTGTTCAGATGTGAGATTTTATTCGAAATTAATTTGATCATTTTGTTATATGATAATGTCCAACAATATAATTATTTTTTGCACCCTCAACGTAAATGGGATGCAGATGAAAGATAAACAACGAAGATTGTTACAATGGATAAAAAATCAAAATTGTTCAATTGTATTTCTGCAAGAAACACACTTTAATTACGAAAGTAAATGTTTTATTGAAGAACAGTCAGATTATCAATGTTTTTGTAGTCATGGAAATAACTCAAGTAGGGGGGTGGCTATTTTAATAAGAAATCAATTAGATTACGAAATTATAAGTCAATTTATAGATACTGAAGGAAGAATAATTTGACTGAATATAAATGTAAAAGATACTATATTTACCCTAGTTTGTTTATATGCACCAAATTGTAAAACAACAAAAAATAATTTCTTTAAAAAAGTAAATACCTTTTTAAAAGATCACGGAATAGGAATACCTATGATCGCAGGAGACTTTAACGAAACATTAAAGGAAATAGATAGAAGAAGCAACAGTGGTAAAACAAAATATCAGACGGTAAATAGTCTTAAAACGTTATTGAAAACAAATGATTTAATTGATATCTGGCGAGAACTCAATAGTAATAAACGACAATTCACTTGGCGCAGAAAAGACAAATCACAAGCTAGTAGAATTGATTATATTTTAGTTAATAAAAATTTCAAGTCTAGAATCAACTGGTGTAAAATTAAACCAGTATGTATTAAATATACAGATCATCAAAGTGTATTCTTAAATTTCTTATCAAGTGTGGAAGAAAAAGGTAAGGGTTTTTGGAAGATAAATAATTCAATTTTAAATGATAAAGACTATCAAGATAAGATAAACGACATAATATTAAAATATTCCGCTAAAATCAATAATGATTTAAAAAACTGCAGACTATTATGGGACGCGCTTAAGGTAGAAATAAGAGAGATAACTATGACGTTTAGTAAAATAAAAGCGAAAGAAACAAGGGAGCTAACGAGAACTTTAGAAAAGACATTAGAAGCTAAACTAGCATGCAGTGACACTGCAGATATAGATAATAAAATACTAAACAATGAAATAGACAAGTTAGAAAAAGAGTTAGAACAAATTTACGAGCAAAAGGCAAAAGGCGCGCAGATTAGATCTCGGGAGAAATGGGTAGAATTTGGTGAAAAAAACAATGCTTATTTTTTAGGTTTAGAAAAGAAACGACAAATTAAAAAGTCGATCACAAAATTATTAGATGATGAGGGGAACATAATTACAAACCAAAAAGACATTTTAGATAAAATAAAATATTATTACAAAAAGTTGTATACATCAACAAACCCAGATAAACAGAACTTAAATGATTATATATATAGAACAAAACTAGAAAGTAAAGTCAATCAAGAAGATTTGAATGTATGTGATGGACAGTTATCGGTGGAAGAATGTACAGAGGCTATTTTTAAAATGAAATTAAATAAATCTCCCGGCATAGACGGATTAACGGTAGAATTTTATAGGACATTTTGGGAAAGTATAAAATATTTGATAGTCTTTATTTTAAATAAGTGTCACGAAGATAGGCAACTGTCTTTTTCTCAAAGAACAAGTGTACTAACTCTTTTATTTAAAAAAGATGACCCATTGAAATTAGATAACTATAGACCAATATCTCTATTGAATGTTGATCTAAAACTCCTTTCGTACACTTTAGCTCAACGTTTGAAGAAAATTCTGCCAAAACTTATCAACGAAGATCAAACCGGTTATATTAAAAATAGATTTATAGGTTTTAATTTAAGACAGATTCAAGACATTATAGATTATTCAAACATTTATAAGATAGAAGGGGCAATTATCTTTTTAGATTTCTCAAAAGCTTTTGATTCTTTAGAATGGGATTTTATGTTTTCAACACTAAAACATTATGGGTTCAATTATTCTTTTGTTACTTGGGTGGAAACATTATATAATAATATACAAACCTGTGTGATAAATAATGGATGGATATCTGAAATTTTTAAAAACACTAGAGGAAACCGTCAAGGATATCCTTTATCTGCCCTTTTATTTGTTATTTCCGTGGAAATTATGGCATTAAGGCTTAGAGAAAATAAAAATATTAACGGGATAAAAGTAAAAATTGATGATAAAGCACACATCATTAAACTATCTCAATTAGCAGACGACACAACGTTATTTGTGAGTTCCAAAACTGATCATATAGCTTTAGCCATGAATGAAATTGAAATATTTGGGTCATTTTCAGGGTTAATTCTAAATAGAAATAAAACAGGGCATATGGATCGGTAAACTAAAAAATTGCAAAGACAAAATTAGAGGTATTAAATGGACACAGAATCCTGTTAAAGCATTAGGTATATTCTTTGGACATAACAAGGAAGAATGTCAAAAACTTAACTGGGAAAAGAGAATTGAAGAAATGAAAAATCAATTTACAGCATGGGGAAAAAGAAATCTAACTATTATGGGGAAAATTCTTATTATAAAAACACTCATCCTGCCGAAATTTACCTTCTTAGCCAGTTCATGTGTAGTACCAAAGATGTATATAAAAGAAATTGAATCTTGTTTTTACAGATTTATCTGGAATGGGAAGCCGGATAAAATCAAAAGATTAACTTTAATAGGGGATTATGAAAAGGGGGGGGGGGGAATATGGTTGATATAAACAGTTATTTTAAATCGCTCAAAGTGTCATGGGTCAAAAGACTGCTTAATTCAAAAACATTAAATTGGAAAGTTATACCAAGAAAATATTTTGATAAATTTGGAAAAAACTGGCTAATTTTTAAAATGAATATGGACAATGGTAAATCAATAGAAAATTTTAATGATATCCCAGAGTTCTATAAAGAAATAATAACCTGTTGGGTAGAATTTGGAGGTGGACAAACAAAAACACCAACTAATTTTAGAGAGATAAGAAACCAAAATATTTCGGGAAATAAATATATAAAATTTAATAATAAAAGTTTAATTTATAAAAACTGGATTGATAGCAACCTGTTGTATGTGAACGACATAACTGACGAAAATGGAAGGATATCACAAGACTATTTGATAGAGAAATTGAAAAATAAAATTAATTTTTTTAGTGAATTTAGTCGACTAAAAAAGGCAATTCCTAAAGAGTGGTATGTGCAATTATCAGAAGAAAAATCTGTGAAAACTACTATTAATATAAAAAAAAGAAAATATTATTTCTGCTGGTAGGGTGATTGATATGGATAAATTAGTTAACAAAGATTTTTACAATATTATCAAAAACAAAGTTTTTATCAAACCTATAGGTATACATTTTTGGACAACTTACTTGGATATCCAAGATTTTCAAAATATAACAGACTTATATGAATTTATTTTTAAAATTTTGTTAGAAAACAAATTGAAAATATTTAGATGGAAACTATTACAATTTATTATTCCAACCAAATCACATCTGTTCAAATGGAAAATATCAACTGACAGTTTATGTAATGTTTGTAAAGTAGAAGAAGATTATGATCACTTTTTCATGTCGTGTAAATATTTAGACATATTTTGGAATAAAATAAATGAAATGTTAAAAAAGGTCCAATTTGAAAACAATATCAGACTTCAACATTTAGTATTTGGGTACAAAATTTTCGACAAAGAATATTTTCACCTAAATTATTTTTTAACTATATTGGCATTTACAATTTACAAATCCTATTATGTATCGGAACAAAAGACAAAGACAATTGATGTTTATCTGTTATTTAAAAATGAATTTCAAAGAAAAATGAAGGAAAATAAATTACTAGGAATGAATTCATTGTTCAATCATATATTAAATAAACTGTGATCATAACTTATGCAATAGAATATATTAGAATAAAATAGTTTTATATGCAATTATAGTTTTGAGTATTTCCCTGGATATTCAAAACAGAATTTCACAGGGATACTTCAGAGGAACTTGGACTCTGAAGTAAAAATGTAACAAGATATTTACTAAATAAAATCTGTGATATTGAAAAAAAAAATAACTGGTTGGCTCTTATTCAGGATAATATGTCAGAGTGGGGCGACCATTTAACTTGCAGGGGGGGGGGGGTATGGTTTTTTGTTTCGTTCAGAATTTTTTTTTCGGACAACACGAGATAGATTTTTTTTTTCCAGAATTTAACATTAGGTTATATGTCACAAACTCTGAATCAGATTTTTTTTTCCTCCACCAAAATCAGAATATTTTTTTTAGCAACATTGGGAATCAGAATATTTTTTTTAGAAAAAAACCATAACCCTTCAAGTTCAATGGTCCGTCCCTAACCGCGGATTGTTGTTTCAGTGAGCACTCTATAATTACCGCTTAAAGTTAGTTCTCAGTCGGTAAAATTTCAGCGTTAAACAATCGAAGATTCTCAGATCGAAAGTTGGATTATGTCATTTTCACGCGAAATTATCTCCCTTCGATTTCTACACACCTTTATTTTTGTGAAATAAATTATGCCAACGTTGAACGTGGATAAATAGTAGAAGTACCTTTTATTTTATGCGAAAATGATGTGGAATTTGCTAAAAAATAAACCTTGATTTAACGTATACGACCTAAATCGTAGTTTTTGGGGCTAGTTTAATCACCGAAATGAACCGAAATGGACCAAAATGAATCGAAAAGGAATAATAATGGACCGAAGTGGAGACATAATGAACCAAAATGGACCGAAATGGAGATATTATGAACCAAACTTCATCAAAATAAAGCAGTTATGGATAGAAATGGACCCATAAACGCCCGAAATTGACAAATAACAGATCCGATTTTCTCTCAATTTTTGTCACATTTTATATTCTAAAACAATGAAACTTCAATTGAGAAACTGAACAAAATATCAAACCCCGATACTGAAGAACAAGTGAAGTTGCTCCGGGCTCCTTTTTAAAAGAGTCAATTATACACTGGGGACAGGAGGCAGTTAATTTCGTTTGTTTTATATGTATTGTGTATTTCATTACTTTTTATTTTATTTGTATTTGTAGCCATTGATCCTCCATTGGGCGTAAAGTGTTAAGAAAAATTAGAAATTTTTGAAACAATAATTTATGGCTGAAAATGTTTTTAAGATAGAGTGCGAGTGAAAAAATCGCGACAAACAATAAAAAGCAGAAAGAAAAAGAAAAAAGAAAAAAAAGAAAGACATGTTTATTTATTTGTGGCTGAAAATCTTTAAGATAAACATATGTCTTTCTTTTTTTCTTCTTTCCTTTTCTTTCTTTTTGTTTCTTTGACTTTGTCATGTCTATTGCATCGGCGTCTTCTTACTTTTACATAAAGTTGGTTGTTTATTCTTGAAGATAAAGCGGCACCAATAAATAATTAAAATTTGGGAAAAAGTACATTGTTCTTCCTCATTTTGAAAGTCCTGTGTCAGGAGAGGATCAAGCATACATCAAAATTCATAGAGACAAATTGTAATTTCTTGCCAGATAAAAAAGATGAACAAGATGGCCAAACGGTAAAGACATTAAGGCGTTTTACTTGCATGCTTTTCATTTATTACACTTGTATTATTATTTATATCTAGTAAAAATTAAGCGTCCATCTCTTATTAAATGATTTTCAAATTTACATATATCTTGTAAAATTAAGCGTCCATCTCTCATAGAGGGAAACGTTAAAACTTTGTAATAGACTGAAAGAGAAGTAACGGAGTGTTGTAGCTATATATAGAAAACATTCAGCATTGACGAAACTGAACTATTTTGACCAGCCAGATATCACTGACACAGTAACAAAGGTGATGATTCCATATGTATGAACCCCCCTCATAGAGGGTGTGCCGGGGGTAGAATAGGCACCAGGTTTCTCCGCCCTAGAGGCACTAGTCCTCTAAAAGGGGTCAACCCCGCGGGAACCCCGGGGTATAGAAATGGGACCGGGAGCTTCTTCGGCTTGAAGGGGCGTCCGTCGGTTGTGCGGGATGTATAAATTCACAACCAACCCGTCCTGCGGATGAGACGTAAATAAAACCGAGGTTCCGTGTTGAGAGATTGCACGCACGTTAAAGAACCCAGTGTAACAGCTCATTATGAGCATTATGCTCATGATAAGTGGTCCATAAGAGATCTGTTGCACTGGCAAAATTATCCGTCCCTACCCATCACCTTTCCTTGTTTCGAGTCCCGTGGCGTTTCAAATTTTAAATGTTCTCGTCCTAAATATAGCTGAAAAATTGCTCGCTGGACGTTAAACACCAATCAATCAATCAATCAATCAATCAATCAATCAATCAATCAATCAATCAATCAATCAATCAATCAATCAATCAATCAATCAATCAATCAATCAATCAATCAATCAATCAATCAATCAATCAATCAATCAATCAATCAATCAATCAACCATATGTATGAAAGCATTTTATTGTATTCGAAAATGAGGATAGCTTATATAATTAGAAAAAATATACAAAAAGCTAAAAAAAAACACTTTTGTTGAATTTAGCAATATCTTGCATAAATGCATGTCATTGGAGACAATGTACCATGCTGTGGTCTCTGATTGGTTAATTACCGTTAGACAGGTGTCAAAAGGTCTCGTGCTGATTTCAATTTGTCCACTTCCTATTAAACATGTACACCTGTTTGACTAATTTAGAACTCACAATATGGTTTTCATTTTGCTCTGGGCTGCATTCCTTTTTGTTGATTTGTTTGTAAAATTACAACAACAAAATATATATATCAAAAGTTATAAAAATTGGGTTTATTTACATCCCAAGAGATATAAAATATATTTGTATGAATATGACTTTGTCTAAAATTTAAAAACTAGATGCATTTTTTTGTAGAGTCAGCCAATACAAATTTAAGATTTATCTTAATTTGAACTTGTTGTCTTTTGTCCATTACTTCATAAAGCAGTCGTTATAACTTCGAGAATGAAATCTAGCGTTATGTTGGCCAGGGGCGTTATGTTGGTCAAAAGTTATCTAATTTATTGTATCAATGTATGCCGTTCTCTTGTTCTTTCAAGGCAGATTTCAGTCTTGTGTGAGTCAATTTCGGTTAATTATTGCTCCATTTCGGTTCATTTTGTCTCCATTTCAGTCCGTTATCACTCCATTACGGTCCATTGCAGGGGCGGATCCGGGGGGGGGCCCACCCGGCGCGCGTCCCCCCCTAAAATTGGAAAAAAATATGATTTTTTGGCGTAAAATCGTGATTTTTCATACGAAATACCCCAAAAATTTTCGCGCCTCCCTCCGCTCGGCGCAATTTTTTAAAGTGCGCCCCCCTAACTTGAAATCCTGGATCCGCCCCTGCATTATCACTCCATTTCGGTGATTAGACTAGGCGTATTTTTTGCATAAATTTATTTGTACACGGGTCTCTTTATACATTGTGTGTATAACCCCGTTGAGAATACCATGCCAACCAGGGTCGATGTTTTGTGAAATTCTTTGCATTGGAGTGACACCTAGCGGAGGTGGCAGTCGCTCCTTTACGGTCGCAATGTAGTATGGAGACAATTCTGAAGAACAGTCAGTGGCAGTGTTCAAATCTCCGACCAAGAGGTAAAAATGTTTGAAATTACATTATATCCGGGTGGAGGGGAATCAGTAGCACCTGTTCTCAGTTGTCAACTGAGTTTAATCACTTCTACTTTCGTTTTTGCATACTCTTAATAGGCATATCAGTGGAAAAACTATTTTCCACATTTAATCAATCTTGTATTCCTGATCCTGAAAACATCAAGCCAACTCCTTCATCATCACATTTCAAACTTTATTTTTCACTGGTCATCGGTAAATTGAGGTTAATTACCATGTAAATATTAATTAAAAAAAAAAAAAAATTGCAAAGAAAGACAACTCAAATTGTTTTAAATACTATTATCACAAATTACTATAAAAGGAAATAAATCTAATTAGTCTTCCACATTTTCTTCTTGTATGCTCTGTTTCAAATTAATGTGATTTTCTATAAATCTGAAAATAAAATTTAAATACTGCAAACACTAGTCCTATAATATATGACCTCACATTTATTAAGTCTAATTTTAACATTTTCATGTTGATTTTTTCATTTTTATTTAAATAAAAAATAAAAATGAAAAAATCAACATGAAAACGTTAAAATTAGACTTTATAAATGCGAGGTCATATATTATAGGACTACTACAAACACCAAATATAACTGATTTTTATCTCACCTGACCAAATTTTGCCATCGGGTTTCATCAGTCGTTTGTCTGGTCGTCTGTCCTTATCTTTTCACATTTTAATCTTCTCCTCAGAAAAGCCAATTTAGACCAAACTTTGGTGGAATGGTCCTTGGATGGCCCCTTTAAAAAATTGTGTCCGGTGATCCCGACTTCCAACCAAGATAGCTGCCAAGCTAAAAATAGAAAAAAGGGGGGATGAAATTTTAATTGTCCATTGCTGCTTTAGTATAAGTCAAAATGAGCTCAAATTTTAACTGCAGCTACATGGCAAGGAGTAGTCAGTCAGCTGATTGATACCGATTATGCAAATTAGGCATATTTTGATAAAAGATCACATTTAAATCTTCTCCTCTGAAACCGCTGAAACCAAATTAAACCAAACCTGGCAGGCGTGGTTCCTGGGCGTGTCCCTTTCAAAATTGTGTCTGACAGCCCTGCCCTCCATTCAAGATGGCTGCTGTTGCTAAAAATAGAAATTTCTTCAATTGTCAATTGCTGCTTTTGTATAAGTCAAAATGAGCTCAAATTTTACCTGCAGCTACATGGCGAGGAGTAGTCTAACATAATATTCCGTTTTTATTAGCTCACCTGGTCCTCTATAAAGAATGCTCATTTAGTTCCGATCCGTTAACAAACATGGCCACCACAGCCAATTCTTGTTTCTGATTGGTTGATTTCTAAAAAATCGTCTCCTCTAAAACCGCTTTGCCAAATGAATCGGAACTTGGTAAGAAGCATTCTTGAAAGGTCCTCTATAAAGATTGCTCATTTAGTTCCGATCCATTAACAATCATGGCCGCCATAGGCAATTCTTGTTTCTGATTGGCCGATTTTTAAAAATCTTCTCCTCTGAAACCGCTTTGCCAAATGAACCGAAACTTGGTAGGAAGCATCCTTGGAAGGTCCTCTATAAAGATTGCTCATTTAGTTCCGATCCGTTAACAAACATGGCCACCACAGGCAATTCTTGTTTCTGATTGGTTGATTTCTAAAAAATCTTCTCCTCTGAAAACGCTTGGCCAAATGAATCAAAACTTGATAGGAAGCATCCGTGGAAGGTCCTCTATAAAGATTGCTAATTTAGTTCCAATCCATCAACAAACATGGCCACCACAGGCAATTCTCGTTTCTGATTGGTTGATTTCTAAAAAATCTTCTTCTCTTAAACCGCTTTGCCAAATGAATCAAAACTTGGTAGGAAGCATCCTTGGAAGGTCATCTATAAAGAATGTGCATTTAGTTCCCATCCGTTAATAAACATGGCCACCACAGGCCATTGGGGGCATTCTTGTTTCTGATTGGTCGATTTCTAAAAATCTTCTTCTCTGTAACTGCTTAGCCAAATGAACCGAAACTTGGTGGGAAGCAACCAATGGAAGTTTCTGTATTAAATTTCCTCCAAGCAGAATGAAAGGTGAGCGACACGTGCTCAGCCCATTGAGCCTCTAGTATTTTGTAAATTCGAGACATTCAACATTTCATATTTAAATAATGCTCACTTATGATACCCCTGCATATCTTGGGATGGACGGAAGGACAGACAGAGGTAAAACAGTATACCCCCTGTCAGGTGGAGCGGGGGTATAATCAAAACATTGGGGTTCAATTAAGTCTTTTTCAAAATAAATTTATGGTTAAAAAATTACCATTAAATATTTTATTTCTCTATTACAATATCTTACTTCCTATGTTTGAGAATGCTTACAGAATGGGAGAACAAGTCACTGTCACTACTCTCCCCCAAATTCTGAGCCATTGTCAATCGAGGAAGTGGTGCCCCCTGAGAATCAGTTGGCCACTGTGTTTCAGCATCACTAAAACTACAAGTGGGCTCAACTGATTCTCTTGAATCTGAAAGCACTTGACTCTCATTGTTATCATACCTGGAGTTGGTAGATAATTGAGAGTCTGACATGCTTCCAGAATCGAAATGTGTCGAAATGATTTCAGTTTCTGAAAGCACCTGGCTATCCCATTCCAAATTAATGGAAGGTAAAACCAGTGCCTCTCCCACATCATCCTCAGTTAATGGTGGGAAACTGAAGTCATTTTGACTATCTGAATAAAATGACTGAACATTGACAGCAGAAGGAACCTCTACTGAGCTTTCAAGAGGGGCCCAAAAGCTGTCATTGTCATTATATGAACATGTAGAATGTTGAATGTTTAAATCTGAGGACAAAATACTTTCAGTCATTTCAAAATATAATTGTGAAGGCATTATGTCAACTGATTGTAAAGATGGAGTATCTGGCTCCTCAAATACAACATCAATACTTTCATCAGAAAAAGTATTACTCATGTGAAATACAGAATCTGATTGATCTATTGAGCTGCCTGTCACTACTTGACTCTGGTTTACAGCACAATTGTGACATTCACAATCTCTCAACACTGGGGTGTAATTGGTCAGAGTTTCAGGTATTGTTGAATCAAGAGTCACATCACATTGTGTCCTGCATACATATCTGTATATAATGGCAAGTTTACAATTATCTGTAAATAGTTTTACATTTTGTTTATCAAAAAATCCTGGAACCCAAAGCTGACATCTAGCCATTATCTGTAAATTAAGTTAAAAACAGCATTTTACAACCATTTACATGAAGGTGTTAACCCCCCCCTTTTACATAACCCATCATATCAAATTGCTTTATGTATCTCACTGCTCATCCAAAATTTTAGGAAGCAAGTTGAAATTCAATTCAATTTTAATAAAAAATTAAAAGCATAAATCTATATCTTAATAAAATAGCCCTATTGACAGAAAGTGACAGTGACCCCTCCCCCCTTTTTTTTTCTCTGTTAACCTTAAAGACTTTTTTTTCATTACCATACCAACTGATATGAACAATTTGATTTATTTTTAAGTGTCTTTTCAATGAAAATCCAAATGAAATAAAAGTAAAATATCAGCTGTGATTTGGAAAACAGACTAGTATAAGGGAGGTAACTCTTGGTCAATTGTTCATGCAATTTTAATTTAAAATTGGTCGGTTTTCAACGGTTTGGTCAAATAGGCTGAATATCTTCAAATATACCATAAATAAGTTTATCTTCACAAATCTGTACATCAGACAAAACGAGAACGCTAGAACAATATTAATTTTGCAAAAAAACGTACTCTGAATTCTGGAATTTTATCAAAATCATGTTAAATTATTGTTTTTCAAGTATGAAATGGATAATGTATGTGTTGTTCAATATCTACTCTAGTCATCCAGACTATGATTACCAATATCTTCTTTCAAATTAGTACAAAGGATTTTTAAGTTATGTATCAGTGTCTTTTTCACATGCAAATCACAATCCGGAAGTAGAAGAGTTATCATTGTCAGTTGACATGCCTAATCTTAAACTATCCTTAGAGTGTTCAGAGGCAAATAAACAAAAAATCATATTAGTAGGTGATTTTAATTGTCCTGACATCAACTGGGAACAACAAACTGCAACGGGACCAGATAGAGAAATACAACAAGAATTAGCAGACTTGATGAGCTTCCACAACCTAACTCAAGTCCATAATCAACCAACTAGAGAAGGAAACCTGCTTGACCTTGTCTTTGTCTCAAATCATTCACTGGTTAAATCATCAACGAATGTACCAGGAATATCAGACCACAACATCATCATAACCGACATGGAGACGTACCAGGAATAAAAGACCATGACATCATCATAACCGACATGGAGACAAGAGTATATCATCAAAAAAGTAAGCAGAGAAAATGCTTTATTTGCAAAAAAGCAGACTGGACGGCTATACATAAAGATCTATCTTACCTTAATAACAACATAGAAACCATGACCAAAGAAGGAAATAACGTTAACATCCTATGGAACACATTTAAGACAGAAGGAAATAATGTTAACATCCTATGGAACACATTTAAGACAGAAGGAAATAATGTTAACATCCTATGGAACACATTTAAGACAGAAGGAAATAACGTTAACATCCTATGGAACACATTTAAGACAGAAGGAAATAATGTTAACATCCTATGGAACACATTTAAGATGAAACTCTTCGAATCATTAGAGAAAAACATCCCTAGTAAAGAAATAAAAGGAAACAAAAACATCTCATGGATTAGAAGGAAAGAAAAGAAAATGATCAAGAAAAAACAGAGGCTCTATAAGCAAGCAAAGAAACACAATAAATGGACAAACTATAGAGTGTACCAAAAATAATGTAAACGCCATCTAAGTAAGGCAGAGTCTGACTACATAAATACAAACATCATAGAGGGACTTGAGAACAACAGCACACAGAGTCTGACTACATAAATACAAACATCATAGAAGGACTTGAGAACAACAGCACAAAACCCTTCTGGTGCTACATAAAATAAAAACACCAAGACTCCTGTGGTATAGTGCCACTTAAAAAGGGGACAGGCTCTATAAGCAAGCAAAGAAACACAATAAATGGACAAACTATAGAGCATACCAAAAAGAATGTAAACGCCATCTAAGGAAGGCAGAGTCTGACTACATAAATACATAGTGCCACTAAAAAAGGGGACACAATTAATCAGTGATAGCAAAGGAAAGGCAAATCTTCTCCTCCAACAATTCATGTCAGTATTTACCCAAACAACTGACACAACCTTACCATCAACAAAGATACAATGCAAAAACAAAATCAAACCAATTATCATAAAGTAGGAAGGACTAGAGAAATTACTATCAAAGGTCAACCCATCAAAATCATCTGGACCTGATAATATACCTAATAGAATACTCAAAGAATGTGCTGTCCAACTAGCACCTATATTACAAAAAATCTTCAAAGTATCAATCGACACAGGAGACCTACCAAAAGACTGGAGAGATGCCAACATATCCAGCATATTTAAAAAGGGAGATAAACACTGACCAGAAAACTATGGGCCTGTATCGTTAACTTCTGTTCCATGTAAATTATTAGAACATATGATATGCAGACATCTCATGAAGAGCTAAAGTAGCTTCACTTGGTTTTTTTAACTGTATATTCAGCAATTATTAAAAAAATTCTGTGTACATAAGGATTTGTATAGTTGAAAGGATATGAATCTCGTATTTTCTCGCTTTATCTCGTTTGGCGATGTTTTATGCTACAACAGAACAAAAATTAATTCATACATTTTGAAATGCCTTGAGAATTCGTAGGAAAATTTACCAATTACACCAAAGTGCTATGCATCGTCTATATACTACACTACACAAAACATTCCTTGGATTTGCCGATATAGGTTCAATGGAAAAAAAGAGAAGAAAAAAGTACAGTATATTGAGTTTCATACATCTAAAAACATATTAAAAATGATAAAACAAAGAAACCAATGACGCCAAGTTTTGTTCTATATATCGAATACACATTTACACACTTTGGTATGTCGATTTCATGTAAATAAGGAAATTTATTGATTTCTAAATAGGCCACCCCCATTTCTGCCTATAACGCCACCATTTTGACAAATGATGGTAAACAATCCTTAAATAAATACAAATCGGGAGCACTCTTTTCAATAAAACTCATTCTATTCATTGAAAAATATTTATACATGTATTATCACAAAAATGACGGCTCCGCTTCAATATTCGGTATGATGAGAGAAGAGAGAAGTTTGAAATTTAAATTTGAGTCTTGACCGTCCATAATAGGCGGGATTATGAAGGTCAAAAGGGCAAATCGATTAATGTCAGTTATGGGTGATACATCTATAGTCTGGTTGGTGACTCTGAAAATAGGGAAAACAATTATTTAAAAATCAGGGATTTGCTTTCTATTGCTCTTTTTAACATTTTAGGCACACATTATTTAATACATATCTGAGAAAAAATTGTCAAGGAAATAATTCAAATAATAAAAAAAATCTCCATAGGGCCCAATACTAATTTTATCAGATTGTATGTAAAGGAGGCTGCCATTATAATGAACAGCCTTACCTGTTCTTTCCTGTCTGTTGTTATGCTAATTTCAGTCACATGGGAATGTCGTATTAGGTTAAAGATTCAAGATGTTTTGAATAATTGATAAACAATTTGACCATATGATATTTGTTTGTAAACAATTAATAACTGCTGGTCACATGAGACCCTTATATGGAAATGTCCCTTGTTATTCACTCCTGCTGATTTATAGCAAATTTTAAATTAACACTTAAAAAAATGATACTAAAATAAAATAAATGATAATTTCGTGAAAGTATAATTTATATAAATATATAAATTAAATAATATTCTTATTTGATACTTGTTTTCTTCCAAAAATTAAACAATTCATATACAACGTTAATTTCTTATAGGCAAATTAGATAAACATTTTTTTCATGACAGTGGGGGGCCCGGGTGGCTCAATGGTTTTTTAAATTTGTAAATTACAAAAAGGGTGCACTCGACTCGCAACCGCAAGTGATAAAGTTTACCAGTTGCTTGCCCATGGTTGTGGTTCTCTCCGGGTACTCCAGCTTCCTCCACCACTAAAACTGGTCGCCATGATATAGCTGAAATATTGTTGAAAGTAGCGTTAAAACACCAAAAATAAAATATCAAAATCAAATCATGACAGTGAGGTTGAAACTACTGATATGTACTGGTCAGAATATACAACATTTTCAGGTAATTTTGTTCTCTTTTATTAACCTCTATACACATAAAGGGAATGGGTAGTTTGCATGTATTTTAAATGCTCCACAATCAGTTATGTAATAATGTATCATCATTATTGATTTTTACCTGAACAGGTGTGAATCTAATTTGAATATTGTCCATATTTGGTATGGTCAGTATGTCAACATCTGATATAACATGCTAATGATGAAATCAGCTGACTTGCTGTTTGTCAATACTGACCACATGTTGCTGTTCATTTCAGTAGTACTTACTCCCATGTTTGTTACATGACAAAATGACAGAATTTTACAATTGAGTCCTATGGCAAACTTTTTTTATTCTTTAATGAATTTTTTTGAAAAATTCACCTATAATATGTATTAATCAGTCCTTAATATAAATATAATTAAAAAATAAATCTGATAACCCGTTGATTTTTTAGGAATTGTTTTCCCTATTTTCAGAGTCACCAAACAGACTATACAAAAAGTTGATACTTTATTATCCCCTCGCCAACGAAGTTGCAAAGGGATATAGTAACGCTACTCTCTGTTCGTCCATCCTTCCTTCCTTCCTTCCTTCCTTCCTTCCGTCTGTCCGTCCTTCGTAGCATCCTTGTGAACACCCTAGAATCAATTATCCTTCAATGGATTTTGACTGAACTTGGTACATGTACTTAGTCCTTAGGAGAATCTGGACCCCTATTGATTTTCAAGGTCAAAGGTCAATGTCATCGGGTCAAATTTTTACCGCGGAACGTCCTTGTGAACACTCTAGAATCAACATCCTTCAATGGATTTTGACCAAACTTGGTACATACATGGTCTTTAGGAGAATCTGGAACCCTATTGATTGTCAAGGTCACCGGGTCAAATTTTTACCGCACAACATCCTTGTGAACACTCTAGAATCAAGATCCTTCAATGGATTTTGACCAAACTTGGTACATACTTAGTCCTCAGGAGAGTCTGGAACCCTATTGATTTTCAAGGTCATAGGTCAAAGGTCAATGTCACCTGGTCAAATTTTTACTGCATAACATCCTTGTGAACACTCTAGAATCAACTTCCTTCAATGGATTTTGACCAAATTTGGTACATACTTAGACCTTAAGAGAATCTGGAACCCTGTTGATTTTCAAGGTCAAAGGTCAAGGTCACAGGGTTTAATTTTTAGGTGAGGGGATATGCCACGCTTTGCGTTGCCGTTGTTAACTCACCTGACCCGAAGGGTCATGTGAGCTATTGCCATCACTTGGCGTCCGTTGTACATCGTAAACTTTTTCAAAAATCTTCTCCTCTGAAAGTACTACACCAATGGAAACCAAACTTGGTCAGAATCATCACTAGGGTGTCTAGTTTCAAAATTGTGTCCGGTGATCAAGGTTTGAAGCTAAGGAAATATTTTAGGGGCCAAGTGGGCCCCTACCAAATTAATTTTGGTAGCCCACACAATTTGTTAGGGGTCCATCAGAAACTATAATTTAATAAAAAAGATAAAAAATTTCCAAAGCGATTTCCTTAAAATAAACTTATTTTACATACACCAATACACTATGACTGACTTCAGAAATTTATAGTTGAAATCAAATTTCGGGGCGATTTAGAGCTTGACAGATAGTGTGGACGTTTGTAGCTTGTACATCCTGTAGTAAATGAATTTTTATTTATTTTGTTCTTTGCAATATGAACAAGCCATGCCGGTTTCAGTATCAACTAACCATGGACGGGTTTTGTTTCCATTCCTTTAAAAATTGTCAAAGCGTTTGGACTTTTCGTTATCTCTAAAATATTGTGTTCTCTGTTCATTTTGCCTTTTAAGAGGCCCAGAGTTCCCCAAAAAGAACTGACTTAAATCGGCTTGGCGAAACATTTCGCCAACCGGATATTTTGAACGAACATGTAAAATTAAAAATCAAAGTCGGAAAAGTGTACTATAAAATTCCATAATCTGACTCAACAGAAAACTGCATGGTTTGTGCAATATAAAGACAAGAGAGAAATCATTGCTGTTAAAAGAATTATTTGTTACCTAATTCCCTTTACAACAACAACTAAATTCTTTATTTCAATCCTTAAATGATGCAAAATTAATGTAAAAATTGACATCCTTATACAGAGGTGTTAAATAGAACAGTCGTAAATCTCCTTAACTGGAGATAAGATTCACATACATCAAAATAAGCTGGTTCCCAGGCTACTACACTTCGTTACTCTAAGTTCATAGAGCGAAGCATAATATAAGCGGTTATCAGTTTAATATCAAAGCCAAAAATCGGGTCTTAAAATCGATCGATGGAAATGTCAATATTTTTCAGATTTCGATCTTGGTGAATGGGAATTATTACATCTAGATTTACACTTTTTTATTTTTTTCTAATTTTCACTCGCCAAGTGGACGACTGAGATGAGATTTTTAAGGGCCCACACTGAAATTTACTCGCTAATGGCGAGTGGGCGACCGCTAATTTCAAACCCAGGTGATGCCGTGCACCAACCAACATGGCCGCTGTTACTAAAAATAGAACATGGTAAAATTGCATGTTTTGGGTAATAACTCAAAAACTGTTAATAATATCAAAATTCTGAAATGGGGTAAAAATGATCAGCACAGCAAGATCTACCTACCCTGCAATTTTGAAGTAAATCTGATTACCCATCTTGGAGTTATTGCCCTTTTTTCATCAAATTTGTAAAATTTTAATACTTTTCGTCTTATATTTCAAAAACTATAAGAGATAAAGGTTAAGTTTAAATTGCAAAAATGTGCAGCATGTCAAGATCTACCCACCCTGCAATTTTGAAGTAAATCCCATTACCCATTTTGGAGTTATTTCCCTTTTTTCATCAAATGTCAGTCAACATTTCACATTTTAATCTTCTCCTCAGAAACCACTGGGCCAATTGCAACCAAACTTTGGTGGAATGGTGCCTTCAAAAATTGTGTCTGGTGATCCCGACTTCCAACCAAGATGGCCGCCAAGCTAAAAATAGAAAAAAGGGGGGATGAAATTTTAATTGTCCATTGCTGCTTTAGTATAAGTCAAAATGAGCTCAAATTTTAACTGCAGCTACATGGCAAGGAGTAGTTTAACATATGTTCTGGGTTTTTGTGTGAAATTTTTCTTTCAGCCGATTTATACCGATTATACAAATTAGACATATTTTGATAAAAAATCACATTTAAATCTTCTCCTCTGAAACCACTGAACCAAATTAAACCAAACCAGGCAGGGATGGTCCCTGGGTCGGTCCCTTTCAAAATTATGTCCGATAGCCATGCCCTCCATCCAAGATGGCCACCGTTACTAAAAATAGAAATTTCTTCAAATGGCCAAAACTGCTTTATTTTAAGCCAGAATGTGTCCAAATTTGAACTGTATAAGCATAATGATGAGCTTTTTAACATATATTATGGGATTTTTTATGAACTTTGAACTTTTGCCGATTTTGACCGATTATGCAAATTAGAAAAAAGGGGGGATGAAATTAAAAAAAAATCTTCTCCTCTGAAACTACTGAGCCAATCTCAACCAAACTTTACTGAAATGATCCTTGGGTGGTCCCCTTCCAAAATTATGTCTGACATTTCAGACCTCCGACCAAGATGGCCACCACAGCCGAACTTAATTTAACATAGGACCCTATGGGAAATTCCCATAAAAATCTTCTTGTCTGAAACCATTTCCTCAATAAGAACAAAATATTGATGAAATAGTCATTGGATGGTTCTCTTCCAAGAAAATTTTGTGCGGTTTGGCCCTTCGACCAAGATGGCCCCCACAGCCG
This sequence comes from Bathymodiolus brooksi, assembly GCA_963680875.1. NCBI lineage: Eukaryota > Metazoa > Mollusca > Bivalvia > Mytilida > Modiolidae > Bathymodiolus > Bathymodiolus brooksi. The sequence continues at coordinate 78,621,143 of OY804590.1, forward strand.
AACTTAGCTTAACATAGGACCCTATGGGAAATTCACATAAAAATCTTCTTGTCTGGAACCAGTTGCTCAATTGGAACCAAACTTTGATGGAATAGTCATTGGATGGTCCTCTTCCATAATTGTGTCTGGTGGTCCCGCCCTCTGACCAAGATGGCTGCACAGCTATGCTTAGTTTAACATAGGACCCAATGGGAAATTCACATAAAAACCATCTTGTCTGGAACCAATAGCTCAATTAGAACCAAATTTTGATGGAATAGTCATTGGAAGGTACTCTTCCAAAATTGTGTCCGTCAGTCGCGCTCTCCCACCAAGATGGCCGCCAGAGTGCAGTTGCGTTGTTATTGAAAGCAGCTTTATCCAGGTGAGCGATTACAGGCTCCTGGGAGCCTCTTGTTATAATATTAATGATTGGTATTTAGGACAAATACTTTCACTTTATACCTGTAATTATGGTTTTATATATTTACAAATACTGGTTTAAAATGTTGAAGTGATGAACATTTCCACCATTAATCAAGGCACGCATATCATCAACGAATCATAAGCACTATGGGTAATCTCACTTGTTCTCGCCACGCAACATACTTGAAATACATACAATCTATGTTAAATCTCGTGAGATTCTTATCCTTTCTACTATACAAATCCTTGGTATACAGTATATAGTGACATTATTGCTTCAGATTAAACCCGGAAGGTATTTTTCTCCGACATGATGTGTACAAACCAATGCTGTGGGTGTGTATGTAGCCCTAGAGAGATCTTTACCTCCTGTCGCTGTAGTATATAAAAGTTACAGATGTGTCACTGGACTGGTCGACTTTCTCAATTCAGCTTCATATAAATTAATTGGTTCGTAAATTGAGGGGGTTGTGCAATGATATCAGAGAATGCAATAAGTCATATTTTTACAAGATGATTGGATCTTCATTGCCAATAAATGAATACAGATTCTTCTACAATTAAATTTATGAAAATGTTAAAAATTTAATATGATACAGTGTCCTATGAACGGTCAGTAATTGGGGGACAAAATTGAAGAGAGGACTGGAAAGTAGGGGGAGGGTGCAAGTTATGGTTTAACAGCAGATCCTTAAACTCCTTTTTTTGTGTGATTTTTTTTCTTTTAGAACATAAAAAATGAAAATTCCTTCTTATATTTTGTCTTTTTTGTGTCGGCATCAAAATATTATTATCTTAGAAAAAAAAAGCACAGCCTTCCCTAGACCTTTCAAGTGAAATGATTGGTCCCTTAATCCTTAAGCAACAAACTTGCTCTTTAAAGTTCATAGGTCCTATGATGACTCAAACGATTACACTGTATTGTTACACCACCTAAATTTGGGCAGATTTTCGTAAGGACTGACACAAGATTGGTATTTTGTGTTAGAAAATTAATGAGGACTGACATTTTTTTCACCAGGACTACCAAAGACATATGGTATTTCTTGAAACCTTTTATTATCATCGCTCTACATGAACCTTTTACCAGAAAATCGTATGGTTCATGACTAAATAACACTGAAGTTTATTTGATTCCTTTATTAGTACTACATGTACTCATAATCCACAAAATTGCAGGAAAAAAATATGTTGATAAAGTACCTGTGATTAATCTATACTTTTGTGTTTATTTTGGATTTTAGTCGAACTACATTTGTAGAACAAGAAGACACAGACTCTTATCAACAATCATAAACGTGAGTACTTTCATAAATTATAAAATATGTTTCACCATACCATCATAGTCTAGAACTAGAACAAGAAGACACAGACTCTATCAACAAACTACTGTACACGTTAAATCATAAACGTGAGTACTTTCATAAATTATAAAATATGTTTTACCATACCATCAGAGTATTTTCCCTGTTATTATGGATACATCACATCATCACATCAGGGGCTCTCGAGGTTTGATTTACAACTACCTGTGCAGTCAGTGCCTATCGCCACTAAAGTTGTACAAGTTCGAACCCCGCTCATGGCGAGGTGTAGTCGATACAACATTATGTGATAAAGTTTGTCAGTGACTTGCGGCAGGTCTTTGGTTTTTCCCAGGTATTTCGGTTTCCTCCAGCAATAAAACTGACAGCCATGAAATAGCTGAAAAGTTGGTGAGTTGGTGTTAAACAACAATCACTCACTCCCTATATTATAAATAAACTGTTAACTGAAAAACGGCTGCACTATCAAATCTGACTAGTTTAAGATATGGGGGCGGGGGGCAGGGCATGCTTTCATTACAACATTGTCTTGTTTTCATTCTGGACATTTTTTATGTGTTTTTTTCGTAGATTGTGACAAGGGCTTATCAAGTAGTAGTAATATAGGAATATGAATAAAAATGATTTCTATATCGAAATTAAGACTTTACAACAACGCTACTCACGAAGTTATAGGACCGCATCAGTGGCATAGTGGTCAGCGTGATCGCCTCTAGTGCAGTAGATTGTGGGTTCGAGCCCCGGTCGGGTCAAACCAAAGACTGTAAAATTGGTATTTGTTGCTTCTCCGCTAAGCACACAGCATTAAGGAGAAAGAGCAAAGACTGATTGGTTCGGAATCAGAATAATGTGTCCGAGTGGAGCGACATGTCTATCCGTGAACTGTTGTTTCAGCGAGCTAGCACTATAAAAACAAAGCGGATCTCATCATCATCTCATTGAAATTAACTTGTTCTCTTCATGATACAGATGAAAAATTGCTGAATTGACGTTAGACATCAATCACTCACTCACTCAGTTATACAGTATCTGAGGGGCGACATTTTACTCACACGTGATAGATTGAATAATTGATAAAGAAAAGTTTGAAGACACCAAAAGGGTAATCAAAAACCACAAAGAAGGACAGACAATACAATGGCCAAAGTAAAAAGGACAAAGGGACAGACAATGATCTACAAAACATTACACAGAAAACTAGAAGTTGAGCAACACGAACCCCACTAAAAACCGGGGGATGAACTTGGGTGCTCTGGAAGAGTAAGCAGTTCCTGCTCCCCCAGTGACACCTGTCATGTTATTCTTGTTACAAACCTTATGACGTCATAAATGAGAGAAAACTGGATTGTGATGACGACAAACTGAACATCTCCACGGTCATTTGTGACACAGATATTATGAAACAGTTAACCAAGTCATGGTGGCGACCGAAAGACTTCCAATAATTAAGTCGTCGTGGCAGTGATCGTATGGTAGTTGGATTTACAACTACCTATGCAATCGGTGACCAATTAGGAACCAATAGGAACCCTTGGTTCAGTAGCTTCCTTGTAGCAGCAACCCTCTATCAATGAGATCATGATAGAAACTTATGGAATAATATATTAATTTAAAGATACTCTGTATTGCTTAAAGTAATATTACACCAGTTTTGGGTGAAGAAAATTTTTCCCTGAAAATTCAATTTGGAATACGGCGGTACCTTTACTAATATAAGCTAGCTATTCATGCATGTTTCAAGTCGAAATATGTTCCCAACAACTAGAAATCTGGAAATCCGTGTGCATGTTTATCATCCCCGCCATGGTTGTGGAGACTGATTAACTTTCGGTTGTTTTGTTCCGATGATTGCCGATCATGACCTCATGATGAAAAGTTTTGGTCCGATGATTGCAAATCATGACCTCGTGAAGAAAAGATAAACAATCATGGATGCTAAGGTAAGCACGCACACATTCCTGACAATGATTATTGAGGAATCTTATGTGGTACACACGGAATATAATTTTTTTTTTTTTTTCATCAACTGAACATTGCGCATGAGTGATAATTATATATAATCTCCCCGAAAGAGTTCAAATCTTGTGTCACGCGCATATCATTTGCATTACTGTATGAGAAAACATAATTTTCTGCTGTCAAATATTTTGCAATTTGCTCTTAAAATCTGCCTTTGAGTGGATTTTTAATGTAAATGCAGTTGATTTTAGTTAAGATTAAGTGACATATTAAGTGAAAATATTTAATAACAAAATTCCACAATATTTGCCTTTTATATTATTTTAACATCCAGCGAGCAGTATTTCAGCTATATTCAGGACGAGGTGGATCAACCTGGATAGCGACAATTTACTGCCACTGGAAAATTATGGAGAGTTGAATAAGGATGAACATGTGATCTTTTGTAGTGGTACAATGTGGATACTCTTTACTGTAATCTACAAAAGAGGTCTTCAAAGTGCAGGGACCTGGCACTTTCTATGCATGCAACCCACTATGAGTCCACAATTAGATTTTTGATACTAGTATTATAACCTGACAACCCCCTCCCCCATCAAGAGGGCACCCTTTATCCACCACCTGGGCAGGGACCTGGCACTCGCCAAACATACAACCCACTATGAGTCCACAGTTAGATTTTTGATATTATAACCTGACAAGCCCATCCCCAATCAAGAGGGCACCCTCGATCCACGACCTGGGGAGTGGTTAACAGTTCTGTGAGTTTCAGCCCTGGGAACCTACACTAGTACCCAGTACTCACATGTGAAAAACATAAATTTGCATGACTGCATCATATCACTAAGAGGGAAGGTTTGGGTCAACAAACCATGTTTTGTTTTGTTCTTGCAGAATGGCAGAGGCAACAACATCAAGATATGAATCAAACTACATAAAGATAGCTATGGTAGTGTTACGAGTTTCCCCACGTGCTGTACGAGTACAGTTTGACAAAGAATTTCCTCCCAATTGTCTGAAGAGAACATTGAAGAGTGAATTGAGTTGTCTTTCTAAACTTAAGAAGGAGAAGTGTATCACACAACCTCAGTGGAATTGGTTGTTTCCTAGACCAGGTAGGTTATTATATTTGTTTTGCCTAAGCCAGTTTGTATATGTAATGGTGCTGTCGACGGCATGGTTTCTAGTTGACAGGGGTTTCAAAGTGGGCCGGTACCCGGTACTTTTACCCGCCTGAGATCGTGTACAGTACCGGCAGAAATTACTGAACCCCCCCAAAATTAGCGGTGGTCAAAACCACAAGTACGATGGTCGATAGGCTTGTGGAATATTTTTCATAAAAAATTAATGATCACGTCAATTGCTGAATTCTCGCATTCAAATCGAACAACTGCATCACGACCAAGTTGATGGGATATTCCCTGTTTTAAAAATAACTTTACCTTAGAATCGTAAATAGCAGTTTGCGCATGCGGTAAATAGATATGTTTTCGCCCCAATATCTTTTCATCCTTGTGTAAAACTCGAACCGGAACAAAGCTGACATCATTTCAAACTAAAAAAATGACCGATTACAAATTATGTTCAAACACAATTTAGTGTAATCTCCAGTAATATAAGTATGATCATTATGTATTATGAATATATGACTAGACAATATTTTGGGCGATTTTTTTTATCCATTTAAAACCCAGGGTCGAATCGTTCTGGGGCGTACTGTCTTGTTGCTTAACTCCGTCCATATTGTTTAACTTCCGGTATAAAAAAATAAAAACCTATGGCTAATTTATTTACATATTTTGACGGGGCCCTACCGCGGTTGTTCACAGAAATGAAAGTGTGCTGAAAAACATTTTTAAAAGGGGGTACGAGGAGATAAGGGATAGAAAATTACTAGAAATCTTGAAAAAGGACCGAACATGGCTCAAATACGAATTACATTGTAATGCTAAAACGCCGGCCCCCCTTTTTTCCAAAATAATTTAACTTTTGTGATTCAAATGTTAATAAATGTCTTCCCGCAAATCGTTTTTGTTCGAACATTTTTTTTGCACATTAGTCGTGAAAGTAACAATATATATTGTTTTTGTTTAATTATATTTGTATTGATCTATTAAAAAATTATAAATTTTAATTTAAAGATTGATGATTGCAAATTAAATTTATATGTTTCATCAAGGACGTATTCTATTATACGTCTTTGGTTTCATTAATTATGACACTTATATGTCTTGATCCTGCCAACGGTCTTTGAAGAGTTTAATTACTGGTAATAAAGTAAAAAAAACACACCAGCCAAGGTATTGTGAAAAAGAAAAGGACAAAGCCAACAAAAGAATTTTGAGAAGTTTAAGCTTTGATAACAATGGCTTGGTCAAGCCTAGCTACGGAACCGTAGCTCTTTATGTTCCTTTTGGGTTTTTTTAAGATATGGCAGATTATCTATGAATAATCTTGGCTGAAGTCTGTAAACTGAAATATTCAATAAAGAAATTGGGGGGAAAAATCCAGGCATTATGCATGGTCTTCACTCTTGGTGAAATCTGAACTCTAAAGTTAATGGGATTTTTCTTTCAAAAACACTTAATGTTTTGCAGTCTCTGAAGTACATTTGTTGGTCCACAAAATGCTAGATTTCAGGAACTTCCGACCCCTGGACCCCTTACGGCCCTCAGCCTAATTTTTTAGGTACCTCCTAAAATTTAAGAAGTACCTCCTATTATAAAAAACTTTGAAACCCCTGAGTTGATGGATCCTTATGAATTGTTTAACACTACGATCCTTGGCACCGAATAAAGCTAAGGTTGGTATTGATTTTGGGTATTAGGGTCAAGATACTCTAAGAGTAATCAGAATCTGTATATATCAAAGAAGAACAGACAACACAATGGCCAAAAAAAAAAGTACAAAAGGACAAACAACGATCTACAAAACATACATATAAAACTAAAGATCGAGTAACAGGAACCCCACTAAAAACCGGGGGTGAACTCATGTGCTCCGGAAGGGTAAGCAACCTGGCTCACGTTGGAGGGTGATTCATGCAAAGAAGTCGCCTTGTGAAGATCGACATCGCTTTCTCGTTGGTCAAAAGCGAAGTTCAAGTCACCTTCTACAGGGGTTTCAAAGTGGGCCGGTACCTGGTACTTTTACCCGTCTGAGATCGTGTATAGTACCGGCAGAAATTACTGAACCCCCCAAAATTAATGGTGGTCAAAACCACTTGTAAGGTAGGCTTGTGGAATATTTTTCATAAAAAATTAATGATCACGTCAATTGCTGAATTCTCGCATTCAAATCGAACAACTGCGTCATGACCAAGTTGATGGGATATTCCCTGTTTTAAAAATAACTTTACCTTAGAATCGTAAATAGCAGTTTGCGCATGCAGTAAATAGATATGTTTTCGCCCCAATATCTTTTCATCCTTGTGTAAAACTCGGACCGGAACAAAGCTGACATCATTTCAAAATAAAAAATGACCGATTGCAAATTATGTTCAAACACAATTTAGTGTAATCTTCAGTAATTTAAGTATGATCACTATGTATTATGAAAATATGACTACACAATATTTTGTGCAATTTTTTTTATCCATTTAAAACCCAGGGTCGAATCATTCTGGGGCGTACTGTCTTGTTGCTTAACTCTGTCCATATTTTTTAGCTTCCGGTATAAAATAATAAAAACCTATGTCTAATTTATTTACATATTTTGACGGGGCCCTACATACAGGGTTGTTCACAGAAATGAAAGTGTGCTGAAAAACATTTTTAAAAGGGTGTACGAGGAGATAAGGGATAGAAAATTACTAGAAATCTTGAAAAAGGACCGGACATGGCTCAAATACGAATTACATTGTAATGTCAAAACGCCGGCCCCACTTTTTTACCAAAGTAATTTAACTTTTGTGATTCAAATGTTAATAAATGTCTTCCCGCGAATCGTTTTTGTTGGAAAAAATTTTTTGCACACAAGTCGTGAAAGTAACAATATAAATTGTTTTTGTTTAATTATATTTGTTTTGATCTATTAAAATTATAAATTTTATTAAAGATTGATGATTGCAAATTAGATTTATATGACACTTGTATGTCTTGATCCGTGCCAATGGTCTTTGATGAGTTTAATTACTGGTAATAAAGTTAAAAAAAAACAGGCAAGCCAAGGTATTGTGAAAAAGAAAAGGACAAAGCCAACAAAAGAATTTTGAGAAGTTTAAGCTTTGATAACAATGGCTTGGTCAAGCCTAGCTGCAGAACCGTAGCTCTTTATGGTCCTTTTGGGTTTTCTTTAAGATATGGCGGACTATCTATGAATAATCTTTTTTTTTTTTTTTACTTTTATTTTTTTTAGACATTTTCAAAATATATACATAACAAACACAGACATTACACAACAGCACAGACAAAGACATTATTTGTACATACATTTTCAATACAAACATATGAAATGTTGTGTCCCCTTGTCCCCATGCAATAAACCAAATACATAGTTTATTTAAGAATATATGTCATCAGATTTTGATTTACCCCCTATATGTAATTATATATACATGAGTTTCTAATATAAGTTTCTTATGTATAAATTATTTTCTTGCATGTTGACAAAAGTAGACCACTATAAATTAAGTTCATGTATGTAACACCATTTATTATCATGTTTGTACATTTTATTTTCAACAAGTGCATTAATCTTTTCGATTTTCTCTTTTTGTTTAACTTTAATTTTGAAAATGTTAAGGACTGGTTTTGTGTCAGTCCATTTACAACAGTGAATATAATTTCTTGCCACAAGGAATAAAAATGGAACAATTTTTTGCAAGGTATGAATAATCTTGGCTGAAGTCTGTAAACTGAAATATTCAATATAGAAATTGGGGGGGAAAATCCAGGCATTATTCATGGTCTTCACTCTTGGTGAAATCTGAACTCTAAAGTTAATGGGATTTTTCTTTCAAAAACACTAAGCTAAACTAAGAAGGGTGAACAGGCCTCTACATTAACATATTTTTCAACTTGTCCCTTCGGACAACCAACTAAAAAAAGTACTTGTCCGACTCAATGTTTTAGTTGTCCGAAAAAATTAATAACAATTACAAAAACTAGAGAATAATTATCCAGGGCTCCCACTACTTTCAAATTAGAGGGAGAAGTGACTTCTCTTTCAGAGAGCTCACGGAGAAGTTGGAGACAACAGAGAGAAGTGGGGAAACTTCTGAGAGAAGTCAATTGCGATTAATCGAAACATTGTTTTGCGGCCCCTCTGACGTTACCCTGCCCAAATTTAGTAAATAGTTATAGCTGCCTGAACTGATTTGTTCGGTTTTTTTTTTTATTCATAACTACCTTAAGGACATCTATTCAATGTCACATTTTTATTTCTGTCTACCTTGATTGGAGTCTTGCATACCAGTGATTTTTATATGTACCCCCACCCGCCTTTTTTTTCCTTTTGAAATATTTCTGTATCGTGATCCAATACCACACAAATTGTAATAACTCATATTTGTGTTATATAAATCCTTGTTTCTGGTTAAAAAAAAATATACCTAGATACTTAATCTAGGTATATTTTTTTTTACCAGAAACAAGTGCCTGTGATATAAATAAAGCAAAGTGTTTAATTTGAATTCACAGAGAAATACAAATTTCAGTGGATCTTTTCAATCAGATCTGGAAAAAGCTTGCAATATTTGTTCATTTCAAGGTTTCAATATTTCCCAAAAGCCTAAATCAAGTCTTCTATCGTATTTTGCACAAAAGACAAGTTTAAATTTGGCGCCAAATTGATATCCGATAATTTTTACGGGTCCGTTCCGGAGTGATTCTTGTTCTTATATTTCAAATATTGATATTTCCGTTCATTAAAGCGTTTCTGAGATTGCGACTTTAATTTTGTCAATATCCTTGAACTTCATATGGAGGAATGATAAATGATACAATAAAAGAGTTTTTATCTGGCGTTTCACTTTAATTTTAATCAAAATAAGTTATGGACAAATTGGAGATGAAACAGGGCTCTTTTATACAACAAACCCAGTATTTTATACCGATGGAAATAGATTTGTCCGTCGTACCGGCACGTTTGGGAATCTCTGATGTTTTTATTTGTCCCGTCGGACAACCGTAGCTAATAGATAATACAAAATCTACTTGTCCAACGTTAGTTTTCACTGGTATTGGACAAACGATAATGTCGAGGCCTGGTGAAGATACCATAGGTGTAATCAGAATCCGTATATTGAAGAAGGACAGACAACACAATGGCCAAAAGAAAAAGTACAAAAGGACAAACAACGATCTACAAAACATACATATAAACCTAAAGATCGAGTAACAGGAACCCCACTAAAAACCGGTGGTGAACTCAGGTGCTCCGGAAGGGTATGCAGTTCCTGCTCCACTAGTGGCACCTGTCGTGTTAACCCTACCTGTTTCCCAGCAATAGACACTAAGGTGCAAAAATTGATATTTCTGTTACTTGTACATGGAGAGTTTAATTTTGATCTGGTTTTGATGGTTTTTTTTCAAATGAATTCCTTTGGAAAATTATAGCGTTCTTATTAATGTAAATATTACCTTTTTTCTTTTTTACATAAAAGTGGCCCAACTTTGGGAAAACTTCAAATTTTTTACTTTTTTTTTTCATCCAATTTTAATGCATTTTTAGCTCACCTTGCCAAAGGCAACGTGAGCTTTTGCCATCACTTGGCGTCCGTTTTCTGTCATCTGTCGTCCGTTAACTTTTCACATTTTAATCTTCTCCTCTGAAACCCCACAACCATATGAACTGAAACTTGGTAGGAAGCATATATGGAAGGTCCTCTATAAAGATTGCTCGTTTTGTCCCGATCCATTAACAAACATGGCCACCACAGGCAACTCTTGTTTCTGATTGGTCTATTTTAAAAAATATTCTCCTCTGAAACCGCTTAGCCATATGAACCGAAACTTGGTAGGAAGCATCTATGGAAGGTCCTCTATAAACATTGCTAATTTCATCTTGATCTGTTAACAAACATGGCCACCACAGGCAATTCTTGTTTCTGATTGAATGATTTCTAAAAAATATTTTTTTCAGTTAAAAGGGAGATAAGTCTAGTTTAAAGATAGAAAATGTATCTATTCAAAATGCAGTTATCTCTGAATTGAATTACAGATAAATATGCCTCTAAAACCCCTCAACCAAATGAGCTGAAACTTGGTAGGAACCATCTATGGAAGGTCCTCTATAAAGGTTGCTCATTTCGTCCCGATCCATTAACGAACATGGCTGCCACAGGTGATGCCTGTTTCTGATTGGCTGATTTAAAAAATTCTTCTCTTCTGAAACCGCTTGGCTAAATGAACCGAAACTTGGTAGGAAGCATCTATGGGTTGTCCTCTATAAAGAGTGGCCATTTCGTTCCGATCCATTAACAAACATGGCCACCACAGGCAATTCTTGTTTCTGATTGGTCGATTTCTAAAATTCTTCTCCTCTGAAACCACTTGGCCAAATGATCGGAAACTTAGTAGAAAGCATTTATGGAAGGTTCTCTATTGAGATTGCTCATTCCATCCCGATCCATTAACAAACATGGCCACCACATGCGATTCTTGTTTCTGATTTTTCTATTTCTAAAAAATCTTCTCCTCTGAAACCGCATGGCCAAATGATCCGAAACTTGGTAGGAAGCATCTATGGAAAGTCCTCTTATAAAGATTACTCATTTTGTCCCAATCTGTTAACAAACATGGTCACCACAGACAATTCTTTTTTCTGATTGGTCAATTTCTAAAAATCTTCTCTGACACAGCTTGGCCAAATAGACCGAAACTTGGTAGGAAACATTTATGGAAGGTCCTCTATGGGAATTGCTCATTCCGTTTTGATCTGTTAACAAACATGGTCGTCATAGACAATTCTTGTTTCTTATTGTTTGATTTCTAAAACCGCTTGGCCAAATGATATGAAACTTGGTAAGAAGCATCTATGGAGGTCCTCTATAGAGATTGCTCATTTAGTTTTGATCCATTAACAAACCTGGCTGCCACAGGCAATTCTTGTTTTAGATTGGTCGCTTTCTAAAAATCTTCTTCTCTGAAACTGCTTTGCCAAAACGAACCAAAATTTGGTGGGAAGCACCTATAGGCTATGGAAGGTTCTGTATTAAGTTTCCTCAGAGCAGAATGCAAGGTGAGCAACACAGGCTCAGCTCAGTACTGAGCCTCTAGTTTTTATTGCAAAATGATCATCTTGAAGTCTCCAAAAATGCTATTTTATTTCTATAAGTGACCCTAATTTCAAAATTTCCTGTATTTGGAAGGCAAATTTTTACTCTTTATCTTTAATGCAGGGTTGTTTTTTTTTTACAAAATGATCATCTCTATGGGTTATTAATGGACCTATAATTGTGTTAATTTATTTCTTATAGCAGCCTAAATTCATAAATTTCACATATTTGGAAGGCAATGGATCCAATTCTGATACATTCTTTTCTTAGATTTATTGAGCTGAGAGCATCCGGTAAAGTGTTGATGAAATTCTTATGGTTTACCCGATAGGTTCAACTGAAAAAAATTAATATTTTGACTTTATATTTTCCATCCAATCTTAATGCAGTTTTCTTCAAAATGAACATCTTTAATGGTTATAGACACTAGGAAATAGAAAATGCAAATATCCCCGGTAAAATGCAAATAATTAAAGATTACCAGTTATATTAGCGTTTACCAGTTAAATTAGCGAATTGTCTTGTTATATTTGCGTTTTACCTTTTAAATTTGCATTGTCGTGGCATTTTAGCGTTTTTCCTTTTATATTTGCATTGTCGTGGCATTTTAGCGTTTTTCCTTTTATATTTGCGTTTTTTCCTTTTAAATTTGCATTGTCGTGGCATTTTAGCGTTTTTCCTTTTAAATTTGCATTTTAGCAGTTAAATTGCATGGTCATCTAAATCACCCGCTGAGTAGAGAGATTACGTAATACTGTAGTCGTCACTAGCTCATTGAATATGACGATCTATAGTATTATATTATCGTGTATCTATACATATTTATTTATTTATTATTATTATTTATGTCATACTAGTCTGGCCCTTAATAAATTTAGTGTATTCAATACACAATAATCCATCAATTGTTTGCGTATTTGATTTTCATGTCGTATTTTAACTTAATGCGATGTTTATTAAGAAATGTGACTTTAAATGTATTAAAATATTAGCAAAGTGTGATACACGTACAGAATACGTATACTGTTGTCACTTCACTATTACTTGTTTTTGATTATCATGCGAGAAACACATTAACCTTGTATTACCTATGCTGAGACTATTTACTAAAAAATGAATTAGGTATATATTAAACTATCAGTCTCTATTAAGCTATTTATGTCTTGTTTTATAGCACAGGATTGCGTATGTACAGCCTCAAAGTTATTGTGCTTTAAAAGTTCTGATTATTGTAATGAGGCACCTTAATGAACAATAAATATTTTTGTTTATGATATAAAACAAATAATCATATCCCTATGTAAACGCCATAAAGCGAGAGACCATATTTTAATTTGAAATATTTTATTCTTCAATAAATTAAGGCCAATAATTCCTGAAATAAGAAGTGAAAGGCGGGTTTACTTATTTTTATTTTCATTCTGAAAATGACAGGTACATTCACACCAGTTCACTCAGCAGGGTACCTAATATTGCCAGGCAGAATATACAAGTGTCATCTTACATCCGGCCGACGGGACTCTGACCGAATACATGAATACATGTGTCACAATCTTTGGCAATAATCAGAAATGCAATACACGTTTTGTGACCATTTAACGGTACCTGTGACTAGAATAGGAGATGCAATACACATTTTAAAGGTTCTAATAGGTGATCAAGTATGCATTAGGAATGGGTGCATATTAATGCACACTGGCGGATCAAGGGGGTGTTCGACAATTTAGTAAAATTCGTGTATAAATTGGGTAAAAATTTGCAAACAAGAGCCTGGGTCCCCGTTTTCAAAACTGCTGGATCCACGCCTGATGCAGCAATGATTCTGGGGCTATTTTCACAAAAAAATCTTAAGATTAACATTGATTGTAAGTTATATTGGATTGTTCATTTTTATCTTGATTTTTTTTGTGCATCATCAGAATGATATAGCAACAACCAAAATTATGAAGTAAAGCAGGGTGAACAGAGCAGGGTAGAACATTCTTCTTGCAAACCCCAAAAAGCAAAATAGACAAAAAACATTCATATGCAATTTTTCCTTATAAAAACAACAATCATATTTTTTATGACTATACTGAGATTAATCAGAAGGGTCCGCCAGTTCGAAAGACGTTATCAAAATAAACAAAAAATGTTTTCTTTACGCAGACATATTATATGTTACGCTTTGTTCAAATCAGAAATAACCGTTATGAAAACAGATTAATCTTTTTACTGTTGGCAAGTAAGAATATTGTATTTCCATAAACAAATTATTATATTACGTAAGAGATGTACCCTGAAGTTTTATATAATATACTTTAAAAGTATTTATAATACGCATCGTCTGTAATTGTCAAATGAAAACTATTACAAATTATATGTTTACATAATCCTCTCAATTTTATGGCTTCCTACCCTGTAACTTTCTGTGCTTTTAGCTAAGAAGCAGAGCTTATGTGTAGCTTTATTGTAGTGCATGAATGATCGATTACAAAGTGCGATCTTATAAATAATAACATTAAAACAATTTTGCTCCGTAGCATAGGCCTATTTTTATTTTTTTACGAATTCATGGCATTGTTCCGATGTCAGTTCTTTTTTTTTCACATAATTTCGTAGTTCTTCAATTTTCGAAAAAAATCTTTTGTAAATGTGTCTCATTAAAGACGGATCGTTTTCTCCGATTTGTTTGTTTTGCCATAAGTATATAGAAACAAAACGTAAATCTGCAAAAAGTGATTGTGTAATAAATTCATAAAAGATGTTACAGTTTGCTTTTAAAGACGCAAGTACCAAAAACAGTGAACCTACCTACTGAACCGTACTTTTTGTAATGCTAAAAATTTACTTCATTTATAAAGTAGCTGGAAAAAAATCCAGAAGGGCTATATAAAATTGAACTATGTCGTCTGCCTCTCAGGCACCGGCTCTTCCTGTCATGTATCTGTCATGGGGTCACTGATCGTACTTGTAAACAAAAGAGCTGACTGAAATGTGCCCGTTTCTTATATAAAATACATGTCACTTTGCAGTGCATTGTGGTTTCAGCAATAAGAAAAACATCAAAAGTAAACACAATTTTGAAAGTGGTCATTTTCAAACATTCTGTTATTTTATTTAGATGTAATATGATTTGGTAGATGGCCAGAACCATGAAATTTTAAAACCAGCCATTTCCGGATTTTATATTCGTTTCCATCCCGTATATCGGCCCTGTTTTTACTTCATACGAAAAGAGATAACGCCATTTTACTGACAGCAAAAGTTGCCAGATAATCGAGAGTATATTAAAATACAAGAATGGTTTTAAAAACAATCTTATGTACAAAGAAATATTTAACTAGGCATTCTTTGAAAATTCCAATCGTCATATGAATGAAGGGTTAACACTGTTAATCGCTATATTTGAAAGTCGATAATAGCACGAAAACCGATAACACGATGCTAATAATCGAATATTCTTCTACATATTTTTGGACAGGAAGAGCTCAGATCACATACTCCATTCATTATTGTATTTTTATTCAATAAAATATTTAAAAAAGTTGTACTTCAATTTTCGATTACATTAGTTAACGATATTTTTTTTATTTTTTTTTGATAGCGTCACGTGTTTTGTTGGTTATGCATGTTGTTTGTTGACATCCTAGTTTTAGTAATATTTTGATCTCGGGGTGAAATTTAAATGTATAACAAGCTTGCTTGCTGTATTTATCCTTTCTTAAGAAAAAAATGTCATTATTCCTACAATGTAGCGTCAATTTATGTGTTTTCATCCGTATTTTTACATCCGACATTTTTTTTTATTGACATGTACAAGGTTACATAATATAGTCTCAGATCCATTCATACACTTTGCTAATAAGTAATATTTTCTTTACAATAGTTTATTTTTGTTAATAAAATAGACGAATTATTGAATAACGATTTATATAAATGAAACGATTAAAATTGATTGCTAAAAAAAAGTGTTATTATTAAATACCCGGATATGTTTGGATAAGAGAATAGCATTCGGGTCATCGAGGGGTCATGTAGTCTCGTGGTTATAAATGCGAAAACTTTTCTCAAATTTTGAACAACTACCTGTCAACCTCTCGTGTAAACTCTTTGACACGCTGATCCGTCCCATTTTAAGTTATAATTGTGAAATATGGTATATGGACGAATACCTCCCCTTATATAGAGCCATGCTTCGAGCAACCAGAAATAATACTTTTTGTGATACTTTAGCCCTACAGGAAAAATCATCATATGAAAAAATACATACAAAATATTGTAAAACAGTTTTAGGCCTTAAAAAAACTGCATGTAACATTTCGACATTATCAGAGTTGGGGCGACTCCCTATTGCTTCCTTTATTAAAACTCAAGTTATGATGTATTTTGTAAGAATAAATACTAATAATATAAACCCATTAATTAAAGAATCCCTTAATGTTAATAAATCTTTACATGATGAAGGCTTCTACACATGGTATACTTTGGCATTAAATGTCTTTCAAGAATTTGATTTGGATGCTGAAGATTTTTCTAATATGGATAAGTGTTTCCATAAGATAAAAGTTCCATTTAAAAAAGAATTTAAAAAGGTTGTCCATAATAATTACATTCAGAAAACTAAAGACAAACTTTCAAAATTAACAGATAATTCAAAACTTTATTTGTATAATAAAATAAAACATGATATTGTTTTGGAAGAGTATTTGATAAAGGAAAAAAACTTTAAAAATAGACAACTCATAGCTAAATTTCGGACAAGTGACCATTGTTTGCAAATTGAAACTGGTCAATATATTAATATACCCCATCAACAAAGACTTTGCACTACTTGTAATATCTTAGAAGATGAATATCACTTTTTTTAAAATTGTCATTTAAACCAGCAACCTAGAAATTTACTAATAAATACTATTGAAAATAAATGTCCATCTTTTACTAATATGTCACCCATGAATAGACTTGATTACATACTCAATCCAACTTCAGATCTTTTATCGGTTGTTTGCACCTTCATAAAACAATCACTAGACTTGAGATGATAGGGTTCACGCTGGTCAGATATTTCTCCTACATTTACATATTTATTATGTTTGTGTTGTTTTTCTTTTATATGTTTGCATGCTTTTGTATTGTAATTGCTTGACCCATATGGGGGTAATATGCATATTTGAATAAAAAAATAATAATATTTTCTTTTGAAAAGTTTATTTTTGTCAATGAAATGTTGAATTACAAGAATAAAACAAGTATATGTGGAATTATTTTTTTTAAAGATTGAACATGTGGTATTTGCATCATCAAGTAGTTCAATAAAAATATTGATTCAAATCTAGTAAATTTATATTGATTTAAGAAGAAAAATTGAAATAAAGAAAAGTTATAAAATTAATGAGAAATGAAATAATATATTTTATTTAAGAGTAAAGTATGGTCATTTATTTTTGTTAAAAGAATCCAATAGGAAAATAAACCATTAATTAAAATTTTAACAGAAATAATACACCTTAAAACAGTAAAATATGTATACATTAAGGAAAGAAAATAGATCATATATATATATTCTTACAATGGAAATGAAGTTCTATTTTTAAGTTAATTTTTATAAGAAAATTATTTCTTTCATAACTTGACTTTTTAATTATAAAAAAAAGTGAAAAATCAAGCTTGGAGAGCATATTTCAGGTTTGCTTATATAGTATCAGAGTTCGGGAAATGTGTCAGTCCTGTCAGACATGACCAGCAAAATTTGGGCAGATTTTGCTAAGGACTGACACAAGATTGGTATTTTGCAATAGAAAATTAATGAGGACTGACATTTTTTTCACTAGGACCACCAAACCCATATGCAATTTCGCGAACTCTATAGTATTAATGTTTAATATAAGTATTAATTACACTACAGCTAGGATGGATTACGCCATATCCGCGCGTCCATCACGGACACCGATTGTAATTCGCGGAAAGTCACGATGGACACAAAAGTCTGATCGCGGCAATTGGTTTGTAGTGTCATCGTATAAGCCGCGATGTCCATGATGAACAGCGAAAAAAAACCAACATTACGTGTAGTTATATTCTTATATTCGTCTCGGTTTGTTACCTCAATGCATCTCTTTCCAGAACGTGCTGAGTGCTGAATGGGGTATATTTTATTGTGAATTTTATATTTGTATTTATTTGTAATACATAACTTACATGATTTTTTTTTAAAGCAGCATCTGCTTCATGACATAGTAGTGGGTTTTATTTTTAAAGTGATGGCACAGGAACTTCTGGTATTTGAATGATTTTGTACCTGCTGGTGCCTTCGCAATGAACTGTCGGTACACAAAGATGGCACCTGTCAAACAATATCCATAGATCAAAGACCGAAAATAACATCGCTATGGTATTTAGAGAGGAGACAACACATTGAGATGAAATAATAAGGAATTTTATTGAAAATAAATTTGTATCCAGAAAGTTTATTAATTAATAAATTAAAATGATTTTTAATACAATTTATTAAGAAATACCAAACACAATATCGTTATTTAGGTAAATACTTATTGGAACAGATTTAAAAAAAACAAAAACAAAACATACAGATCCCTCCAAGTGTATCAACGATCATACTCTCAGGTCGGACACAGAGTTTCGTCGGACTTGAAGAGAGTGTCACTCTGAAAATTGTCCGACAAAATCCTCCCAGGTCGGAGTGAGAGTGAGAGTCAGATAGTCAGTAAACTGTAAACAGGAAACGTCCCCAAATTCTGCTAACCAATAAATTCGTGCATAAAGAAACATGCGTATCTTAGTAAAGCTGAAGTAAATGAGTGATATACAGTACGGAAAGTATAGATATGTTAACGGCTGTCACGGGCGATATATACAATAATATCCATGAATAAAATGTATTAACATGCAGTACCCATGTTTTAAGTGAACTAGAAGTGAATATTAATATGTCCCTATGTACTCGTGACAATCGATGCCAAGAAGTCCCTTTCACTTGCTGCAGACAGTTGCCGGTTTACGATATCGGGTGGTGTACGTTTGCTCTTTTACGTGTTCGCCAAATGTAGGGCGAACGAACCCGGGTAAATAATTCTAATTTATACATTTATTTCTTTAAAGGCAAATTTGGATTAAAATTAATTAGTAAAATTTAAGTTTTATTTTGTTTATGGCGAATGGGTCATAAATTCGTAAATCCCGTTTTTTTCTTTCTTGAAAAGTGGCAGTCTTCGGAGTCCTGATATAGGTGAAATAATATTTTATTGGTGTATTCTACGTTTTTTTTTTTACAGTTTACCTGTCAAAACATCACCCATCTCAGCATGTCGTCGCATCGTGCATTCATGATATACAAATACACCTATCACAGGTGTGGAAAAAAAAACGTTGCTCAAGACTCCTTTTACTAAGACTTATAAACATAGATAACTATTTTGCGTTT
The DNA here is from genome assembly GCA_963680875.1 of Bathymodiolus brooksi. NCBI lineage: Eukaryota > Metazoa > Mollusca > Bivalvia > Mytilida > Modiolidae > Bathymodiolus > Bathymodiolus brooksi. Next base: position 78,640,473 of record OY804590.1, read on the forward strand.
TCGATTTTCAAGCCGTCTTCCAATTTATTTGTACTTAAAAAATAAATTTATAACTGACCCAAGCTAAATAAATGAAATGTGACTTAATGTGTTAATTATATAAATCCTTGCCTTCTATAAATTTTAATTTCTTATCTAATTCTTATTCTTATTATGTAACAATATGGTCAGGTTGTTATTTTCATTGATTGACATCTCAAAATAGATGGCTTCACAGTAGGAGCTCCTCCTGTATATTGGTTACATCCTGTATATTACAACTGACAGCCAATGCAGGACAAACAATTTTAATCAGCCATCATTATCATAAAATACTTTATTTTGATGATGACACCTAATTCCCATCACCTAATCCAAATTAGTATAGTAGAGGAGTACCGTATTTTTCGGACAATAAATTTTGTTTACAGTATACCTTTATTTTACTGTAGGTTTATTTCTGAATAAGAACACTCATATCATCAATGTTCTTGGTGTTATTTTTTTTTAAATAAAGCAATAAAATTTATCTATACTAACAGGGGCTGCAATTCTGGGGAAAACATATTCAACATCCGAAAAAAATCAATATTCAATGATTGAAGTGTTAGCGAAAATCAGTTCAATATTGTATTTAATAATAAAATATATACTATAAAAATGTATCTTGTTGAAAAAAATCACAGGGTGGATCGATTTACAATATAAAATTATTATCACAAAATATCTAAATATAGCTATAGCTTTTCTATCAAACACGAGCATGCGCACGTGGTTGTAGTAAAAAATGGCGGTTGCAATACTAAATAAACTGGAAAATAATTTATATCGATTTCGTTACTTAATCGATATTTTATTGCAATAATTCATATGAGGCTATGGGTGTTTAAACGTGACTTTTCAACAATATTTCAGTTATATATTGACCTTTGAGCTACCTTTCCTGGCACGAATATGGTGCAAGGTAGAAATACACTAGGGTATTTACATACAAAATAAAGACAAAAATATCTCATATTTATATAAGTAAGAAAATTTAACAGAATATTTGCATGAATGTTTGTCTTAAAAGGTTGATAGTTTCAGTAAATTTCAACACACAATTTATCAGTCATATTTACGTTACCCCCTTTTGCATACATCATCAAAATCATTGTAAGTGTAAAATGTAAATGTCTGTAATTCTGTGCTCTCACCGGCTTCTTGATTGATTTAATAAACTATGTTATGTTATGTTATGTTATGCTATACATGAACATGCGAAGATATATTTTTACACCTAATCATTTTTCAAATTTTTGTTTCAACTTTATTCGTAAAGTCTAATGCTAATTCCGTCTAGTATGAGATATATACAAAAAAATATACATGTAAATATTTACCTTGCCGTAAATTTGATGATTGATGGTCCCGATATTTCAGGTACAGGTTGAATGCGTGTCAATGATTTGTAATCACATGAAATTAATTTCAGTAATTTCAAATGCAAAAGTTAAATGGGATTGACTGAACAAAGTAAACTGTACGACTTTTACGTTTGCACCGGTGGGCATCATTTGTAATTTATTTTAAAAGTCGGTACACGAGTACAACAATAACATAAGCTCTAATGTGCATTTAAGTCCGACATTAAAAAATATATATATAATATCTTTTTTTCCCCCTTGTTAATTGTATATGCCCTCCTGGGGCCCTGATTTTGTTATTTATATTTATTCTATTTCTATATCTGTACAATAAGCACCGCCTATTTGTCAGTCAATTATACATCAAAGAGACCGATAAGGAGCAATTAACACACGATTGACAAGGTGAGAGAGTTGTAAAATAAATCGATTATGGATGTACAAAACAGAATACTTTTCTTGTTTTGGTAACGAGAGAGATAATTTCATTGCATACATATAAACAAGTTAAATTCTAAAAAAAAAAAAATGAAGAAAACAAATAAAAGTAAATAATAATAATAAACAAAGATCGTTTCTGTATGACTGCAACAAAACTATTTTTATGTGGTTACTTTCCTCGCTTGCCACGCTAATAATGTGTTGTCTGCGAATGTCCTAATAGACAATTTGACTGCCGCGTTCGGCCGCGAGACGATCACGGACTTCCCGATGCTAATTAGTCAATTTCCGCGCGGATTTGGTGTAATCCATGCTGGCTGTAGTGAGGACTGACATTTTTTTCACTGGGACCACCAAATCCATATGCAATTTCGCGAACTCTGTAGTATTAATGTTTAATATAAATATTAATTATTATGTTTTCATATTTGATGTGTGTTTATATTGGTGTAAAATTAATAATAAATATTCAGTATTATATTTTCATATTTCATGTGTAATTTTATAGTTTTAGAGTTTAATAATACATATTCATTAATTTGTTTTCGTATTTTATGTAATTCCATTTATGTAGAAAAAGCAAAAAAGAGAATCAAATTTACCTTTATTAACATGTGATTACCCTGATAATTCAACCTTAATGGGACCCCTTAATTCCTCTTAATTAGGAAGGACACCATTCTTTGATATTATGTTATAGTTAGAGTATATTAAGTGAAATTTTAATGGTTAAGAAGGGGCGGAGCGAGCGAAGCGATGCGACCCCTTTCTTAACCAATAAAATTTCACTTAATATACTCTAACTTTCACGTGCATTGCTTGACCAATTCAATACATACATACATATATAAATAAAACTGAAGTCGTATCAAAATCTTTAACTATTAAACATGTCCAAGAGAAAGCCAAACTGGACCGATTGAGAGAAGATGATACTAATGGAGGAATACGAGAAAAGAAAGGACGTTTTAAGAGCAAAATTTTCGTCAACAAATATATTTCTTTAAAATTTAGGTACATGTATGTTTAACAGGGACACAATCATAATGTTCCTCAACTTCCCACTTTTGAGTTTGGATGCACCTCCCTCATCTATTTGGAGGATTTTACGTTCAACAGTTATATACGAAACTAATTTTAATAACTGTATGGAAATATCATGTAAATAAAACGTAAAAAAAAAAATAGGCTTGATTCCTAAATGTACTGCTTTCTAAGTCATCCTGTAACATATCACATATCATCATAATAGACTGTCGGTCAAATCTGTATTTGTCTATTAACTCGAAGTCATCGTAGATATCAAGAGGTTTTGTACGATCTCTGAATACCCGCTCTCTACGTAAAGCTCTTCTTCCAGCATGAAACAACCGAAAACGTCCGACATGGAACATGTTTGTATTGGTAATAATGCAATACTAATATCAGTGGCGGATTCAAGGGGGGGCTTTGGGGGCTTCAGCCCCCCCCCCCCCCCCCCCCGTCGAATAAGTCAAGCACATATATTAACATACGCTTTTCAAGGCTCGTTAACGTCACGATATGGCTTTTAATCGAATGGTTTCGATCTGTGTGATGAAAGTAAAAGAAAATACAAATTAATTTCTTTGTATTGAATTAATCTTCAAAGAGGTAATTATACGTAATTATGCTAAATCAAATTTTCAAGTTTTTATGAATGTATTGTCAAAATACCCAATTAATTATAATAACCGTTATATAAACATATCTAGTGTCACAATTTCATATAGGTATAACCACCAACACTTGTAAATTGAGGCTCTTTCAAGGAAATTCTTTTTTAAATATCATTTATTCTTACAAAAAAATTTAAAGGCAAATGTTGCTGTATTACAAAAAGAAAAAAAAAAAAAAAAAATACGCGAGTTTCCGTTTTGAAAACATATGAATACAGCATATTTTAAACTCTAAATGAAAATATAAATACATATAAAATAATTAAAATTAATTAGAAATAAAATAGACTTAAATAATATTTTCCCCCTGCTCAGTATTGCTCAATCCCTTGAGCACTTTGCAAAACTGCCAAAACACACCAGACCAGAAGAAGCTGATGTATCTTCTTTGTTGAAATCCATTTGCAACTTTGATTTTGTCGTAACCATTGTTATTGTTCAAATGTGCCTAGCTTTTAAGAAAGGGCTCAGCAGATCACTAGATTTAGAATAAACCTATTTTATTGTTAACTATATAACATTTGGATCGTACACAAGTTATTCCAACTTACAAAGGTCCTCTACAAGATCACTACAAGAGAGATCACTTGACATAGGCAGAGCCTTAAAAAGCGTAAATTTAATTCAGAGCTCACTAGACTGCAGAGCAAATGTTGAACAATTCAACCACCAGTGTTTTGAGAGGAGTGCTGAAATATGTGAACCACTAGACATAGAGGTTAAAAAACCTAGAATATGCGGGAGACAAATAATGAGAGATAATGTTGAAGCAGAGAGTCCGGAAGACTACTTTAGGAAGTCAATAACTACCTTTTCTCTACTGTACGCTAAATGAAATGAAAACAAGGTTTACCGACCTACACGCCAGAACCGCTTTGGGACTACAGTTGGTTCCATCAATTATTGAAAATATTGCTCCATAACTGAGCCCCCCCCATCAACAGAGTCTCTGGATCTGCCCCTGAATATGCTTTAATTATACCTATTTCATATACCCGCAAAGCAAGTGCCATCAAATGGTACGGTTGTAAAAATATTTACTCATCCGGAAAATGACCTTGATGGTGAATTTTATGCACATGTAAGATATGATATGGATTTGATGATAAACTTGAATGCCTATGAAATATTGCTAATATGGTTTGTTGTTATCTTTTTATTCATACAATATCACTTTCATAACTCACAATCAATATAAAATAGCAATTCAAGAAAACTTAAGGAACCTACCCATCTACCTTAAAGTTAAGGGAAATCTTAAGTGTTTTCTTAGTTTAAGGATGTTTATGAATACCACTTAAGTATGATGGGTGGAGTTTCCTTAACTTAAGGTTATTCTTAGGAAATACTTAAAATAAGAAGTTTTATGAATACCACTCAAGTAAAATGGGCGGAGTTTCCTTAACTTAAGTGTTTCCTTAGGAAAATCTTAACTTAAGTGGCTTTAAGAATACGGGCCCAGCTGCATTAAAAATGAAACGCATGTGCGCGAAGCCGAAGGAATTTTTAAAATTGAAGTGCTGGACAACGTAATTTTGGTATCAAATAATCGTAAATCTCTATAAATCAATATAGAGAGATAGAAATAGTAGATTTATGATTATTTAATACCAAAATTATGTTGAGAAGTGTATGGGAAAAAAAATGGAAAAAAAGGGGGGTAATGTAGGTCATGACCCCATGTACCTGTGCTTTTACGATCACAATTTTCCTTACGTTGTCAGGCACTTCAATTAAAAAAAATTCTTCGGGTCCTCCATCATGACGTGGTAAAATCTGTGCCGCGCACTTTCCAGCAAACGTCTAGGGTGTGACGTATGAAATGTCTGGAACATTGAACCAATGAAAAAGTAGGTTACATTCTAAGTCAGTTAGAGTATATTATGTGAAATTTTATTGGTTAAGAAGGGGGTCGCATCGCTTCGCTCGCTCCGCCCCTTCTTAACCATTAAAATTTCACTTAATATACTCTAACTATAACTTGGCCTTGAGGGATACACAAAATCATAAAATTTTATTACTTTGGTATAAATTCATTACTTACAGCTCACTCCAATACAATATACACTTTAGCAGTAAACACAACAGGTGGTACACCTGAGGAAAAGGCCTCTAGGCATGTAACTCTTGTGGGGACAACAAATGTGTTCTCTCTCTGAATTATAGAAAATTCAATTGTTTTACACTATTTCAACACATATTTTAATACAAGGCCTATAAAACAGATGTTTACAGAAGTGAATTTCATTTTTTTAAACGTTAAGCTTAACGTAAAATATTCATATGAATAATTTCTTAGCTCCGAGCTTTGCTTTCAGATGCATACAAATCAATGTTTAACACTGTATTAGCGATTATTTAAAAAAAATATCCATATACATTTTTTTTTTATCGAAAACAAGCCCGTAATAAATTACAGAGTTATCGAAGCGAATCATGATTGAGTTGGATATAATGTCGCACAATAGGCTACCCGATTTGTAAGGCTTGAAGTAATTTACCATATAACAATATGTCCGTAATGATGAACGGTAAGGCCACTAAAATGCATCAATCGCCTGTAAAATAAATAAACATAAATTATAATGTTGAATCTCCGTGAAAATATTAAACGTTTACATTTAAATCAACATCAAATTGAAATAAATATGAGTGCATAGTTCTAGATCCTGAAAAACAAAATCAAGAAATAAAATATACATAACTACTGTAAAATACACAACGATTGATGGATTATTGTGTATTGAATAGCTAAAGTTATTATCATCCAGAATGGTACAAATAGATAAACAATAATATAATACTATTATAGATTGTTCTTATATTTATCAGGGAATTATATAAACATTTGAAGAAAAAAAAAATCCTGTATTTATTGATCAATCTAATTAACTGACAAAATAGTGTTTACATGTAAATTGCATATTTCTGTTGGATCGGAAAAGGGCACATACGCTACGGCGTTTACATAGGGTTATGATTATTTGTTTTATATCATAAACAAAAATATTTATTGTTCATTAAGGTGCCTCATTACAATAATCAGAACTTTTAAAGCACAATAACTTTGATGCTGTACATACACAATCCTGTGCTATAAAACAAGACATAAATAGCTTAATAGAGACCGATAGTTTAATATATACTTAATTCATTTTTTAATAAATAGTCTCAGCATAGGTATTACAAGGTTAATGTATTTCTCGCATGATAATCAAAAACAAGTAATAGTGAAGTGACAACAGTATACGTATTCTGTACGTGTATCACACTTTGCTAATATTTTAATACATTTAAAGTCACATTTCTTAATAAACATCGCATTAAGTTAAAATACGACATGAAAATCAAATACGCAACAATTGATGGATTATTGTGTATTGAATACACTAAATTTATTAAGGCTCAGACTAGTATGACATAAATAATAATAATAAATAAATAAATAAATACGTATAGATACACGATAATATAATACTATAGATCGTCATATTCAATGAGCTAGTGACGACTACAGTATTACGTAATCTCTCTACTCAGCGAGTGATTTAGATGACCGTGCGATTTAACTGGTAAAATGCAAATTTAAAAGGAAAAACGCTAAAATGCCACGACAATGCAAATTTAAAAGGAAAAATGGCGGCTGAGTTGATGGCAGCTTGAAAAACAGCTCAGCAATTTTTGCAGTTTTTTGATGTTTTATGAAGTTCTAATGCAAAAAATTTTTGGAAAGATAATTGCCTATATAATGTGTTAAAGGATGATGTTTCTGTTGATGAAAATTTTGGATTTTTGAACATTTATTGAGTGTGTACAGATATTTTCATTGGAATTTATTGTTAGTGAAATTGACATTATGTCTGGAGGCAGTAATTCACTTAAACCTGGACAACCTAGAAGTACAAATATAAATACTGTTCAAACACTGCTCAAAGCAAAATTGGGTTCAACAAAGGAGAAAGCACCTAAGAAGGGTAGAACACATTCTCAGCTATCTAATGACTCAAACAATATTATTGAATTTGATCTGTCAGGATTGGACCATATACAAAAGGGCCTTGAGGAAATAAAATCAAGTCTTCAAGGTGTGACAAAGATAACTGATCTTAACGAGGCAACAAAAGATCTGGTAAAAAGTACTGAATTAGAAACATTAGTTACTGTTATAGTTAACAAACTACTCAACAATTTTGAAAGTAAATTGGAAACAAAATTTGAAACTAAACTTACACAAGTTACAAACAATATGCAGGAAAAAATAGATGCATTATCATTGGAAAATGAAAACTTGAAAGGCCAACTAGATGCCACAAAAAATGTACTTGGAAATGTAAAGACAACTCTTAATAGGAATGTTATACTGACCAAAGACGCTACCATACAAAGTAACTACAATGAACAATATTCGAGGAAAAACAATATAAAAGTGTTTAACATGAAAAAAAGAGACAAACAAAACCTGAGAGAGGATTTCATTGATCTTGTCAAGAAAGACCTTAATGTGAATTTAGAACTAAGGGATGTTGTAGCCATGCACCGTTTACCTTCAGATCGACCAGGAGAAAAACCAATTATTGTCAGACTATTTAACAGTGATGCCAAAAGGAATGTCATGCGTGCAAAGAAAAACTTGAAAAACAATGTTCGTTTTGTAGACGACATTACAAAACAAAATCATGAACTAATGAAAAGGATGCGTGATTCCAATAGATTTGACTCTGTGTGGTTCTACAATTGTGGCATATATGGAAGAACATCTGATGATAAACAATTCAAATTTGGTTTGTATGATGACATTGACATTAAAATCAGACAGAGAAGGTAAATGCTTACTTTTTTACCATACATTAACTGTCCATATTTATTTAACTTTATATTTAATTTGTCTTTACCTGTTATGATATGCATATTGAATACACAGTAAAAAAGATTATATAGAATGTACATAAGATGATATCTACATACCGGTACCAGAAAACATACTGTCATGATTATTGATATACATTACATTTCATTTATGATTTTTATTACCGTATACATGTAGTACCCTGTATTTGATTCTGTATGGATTCTTTGGTTTTTTCAGAAATACAAATCTGACTACTTGCAACTGTCTTACCACAAAATTTTAATTATCTACATTTGCATATTGAAGATAATATATACTATTACCTGCTCTACCAACAGTGGACATAGGCTTAGGGGCCATATGACTCCACCTGTTTGCCCAAATATATATATACATGTACCTAGGTAGGTTATGTAATCTGGAACTCTGAGTTTTTGGTATAACATGTCTTAGATTTGACCCATGTCTGAGGCGGAATAATGGTGTGCACCTCCTGTATTCATAAGTATTGGAAAAATTTTATCATGAACTTTCCGTATAATTATGTGTATTAAACTTGTTGGTTTGTTCACTGAAACATTAGTTTGTGTAATTGTTAACGATCCTTTTGTTTTGTTCATCACTTTTCTAATGTACCCAGTGTTACCCACTCATGTATTTGTGGATAGATTCAAGATGTGCATTGGAAAAGGGGGGGGGGGGGTATTTCCAGCATGATTGAACATAGTTATTGGTTTGTCTGGAACAAGGGCAGTAACTGGTTTTTTGTGATCTAGAATTGATGTAGTTTATATTCTGGCTGCATGAAATAATTGCACACCTCCTTTTCATAGGTGATTTTTTTTTTGTGGATTTTCCCACAACTGAAACACTAATGGTACATTGTACATGGGTGGAAATCCTACATGTTATAGTTCATATAATTAAATGTGGCTTTCTCTAGTTGTTTGCCACCTTGAATCTTTGAATCTTAAATTGAAGTAGTAGATTTTCTGCATGTGTGACTTGCTCAGGGTATAGCCGTATCTATTGTTTGGGACAACAGTGAGTAGAGTGGGTATGAATTCAGTGTTGGTCTTGTATCTTAATTGATAAATATAATAGAAATGATATGTATAATACTGATAACTTATTTAATTTTTGTTTTGTTTACCAGTTACATTTTAACAGTATGAAACAGAATATTGATGTGTATGATTTTGATTTTGCTGATACTATATGAAATTAAAAGGATATAATTTATAACTGTTAAAATTGCAATATATTATGTTGTTTAGCTTTTTGTAGCCATGTTTGATTACAGTCATTGTTTTTATTGTCTCTTTCTTTTGTCTTCTTTCTCTTTGTACTACTGTTCATTACATTTTTTCTGTTGTCTTCTTTCTCTTTCTTTTTGTACTACTTTTAATTTCATTTTTGTGTACTTATTATTATATTGGTTGGTCTGGTGCAGAATTTATGTATATTGTCTGTTTATTTATGATAATCAATCAGTGTGTTATGTTATAAGATTACTTAATGGCTAGTGTAAGAATTATTTCAGTAAACTGTCAGGGACTCGGTAACATTGTAAAAAGAACAGATGTCTTTAATTATCTAAAAAAAAAAGCAGTGCAACATCTACTGTCTACAAGATACTCATTTTACTTGTGAAAATGAAAAGAGCATACGATCAAGTTGGGATTATGAATGTTATTTTAGCTCATTTACATCAAATGCCAGGGGTACTGCTATTCTTTTTAACAATAATTTTGAATTTAATATTCTTAAAGAGAAAAGAGACATAAATGGGAATTATCTTGTTTTAGATATTAATGTTGACAAAATTAACTTTACACTTGTTTCTATTTATGGACCGAATGATGATAATCCTCAATTTTATGAGAATATCATGTCAATAGTTGAGGAATTTGGAAATGAAAATTTTATAATTTGTGGTGATTTCAATCTTGTATTATGTCCAGAGTTAGATTACTGTAACTATTTGCATGTAAATAACCCAAAGTCGAGAGAGAAGGTTTTAGAATTAATTGAAGAAAGAAGTCTAATAGACCCTTATAGGCAACTTTATCCAGATAGTTTTCGTTATACTTGGAGGAAAAAAAATCCATTTAGACAGGCTAGATTGGATTTTTTCCTTTTTACAGAAAGTATGCTTACTAATTTAAAAAATTGTACTATTGATCCAAGTTACAGATCTGATCATTCAATGATTATTTTAAGCCTTGTGTTTAATCCCTTCAATAAAGGTAAAGGCTTGTGGAAGTTTAACAACTCACTATTATACGAAAAGGACTACAGCAAAATTGTAAGGGAAAAAATCATTGATCTGAAAAAACAATACGCAGCATTAATCTATAATAGGGATAAAATTCAAGAAATTGATGATAATGAACTGCAACTTACTATTAACGTTCAACTGTTTTTGGAAATGTTACTTTTAGAAATACGAGGAAAAACAATTTCATTTGCAAGCTATATAAAAAAAATTAAGGAACAGAGATTTAGAGATCTTCAAGAAGAAATTGCTACCCTTGAACAAAATGTTACTGAAAACTCAATTGAAAATTTAGAAACAAAAAAGCATGAATTGGAATCTCTTAGAAATGAAAAAATGAAAGGTAAGTTAGTAAGATCAAGAGCTCAATGGGTAGATGAAGGAGAAAAGCCAACAAAATATTTTTGTGGGCTAGAGTCTAAAAATTATACCAGTAAGATAATTCCAAAAGTTGAAAAAGATAATGGGGAAATTGTTACAGATCAGAAGGAGATATTAAAAGAAGTACAATATTTTTATGAAAATTTGTACAAAAATAAAGATGAAGATAAAGGTTGTAGTCTTAAAGATATAGTGGAGGGTTTGAAGGGGGCAAGTATAAGAAAACTCACAGAAGAAGAAAAAGATAATTTAGAAGGGGAAATTGGGAGCTTTGAAGCTGGGGAAATTTTGAAAAAAATGAAAAATAACAAAAGTCCTGGATCAGATGGGTTTACATCAGAGTTTTTAAAGTTTTTTTGGAAAGATCTGAAAGTTTTTGTTATTGGTTCTTTAAATTATGGGTATAGTTTAGGAAGTTTATCTGTTACACAAAAACAAGGTATAATCACATGTTTACCAAAGGGAGACAAATCAAGACATTTTCTAAAAAATTGGCGGCCAATCTCATTGTTGAATACAGTATATAAGATAGGGTCTGGGGTGATAGCAAATAGAATTAAAAAAGTTCTCCCCAAATTAATTAATAATGATCAGACTGGTTTTATTGCAGGTAGGTACATAGGGGAAAATATTAGGCTTTTGTTTGATATAATGGAATATGCAGAGGAGAATGATATACCTGGTTTATTTTTGTTAATAGATTTTGAGAAGGCTTTTGACTCAATATCATGGAACTTTCTTAATAACATTTTAAAATTCTTCAATTTTGGGGAATCTATTCAAAAGTGGGTTAAAACGTTTTATTACAACATTAAATCTGCAGTCAATCAGGGAGGGAATTTATCTGAGTTTTTTCGTATAGAGAGAGGCTGTAGACAAGGGGATCCGTTGTCCCCTTATTTATTCATACTATGTGCTGAAATAATGGCTATAAAAATAAGAGAAAACCCTAAAATAAAAGGAATTAAAGTCTTGCACTCAGAACATGAAATTTCTCAGTTCGCTGATGATACATCAGTAATTTTGGATGGATCAGAAGAATCATTAAATGAAACACTTTTGGAATTGGAATGGTTCAAAAAGATATCAGGCCTTAAAATAAATTTTTCAAAAACACAAGTTATTTGGATAGGAAGCAAAAAATACAGCAGTGATAGACTATGTGAAAACTGGAATCTCTCCTGGGGAAAAACTACGTTTACTGTTCTGGGAATAAATTTCGATGTTGATATTTCTAAAATTACAAAGATCAATTATGAAAAATATTTAAAAAAAATGAAAGGACTCTTTAAACAGTGGAACAAAAGAAATTTAACTCCTATAGGTAAGATTACTGTGGTTAAATCACTAATTCTGCCAGTACTTAACCATCTTTTTATTGCACTTCCAAACCCTAGTATAGAAATTATTAAAGATATTGAAGCTATGTTATATACATTTATTTGGAAATCATCTGTTAATAGAGTGAAAAAGGATATCATGCAAAAGAAGTATCAAGAGGGGGGACTTAAGATGATTAATATACACTCTTTTATTTTGGCTTTGAAGTCCACATGGATCAGGAGACTCTTTTTCAACAATTGTAAATGGCAGAATATTTTTATGTCATCAATTGATATAAATAAACTATCATGTGGCGGTAGTGGATATATAGAACAAGTAATAGAAAGTGTAAAAAATCAATTTTGGAAGGATGTATTATATGCTTGGAAATCTGTTATTGAAAAAGACGAAAACAAAGATTGGACAAACTTTCTTGCCAATACAGTTTGGTTGAATAAACAGGTAAAAATTGACAAAAGAACTATCTTTTATTCAGAGTGGTTCAATAGGGGTGTAAAGTTTGTTAATGATTTTGTCAATGATGATGGTTCTTTTCTGACTTTAGATCAGTTTTCAAACAAATTTGGACTTTGTGTAAATTTTCTGCAATATAATGGGGTTATTAGTTCTTTACGACAAATGCTAAAATTATATCCATATGGAGACAAATCATCTAATTTACAGACTCCTTTTGTCCCATCATCTCTACAAAATATTTTTCGAAGTTCTAAAGGTTCAAAATGCTGTCCGAAATCAAAGAATTGCAGAATTTCAATTACATTGGAGTACTTTTGAAAAACTGTTTGAGGATTGTTGACATAGTTTTTATTCTTATGTAAATTCCCTTTCCATAGAGACACCACTAAATACTAACTGATATAGTCTATCTAAATATACTTTTCTTGTTTATATTTACTATACTATAGTATACTTTATAGTATACTCATTACGGGATAATTAAAACAATATGAATGTTTGATCCATCCAAATAATACTTTTGTATAGTCCAATTGATTGTTTGCACCAGGCCAGACCATAAAAGTTTTATATATAAATGCCAATATAAAGTACAATCTCATCTTCTCAATGTCTTCTTTTTTTTTTCTTCTTCTTTTTAAAAATACATTAAATTCTTATCTACTTTTTTTCCTAATTATACAAAAAAATATTTATCACATATATCAATAGTAAACAATTGACCTCTTTTCTCATCTTTTATATTCTAAAAAAAAAAACCTCCACTGCAATATACATATGATTATATATTGGAAAAGATTGTAAGAAGATTTAATTGTACTTTACTATATAGATTGTATAATGTTTTATATGTTATTATATTATTGTACTCTATTCTGTATTGATGTATTTTGCAGTTGAGAAAAAAAAAAAAAAAAAAAAAAAATTTATATAAAAGGAAAAACGCTAAAATGCCACGACAATGCAAATTTAAAAGGAAAAACGCAAATATAAAAGGAAAAACGCTAAAATGCCACGACAATGCAAATTTAAAAGGAAAAACGCTAAAATGCCACGACAATGCAAATTTAAAAGGTAAAACGCAAATATAACAAGACAATTCGCTAATTTAACTGGTAATCGCTAATATAACTGGTAATCTTTAATTATTTGCATTTTACCGGGCATATTTGCATTTTCTATTTCCTAGTGAGACATGCCATAACAATCTTTCCTCTATCTCTTATGGTTTCTGAGATAAACTCAACCGAACAATCAGATTTAACTAGCTACTTCTTTATGGTTTCTGGATTTAAGCAATTGGACTACTGCAAGTTAAGGTTGCACTTTTAGTGGCCACTTAGGGTGAAAAATGAAGCACCTTTAATCATTCCAAATTTTAATTGTTTTTGAACACAAACATCATACCTACAAGATTCCAACTGATCAGGGATAGTTTCCATCATTTTGATTGAAAAAATGTATTTAAAGATAATGCTGTCAAAAAATCTGTATGTATGGGACAATCACTTATGATTATTAAGTCTCCCAAGCAAAGTTTGGGAGACTTATTGTTTTTGCTCCGTTTCTTCTTCTTATTATTATTATTATTCTCCTCTTTCTCTTTCTCTTTCTCCTTTCTTTCCGCAGACCATGAACTTGTCCACGGCAGATCTCAGGAACTACTGGACAGAATTTCATGAAACTTGGTGGAGTTATAGATATATGTTTCTAGTTGGTCCTAAAGTTTTCAGCTTTGTGGTAAAGGGGGTCAAAGTCATATTTTGAGGGGTTTAAAGGGGGTGGGGGTTACTATAGAATCCTATGGGAAAGTTGAAATTTCGTACATTAACGTTGATAACTTCTAAATGAATAATGATAGAGACATAAAATTTGACATATTGAAAGGTCACCATTTTCAAAATTTTCGAGATGTCTGCCATTTTCAAAATGGCTGCCAAAACACGGTATAAAAAATGGGCGGTAAAATTTCAACATTGCCTGATATCATCAAAATTTGATATGTGGGTAGATAATGATGTCCCGAATTGATTCCCAACATTGAAAAATTTCTACTGGTCGCCATTTTCAAAATGGCCGCCATAAAACCGCACAAATTCAACATTGTCTGATTTATACGCCATTTCATATGTGGGTAGATTATGATGTCCCGAATTGATTCCTGACATCGAAAAATTTCTACCGGTCGCCATTTTCAAAATGGCCACCACAATACGGCACAAATTCAACATTGTCCGATTTCAACGACATTTCATATGTGGGTAGATTATGATGTCCCAAAATGATTCCCAACATCGAAAAATTTCTACCGGTCACCATTTTCAAAATGGTCACCACAAGACCGTACAAATTCAACATTGTTTGATTTCAACGTCCTGAATTGATTCCAGACATTGAAAAATTTCTACCGGTCTCCATTTTCAAAATGGTCACCACAATATCGCAAAAATTCAACATTGTTCGATTTCAAAGGTAGCTTTTAATTTATTTTTTAAACCGGTTGTCTGTGGCCGGTTTGGGAGACTTCATAATCGTTAGATTATAATCATATCTTGTTAATTTTATTTCTTCTAAAGACTTTATCAATTGTTTTATTATATGGGCAAGAATTAGCTAATGTAACTTCAAGTGTGACAATGCAAATACAGCAAATACAATTTCAAACAATACATACATATTCACAACGAAATATCACAATCTGAGTATAATCAAGGATAAATCCTTGGTATAATGAATATAATCATTCGTTATTTTGTTTTGACATTAAATAATCTGTATATTTCTTTTTGAATAGATCTATGTCTTGAATTAATTTTAGATAAGGAGGTAAAGAATTCCATAAAATAGTTCCGGAGTAGTGAAAAGTTTGTTTCATAAAATTAGAATTTGGTCTTGGGACGAACAAATTTCCCTTTGCAGATGATCTTAATGAATAAACATTAGAATTTGTATTCATATCAAATAAATTACACAAATAATCAGTAGCAGAATTATTTATACATTTATACATTAAAACACTTTTATGATATTCTAATCTATTTTGAATAGACAGCCAACCATGTTTTTTTAAATAATTGAAGAGATGGTATATCATATTTTGCATTAAGAATAATTCTTGCTGCACGCTTTTGTAATTTACATAGTTTTTCAAGATTCAAATATGTGGTTTCTCCCCATACAGTACAACAATAATCAAACAGTGGTAGAATATATCCATTATAGTACATGATTAAGCCTTCAGTAGGTAAGTATGTTCGCAAACGACACGTCATTCCAAGCCTTGATGAAATCTTTGAAACAATATTATTAATTTGCTGACACCAAGACAAACAATTATCAATAGTAATTCCAAGTAATTTTTCATATTTTACATCGTTCAATAAAACATCGTCATAAAGAATATTAAAATTAGACTCACGATATTGTATCTTTCTAGATGAACCCGCTATCATTGATTTTGATTTCATAGTATTTATAACCATATCATTACTAGTGCACCATCCCTGTACCTTTTCCATATCTTCATTCAGCTTAATGTTAATGTCAGATATGGAATTAGATGAGAAGTGTATAGTGGTATCATCTGCATACAAATCTGACATACTATGGTCTACATAAAGGGGTAAATCATTTATATACAAAAGAAAAAGCAAGGGTCCAAGTATGCTTCCTTGTGGTATTCCATATCTAATATTTTGTGCAGATGATTCATAATTATTGATAATTACTTTTTGAAATCTTTCCGACAAATATGATCTAAACCAATTTAAAGATAAGTCATCAAGTTTATATAATTTTAACTTTGATAATAAAATAGTGTGATTAACCATGTCAAATGCCTTTTTAAAATCAAGAAGCAAAACCCGTGTAATTCCCTCGATCCATTTCTTTTAGAATATGATCAACAATTTTAGTTAAAGCTGTCACACAAGAATGTTTAGATCTGAAACCAGATTGATTCGGATGAATCAGTTTGTATTTGATTAAATATTCATAAATCTGTGCATAAACTATTTTTTTCAAATAACTTAGATAAGATAGGAAGTACTGATATGGGTCTATAATTGTTCATATCTGCAATATCTCCTGATTTATATAGTGGGGTTACTCTAGCCAGCTTAAGTTTTGAAGGAAAGTTTCCAGTACAAAGACTTAAGTTGAAAATGTGGGTTAGCGACTCGTAAATAACAGTAGCTGACATTTTCAAAATATTAGGACTTATACCATCCAAACCACTGGATTTGTGAATATTCAACTTCAAAAGTTCAGTAAGTACTTCTTCTGGTAGTATACAAGTATATGAAGATGTATTTTCGAGCCAAATCTTGGAACTAACCCAATTATCTTTTTCTCAGTGGACGCATTCAAGTTGGAATTTTTGATGATGCGTTCAGCCACTGACGAAAAATGGTTTTTAAAATTATTACAAATATCTTCAATATTATCACATTTTTTACCATCAATATTTTATATACATTTTATATGACATTTTGATACTGAGTTTATGTCCTTTAAGTGTTTCCATAATTCACCTACATTATTACCAGATTTAATAACCTCAGAAAAATAATTAGCTTTACTGGTTCTAATGGATGATGTCAATTTGTTTCTACATTTTTTATTCTCGGTATCTTTTATACAAACATGGCTGTCATAGACAATTCTTGTTTCTTATTGGTCGATTTCTAAAACAGCTTTTCCTCTGAAACAGCTTGGCCAAATGGTATGAAACTTGGTAAGAAGCATCTATTGAAGGTCCTCTATAGTGATTGCTCATTTCGTTTTGATCCATTAACAAACATGGCTGCCACAGGCAATTCTTGTTATACCCCCCGCAACGAAGTTGTAGGGGGGTATACTGGTTTCACCATGTCCGTCCGTCTGTAGACAAATCCTATGTCGTACGATAACTTGAGTTGTGTTTCTTAGAATCTTTTAAAATTTTATCAGCTGTTTACTGGTGAAGAGAGGAGGATCCCTTTCATTTTTGACGATTTTCACTTTTGCCGTTCCAGAGTTATTGGACTTGATATGACGGAAAATAGGATTTTTACCCTATGTTGTATGATAACTTGAGTAGTGCTTCTCAGAATATTTTGAAATTTTGTCAGCAGCTTACCGGTGAAGAGAGGAGGATCCCTTTCATTTTTGACGATTTTCACTTTTGCCGTTCCAGAGTTATTGGACTTGATATGACGAAAAACAGGATTTTTACCCTATGTCGTATGATAACTTGAGTAGTGTTTCTCAGAATGTTTTGAAATTTTATCAGCAGCTTACCAGTGAAGAGAGGAGGGTCCCTTTGATTTTTGGTCGGAACAATCAGTAATGTTTTGGTTATGGAAATAGGTTGGACAGATGTAGGGAGTGGGGGGTATATCTTAGTGAGCTCTGCTCACAGTAATACTAGTTTTAAATTGGTCGATTTCTAAAAATCTTCTCTGAAACTGCTTTGCCAAAATGAACCAAAATTTGGTGGGAAGCACCTATGGAAGGTTCTGTATTAAGTTTCCTCAAAGCAGAGACAGGCTCAACTTCTAGTTTAATGCTTCATCAGTTGGTAAAGAATTGATCATTTGTACACTTCCGACTTCATTGTAAAATTATGTTTTTACAGGAGTTATTTCCCTTTTGATGTGGGTAAAATGGTCCCTTTCTATGCAAAGTTCAATGGAAATTACATATATTTTAATGTAACAACAATTTGTGATTTTTCTATTTATTATAAAATTATCTTTTTGATTTTTTTCAAAAGGTTCAATTTTTTTGTTTGTCCTTTCAGTTACTTTAGCTAGAACGGGTAACATATAACCTGTTGTAAGGGAAATAACTCCTATGAAAACGTATTATTTAGCATATAATTTTAGAATCATATTGAATGTGCAAAAAGATCTATTGTCCTGCAATCTACATCTGAATTTTAGCTCACATTAATGACCAAGAAACTTGTTGGATTTAGCAGTGACTTCAATCAGACATTAATATGTACCATTTTAACTGTGATCACACAATGTTATATCTTTTAGTCCTTTTAACATGTCTTTCTATTGTAAAGTAATCTTCTGTTTTAGCTATACCCACTGTTGAGATTCAGCAATCATTTTATAATGTAAACAGTGGTAGTTTAGTAACTCTTGTCTGTAGTGTATCCTCCAGTCTACCTATAACTAGTGTACAATGGCAGAGAAATATTGATGGTTCCATAACAGCCATAAACTCCAATACCAACACCAGCAAATACAGTGGTAGTACCACCACCACACCGTCCCTGACCATCTTCAATGCTGCATCCAGTGATGTAGGAACTTACACATGTTTTGCTAGTAACAGTGAAGGGAGAGGACAAAGTAAAACCACAACAAATGTTATAGTTCAGAGTAAGCATTGAAATAATTATATTTTAATGAAACCAGAATGAGAGCAGCAAGGGTTTGAAACTAGGCTGTTACACTTGTAAATTAAATAAAATGGATGTTGTTCTTTTTTATCGTGGGAGCAGCTAGTTATCACACTTGTAAGTTAAATGGAAATTTGCAATGCCAGTAATAGGGCAGTAAAGCTAAACTGATCGCCTTTAGTTTGTCCTAATAATCACTTCACTTTTGTATATATCTTGGGTAAATCAGCAAGTAAACCTGATCCCTTTTAAAAAAAACTGTTTTTAGTGAGATATACGACATAACTGAAATATTGTTGAAAGTGGCATTAAACACCATAAACCAACCAAACCAAACTGGTACAATGTATCAATTGATTTGTGTGTGATTGACCAATTAAAACCAAATTTGGCAGAATACTTTCTTGAAAGGTCGTCTACATTACATTAAAGATTATATATCGCATCATAAATTTTAGAATTGAACCCCTACAGAAAATGTTTAGGTGATCTTCTGAAAAAAACTACAAAGCTGATTAAAGACTATAATATTGGTATTTGTTGCTTCTCTGCTAAGCACGCAGCATTACGGAGAAAGAGAGACTAGTTGGCTCGGAATGGGGATAATATGTCAGAGTGGGGTGCCATGTCTATCCGCAGATTGTTGTTTCAGTGAGCTAGCACTATAAAAATCCAACTAAGCGTGTTGTTCTCGCCATGATATAGCTGGAAAAAAAAATGCTGAGTTGGCATTAAACAACAATCACTGACTCATTCACTGAAAGAATATTGTATTATCTTTTACATGATAATAATTAATATTCAGTTATTTAATGGTTGCAGGTGCAATTCCCTGAGGTCCTGGGAATGACCAAAGGGCAAATGTTCCAGTCTATTGCACCTGAAACCATTAAATAACAGATTTATTACCTAATACCTTACCAAGAAAGAGTAGGTCCAGGTGAACTATTGCCATCACTTGGCGTCTGTTGTCTGTCGTCCGTCGTCTGTAAACTTTTCACATTTCAAGCTTCTTCTCCAAAACCACTGGGCCAATTGGAACCAAACTTAACAGGAATGTTCCTTGGATGAGGGATTCCAAAAATGGTAGTCCTTATCTGTTTTTAATTTGCTGCTTTTTACTATTGTGTTGTGATAAAAACCAACTTCTGTATTATAAAAATATTTTTTTTATGTTCATTCAGTAGATGTGCCCACTGTACAAGTGCAACAACCATCATATTCTGTAACCACTGGCAACAGTGTGACCTTGATATGTACTGTGTCCTCCAGTCTACCTATAACTAGTGTACAATGGCAGAGAAATATTGGTGGTTCCATAACAACCATCAACTCCAATACCAACAAATACAGTGATAGTACCACCACCACACCGTCTCTGACCATCTTCAATGCTGCATCCAGTGATGTAGGAACTTACACATGTTTCGCCTCCAACAGTGTTGGAACAGGACAAAGTACCACCACAACACTCAGTGTTACAGGACAAAGTACCACCACAACACTCGGTGTTACAGGAAGTAAGTACCGGTAATTGTAGTTGGTTGTAGAACTGTAATTTAAAGTTGTTGTGTAGCTGATGATAGTTTGACTTATTCTATGGTGGTTGTTATTGGAAAAGTAGAATTGACTATTGTAGTGAACTGTAACATATCCTTGTTGAATGTAGATTGTCCTTTTTGAATGTAGATTGTCCTTGTTGAGTGTAGAATGTCCTTGTTGAATGTAGATTGTCCTTTTTGAATGTAGATTGTCCTTTTTGAATGTAGATTGTCCTTGTTGAGTGTAGAATGTCCTTGTTGAATGTAGATTGTCCTTTTTGAATGTAGATTGTCCTTGTTGAGTGTAGAATGTCCTTGTTGAATGTAGATTGTCCTTTTTGAATGTAGATTGTCCTTGTTGAGTGTAGAATGTCCTTGTTGAATGTAGATTGTCCTTTTTGAATGTAGATTGTCCTTGTTGAGTGTAGAATGTCCTTGTTGAATGTAGATTGTCCTTGTTGAGTGTAGAATGTCCTTGTTGAATGTAGAATGTCCTTGTTGAATGTAGATTGTCCTTGTTGAGTGTAGAATATCCTTGTTGAATGTAGATTGTCCTTGTTGAGTGTATAATGTCCTTGTTGAGTGTAGATTGTCCTTGTTGAGTGTAGAATGTCCTTGTTGAGTGTAGAATGCCCTTGTTGAATGTAGATTGTCCTTGTTGAGTGTAGAATGTCCTTGTTGAATGCAGAATGTTCTTATTGAATAGAATGTCCTTGTTGAATGTAGAATGTCCTAAGATGCTGTTATGTTTGCCTCATAGTGCATGGTTTGACTGTAACTACAACAAAATTATGCAGTTGCAGTTAAATTATGTCTCACACTTTCTGGTAGCGACTTATTGTTTTCGTCCTGTGTCTGTCTCTCTGTCCGTTTCTACGTGCAACTCCTATTTGTTAAATGCGGTTTCCTAAACAATTTGCATGTTTGCTTATTACCATATGAAGATTGTTATTGTAGTTTGATCAGACCATTTTTGAAGGAGTTATTGCCCTTTTTGACTAATTTATCAAAATCATATCGGGTGTCAGAGAGGGGAGGGGATAGACAATTATTTTTGTGTCAAAAGTAACCTTTAATGTATTCCATGGTTGTCTGTCATATTCAAAGCCCATGTTGTGATCTCTATTGTACCCAAAATATTTAGGTTTATACTTTATAGTGAATTAGCTGACACAAATTGTGAAGGAGATTACGTTGAAAATCTTATGCTATTTGTAAAAACTGCAAACTTTATTATTTTAAAGGCACCTTTCAATTCGAATGGCATTAAAAATTTCCCGCATACTCTAAAAATCACTCGTCAATCTAAAGGTAACAAAACCAGCAGCCATTTTTAGTTCTGTAAGTACCACCCTTAGAGTCCTAATGCTTTATTCATAAAGATTCTGCAGCTTAAGTCTGAATATTATTTACAGATTTTGCATTCTGAATGCACCAAAGAAAGTATCCCTTCCTATGCAGCACGCACAGCGCGATTTAGCAAGAAATCACTCGGGTCCGACGTCGGTGAAATCAAGAAAATGTCGGAGAAATTAAAAAAAAAGTCGTTGTTTACACCGCGAAATGTCCGAGAAAAATTGAACACAGTGATTTACTATAAAACGCCGACAAAACACCGACATTGACGATTAGACACCGCGAAATAAAGGAATGGGATATTAACCTTTATTTGTACATTTGTATGTTCTTGAGACTCACTTTTGATAATATGAATGATTCATAGCAAATACTTATTTTCTTTTTCAGGTGTGCAAGCTATGTGATCATTTTTCGTTCTTTAATTCTGATATTTGCTTTTGTTTTAATCTATTATGTTAAGAAAACAATGCCGGTACAAACGTTTAGTATTATGTGATCATTACCATTTATAAGCTTTTGTTGTATTATTTTGTTAATTAAAATAAACTTGATCTTTTGAATGCAAGCTTGCTATCCCGAGTTAATTTGCTTTCGGGTGTTCAATTAATGTCGACTTGGCACGTGACTTAAGTTCACCTGTTACAAAAGTTTCTAGATCCCCAAAAGCACGCTTTGATCGATAGCATGTGGAAAGCTTTCTAGATTCTCATTCGCGTGCAAAATATGTGTACAAATCAGAAATGGATCTTTTATTAAAGGTAAAACGACACGTGGCTTGCAAGGGGATTAACGACATACAAATACGAAAAAGCACGTTTGCTTTAGATGAAAAATTACATCGATTTTTTTTTCTTTTCAATCATTCTCAGTGTGTTTTTAAATCAATCGCTCAGCCTCAGGTAACTGTGTATTTGACCTTTTTATGACCGAGTTCAATGTGTGCACTAGATAAAAATAGACACATCCATACATTGATAAAACAAAGGTGATTATCAACTCGTGAGAGAGAAAAAAAATAACACCGATATAAACCAATCGAAATGTTGGGATTGGACAAGGATTTATATAGTAGGACTAATATATACATCCTTGGATTAGATAATATACGTAAAACAAGATGGTGCTCAGCCTCATATATCCTATAAATAAAATGTATGCTATGCTGGCATCCCTGAAAAAAAACCGGTATCAAATTGAAATATAAAGTACGAAATAGTAAAAAAAACAAAACTAAGCAACAAAAAACAAAAGAACACATGAAGTACAGTTACATGTACAGGTACATGTATACACGTAGGATTTTCGCCGCGGTGTTGTCACCGACAATTAAAATATTTCACCGACATTTAGGTCCTAATTTGTAAACTTTCACCGTGATTTCATCGACATTTTACGGTGATTTTATGACGTATCACCGACATTTCACCGCGAAATAACACCGACCAATGTGATTTCTTGTTAAAACGCGCTGTGCGTGCTGTACATTGAACTTCCATAGCCATATTTGGATCTTGGCTGTTAAATGTAGACTGATTTTTCAGTAAACCATTTGAAAGAATAAAATATTTGAATGAAGAGAACTTTAAATTTTAGATTCCCCTACTGTACAAGTGGAACAACCATCATATTCTGTAACCACTGACAACACAGTGACCTTGGTTTGTACTGTGAGCTCTAGTCTACCTATAAATGATGTACAATGGCAGAGAAATATTGGTGGTTCCATAACAACCATCACTTCTAATACCACCACCAGCAAATACAGTGGTAGTACCACCACCACACCATTTCTGACCATCTTTAGTGCTTCATCCAGTGATGCAGGAACTTACACATGTTTTGCTAGTAACAGTGTAGGAACAGGACAAAGTACCACCACAACACTCAGTGTTACAGAAAGTAGGTTGACATCTATATTTGCATTGCATAATGGACTTTCTTACTTCTATACTTCTGTTCCTAACATTCTGTATTTCATTTCTGCATGGATGCTTCAGCTAAAATTAAAACAAGTTATGCACAACACAAAAAAAATAACCAATTTCATTTCAGTTCATTTCATTAGTAACAAACATGTCTTTTTTTGAAGTTACAGTATGACATGATATGTTTCCTGTTTTTGATAGAGAGATAGATAATTTGATTGTCCATTTCGAGATTTAGGAACTTCCCCTTTTAAATAAATTTTTAGCCCAAACTATTGGATGTTAAATGGGAACTGAAGAACATGAATCGAGTCTTCACTCCAAGAGTATTTGGAAATGAAGAACAAGAACATGTGTTATGGTTCTTTATTATATAGTGAAACTTTCAAATGTTGAAAGGGAAATTAAAAAACAAATTTAAAAGAAAACTTATTAATAAATAAGCAATTAAGAGATATTTTTAAACGTTGATTTACATGCAGCTTTATACATGTATTGCAAGTTGTTGCATGCCCTCAGTATTTATTTGTAAATAAGAAAGTAAAATTAAATGTAAAATGAGAACAAGGATTATACTTCCTCCCCCCAAAAAGAGTCCAAACTTAATTGGAAATATAGGCTGAATTCAAAATGAAAAACAGAAATTATTATTATTAAATTTCATATTTTAGGTAGCTTATTACCGTAATTGGCTGTGAATATGACACACTTTGGTGTACAAGATATACCACTTTTATCAGAATTCTTTCCATTTTTTCTTGTCACAGTTCTTCCTCACACTCAACAAAAGAATAGCTGTATATAATGTAGATAAATAAGAAGATGACCCCATATAGTTCCTCGTTAATCTTGTGAATGATTATTTTGTTAAAAACAATTACATATCATCATATTTTGGTTTACATCTTCTCTGATAAGAATATTATATTGAAGTGCTACATGTTATATACCAACAGAAACTAGAGAAAATTCTCTATAAACTGAAGCTGACCGTAACTTTGTTATTCCTGAGAAAAAAATGTATTACACTTTTAAAAAAGGGGAAAATATGAAGTGGCCACTCTTTACGGGCATTTTCGGGCAATTTTTGGGTATGTATGAGCCTGTATTTCCATAACCGATCATAATATATTATTTGCTGATCAATTACGCAATATCCTTTAAAAAGTGCAACCTTAGCTTGCAGTAGTCCAATTACAAGGGACCAAATATGAAATGAGACCAATTCCTATTATACAGTGGTCAAGCAACTACTGTGTCATGCAATTTATTTTATAAAGTAAAATACTGTGTCCACACTAACTTGCTTTTAATAAACTGAGGTATTGTCCGTTTGATTTCTATAAAACCTTGAAGAAAAATTAATCTAAAATCAGATTTCAGATTTACATTATTCATAGTTGGGGCATTTATATTGTATATCATATACGAACTCTGATATCAATTTTCAAATTTTTGGTTCACAAATAAAAAAGTTGATCATTAAGTCCAATACAATTTTTAATAAATACAATGTCAAAACAGCAGTGGGAGTAAGTTGACATGCTATAGTTGACTTCCTTTGTAAACAACAACAGGGAGACATGTGGTTGATGTACATTTTGGTGTACCATGTGACTATCTAATTTGAATATTAAATGCCAACTGACCATTCAAATGGGTTATTGAAATTGACAATGACAAAATGAATATTTAGTACAAATGTACTTCATGCAGCAAATAAGTGTCTTAGTAAAATATTTGTGAAAAGTTAAATAATACATTGAGTTTCAATATCAAAAAGGAGATTTGACATTTTGGAGATAAAAAAAGAAAAATTTGGAAAAAAACTTACCAACCAAAATTAAAGCCACTCATATTCTTCTGTTTCATTCCCATCACTTTCGCTCTCATCATTTCCACTACAGTTTCACTGTCAGAGTTAATGTTTATAATTAATTTTGGAATTTCTTCCGTTATTCCGTCCTCCTTCCACAATATTGGTTCAACTACATTTTTCACGTGATTACAAGCTTTCTGCCGTTTTAATTCATTTACTTGTACAAAACCTTTATGTATTAACTCTTTTACATCATTTTGTTTAAACGTAGAATTCTGCCTGGAAACAAAGCCTTTTATATCACCCTATATTAGTTTGATTGGGTTAAACTCGCAGTGGTAAGGCGGTAACCTAAGAACATCATGACCGTGTTTTTTTTAAATATTCATCTATTATACCCCCACTCGTAGAGAGGGGGCTATATTGCAATCACCTTGTCCGTCCGTCCATCCGTTTGTCCGTCCTGTCTCACTCACTCCAGTTCACACTTTCGTAACAGATATCTCAGCTTCTACTGGAAGAAATGATTGCACATCTACTTCCTGTTTACCGTGCGACTTACAAATGAACGAGTGGGGGTATTCTTAGCACAATGTAGCGTGCAACATCTTGTTTTATAAACTGGTGCTGGTTTTTTTGGACTTTACTACCGTATGACCAGTAATTTCTGCGGTGTGAAATTTCTGCGGCTTTGGTCTAAAAAGAAGACATTTAATTTTTGCGGATTTTTTTTTCTGCAGATTGAAAATCTTGGCACCGACAAAAAAATTGTTTGTATTACAGGAAGCAACAACTGAAGTGATGTTACAATAAACAACTGGTGCACATTACAGTGATCCTTGGAAGTAAAAACATATTTAGTTCTTTAGAAAGTTTTCAAACGTTGCAACTTCTGAATACGCATTTGGTTAACTTCAAATTTGTCTTAAGAAACTATTTTTTCACTATTTTGCGATCTATTTTGTTGACAGGAAATACGAAGTCAACAGTGGATCGATATCGTTATAAACTTTGATATATTTCGGATATATATTTTTAATGTCAAATTTTCATACTTTATCATATAACAATTTTTTTTTAAAGAATTGTGATTAGAAGCAATTGTATTCAATTCTTTTAGTATAATGTAGACATAAAAACTCAGGTTAACCGGAATTCTACTACCAGTACATTTATATTTGTTTGGTTTTTAGATGAATCCTGAGATCTCGCAGTTTGATATTATTCAATCGAAGCTACTACAACAATTAAAAAAGAAAAAAAAAAACTAATGTTAATTTATGAAATAACACAATTTTAAATATTGCTTCAATAAACTTTATTATGATTGTAAACATTTAATCAGTTTAATCAATTATTGTCGGTGTGAGCTTGGTACAATCATATTTTCTGGATCTGGAGTACTTGTAATTAACAGGTAAAAATCATCATGCCACAGCTAAATAACCTTTAATTGTTGTGTAAAGATTTATATAGTACCAGGTTTTGTTTATCTGGATATAGTAATTACGACTAATTAAATATTTGACACTTACGGCGGAATCAGAGTTTTGAAAACGTATTTTGTACGGGACATTAAACATTTATTTTTACATAATATTCTGCGATTTTAATTTCTGCGGTCCGGAGTTGACCGCAGAAATTACCGGTTATACGATATTTCGTAAAGTTCAGGTTTCTTACTATTCTCATTAAATGGTATTTTATTTGCTTTAGACCAGGAAATCATTTCACCTTTCCTCGTATTAGAAGTTGGGGCTTTTGTTCCATCTTCCCGAACAATGGTAAGAGGCATTGTCCATAATGATTAGACTTTTTTTTGGCAAGGCCGGCAATAACTGATATTTTATCAATTTTTCAAAACTTTTTGCATTCATTTCAGTGTGGTAGTCCCTCCCATCAGTGCTTATACTTTTGAAAACAAGATCACAACCTGGTAAAAATCCTTTTTCACATCCTGCATGTAACACAACAAACCTTTGTCCCTTTCCTAATGGTAATTTTCAGTTTTTAGATGGGTCAGATGATATCCACTGATGAGAGGCTGTATGATTTGTGTCAACCCAAGTTTCATCCAAATATACTGGGATTAATCCTTGCTCTCTCTTTTTAGCTCACCTTGCCAAAGGCAAAGTGACCTTTTGTCATCACTTGGCATCCGTCATCCGTTAACTTTTCACATCTTAATCTTCTCCTCTGAAACCCCTCGGCCAAATGAACTGAAACTTGGTAGGAAGCATCTATGGAAGGTCCTCTATAAAGATTGCTCATTTTGTCCCGATCCATTAACAAACATGGCCACCACAGGCAATTCTTGTTTCTGATTGGCTTATTTTAAAATATCTTCTCCTCTGAAACCGCGTGGCCAAATGAACCAAACCTTGGTAGGAAGCATCTATGGAAAGTCTGCTATAAAGATTGCTAATTTCATCCTAATCTGTTAACAAACATGGCCGTTACTGGCGATTCTTGTTTTTGATTGATAGATTTCTAAAAAAAAAAATCATCTTTCTGTTAAAAGGGAGACAACTGTAGTTTAAATATTGATATCTGTATTCAAAATGCAGTTATCTCTATGAATTGAATTACAGATAAATATGCCTCTATAAACCCCTCAGCCAATTGAACTGAAACTTGGTAGGAGCCATCTATGGAAGGTTCTCTATAAAGATTGCTCATTTTGTCCCGATCCGTTAACAAACATGGCCGCCACAGGCAACTCTTGTTTCTGATTGGCTGATTTTTTAAATTCTTCTCTTCTGAAACCGCTTGGCTAAATGAACCGAAACTTGGTAGGAAGCATCTATGGGCGGTCCTCTATAAAGAGGGCTCATTTTTCTCCGATCCATTTACAAACATGGCCACCACAGGCAATTGTTATTTCTGATTAGTAGATTTCTAAAAATCTTCTGTGAAACCGCTTAGCCTAATGATCCGAAACTTAATAGGAAGCATCTATGGAAGGTCCTCTATAAAAATTACTTATTCCGTCCCGATCCATTAACAAATATGGCCACCACAGGTGATTCTTGTTTCTGATTGGGTGATTTTTTTTAATTCTTCTTCTCTGAAACTGCTTGGCCAAATGATCCGAAAATTAGTAGGAAGCATCTATGGGCGGTCCTCTATAAAGAGTACTCATTTCGTTCCGATTCCATTAACAAACATGGCCACCACAGACGATTTTTGTTTCTGATTGGTTTATTTCTAAAAATCTTCTCCTCTGAAACTGCATGACCAAATGATTCGAAACTTGGTAGGAAGCATCTATGGAAAGTCCTCTTATAAAATTGCTCATTTTGTCCCAATCTGTTAACAAACATGGCTGCCACAGGCGATTCTTGTTTCTGATTGATTGATTTCTAAAATAAAAAATCATTTTTCTGTTAAAAGGGAGACAACTCTAGTTTAAATATTGATATCTGTATTCAAAATGCAGTTATCTCTATGAATTGAATTACAGATAAAATATGCCTCTTAAACCCCTCAGCCAAATGAACTGAAACTTGGTAGGAACCATCTATGGAAGGTCCTCTATAAAGATTGCTCATTTTGTCCCGATCCGTTAACAAACATGGCCGCCACAGGCGACTCTTGTTTCTGATTGGTAGATTTCTAAAAATCTTCTCCTCTGATACCGCATAGCCTAATGATCCGAAACTTAGTAGGAAGCATCTATGGAAGGTCCTCTTATTTCGTCCCGATCCATTAACAAATATGACCACCACAAGCGATTCTTATTTCTGATTGGCTGATTTTTTTTTAATTCTTCTCTGAAACTGCTTGGCCAAATGATCCGAAAATTGGTAGGAAGCATCTATGGGCTGTCCTCTATCAAGAGTACTCATTTCGTTCCGATTCCATAACAAACATGGCCGCCACAGGCGGTTTTTGTTTCTGATTGGTCTATTTCTAAGAATCTTCTCCTCTGAAACCACATTGCCAAATGATCCGAAACTTGGTAGGAAGCATCTATGGAAGGTCCTCTATAAAGATTGCTCATTCCGTCCCGATCCATTAATAAACATGGCCACCACAGGCGATTCTTGTTTCTGATTGGTCTATTTCTAAAAATCTTCTCCTCTGAAACCGCTTTGCCAAATGAACTGTAGCTTAGTAGGAAGCATCTATGGAAGGTTCTCTAAAAAGATTGCTAATTTTGTCGCGATCCATTAACTATCATGGCCGCCACAGGCAATTCTTGTTTCTGATTGGCCGATTTCTAAAAATCTTCTTCTCTGACACAGCTTGGCCACATAGACCGAAACTTGGTATGAAGCATCTATGGAAGGTCCTCTATAAAGATTGCTCATTCCTTTTTGATCCGTTAACAAACATGGCAGTCATAGACAATTCTTGTTATACCCCAGCAACGAAGTTGGTATACTGGTTTCACCATGTCCCTCCGTAGACAAATCCTATGTCGTACGATAACTTGAGTTGTGTTTCTTAAAATCTTTTAAAATTTGATCAGCTGTTTACTTGTGAAGAGAGGAGGATCTCTTTCATTTTTGACGATTTTCACTTTTGCCGTTCCAGAGTTATTGGACTTGATATGACGGAAAATAGGATTTTTACCCTATGTCGTATGATAACTTGAGTAGTATTTCTGAGATTGTTTTGTAATTTTATCAGCAGCTTACCGGTGACGAGAGGAGGATCCCTTTCATTTTGGACGATTTTCACTTTTGCCATTACAGAGTTATTGGACTTGATATGACAGAAAATAGGATTTTTATCCTATGTCGTATGATAACTTGAGTAGTATTTCTGAGGATTTTTGTAATTTTATCAGCAGCTTACTGGTGAAGAGAGGAGGATCCCTTTCATTTTTGACGGTTTTCACTTTTGCCATTCCAGAGTTATTACACTTGATATGACGGAAAGAAGGTTATTTTACCGTTTTGGTTATGGAAATAGGTTGGACAGATGTAGGGAGCGGGGGGTATATCTTAGTGAGTTGTGCTCACAGTAATACTAGTTTCTTATTGTTTGATTTCTAAAACTGCTTTTTCTTTGAAACTGCTTGGCCAAATGATATGAAACTTGGTAAGCAGCATCTATGGAAGGTCCTCTATCGAGATTGCTCATTTCGTTTTGATACATTAACAAACATGGCTGCCACAGGCAATTCTTGTTTTAGATTGGTCGCTTTCTAAAAATCTTCTTCTCTGAAACTGCTTTGCCAAAACGAACCGAAATTTGGTGAGAAGCACCTATAGGCTATGGAAGGTTCTGTATTAAGTTTCCTCAGACCATAATGAAAGGTGAGCGACACAGGCTCCGCTCAGTGTGAGCCTCTAGTTTTTAATTGTCCGTAAATAATTAATCTTTTGATTTATGATGTTATTTCTTTCGACCAAAGCTTTTCTATTAGCGCTAAGTTCTTTATATTTAAATCTTAATCCATGTAATGTTTTCCATAATTTGTATTTGGAAATGCTAATGTTATGATTTTTTTCTAAGTGAGATTTCAACTTTTTCAGTGTAATACATTCATTTTTGTAAAATAGATTGAACACAACAGTTTTAATTTAGTCTTGATCAAAACTATCCAAAATGTTGTCTTTCCTTTCTTTGAATCTCTCTTTTTCTTCGTCATTTGAATTCTCTCTCAGAAATTTTTTCAGCAGCAGCTTTCACTAATTTTTAAACAGTGAATTGTTCTTTTAGAGATTTAATATTCAAATTAGATAGTCACATGGCACACCAAAATGTACATCAACCACATGTCTCCCTGTTGTTGTTTACAAAGGAAGTCAACTATAGCATGTCAACTTACTCCCACTGCTGTTTTGACATTGTATTTATTAAAAATTGTATTGGACTTAAAGGCATATTGTCTACCAAAACCGTAATTTTTTCATATGCAAAATTATTGTTGTAAATGATTTGTTTAAGCTATCATTAAACAGCTATGCTGCAAAAGATACGATTTGTGTTCTTTTTTTTTTTGACAAAAAAGACCCAAACTATCGTTATCGGAATTATTGTCCATGATGACAAGAATTCAATTTAACCCGACTCTATTCATATGACGTTCTATGTGAACCCGTCTTGAGCATGCACACTATTTAGAAACAATACACAACATGTGGAAGAGAATGTGTCAACAAGTGGAAGAAAGCGGACTTTGATGGATTCAGAGATAAAGAGGAATAGAAGTGCAGTATCTTCCAAATGTAACGAATGCAGGATATATGTAGGGGATCAGTTGGATCGTTGGAACGAACTGAAGGAAGTGCTACGCATCCAAACTCACGCTGAAGTGGCAAATATTTGGCTTGATAGGTAAGCCGAGCATGTTGCCTTCTTTTCTCAATCGTTTTTCATATTTTATGAATTTATGATGATGCCTATGATCATTTTCGGTAGATACAGATCCCTCCAAGTGTATCAACGATCAAACACTCAGGTCGGACACAGAGTTTTGTCGGACTTCACTCTTAAAATTGTCCGACAAATGTCCGACCAAATCCTCCCAGGTCGGAGTGAGAGTCTCCACTCTCAGATAGTTAAACTGTAAACAGGAAACGTCCCCAAATTCTGCTAACCAATAAATTTGTGCATAAAGAAACATGCGTATCTTAGTAAAGCTGAAGTAAATGAGTGATATACAGTGGTACGGAAAGTATAGATATGTTAACGGCTGTCATGGGTGATATATACAATAATATCCATGAATAAAATGTATTAACATGCAGTACCCATGTTTTAAGTGCACTAGAAGTGAATATTAATATGTCCCTATGTACTCACGACAATCGATGCCAAGGCTCTTTCACTTGCTGCAGACAGTTGCCGGTTTACGATATCGGATGCGTTTGCTCTTTTACGTGTTTGCCAAATGTAGGGCGAACGAACCCGGGTAAATAATTCTAATTTATACATTTATTTCTTTAAAGGCAAATTTGGATTAAAATTATTTAGTAAAATTTAAGTTTTATTTTGTTCATGGCGAATGGGTCATAATTCCGTAAATCCCGTTTTTTTTCTTCTTGAAAATTGGCAGTCTGCAGAGTCCTGATATAGGTGAAATAATATTTTATTAGTGTATTATACGTTTTTTTTTTCACAGTTTACCGGTCAAAACATCACCCATCTCAGCATGTCGCATCGTGCATTCATGATATACAAATACACCTATCACAGGTGTGAAAGAAAAACGTTGCTCAAGACTCTTTTCACTAAGACTTATAAACATAGATAACTATTCTGCGTTTTCGATTTTCAAGCCGTCTTCCAATTTATTTGTACTTAAAAAAATAAATTTATATCTTTTTTCTTATATATGTGTATAAATATCTTAATAAAATAAATACATTTACGGTGAGAAATTATTATACGTCATGATATCGTTATTTAGGTAAATACTTATTAGACAGATTTTTTTTAAAACCATTTTTGTCTTTTTAATTGATAACTGACCCAAACTAAATAAATGAAATGTGACTTAATGTGTTAATTATATAAATCCTTGCCTTCTATAAATTTTAATTTCTTATCTAATTCTTATTCTTATTATGTAACAATATGGTCAGGTTGTTATTTTCATTGAATGGCATCTCAAAATAGATGGCTTCACAGTAGGGGCTCTTCCTGTATATTGGTTACATCCTGTATATTACAACTGACAGTTAATGCATGACAAACAATTGTAATCAGCCATCGTTATCATGAAATACATTTTTTAATCTTTATTTTGATGATGGCACCTAATTCCCATCACCTAATCCAAATTAGTATAGTAGAGGAGTACCGTATTTTTCGGACGATAAATCTAGATAAAAATGACGATTTCGTTTACAGTACAAAAAATGTATACCTTTATTTTGCTGTAGGTTTATTTCTGAATAAGAAGACTCGTATCATCGATGTTCTTGGTGTTATTTCTTTTTAAAATAAAGCAATAAAAGTATACTAACAGGGGGTGCAATTCTGGGCATAAAATATTCAACATCCGAAAAAAATCAATATTCAAGTGTTATCGAAAATCAGTTCAATATTGTATTTTATAATAAAATACATACTATAAAAAATGTATCTTGTTGAAAAAAATCACAGGGTGGATCGATTTACAATACAAAATATCTAAATATAGCTATAGCTTTCCATCAAACACGAGCATGCGCACGTGATTGTAGTAAAAAATGGCAGTTGCAATACATCTCACAGTAAACAAGCTTTTTATACTAAATATACTGGAAAATAATTTATATCAATTTCGTTACTTAATCGATATTTTATTGCAATAATTTATATGAGGCTATGGGTGTTTAAACGTCACTTTTCAACAATATTTCAGTTATATATTGACCTTTGAGCTACCTTTCCTGGCGCGAATATGGTGCAAGGTAGAAATACACTAGGGTATTTACGTAACCGGACATTCTACATACCGGAAAGAAAGTACGTTTACAAATATGCATCGATCACAAAATGTTTGACATGTTCACCTCGAGAAATGCAAACAAAATCTTTAAATATCCACTCTCACGTCCGACCTGATAGTCGGACTTAGAGAGTGTTGACTCTCAAATTAAATTTACTTCAATGATTGCAAATAGTAATAAAAGACAACAACATTAAATACAATTAATTATAATTGTTCTCCCACTGGCACCTGGAAATTTGTGTCAACAAGATGTTCCTTCCATTATTGATACCTGTAACCTGAGCTAATTAATTCATATCAAGCTGACTGTAATACCTAGTCCAATACACATATTGCTGTCACAGATGAACAAGTATAGGGACTTGAAATATTTGTAAACGGAATATTGTGTAACTTTAGCCGGTGATTTATGCATCCGTTATTTCACCTTTATATGGATATCACATTCCGAAAGAATTATTTCTTATTCATTCATGTACACAGCCGTACCGGCCTCACTGACTGTTATAAGTGACAACATATTATTATTTTTTTTAAATCGTCAGTGATTTCTCCAAGCAAACGCAAACTTATGTCGAGTTTTTACTCAGATTTAATTTGGTTTGTTAAGAAAACTTTTTTCGAGAAATCCAAGCCAGGCTGGACTCGGTGTATATAATTTTAAAGTTTAGATTTCGGAAAAGTTACGATATTTCTAGCATTCCGATTGTAATCGTAAAATTTAAATGTACTAGAAAGATTAAAGAAACACAAACGGTGTAACTCGAAATTATTGTACAATTCTTTGATTATGAGGTGCTCCTATGCATCGAACAACTGTTGCGCCCGAGCGTGACAAATATTGACCTTGGAGCTACCTTTCCTGGCACGAATATGGTGCAAGGTAAAAATACACTAGGGTATTTACGTACCCACACATTCTACACACCGGAAAGAAAGTACGTTTACAAATGCGCATCGATCACAAAATGTTTGACATATTCACCTCGAGAAATGTAAAAAAAAAACTTTTAATATCCACTCTCACGTCCTACCAAAATGTCCGACCAAATAGTCGGACTTAGAGAGTGTTGACTCTCAAATTTGTCGGACATTTTGGGAGGAATATGTCGGACCTGAGAGTATGATCGTTGATACACTTGGAGTGTACTGTATTATTCAATATATGTAATTTTGCACCTGGCAACAGCAAATCATTGTCAATGATTAGCATAAAACGGCCGTATTTGCAAGGTAAGCAAACACAACATGCTGCAGCATCCGGGCTACTGGCATAAAAATAGATAAAAATAGATTTGGCCTCGCTCAGGTCAGTGCATAATTAATTAGCTTCCAGTAAAGATGGTCAGCTTAAGTCGAAAAAACAACGTTTCGTAGCGTATTCGCCAATAATTTGGTGTTTAATCTTCATTTTATGAAGGTCAGTACGGAAAACGACAATAATTTGGGGTATGAAAAAATTATGGCTTTGGTAGACAATATGCCTTTTAATGAGCAACTTTTTTAATTGTAAAGCAAAAATTCTGAAAATTGATGTCAGAGTTCGTATATGATATACAATATGAATGCCCCAAATACAAATAATGTAAAGCTGAAATCTGATTTTTAATTAATTTTCTTTAAAGGTTTTATAGAAATCAAACGGACAATACACTTGTTCAACTTTCTCGTATGGACATGCATGCAGTCGTATCATATTTGACTTGGCGTAGCCCTTTATTTCAGAATGTTTTCCTTAAAACTGGTTCATCATAATCTTCGTTGTTCAGCTTTGTCAAAATTGTTTTCCATAAAACACTTGGAAGTTCAACATACATGTATTTTCTAGGTTGTTCTGTGCAAAATTCTTCCTCTCAGAAAGTGCTAACCAATGTAATCAACATACATGTGAACCTTCCGGCGGAAGCATTGCATTTTTCTCCCGATTTTGAGGGTCACTCCCGTCAACTTACAAAATCTTCCGCCCGTGAAAAAAATCAAGTATCCTCGTCTGACAATAAGTCGGTCAGTCATTGGATAATGTTTGATTATTTTTTCCATGTTTAAAAAGTAAACATTTTATTCTTTTTAATTATGTTCCTCATCTATTCTTGCTCACATATGTAAAGTTTCATGGAAAAAAAATCGATAATAATTACATACTGACCCATATTTTTTTACCAATCTTTTTCCAAATGGCGTCGTATGACGTCACATAAAGTCGGTCAAAGTTCAATAAAGCACATGATTTTATCATAGGCCAACCAAACTTAAAAAGTAAACCAGATTAAGAAAGTACAGTATTTTAGCTTTTTCAGTGTAATTGATTTGTCTGAAAAATTTCAAAAGATGTTTTTTTTTTAAATAGTTTAAAATTGAAGTATTAAAAATTAATTATTTGATGCTAATATTAAACTTGCTTACCCACATAAAAGTATTTAATCCAGTGAATTTGGTGTTTTTGCTTTTGTCAATACAATCTATTAGACGGACATATTTTGGTAAAACAATTAATGACTGATTTCAATTTATTTTAATCACATTTATTTTCACAGAGTGGTAACAATACAGTTTTGTTGATGCTATTTCTAATAATGACAGGTTTCTTTTACTCAGACAATCTCATTTTTCTGTCTGGTTTAATTTAATTCTCTGTTCAATTTATGCTATAAATTTTGATTATTGCTGTTAAATTAATTCTTTTTCTATCTTCTCTGTGAATTTCATTTCATTACCCCAAGAAGTAAGGGGTATATTTGTTATTAAAGCAGCAGTGGAAATGCAAAATAATCTGCCATTTTGTGACATAATGGAGAGCACTAGAAAATGGTGGAATCTGAATGATCAATCATCATATTTTCAAAGTATTTTAAAATACAATTTGCTTGGCCTACATTCCAGAAACGGTCATGAACTGTGATGTCGATTATGTCAACAAACCTGAAAAATACAAATGTTTGGGGAATACCATCGATGGAAACATATTTAACAAGCATAATGATCAGGAAAAAAAGACATTAGTAAAAAGGATCTTTTTTACTTGCATGGAATTTATTCAATTCAAACTTCTCTGTTTTAATCTCATCTTGTAATTTTGACGTTGAAAAGTATTCCCTCTGTGTTTATGTACGCTATGAATATACAGAATGATGTCATTGGTCTCGTGCTGCGCGAGAATTGTAAATCAAAACAAATGACCGACATTATTGCATGACCGAGCAGATGTCACGGTAGGATACAAAAAGTCTTGACCTACATTTTGCGATCAATATTTCTGGAAATTCCCCATTTGGAACTCCTGCACTGACGAAAAATGCCGAGAGATAGGAATGGTAAAGGTGAATGTCATATTTAATGATATCCGGTTATTGATCTGTTTGACACCTTTACAGGTAAATTGGGTCATGGTGATTAATTAAGGTGTTGATGATTATACAATTATCCACTGATTGACAGTTAATTTGGGATAAGGAAGTGTGTTTGTGGCACACGCTTAGATGATTAGAAG
Organism: Bathymodiolus brooksi; assembly: GCA_963680875.1. Classification (NCBI taxonomy): domain Eukaryota; kingdom Metazoa; phylum Mollusca; class Bivalvia; order Mytilida; family Modiolidae; genus Bathymodiolus; species Bathymodiolus brooksi. The sequence continues at coordinate 78,678,227 of OY804590.1, forward strand.
TGTGATAACGGCAATTAAAAATAGTTATAAACCGTTGTGCAAACAATAGTCGGACAACCTTTGATGCCGAGGAAAACTTCTTATTTCGATCAAATGTGCAATGAATTCATCTCAGATTGAGTTGTTATGGCTTGTTTGGGATCAAAGTATTATTTAAGGACTAAGTTCCAGAATGGAATTGATCACAGTGGAATTGATAAACCACAAAAATGCCGAAACGTATGCTATCACCAAACGCACCAGCAGCAAAGAAGACCAAGTACTTTGCCAAGTTCCAGAATGCCTGGAAGTCCAAATTCAAGTGGTGCCAGGCTAGCAGTAAAGATCCTGTCTTCTCAGTGTTAAGATTAACAATACAACAGAGTGTCACCAGTACAAACCTGATACAGATGTAGTGAAAGCAGCAAAGAAGGCTTGTACCTCCTACTTGAACCAAGTGTGCCAGTGCCAAGTAGACTGATGCTTAATGACTTTTATATATGTTCAGTTTTGTGACTTCTCTATGTTTACTTTCTTTCACTTACTGTGATTATATCTGTGACTTTTTCGACGAAGTCATATACGATCGCTTTTGACCTACTTTTGTTATGGACGCTGTTGCCTAGCAATTTTAAAGAAACTTTTTGATTGGAGAATAATACAAATTTGGTAGGAGTTCGGAGAACGGAGTTAAAATGCTTGCAGTGATTTTCCGACTGTGTTTTTTTTGGCCGAATATCGGCCCCAGTCCCAATGCAAAAAAGTTGTTTCCCTAATTTCATGGGGGAAAATTCCCAATAGTGTGGTGATAAAATTATTCGTAAAAACTGGTTAAAAAAGATTTTTCAAATAACATTTTCACGCTTATGACCTGGTTTCTATTTGTTTTGATTAACCAAGCGAAATACTACGCACACAAATTATTACCTGTGTTGTACCTGTATTCTATGTCAAATATTGCAGAAAAAAGGAAAATATTTGAGTGAAGTAAGTGTTATTAATAAAAAAATTTTGTCATATGGAGTGAAATCAAGTATGACATCAATAGTAAAATATCTTTTAAAAAATATTTGTACCTTTGAAAAAAACATGAATCATACGAATTTCAAATGAATAGTAACAAACATCAGCTAAGACATGCTTGTTTATTATTTCATGTAGTTTAAAAATAAATAATAAGTTGGATGTTGAAATATAAATGTATTGATAGAGATATCACTTATTCATGTATGTATCTGTATGTTTTTTTTTATTAGAATAAAAATGATAAATTATCTAATCAAGGTTTACCTGCAGTTACCAGTAATGAGTTTTTGTTTATACACCTAATCCCCAATGTTTGCACATTGTTTATACAATAATTATACCCCCCACAACGAAGTTGTAGGGGGGTATACTGGTTTCACCATGTCCGTCCGTCCGTCTAGACAAATCCTATGTCGTACGATAACTTGAGTTGTGTTTCTTAGAATCTTTTAAAAATTTTATCAGCTGTTTACTGGTGAAGAGAGGAGGATCCCTGTCTTTTTTGACGATTTTCACTTTTGCCATTCCAGAGTTAATGGACTTGATATGACAAAAAATAGGATTTTTAGCCTATGTCGTATGATAACTTGAGTAGTGTTTCTCAGAATGTTTTGAAATTTTATCAGCAGCTTACCGGTGAAGAGAGGAGGATCCCTTTCATTTTGGACGATTTTCACTTTTGCCGTTCCAGAGTTATTGGACTTGGTATGACAGAAAATAAGATTTTTACCCTATGTCGTATGATAACTTGAGTAGTGTTTCTCAGAATGTTTTGAAATTTTATCAGCAGCTTACCGTTGAAGAGAGCAGGGTCCCTTTCATTTTTGGTCGGAACAATCAGTAATGTTTTGGTTATGGAAATAGGTTGGACAGATGTGGGGAGCGGGGGTATATCTTATTGAGCTGTGCTCACAGTAATACTAGTTACAGCTATTTCCACTTGAAATTTGAGATTTCTTTAATGAATTTAAAAAAAGTGTGATTAGATGAAGTCAACCCTACCGGTCACCGACACTTAAGTAGAAGCTGCGCGCCTTGTTACCACTGCGAATGTCACTCCAAAAAACAACCAATTCAAATTCTGTATTACCTAACATAGCTTCAAATGGCATCCAACAACATCTAAATAGTGATGATGTTGATATTCGCAATCTGACTATCACTCTGATTCGGAGAGTTGTGCTCCAGAGGTCATGGTACCAGATGCCAGGGTGTTCAGTTCAATGAAATATGAACAAAAATACCCATGGCTATATGACAGTGTGGTATACCAAGGGTATTTAAGTAAGTTTGGTGAACTGTTTTGTGGTCATTCTTCCTCATCACAAGAATTTGTTACTGTTGGCATAACCTTGGTACAGTATGATTGCTATTCTATTACTGGACCTCCAAACTAATAAATGTATTGCTCTCCCCATCTTTTCCCAATTCACATCATTTATGTGCTAATCTTCCCAATTATAAGGGACCGGACCCCAGATACAAATGAGCAGAAAAATCACTGACTTGTAATAAGCATGTCGGTTTTAAAGCACTTTGTACTAAGCAAGTCGGATTTAAGGCACTTGTAATAAGCAAGTCATTTAGTAGTTTGCTGATTGGTTGCGTCCGTCGTCCTACGCCCTGCACAGACAAAGGGAGTTCGAGTATAACTGATAATATGATTACTTTTAATGGTATATCTGTATACAATATATTAAACTTTAAATTTAAGCGATACTCTCTTTAACCAAAGTATTATATGTCGTAAAGTTTTATTTTCAATGTATTATGTAATCTTCAGGTGAGCAACTGGGGATATTAAACTCTGAGAAAGTGCCATTTCATCTATTACATATTAAGAAGTTATTGTTGAAGCCATGAATTTTTTTTAGATTTTACCACGGATAGGAAATAATATGCACCCCCCCCCCCCCCCTTTTTAAAAAAAAGTTTTTAGTAGTCATGTGAGCCTTTGTCATCACTTTGCATCGGTCGTCCGTCCGTACACAATTACTAAAAATATTCTCCTCTGAAACCACTTGGCCAATTGAGACCAAACTTTGGTGGAATGGTCCGTGGGTGATCCCCTTCCAAAATTGTGTCCGACAGTCCCGACCTCCAACCAACATGGTCGCTGTTACTAAAAATAAAAAACGGGGGTGAAATTCAAAAAATCTTCATCTCTGAAACTACTGGGCCAATTGGAACTAAACTTTGCTTAGTCCTTTGATGACCCCCTTTCAAAATTGTGTCCGGCAATCCAGATATCCAACCAACATGGCCACTGTTGCTAAAAACAGAAAAGGTGGATGAAATTTTAATTGTTTTCCTCTTAAACTACTGTGCCAATCATGGATTCAAGCTTTGCTAAAATAATCCTTTGGTGATCCCCTTTCAAAATTTTGTCTGGCAGTCCCATCCTCGAGCTGTTACTATTTATTAACGATTCCTTGCACATTAAGTAGGATGCAAGGTTTTACATGTCTTATCAAATCCTATAAAACCAATATGCTTGGTTATTTCAGTGAAATACTGTTCTTAGAAGAATATAATATTTGTGCTTCGTCGTACATCTTTTTTTTTAAAGATAGTTCTTGTTAAGGGTAAATTCTGTGACTACATGTGATGAATAGTGACTTTTTAATTTTAGTGCTCTATGACTTTATTGTTCAGAACATTCTGTCTTCATTGTTATTGCTTTGTTATAACCTTATGATTATGAATGATTATGAAATAAATTATAAATACAGTTTATATCCTTCATTCATCATATGAAACACTACTTAAGACAGAAATGTAAACAATATATATTGAAATGGGATGCAGTTGGTTCAATACTGAAACAAACAAAAGGAAAACATCAATAAACAATAAAAACACACATCAAATACCTCGATAAAAAATCTCCAGTTATGAGACCAATTCACCAGTTGTAACATAGCAACTCTATCACATGTATGAATCAAGATGATCTTAGGTTTGTTCACTTTCAAAATTGGGTGTGATATCTCCAATCTGATGAAAATCATTCTCTAACTTGCTCCCCGTGTCTGATATGTCACGGCGTGTGAGAGCACTGGTCAAAAGACAATTTGAGAATTTCATGTAATATTTTTACTGGGTTATTTTCATGAGAACACTGGTCAAAAGACAATTTGAGAATTTCATGTAATATTTTTACTGGGTTATTTTCATGAGAGCACTGGTCAAAAGACAATTTGAGAATTTCATGTAATATTTTTACTGGGTTATTTTCATGAGAGCCCTGTTCAAAAGACATTTGAGAATTTCATGTAACATTTTTACTGGGTTATTTTCATGAGAGCACTGGTCAAAAGACATTTGAGAATTTCATGTAACATTTTTACTGGGTTATTTTCATGAGAGCCCTGTTCAAAAGACAATTTGAGAATTTCATGTAATATTTTTACTGAGTTATTTTCATGAGAGCACTGGTCAAAAGACAATTTGAGAATTTCATGTAATATTTTTACTGAGTTATTTTCATGAGAGCCCTGTTCAAAAGACAATTTGAGAATTTCATGTAATATTTTTACTGGGTTATTTTCATGAGAGCACTGGTCAAAAGACATTTGAGAATTTCATGTAATATTTTTATTCGGTTATTTTCATGAGAGCACTGGTCGAAAGACATTTGAGAATTTCGTGTACATGTAATATTTTTATGGTATTATTTTCAGGAAAACCCTCGTCAAAAGATTTTGATGTAACACTAATGATATGTCTTTTGAGAAATCTGATACCTATTGACATAATGGATAATAGACTACCCCCAGAAAGAGATACAAGTGTGAGAGATGATTTGTCTAGGATCAAGTATTACAGAAACTTCATTGTACATTGTGAAAGTGTTGCTGATACAGACTTTGAATCATATTGGAAAGATGTAACACAGGTAATACACAATTATTTTACATTTTTTAAGCTGACCAGAACCAAAAGCTCACATGAGCTTTTCTCATCATTTGGCGTCCTGCGTCTGTTATTCGTCATCCGTTAACTTTTCACATTTTCATCTTCTTCTTAAGAACCACTGGTCATAATGATACCAATCTTTGATGTGATACTTCTTCGTATGTCCTTTTCCCAAATTGTGTCCAGTGACCTTCCCATACATCCAAGATGGCTGCCATGAATTATGATCCATTGAAAAATTGGAAATCTTTGAAAATCTTCTTCTTTATAATCACTATGGAAAGAAACCAAATTTGGTCCAATTTAATTTTTTTTTATTTTTTTATTATTAAATCTATTTTCCTGTTTGCATATGACCTCAGAAGTCCAGGATATTCCTGAGGCTTACATGTACATGCATTTAATACACACAAAACAATATACATGTATATATATATATATATTACGAATTTAGTTTGTTACACATATTTTCATTGGTTCTCCAACCCTGAATGTCAGCATATATTCGGAAAACAGACGGGGTATATATTTCAGTCCCCAAAAACGATTAAAACATGGACGACAAAACATTACACTTCACTGAATCAATGGTATAATACGGAATAATAAATGTATTTTTACCAAATTAAATGCTGTTTTTATACTCAAAATGGCTGAATGAACAAAAAAATATTACAACGGTTAATTCCATCACAAATACCTGATAGATTCAGCAAACTCATATGTTCCACGGCTGTACTATAACAAATAAACAAAACGTTGAGCCTTGAAAACTTTCGACGTCGTGGGGCCACACCAAGGTTTTATTTACATGTTGTTAACATTTAAATTATTGAAACTGTTTCGCAAACCCGTTGTTTTGTTATGTGATATATTAATGTTATATTTATAAAGTTTATAAAATTTACTACATATGAAACTGTATTGATTTAGAAATTTAGTACAGTATTTTCCTTCATGAGACACCCCCATACATGAAATATGACGTGACACATATTTTGACGTCATTGAAGAATTACGTCAAAGGTACGGAAACGGACATCTAGAGATACGAAAAATGAAAATAAAACAGGCAAATTTATTTAATACAGTTGGATGTTGTATTTAAAAAAAACAATAGTTAAATCCGTAATATATCTGTTATTTAGCTATCAGACAGGGTATATAATGTGACATTCCTGGCTTAGGATCTATATTCCCTGAGGCACATTCCCGGCTTATGATATATATTTCCTGAGGCTGCGCCTCAGGGAATATAGATCCTAAGCCAGAAATGTCACATTATATACCCTGTCTGATAGCTGAATAACATATAATATATATGATTGATTGATTGATTTTTGGTGTTTTAATGCCACTTTCAGCAATATTTCAACTATATCATGGCGACCAGTTTTAGGGATGGAAGAAGCCGGAGAGAAACAACGACCATGGGCAAGCAACTGGTAAACTTTATCACTTGCGGTTGCGAGTCGAGTGCACCCTTTTTTGTAATTTACAAAGCCGGTCGCAAACCCACGCCATTTTGGTTATAGGCTTGTATCAGTTGTTAGGTAATCCAACTACCTAACTCATTAAGCCATCCAGGCCCTTACATCATAATATGCCAAGCATTAAAATATTTCATATACAAATAATAGTCCATTACTCTATGATACCAATTGCCTATCAAATACACTTTTAAAAGTGTTTTTCGCTCACCTTGCCAAAGGCAATGTCAGCTTTTGCCATCACTTGGCGTCCATCGTCTTGTCTGTCGTCTGTTAACTTTTCACATTTTAATCTTCTCCTCTGAAATCCCTCAGCCAAATGAACTGGAACTTGGTAGGAAGCATCTATAGAAAGTCCTCTCTAAAGATTGCACATTTTGTCCAGATCCATTAACAAACATGGCCGCCATAGGCAATTCTTGTTTCTGATTGGCCGATTTTCAAAAATCTTCTCCTCTGAAACCGCTTTGCCAAATGAAATGAAACTTGGTAGGAAGCATTTATGGAAGGTCCTCTATAAAGATTGCTCATTTTGTCCCGATCAGAAAACAAACATGGCTGCAACAGGCAATTCTTGTTTCTGATTGGTTGATTTCTAAAAAATCTTCTCCTCTGTTAAAAGAAAGATAGCTCTTGCCCTTAGAAATTAAATAGTGCTGATATAGTGTAACATGTTTATTCTATACATTATAAGTGGCTATTCACATTTTAATATTCTTTTTAGCAAACCTTGCCAAAGGCAATATGAGCTTTTGCCATAACTTGGTGTCTGTCGTCTGTCATCGTTTACTTTTCAAATTTTAATCTTCTGCTCTGAAAACCCTCAGCCAAATGAACTGAAACTTGGTAGGAAGCATCTATGGAAGGACCTCTCTAAAGAGTGCACATTTTGTTTTGATCCATTACCAAACATTGCCGCCACAGGCAATTCTTGTTTCTGATTGGCCGATTTTATAAATCTTCTCCTCGGAAACCACTTGGCCAAATGAACCGAAACTTGGTAGGAAGCATCTATGGAATGTCCTCTCTGCAGATTGTTCATTTTGTCCCGATCTGTTAACAAACATGGCTACCACCGAAACTTGGTAGGAATCATCTATGGAATATCCTCTATGAAGATTGCTCATTTCGTCCCAATCGGTTAGCAAATATGGCTACAATCGAAACTTGGTAGGAAGCATCTATGGAATGTCCTCTCTGCAGATTGCTCATATCGTCCCGATCGGTTTGCAAACATGGCCACCACATGCAGATCTTGTTTCTGATTGGTTGATTTCTAAAAAAAATTCTCCTTTGAAACTGCTTAACCATATGAAGCGAACTTTGGTAGGAAGAATCTACAAGTATGGAAGGTCCTGTATTAAGTTTCCTCAAAGCAGAATGAAAGGTGAGCGACACAGGCTCAGCCCTTTATTGTAACATACTGCTCCTGATGTAGACCTTGATCATATCATACTGCTCCCGGTGTAGCCCTTTGTTATATCATACTGCTCCCGATGTAGCCCTTTATTGTATCATGGTGACTTAGTGAGATTGTATCATACTGCTCCCGATGTAGCCCTTTATTGTATCATGGTGACTTGGTGAGATTGTATCATACTGCTCCCGATGTAGCCCTTTATTGTATCATACTGCTCCAGATGTAGACCGTTATTGTATCATGGTGACTTGGCGAGTTCATATCATACTGCTTCCGATGTAGACCTTTATTGTATCATACTGCTCCTGATGTAGATCTTTATCGTATCATACTGCTCCCGATGTAGACCTTTTTAATATCATACTGCTCCTGATGTGGCCCTGTATTGTATCATACTGCTCCTGATGTGGCCCTTTATTGCATCATACTCATTACTGCTCCCGATGTAGATCTTTATCGTATCATACTGCTACTGATGTAAACCTTTATTATATCATACTGCTCCTGATGTGGCCCTGTATTGTATCATACTGCTCCTGATGTGGCCCTTTATTGCATCATACTCATTACTGCTCCCGATGTAGATCTTTATCGTATCATACTGCTCCCGATGTAGATCTTTATCGTATCATACTGCTCCCGATGTACACCTTTATCATATCATACTGCAGGGCTCACGTTGGAGGGCGAAGAAGTCGCCTTGTGGCTGCTCACTTCGCTTTGTACTAGTGCTAAAAGAGAAGTGGAAGTTGCCCTGTCTTTGCTAATTTTAATTGTTTTAACAGTAAAACATTGGTAACCTAGATACTGGTATATATAGTATCTAGGTATATTTTTTTTACCAGAAACAACGATTTATATAACACAAAGATGAGTTATTGTAATTTGTGTGGTATTGGATCACAACACAGTAATATTTCAAAAGGGAAAGGGGGGGGGGTGCATATACAAATCACTGGTATGCAAGACTCCAATAGTCATCAAGGTAGACAGAAATATAAATATGACATTGAATAGATGTCCTTAAGGTAGATATGAATAAAAAAAAAAACCAGAACAAATCAGTTCAGGCAGCTTTAACTATTTACTAAATTTGGGCAGGGTAACGTCAGAGGGGTCGCGAAATAATGTTTCGATTAATCGCAATTGACTTCTCCCAGAAGTCTCCCCACTTCTCTCTGTTGTATCCCACTTCTCCCTGTGAGCTCTCTGAAAGAGAAGTCACTTCTCCCTCTAATTTGAAAGTAGTGGGAGCCCTGATACTGCTCCTGATGTAGACCTTTATTGTATCATACTGCTCCTTATGTGGCCATTTATCATATCATACTGCTCCTGATGTAGACCTTTATTATATCATACTGCTCCTTATGTGGCCATTTATCATATCATACTGCCCCTGATGTAGACCTTTATTGTATCATACTGCTCCTTATGTGGCCATTTATCATATCATACTGCTCCTGATGTAGACCTTTATTATATCATACTGCTCCTTATGTGGCCATTTATCATATCATACTGCCCCTGATGTAGACCTTTATTATATCATGCTGCTCCTTATGTGGCCATTTATCATATCATACTGCTCCTGATGTAGACCTTTATTATATCATACTGCTCCTTATGTGGCCATTTATCACATCATACTGCTCCTGATGTAGACCTTTATTATATCATACTGCTCCTTATGTGGCCATTTATTGTATCATACTGCTCCTGATGTAGACTTTTATCGTATCATACTGCTCCCAATGTAGACCTTTATCGTATCGTACTGCTCCCAATGTAGACCTTTATCGTATCATACTGCTCCCGGTGTAGACTTTTATCGTATTATACTGCTCCGGTATAGCCCTTTATTGTGTCATACTGCTCCCAATGTAGACCTTTATTGTATCATACTACTCCCGATGTAATCCTTTATTGTATCATATTGCTCCCGATGTAGACCTTTATCATATCATACTGCTCCTGATGTGGCCCTTTATTGTATCCTACTGCTCCTGATATGGCCCTTTATTGTATCCTACTGCTCCTGATATGGCCCTTTATTGTATCATACTGCTCTGAATGTAGACCTTTATCATATCATACTGCAACTGATGTAAACCTTTATCATATCATACTGCTCCTGATGTAGACCTTTTTCATATCATACTGCTCCTGATGTAGCCCTTTATCGCATCATACTGCTCCTTATGTGGCCCTTCATTGTATCATATTGCTCCCAATGTAGACCTTTATCGTATCATACTGCTACTGATGTAGTCCTATAACGTATCATACTGTTCCCGATGTAGCCCTTTATCGTATCACACTGCTCCTGATGTAGCCCTTTATTGTATCATACTCTCCCGATGTAGCCCTTTATTGTATCATACTGCTCCTGATGTAGTCCTTTATTGTATCATACTGCTCCTGATGTAGTCCTTTATTGTATCATTCCCTCCCGATGTAGACCTTTATTGTATCATACTGCTCCTGATGTAGTCCTTTAACGTATCATACTGTTCCCGATGTAGCCCTTTATCGTATCACACTGCTCCTGATGTAGCCCTTTATTGTATCATACTCTCCCGATGTAGACCTTTATTGTATCATACTGCTCCTGATGTAGTCCTCTAACATATCATACTGCTCCCGATGTAGACCTTTATTGTATCATACTGCTCCTGATGTAGTCCTTTATTGTATCATTCCCTCCCGATGTAGCCCTTTATTGTATCATACTGCTACCGATGTAGCCCTTTATTGTATCATACTGCTCCCAATGTAGACCTTTATCGTATCATACTGCTCCTGATGTAGTCCTTTATTGTATTATACTGCTCCTGATGTAGCCCTTTATTGTATCATACTGCTCCCGATGTAGCCCTTTATTGTATCATACTGCTCCCGATGTAGCCCTTTATTGTATCATACTGCTACCGATGTAGCCCTTTATTGTATCATACTGCTCCCAATGTAGACCTTTATCGTATCATACTGCTCCTGATGTAGTCCTTTATTGTATTATACTGCTCCTGATGTAGCCCTTGATCAGATTAGATGAAAGTAATATTTTATGAATGTCATATCATTAGATTCATCATTTTACGATAAATAATTTGTTTAAATAATTTATTTAAGGCTATTTTACGGCTTGGTGGAAATTCTTTGAAAGTAGAATGTGATGATTGGTATGGAAGAAATTTGGATGCAGAACAAAGAGACGATTGCCTTAAATGTATAAAAGATGGAAAAAAATTAGCATTAGTTGAAGAAGAGCTAGCAGAACAAAGTAAAGAGTTAGCAAAGCAAAGTAAAAAGTTAGCAGAAACCAACAAGAAATTGATAGAGTTAGAACAAGAACAAAGTAATCCAGTTCCTAAGAACATCAGAGGTAAATACTGATTAACATGTGTTTCATGAGGGGTAAATACTGATTAACATGTGTTTCATGAGGGGTAAATACTGATTAACATGTGTTACATCAGTGGTAAATACTGATCAACATATGCTTCATCAGGGGTAAATACTGATCAACATGTGCTTCATCAGGGGTAAATACTGTTTAACATGTGTTACATCAGTGGTAAATACTGATCAACATGTGCTTCATCAGGGGTAAATACTGATCAACATGTGCTTCATCAGGGGTAAATACTAATTAACATGTGTTTCCTCAGGGGTAAATATTGCTGAATTATCGCATTCATATCGAACAAATCCTTTCCGCCACAACCAAGATTGTTGACGGAATATTCCCTGTTTTAAAATTAACTTTACGTCAGAATCGTAAATAGCAGTTTGCGCATGTGGTAAAAAGATATGTTTTCGTCCTTGTGTAAACTCGGACCGAAACAAAGCTGACCTCATTTAAAAGAAATTACCGATTACAAGTTATGTTCAAACACAGACTGGTGTAATCTTCAGTAATATAAGTTTGATCATCATGAATATATGATTACACAATATTTTGTTCAATTTTATTTTATCCATTTAAAACCCAGTGTCGAGTCATTTTGGGGTGTACTGTCTTGTTGCTTAACTCTGTCCGGTCCCGATCCGTATACTACATATTGTTTAACTTCTGGTATAATAAAAATAAAAACCTAGGGCTAATTTATTTCAATATTTTGACGGACCCTACCCGGTAGGTCACAGAAATGAAAGTGAGCAGAAAAACATAAGAAAAACAAAGTAAAAGAGGGTACGAGGAGATGAGGGATAGAAAATTACTAGAAATCTGGGAAAAGGACCGAACATGGCTATAGAGTCGAGTATGACCAAGGCTTATGGGTAATGACACACATATATGTATAGTGACAAGAGTATGACAAGAGGCTGAGTGAAGATGAAGGGGAAGGGAGTGATGAGAATGAGGAGAACGAACTGGAGGAGCTCCAAACAGAGAGAAGACTAGTATTTTTTTATTCAAGGGAATAAACATGTGATATCATGATGCTTTACGTTATTTTCTTTCAATTTATGTTTCATTAGGGGTAAAAACTGATTAACATGTGTTTCATCAGGGGTAAATACTGATTAACATGTGTTTCATTAGGGGTAAATACTGATTAAAATATGTTTCATTAGGGGTAAATACTGATTAAAATATGTTTCATTAGGGGTAAAAACTTATTAACATGTGTTTCATCAGGGGTAAATGCTGATTAAAATATGTTTCATTAGGAGTAAAAACTGATTAACATATGTTTCATTAGGGGTAAATACTGATTAAAATATGTTTCATTAGGGGTAAAAACTGATTAACATGTTTCATTAGGGGTAAATACTGATTAACATATGTTTCATTAGGGGTAAATCTGATTAAAATATGTTTCATTAGGGGTAAAAACTGATTAACATGTGTTTCATTAGGGGTAAAAACTGATTAACATATGTTTCATTAGGGGTAAATACTGATTAACATATGTTTCATTAGGGGTAAATACTGATTAAAATATGTTTCATTAGGGGTAAAAACTGATTAACATGTTTCATTAGGGGTAAATACTGATTAACATATGTTTCATTAGGGGTAAATCTGATTAAAATATGTTTCATTAGGGGTAAAAACTGATTAACATGTTTCATTAAAGGTAAAAACTTATTAACATGTGTTTCATTAGGGGTAAATCTGATTAAAATATGTTTCATTAGGGGTAAAAACTGATTAACATGTGTTTCATTAGGGGTAAAAACTGATTAACATATGTTTCATTAGGGGTAAATACTGATTAACATATGTTTCATTAGGGGTAAATACTGATTAAAATATGTTTCATTAGGGGTAAAAACTGATTAACATGTTTCATTAGGGGTAAATACTGATTAACATATGTTTCATTAGGGGTAAATCTGATTAAAATATGTTTCATTAGGGGTAAAAACTGATTAACATGTTTCATTAAGGGTAAAAACTTATTAACATGTGTTTCATCAGGGGTAAATACTGATTAAATTATGTTTCATTAGGGGTAAAAACTGATAAACATATGTTTCATTAGGGGTAAATACTGATTAAAATATGTTTCATTAGGGGTAAATACTGATTAACATATGTTTCATTAGGGGTAAATCTGATTAAAATATGTTTCGTTAGAGGTAGATACTGAATAAAATATGCTTCATCAGGGGTAAAAACTTATTAACATGTGTTTCATCAGGGGTAAATACTGGTTAACATGTGTTTCATTAGGGGTAAATACTGATTAAAATATGTTTCATTAGGGGTAAATGTTGATTAAAATATGTTTCATTAGGGGTAAATCTGATTAAAATATGTTTCATCAGGGGTAAATACTGATTAAAATATGTTTCATTAGGGGTAAAAACTGGTTAACATGTGTTTCATTAGGGGTAAAAACTTATTAACATGTGTTTCATTAGGGGTAAATACTGATTAAAATATGTTTCGTTAGAGGTAAAAACTTATTAACATGTGTTTCATCAGGGGTAAATACTGATTAAAATATGTTTCATTAGGGGTAAATACTGATTAAAATATGTTTCATTAGGGGTAAATCTGATTAAAATATGTTTCATTAGGGGTAAATACTGATTAAAATATGTTTCATTAGGGGTAAAAACTGGTTAACATGTGTTTCATTAGGGGTAAAAACTGATTAACATGTGTTTCATCAGGGGTAAATACTAATTAAAAATCCAATAAAAAATCATAGAAAGAGGCACAATCGATACCCCTACATACATATACATGACCACTCACTTTTATTGCTTGGTCCAAACCTCCACTCTAGAAGATAAAAGTATGACTAGAAAAAAAACAAGACATATTGATCATCATACAACTTCATTAGCAGTATAACTAAATTTTAAAGATTTATTTAACATGGAAAATAATCCATTGTTGCATCATAAGTCGACAATTAATCAATTATTTGCATGTCCTAACGTGACCTATCAGAAAAAAAACAATGTTTTAGTGCCCGTCATACGATAGTAATGGGCATATAGTTTTGTGGTTAGTCCGTTCATTAGTCTGATACCTTTCATATTTGGTAAGATGATTGGTCATCATGATTGGTTGATTCTATAATCACGCCATTTTGATTCAACGATTTTGTAGGATTATGGGACTGTTCAAGTTTTCATGCAATTTCAGTATAGTTATATTTGCGAAAGCAACTCCTCTGAGGTTGTTAGTCTGATAGCTTTCATACTTGGTAGGATAAATAGTCATGATGTGTAGCTGATCCCTGCTATTATGATATGGAAATTTTTGTAGGAGTTATGGGACCTTAACGTTTTCATGCATTTTCAATAAAGTTATACTTTGTGTAGTCTACCATAATATTTAGTGGGACATAGTGTTCTTTGGATACAGTAGATATTCGTTGGAAATTTGGGGTAATTAAGGTATAGTTTTGGGACTGGAGAATCATTTCTTATAGAGTTAATAAATTGTCAACTAAGGCAGCTACACTATCAAAACTGCCCAGTTTAAAATGTGTGGGGACATGACATGCTGTCTTGGTTTTATTTCTAAGTGTTATGATTTCCATACACCTACACAAGTTTGTCTGGGCTGAGGAATCACGATAGAGCTGAAGAATTACTGACAGTTGACATCAGTATATATCAACCACTCCCATGCAGATTCAGGAAACTTCAAGAAAGATTTGAACGCATCACGATATAGTATTTTAATAGATGAACAATTGCTGAAAGTCTACATCAGCATATAACCCACTCCTCCATTGGCTTAATTCAACACCTCACAATATCATATTTTGATTGTTTTATTTTCAAATAAACCTGTTGTTAACCAATCTTTTTTTCAGAGTCATTTAGAAAAGATATAGAGATTTGGAAAAAAGACAAATTTTTCGAAACTTCTGCTGTAGCCACCATATTAGAGGAAGTTAGAAATAAATCATTTGTTGTGATAACAGGACCATCTGGTATTGGTAAATCTACTATTGTCAAATTGGTTGCGCTGCAGCTTCAGAGGACAAATGGTTATCAAATTCTTTCAGTCACGTGTCCAAAAGATATTGTGTATTTTGATCCAAATATAAAACAGATGTACATTATTGATGATATTTGTGGAAAATTTTCTGTTGATCAATCTATGATAAATTCGTGGGAGAATGTAAATCGTCAGATATTGAAATATAGCAAGGACAATAAAGATTTTAGAGTTTTAGGAACATGCAGGTTGGAAATAAGCATTTCAAGCCCATTTAGAAAACTTAGAAAAATATATGGAATTATGGAGTGCAATTTGCTTCAGGAAAAGTTTGTTTATAGTAAGGAGGAGAAATTGAAGATTGCCGCCTGTCATATTGATGAGGAAATAATAAAACAGTTAGACGATAAGATCCTTAACGCATATAATATGTTTCCTCTTCTTTGTATGATGTATGCTGCTTCAGAAAGTAATCCAGGTGTGGAATTCTTTCAATATCCAATAAAGGCATTTAAGGAGCAGTTGGGTAAGATGAACGAACAAAATGAATGTTGTTTTATAGGACTGGCTTTAATTGTTGTATACAACAACAAATTATACAAACACCTACTACAAAATGGAGATGATAAAAAGTTTGAAGATGTTTTCAATAAGGTGTTTGAAGAATTAGGACTCAGAAATAAACCTTCAAAGCGTAGTGTCCTTTCAGGTCTCCAAGCACAAGAAGGGATATATACAAAAGAGTTAGAATCAACGATTACCGTTATTCACGATAAAATATTTGATATTTTATCATGGTACTTTGGGAAGAGGATTCCCAAAGCTATTTTAGCTCATGGCAGTGGAACTTTTATCGCAGAAAGGTTTCTATTTGAATCTGTAAAAGATAACCTTAAAATAGTTTTACCTTCTGAATTAGAGGATTCATACTTTAATCGTATGGTGGAAGAAATTGAAAACAACAGATTTTATAATGTATTCAAAAACGTACAGGTATGTAATGAATTGTATCAAGAAAAATTCATCTCATTTTTGTCAAAGCATGAGCATCAAAGCATTATTCAAAAGTTACTTTGCAATCACTGGCCACTATATCTGTCTTCAGTCAGCGGGTGTAAATTATTAGTAGAATTTATACTAAATGAGCAAAGAACCAGTGGAAGGTGTAATAAACTAGACAAGGACGGAAATCATCAAGATATGTTAATGGACAGACCAGAATCAGACATGTATGTTTGTAACATTGACACAGATAATGGTGAAAGCACCACTATAGATAATAATGTAAATGATGAGGATGATGCATATCGAATACAATTTGAAAATGCCCCAATGGTGGCAGCTTGTGAAGGAGGTTACATTGATATTGTTGAATGTCTGGTAGAAAATGGTTATAATATCGACCATTCTGATAGTGATCTACCAACTCCATTGTTTAGTGCTTGTAAATATGGTAACAAAGATGTTGTAGATTTCCTTTTAAAAAGAAATTGTAAGGTGAACGCAATTGATAACAATCATCAGATTGCTTTACATGCTGCATGTAAAAATGGCAATATAGACATAGTTAATAGCTTACTGAAGTGTAATAGTAATATAAATCTATGTGACATTTATGGACATATTCCTTTATTCTTTGATACAACAAGCCATAGAACACCAATATACTATGCCTGTCTTAATGGTCATACAGATATTGTACAGATTTT
The DNA here is from genome assembly GCA_963680875.1 of Bathymodiolus brooksi. Lineage (NCBI taxonomy): Eukaryota > Metazoa > Mollusca > Bivalvia > Mytilida > Modiolidae > Bathymodiolus > Bathymodiolus brooksi. The sequence goes on from OY804590.1 coordinate 78,695,186, forward strand.
ACTTGACAATAATTGTGACATTCATCATGATGCTATTCATGGAGCCTGTGAAGGAGGTTATAAAGACATTGTTGAAATTTTGATAAAACATAATGTTGACATTAATCAGCGTGGTGGTAAGCTTGGTAAAACACCAATATACTATGCCTGTCATAATGGTCATACAGATATTGTACAGATTTTGCTTGACAATAAGTGTGACATTCATGATGCTATGCATGGAGCCTGTGGAGGAGGTTATAAAGACATTGTTGAGATTTTGATAAAACATAATGTTGACATTAATTTTAGTTTTCTTCCGGATTTATGTCTTGTTGGTTGTAGTTATTATACACCAATAGTGTTTGCCTGTGATAATGGTCATCCAGATATTGTTAAACTGCTACTTGATAATAACTGTGATGTCCTTGATAAGGATGGGTTTTCAAATATACTTCATTATGCCTGTCGAGGAGGTTTTGTAGATATAGTTGATCTTTTACTCATATATAACTGTAACATTAATCAGTGTTGTCCAAGGACAAACCAAAGTCCATTAATTGTTGCTTGTGCTGAGAATAAAGAAGCCGTTGTTAAACTGTTACTAAGTTATGAAGCCTGTGATGTGAATATTATTGATAATGATAATTGTAATGCACTTCATTATGCCTGTAGAGAGGGTCAATCTGATGTTGTTGAACTTTTATTAAAACATCATTGTAATGTAAATCTTAATGACAGTTTTAAGAAAACCCCGTTATTTATTGCTTGTGAGGAAGGTCATGTAGATATTGTTAAAATATTAATTAACCAGGATAACTGTCTGATAGATGTTCTTGATGTTGAAGGAAATGGCTTACTGCATGCACCTTGTGGACAATCTTATGTAAACCCTATTCAGAGACTGAATAACCTTTGTAAAACAGCACACCAGTTTTATTCAGCAAATTATGATCGACACATGTTCTATTCAACCAAAAATGATCATGCTGAAATTATTAGGATTTTATTGGGCAAAAACTGTGACGTGAATGTTCTTAATAAGAAAGGACAGTCTGTATTATATGCTGCTTGTGTATATGGACAAACTGAAATTGTTGATATTCTGTTGAGTAGTAATAGTAATGTCAATCAATGTGATGAGGCAAAGAAGACACCTTTATTTATAGCGTGTGAGAACGGATACATTGATATTGTCAGACTGTTAATTAAAAGTAAGTGTGAAATATTTAATCACAGTCTTAATGGACAAACAGTACTTCATGCTGTTTGTAGTGCACATCATAAAAGATTTGAAACATTTACAGAAGGTCTCAAAGACATTTTAATTTTATTAATTGACCAAAAATGTGATGTAAACATATCAGACAACAATTCTCAGACTCCATTACACATTGCCTGTTATAAAGGAAATGTAGCACTTGTAGAAATATTACTCAGAAATAAGTGTGAATGTGATGTAAACATATCAGACAACAATTCTCAGACTCCATTACACATTGCCTGTTATAATGGAAATGTAGCACTTGTAGAAATATTACTCAAAAATAAGTGTGTCGTCGACCAATGTGACAACTTGAATAAAACACCATTTTTTCTTGCTTGTGAAGGAGGTCATGAAGATGTTGTGAAATCTCTAATGAAATTTATTTGTAATATGAACATTAGAGATAAAATTGGGCGTAGTGCATTACATGCTGTTTGTGCAATACCTTCGATTGGCTATGAAGATTTTGACAGGGGTGTTGTACAAGTAGCAGAACTTTTGATCAATAAAATATGTGGTGTTTATGATCTTGATGATGCTGGACAGTCCGCACTACATGGTGCATGTAAGCAAGATAATCCAGAGATGGTTAAACTTCTACTCCAAAATAAATTTAACGTTGATCAGCGTGACAAAATGGATGAAACTCCAATATTTAATGCTTGCAGAGGATATCCTAACAATGCATTTGCTCTTGAGCTGCTTATCAAAAAGAATTGTGATGTAAACGTATTGAATATAAATGGCTTAAATGCACTAAACATTGCTTTTGACAGTGGATGTATTAGAAAGAGCCCCATGGAAACACATTTTAAAAGAGGTGTTAAACTGTTGGTAGACAGTGGCTGTAGTGTTAACATCTGTGATACTAATGGACAAACTCCACTTCATAGGGCTTGTAGTGAGGGTTATGTTGATGTAGCTGAACTTTTTCTGAAAAGAAATAGTAATATCAATCAGTGCGACAAATTGATGAAAACTCCACTTATTCTGGCAGTCGAAGGCGGACACACAAAAGTCGTTACAATGTTAGTAGAAAATAAATGTGATATAGATATCAGTGACAAAGATGGTCGTACCGCTCTTGATATTGCTGAAGAAAACCAGGTTGTAGATATTAAAAATATCTTATTGAACGTGATGAAAAAAGATACCAATGCACAAAAAAATGATGCGTGCACTACATGTAAAAAGGCAAAATATTTCTAGTGTCCTGTAAGAAGACTATAAATTTACATTTATTTTTTTGATTATTTCATTATTGTAATAGAAACAATGTATGTACAGCTATTTTTCGTTGACATTATAGTCAGATCATTGTCATCGTAAATTAATTAAGATCAATGAATTATTGTTTGATATGTCTGAGCTAAACAAAGGCTGAGGTTATGGTACTTAACGCCACTTTTAACAATATTTCATTTATATCTTGGCGGTCAGTTTTATTTGTGGAGTACACCTCGCCTGAACAGGATTCGAACTTGCATCGTTATAGTTGTGATAGGTACTGATTACATAGGTAATTATAAATCCAACTACCATACGATTACGACCATGACAGCCCCTTGAGTTAAGCAAAGAAAATTTTATTAATATGTATGATAATACATTGTATTAATTTTGAGCATGCACAGCACGATGTTTTATAGACAGATATTTTTCAACAGTGCAAATATTCAGATCGGGATATGTGTAGGTATATTATTTATATATATCAGTAGATTTTCCCTAAATTCACAAAACACGTACAAAGCTATGCAACTTGATACTCATTATCATTTAATTGAGATTTACACAGCAACATCATGAATTTAAATATGGGTACAGGACGTTTCGTTCATAGTACCATTTCATCCATAGTTGTTTCGGCCATAGTACCAGTTCGGCCACACTTTATAAAGACGTTTCGGCCATGGTTTTATTTATGTTGTTTTATGTGTTATTTATAACAATATTATGCATTAATAATCATATTGAATACAAAAATAAATAAAAAATTGAGAAAAACGATATAGTTTAGCAAATATTATCACTATTCTTCTTTTCTCAATTGCGGCGATGTGCAGGTCCACATGAAGAGAAGAAACCAAAATGTTCGGAGTTCGGTAATTTTGTTATTACCCTTATTTACATAGTTTTAAATACTGCATCTGGTTCAAATTCTAGCTCTCCAAATAAACATGAATATTGCATATCAGAATAAAAAGCATACATTTCATTGGTTGAACACTCTTCATGTAACCTTCACTATTACGTGATACAGACTGGGATGCTGATATAGACATATAGAGGGCATTATCAGGATAGACAGACTGCTCTTGGGTCATGGTACGGACCTCCTGCTTGAGCAATATCATTACCACTGCCCTGACCACGACTCTTGGGAAGTCTGTATATCCTGATATTGCCCTCCGTATCAGTAACTATTATATAAATATTGTATATATTTGATGGTTAGGTTGTTTTACCTTCATGTGTTAGAAATTATCAAAATATCTACTGTATTCGAAATATTTCAAAACCAAAAATGATATCACATAGAGTTGTCTAACCTGAATGTCTACTTATACCTATGTTATACATTTTTTTCCTCTAGATTTTGCTCAGTTAAATATATAAGAGAACATTAAAGTTGACAAAATATGTAGAATATTGGTGATAATTTTTTATATAGTAAGTTACATACAAACACATTTGTATATACCTTTACAAGTCTTTATTGAATATTTCTTTTAATTTTCATTTTATCCTAGATATTGCAATATTTCTTAGGAATAATAAAGAAATAAATCATGGCAGCCAGAATATATATGTGTTTTGAGTTTTAACATGGATTGGAGTATATTAATATTTTATCTGGAGCCATGATTTATTTCGATTCTGATTTGTCTCAGAGTACAAATATGGTATATAGTATACTTTGATTGGAAGATGGTCATTTATATTTATGTTTGCGGAAAATGTCGCACACAATTTATGCTGCCAAATTCAAGCAGACAATAATTCATCAACATGTACATTTACGACGGAAGAGTTAGTCACATGCAACAGCGCATGTGCTAATGAGATCATTCCCAATTGATAAATCGCTCGTTTGTCTACAAAGCGAAAGAAGGACGTCGTGTTAGAATTTATAATTATTACATGTAATTTTTTGTATATTGTTATAGACTCGGGTAGACCCTCATTATTACCAATTGAAAATGATATTCTATTTTAGACATTTATTTAAAAAATTTATGTAATATTTTATATTTTGGAATCATTTTTTTTTAGCTCGGTGAGCTTTTTGCCATCATTTGCCATCCATCATCTGTTAGCTTTTTAATCTTCTCCTCTGAAACCTCTTAGCCAAATGAACTGAAGCATCTATGGAAGGTCCTCTCTAAAGATTGCTCATTTTGTCCCGATCTATTGACAAACATGACCGCCACAGGCAATTCTTGTTTCTGATTGGCCGATTTTTAAAAATCTTCTCCGAAGCTGCTTGACCAAATGTATGGCCACCACAGTCAATTCTTGTTTCTGAATGGTTCATTTCTAAAAAAATATTTCCTTGTTTCGAGTCCTGTGGCATTTAATTTTTGTTATTTTTTTTGCCCACTGGCCTATCCGTAAACATGTTCTTGTCCTAAATATAGCTGAAAAATTGCTCGCTGGACGTTAAGCATCAATCAATCAATCAATCAATCAACCATTGTAGTAAACTGTTAAAAGAGAGATAACTCTTGCCATTAAACTGTTAAAAGAAAAATAACTCTTGCCATTATCTCCCTTAGAAATTAACTAATGCTAATATAGTGTAGCATGTTTATACTATACATTACAAGTAGGTATTCACATTTTAATATTCTTTTTAGCTCACCTTGCCAAAGGCAATGTGGGCTTTTGGCATCACTTGGCATCCGTCGTTTGTTGTCTGTTATTTGTTAACTTTTCACATTTTAATCTTCTCCTCTGAAACCCATCAGCCAAATGAACTGAAACTTAGTGGGAAGCATCTATGGAAGGTCCTCTCTAAAGAGTGCACATTTGTTATGATCCATTACCAAACATGGCCACCACAGGCAATTCTTGTTTCTGATTGGCCAATTTCTCCTCCTCTGAAACCGCTTAGCCAAATTAACGGAAACTTGGTAGGAAGCATCTATGGAAGGTCCTCTTTAAAGATTGCTCGATCGGTTAACAAACATGGCCATCACAGGCAATTCTTGTTTCTGATTGGTCAATATCTAAAAAATCTTCTCCTCTAAAACTGCCAAGCAAAATGAACCAAAACTTTGTAGGAAGCATCTACATGTATGGAAGGTTCTGTATTAAGTTTCCTCAAAGCAGAACGAAAGGTGAGCGACACAGGCTCAGCTCACTCAGAGCCTCTAGTTTTGAAAATTCATAAAATGACATTTTGAAACAAATATGTAATATTTTAATACTTTAATTGATGACACTTTGTTTTGATACAAATGATATGAATATTGTAACCATACAAATTATAATAGAATATGTAAATAATAATATAATAAAGAAATATTAATTTAATAAGAGAAATAATTATAATTATATAACATTATGTATGTTTTCCTACAAAATTGAAGAAAGTAGCCTGTCTGATACAAGATGTTGTATCACCACACGGTGATAAAAGAATGGTGCGACGTTGCACCAGATCTTTTCTGCCGAACTACTTTGTCATGACGTCATATCATTGGACTGTAGGGGAGAACATATCAATGTAAGCGACATAAACAAAGCGACTGTTTAATGATCATTCATTCATAGTATATATCACGAATTCACTGTCATATTTTCATTTCCAAGGACATAGTTTAAATATTTCCGGCAACTATACTGTCAAAATTTCTCCAAAAAGCCTATTGTCGGACGATTGTACAGTGACACTGAAAGTGATCCCGAACAATAACTTGACTTTGGTGAATGAACGGCAACAAATAACGCGACATCATATACAAAATGTAGTCCTCCGTAGAGTATTGTACAAATTTGTTAATTTTAATTCGACCCTTGTTATTTGTTTAAAATTTGTTTTTTATTGAAATGTTTGATAACCTTATTACATACAAGACTTTGTATCAGGTCTTGCCTGTTGTGTGAAGTAACTGCATCAACTTGTCGCTATCAAGATTCGTAGAGATACTGGTTCACAGAACACTCGACCTGATACAAAGACTTGTAGCAACACACTATGTGTGTAATGAGTATTTATATCTATTGCAGTAATCCCTTAGAGTCAATATTATTACTCAATGACAATGTCACAACATGTCTGTTAATTGGAGTATTTTATAAGGGTATACATATTTGTGTAAAATTTGATACCATAATCAATTGCCAGACTTACGAGTTAGAGAAAATTACCATAAAATTACTGTTGTGGATTCAGATTGTTTATGCTGATATTTTTTGTATTTATTTACATATTTGGATTAAGTTAATAAATTATATATCGTAACTGGGAGTTTATCATCAGTACAGTGAAGTATCACACACCAATATAAAGAACCGCCCCAGTTATTGGTTGGTTGATTTCTTGCCAAAGGCAAAGTGAGCTTTTGCTATCACTTGCTGTCCGTCATCCGTTAACTTTTCACATTTTAATCTTCTCTGAAACCCCTTAGCTAGTGAACCGAAACTTTGTAGGAAGTATCTATGGAAGGTCCTTTATAAAGATTGCACATTTTGTCCCGATTCGTTAACAAACATGGCCACCACAGGCAATTCTTGTTTCTGATTGGCCGATTTCTAAAATCTTTTCCTCTGAAACCGCTTTACCAAATGAACCGAAACTTGGCAGGAAGCATCTATGGAAGGTCCTCTATAAAGATTGCCCATTACGTCCCGATCCATTACCAAACATGGCCACCACAGGCAATTCTTGTTTATGATTGGTTGATTTCTTAAAAATCGTCTTCTCTGAAGCGCTTGTTCAAATGAACCGAAACTTGGTATGAATCATCTATGGAAGGTCCTCTATAAGGAGTGCTCATTTCGTCCCAATCGTTGACAAACACGGTGCCACAGGCAATTCTTGTTTCTGATTGGTTGATTTCTAGAAAATCTTCTCCTCTTACACCGCTTGGCCAAATGAACCAGAACTTGGTAGGAAGCATCTATAGCAGGTCCTCTATAAGGATTGCTCATTTCGTCCCAGTCCGTTAACAAACACGGTGCAACAGGCAATTCTTGTTTCTGATTGGTTCATTTCTAGAAAATCTTCTCTCAAATCGATTGGCCAAATGAACCAAAGCTTAATAGGAAACATCTATGGAAGGTCCTCTATAATGATTGATTATTTCATCCCGATCCATTAACAAACATGTCACATGTCAAACATTGTCACTTTATGGCTTCATTTTAACCCTCGCTACCGCTCAAGGTAAAATATTTGGCATAAAGTGCAAACCCGTGGTAAAAACAATATAAATATAACGGTAATTATTTGTTAAACAAACATGGCCACCACAGGCAATAGGTTGATTTCTAAAAAATCTTCTCCTCTGAAACCGCTTTCCCCAATGAATGGAAATTTGGTAGGAAGCATCCTTGGAAGGTCCTCTATGAAGATTGTTCATTTCATCGTGATTCGTTAACAAACATGGCCACCACAGGCAATTCTTGTTTCCAATTGGTCAATTTCTAAAAATCTTCTCTGAAAATGCTTTGCAAAATGAACTGAAACTTTGTAGGATGCATCTATGGAAGGTCCTCTATAAAGATTGCTTAACACGGCCTGATCCGTTTACAAACATGGCACCACAGGCAATTCTTGTTTCAGATTGGTCGATTTCTAAAAATCTTCTCTGAAACTGCTTAACCAAAATGAACAGAAACTTGGTAGGAAGCATCTATGGAAAGTCCTCTATCAAGATTGCTCATTTCGTCCCAATCCCTTAAGAAACATGGTTGCCATAGGCAATTTTTGTTTCTGGTTGGTCGATTTTTAAACATCTTCTCTGAAACTGCTTAGCCAAATGAACCGAAACTTGGTGGGAAGTACCTATGGAAAGTTCTGCATTAAGTTTCCTCAAAGCAGAATGAAAGGTGAGTGAAATGAGCCTCTAGTTCTATTTTAAGGGTACCTGATGCCCTGTCGATAATAGTGGCAAAATGTGGGATACAGTATTGATACACCATCCTTTATTGATGATAAACAAGAAAGTTGGCGAGAACTACTCGCTGGCCAGTAGGTTTTACAAAGTGGCGAGTTTAGATGAAGAGAGGCTCTAGGCTATTCAACTTGTGAGGCACCTCCCAATCTACCACTATCACGACTTCCCGGTCCTTTACTCATTCATGACTTATCACCGGGTTTGTTACTAGATTTAACACGACAGGTGCCACTAGTGGAGCAGGAACTGCAAACCCTTCCTGAGTTCACGCCGATTTTTTGTGAGGTTCGTGTTACTTGATCTTTAGTTTTATGTGTATGTTTTGTAGATCGTTGTTTGTCCTTTTGTACTTTTTCATTTGGCCATCGTGTTGTCTGTTCTTCTTCGATTTACAGATTCTGGTTACCTCTTTATTTGATATCTTCAAATTTTATTTTGAGACTTTAGTTTGTTATGACTACTTTTGTAAGAAACTCCTAGAGGTAAATGGGGCACTGTCTGCATTTTAAAATATTTGATGTAATTTTATATGTAAATAATAGCGTTAATTTTTAAGATCTTAAAAACCAGCAAATATGTTCCTCCTGTACCTTTTTTAGCTCACCTGGCCATAGGCCAAGTGAGCTTTTGTTCTGGGTTGTCGTCCGTCCGTCCGTTAGCTTTTTCACATTTAAATCTTCTTCTCTGAAACCGCTGAACAGATTTCAACCAAACTTGCCAGAAATGTTCATTGGATGGTCCTCTACCAGATTTGTGTTTTTGGTGCTGATTTGAAATTCAACATTGCTGCCAGGGTCCATAATGTGTTCTCATTGGCTGAAATTTTAAAAATCTTCTGTCAGAAACCACCAAGCCAATTGAATTGTGACTTTGGAGGAATGATCATTGGGTGGTCCTGTACTAAAATTGTGAATCATTTGCCGATCGGAAATTCAAGATGGCTGCCATGACTCGACTTAGTTTAACATTGGACCCTTTGGGAATTTCACATTTTCATCTTTTTTTCTGAAACCACATAACAGATTTGAACCAAACTTGGCAGAAATGTTCATTGGATGGTCATATAGAAGATTTTTGTTTTTGGCACTGATCGGAAATACAACATGGCTGCCAGCGCCCATAATGTGTTCTGATTGGTCGAAATTTTAAAAATCTTCTTGTTAGAAACCACCAAGCCAATTGAATTGTGACTTTGCAGGAATGATCATTGGGTGGTCCTGTTCTAAAATTGTGAATCGTTTGCCGATCGGAAATTCAAGATGGCCACCATGACTCGACTTAGTTTAACATTGGACCCTATGGGAATTCACATTTTCATCTTTTTTTCTGAAACCACAACAGATTTGAACCAAACTTGGTAGAAATGTTCATTGGATGGTCATATAGAAGATTTTTGTTTTTGGCATTGATCGGAAATCCAACATGGCTGCCAGGGCCCATAATGTGTTCTGATTGGTCGAAATTGAAAAAATCTCCTTGTTAGAAACCACTAAGCCAATTGAATTGTGACTTTGTAGGAATGATCATTGGGTGGTCCTGTACTAAACTTGTGAATCGTTCTCTGATCGGAAATTCAAGATGGCCACCATGACTCGACTTAATTTTAACATAGGACCCTATCATGGCCTATGGAAAAAAAAATTAAAAGTCTTCTCTGAAACCAGTAAGTCAATTTAAAGCAAACATGGCATGAATGGTACTTAGGTGGTCAACTTTCAAAATTATATCCTGTGACCCCGACCTCCATCCAAGATGGCCACCGTGAGCGGACATAGTTTTAACATAGGACCATATGGGAAAATGTTTTAAAAAATGTTTCCTCTGAAACCAGTAAGCCAATTGAAAGCAAACATGGCATGAATGGTCCTTAAATGGTCAAATTTCAAAATTATATCCAGTGAACCAAACCTCCATCCAAGATGGCCACCGTCAGTGGACATAGCTTTAACATAGGACCCTATGGGAAATATGTTTAAAAGTCTTCTCCTCTGAAACCAGTAAGCCAATTTAAAGCAAACATGGCATGGATGGTCCTCAAGTGGTCACTTTTCAAAATTGTGTCCGGTGACCCTGACCTCCATCCAAGATGGCTGCCTTCAGCGACATACTGTAGTTTTAACATAGGACCCTATGGGAAAAAATGTTTTAAAATTTTCTCCTCTGAAACCATCTTCGCTAGCCAAGGGTTACGATTCGGGTCCCCCTTCTCTCCACCCTTGGCGGATCTAGAATATATTTTGGAATTCGAGTTCAATGCCACCTGGTGGTTGATTGAAGTTGCACCCCTTAGATAGTCGTCATCACCAGCCAATCAGAATCGTTTTGTTATACGCATGTTGGATAGTTGAAAATGGCAGCGCCCAGTGAAGAAAAACTTATTTGTGATATATTTAATTTGGAAGCACTTACTGTCAACCAAGTGAAAAGTTTCAAAGCTTTGGCAGACGGGAAAGATGTTTTCATTGGAACCAAAACGGGAAGTGGCATCTTTGCTTACATTTCATCGATAACATGTGCTCCGTGTAAGACGTCTTCTGATTGGATACGTGTACTGGTAGCCGTAACCAATGAAATATTAAAGCGCGAATCCTCAAAATGTATTCTAGATCCGCCAAGGGTAGAGGGAAGGGGGACCCGAATCGTAACCCTTGGCTAGCGAAGATGCTCTGAAACCAGTAAGCCAATATAGCAAACATGTCATCGATGGTCCTTAGGTCGTCAACTTCCAAAATTGTGTTCAGTGATCCCGACATCGCTTTAACATAGGACCTTATGGGAAAATTGTTTAAAAGTCTTCTCTTCTGAAACCAATCAACCAATTTAAAGCAAACATGGCATGGATGGTCCTTGGGTAGTATACTTTCAAAATTGTGTCCGGTGACCACAACCTCCATCCAAGATGGCTGACATGAGCAGACATAGTTTTAACATAGAACCCTATGGCAGTATAGGATTTGAATTGTAACTTAGATGTATTCGGCATACAGACATTCTTAAGAGGACCTATTTATGTCAGGCGAGCGATACAGTCACACCTGAGCCTCTAGTTTTATACGTCCGTCTCGAGACAGGACGTATTATGTGATTGGGTATGGTGGGCGGGCATCCACACAGGTTTCCGCACAATAACTTTAGTTCTGCATATCGGATCTTTACCAAACTTGGGCACATGATTCCCCTGTGGAAGGGGAAGAACCCTATTTATTTTGGGGTCAAAGGTCAAGGTCACTTACCATAAATATAATTTTTGACAACAGGGTTGTTTCCACATGATAATTTTAGTTCTGTATATTGGATCTTTACCAAACTTGACCACATGATTGCCCTGTGGACGGGGAAGAACTCTATTTATTTTGGAGTCATTACGTCAAAGGTCAATGTCACCGTTTGATAATTTATATAGACATGCGTATTTTGTGATGCACACATTTCTTGTTTATTACGTACTGCCGGTTTCTCTGACACACTGAATGCCACAACCTGGTTTGGATTTTGTAATTAAATAAACGAGACTACTTGTCTATCAGTATAACGTCAACAAGTAAACCAATATTTTCATGCTTTTATTAATATAGACTGTATACAAAATGTTACAAACAATTTATGTATCTGTAAAAACAAAATCACATTTTAATATCAAGAACCATTATGTACAGTCTTGGTCCTGAGCGAAAGATTCAATCGGATTCCATTTTCTGACCTCATTACAGCTGATATTTTCTTCTTTACTGTGTGATTTGAATCCAATGATAAACTGAACCTGAAAATTAAACGTTCACTGTTTATATCTCTTACTATATCACATGAAAGCTTACAGTTGACACATGCTTTATATAAAAGGAAAACTTGTGGTAGATACTTCTTACCATATTAAATGAAGCTCACAGCTGATACATTTTATTATATACATAACCGTATGCTTCCTATCCCTATACTTTAGTAATTTTCTTAAATCAATGAATATACATGTACAATGTTACAATCCGGTCCTTCTGTCCGACTTTCTGACTTATCGTATTCTTAGCAAGAGTACCACGATGGGCGACACTAGTGGAACAGGAACTGCCTTCTCTTCCGGTGCATCTGAGTTCATGCCCAATGTTAGTGGGGTTCGTGGCATCTGAGTTCATGCCCAATGTTAGTGGGGTTCATGGCATTTGAGTGCATGCCCAATGTTAGTGGGGTTTGTGGCATCTGAGTTCATGCCCAATGTTAGTGGGGTTCATGGCATCTGAGTGCATGCCCAATGTTAATGGGGTTCGTGGCATCTGAGTTCATGCCCAATGTTAGTGGGGTTCATGGCATTTGAGTGCATGCCCAATGTTAGTGGGGTTTGTGGCATCTGAGTTCATGCCCAATGTTAGTGGGGTTCATGGCATTTGAGTGCATGCCCAATGTTAATGGGGTTCGTGGCATCTGAGTTCATGCCCAATGTTAGTGGGGTTCATGGCATCTGAGTGCATGCCCAATGTTAATGGGGTTCGTGGCATCTGAGTTCATGCCCAATGTTAGTGGGGTTCGTGACATCTGAGTTCATGCCTAATGTTAGTGGGGTTCATGGCATCTGAGTTCATGCCCAATGTTAGTGGGATTCGTGGCATCTGAGATCATGCCCAATGTTAGTGGGGTTCGTGGCATCTGAGTTCATGCCCAATGTTAGTGGGGTTCGTGGCATCTGAGTTCATGCCCAATGTTAGTGGGTTCGTGGCATCTGAGTTCATGCCCAATGTTAGTGGGGTTCGTGTTGTGTTGTGTAATCTTTAGTGTTTTGTCTACCATTGTATTTCTTTTTGTACTTATATTTTGACCACTGTATTGTAGTAAAAAAAGAGGTAAATATCAAATTTAGAGAGCACGACATGTTTCTAGAATAACCTTCATCAAGTACCCTTTAAGCCAAAATATTAGAAAGCCAAATAGTTTAAAAATCTTTGAGAGCAAAAAACTAGGTCTAAGCAGAGGTATCGACCCAGTTAAAACTAGAGGGTCTGAGGCTCTAAGCCGACGGGGTAGATGATACATTCAGGGACTTACATATAGTCCACTAGCAGAGGTATCGACCCAGTTAAAACTAGAGGGTCTAAACAGACTGGGTAGATGATACCTTCAGGGACTGATATAGTCCATTAGCAGAGGCATCGACCCAGTTAAAACTAAGTGTCTAAACAGATTGGGTAGATGATACCTTCAGGGATATATATAGTCCACTAGCAGAGGCATCGACCCAGTTAAATCTAGAGGGTTTAAACAGACTGGGTAGATGATACCTTCAGGGACTTATATAGTCCACTAGCAGAGGTATCGACCCAGTTAAGAGTAGAGGGACTAAACAAACTGGGTAGATGAAACCTTCAGGGACTTATATATAGTCCACTACCAGAGGTATCAACCCAGTTAAAACTACAGGGTCTAAACAGACTGGGTAGATGATACCTTCAGAGACTTATATATTCCACTAGCAGAGGTATCAACCCAGTTAAGACTAGAAGGTCTAAGCAGACTGGGTAGATGATACCTTCAGGGACTTATATAGTCCACTAGCAGAGGTATCAACCCAGTTAAAACTAGAGGGTCTAAACAGATTGGGTAGATGATACCTTCGGGGTCTTATATAGTCCACTAGCAGAGGTATCGACCCAGCTAAAATTAGAGGGTCTAAACAGACGGTAGATAATACCTTCAGGGACTTATATAGTCCACTAGCAGAGGTATCGACCCAGTTAAGACTAGAGGGTCTAAACCGATTGGGTAGATGATACCTTCAGAGATTTATATAGTCCACTAGCAGAGGTATCGACCCAGTTAAAACTAGAGGGTCTAAACAGATTGGGTAGATGATACCTTCAGGGTCTTATATAGTTCATTAGCAGAGGTATCGACCCAGTTAAAACTAGAGGGTTTAAACAGACTGGGTAGATGATACCTTCATGGACTTATATAGTCCACTAGCAGAGGTATCGACCCAGTTAAAACTAGAGGGTCTAAACAGACTGGGTGGATGATACCTTCAGGGACTTACATAGTCCACTAGGAGAGGTATCGACCCAGTTAAAATTAGAGGGTCTAAACATACTGAGTAGATAATACCTTCGTGGTCTTATATAGTCCACTAGCACAGGTATCGACCCAGCTAAAACTAGAGGGTCCAAACAGACTGGGTAGATGATACCTTCAAGGACTTATATAGTCCACTAGCAGAGGTATCAATCCAGTTAAAACTAGAGGGTCTAAACAGACTGGGTAGATGATATCTTCAAGGATTTATATAGTCCACTAGTAGAGGTATCGACCCAGTTAAAACTAGAAGGTCTAAACAGACTGGGTAGATGATACCTTCAGGGACTTATATAGTCCACTAGCAGAGGTATCGACCCAGTTAAAACTAGAGGGTCTAAACAGACTGGGTAGATGATACCTTCAGGGACTTATATAGTTCACTAGCAGAGGTATCGACCCAGTTAAAACTAGAGGGTCTAAGCAGACTGGGTAGATAATACCTTCAGGGACTTATTTAGTCCACTAGCAGAGGTATCGACCCAGTTAAAACTAGAGGGTCTAAACAGACTGGGTAGATGATACCTTCAGGGACTTATATAGTCCACTAGCAGAGGTATCGACCCAGTTAAAACTAGAAGTTCTAAACATACTGGGTAGATAATACCTTCGTGGTCTTACATAGTCCTCTAGCAGAGGTATCGCCCCAGTTAAAACTAGAGGGTCTAAACAGATTGGGTACATGATACCTTCAGGGACTTACATAGTCCACTAGCAGAGGTATCGACCCAGTTAAATCTAGAGGGTCTAAGCAGACTGGGTAGATGATACCTTCAGGGACTTATATAGTTCACTAGCAGAGGTATCAACCCAGTTAAGACTAGAGGGTCTAAACATACTGAGTAGATAATACCTTCGTGGTCTTATATAGTCCACTAGCAGAGGTATCAACCCAGTTAAAACTAGAGGGTCTAAACAGACTGGGTAGATGATACCTTCAGAGACTTACATAGTTCACTAGCAGAGGTATCGATCCAGTTAAAACTAGAGGGTCTAAGCAGACTGGGTAGATGATACCTTCAGGGACTTATTTAGTCCACTAGCAGAGGTATCGACCCAGTTAAAAGTAGAAGTTCTAAACATACTGGGTAGATAATACCTTCGTTGTCTTACATAGTCCACTATCAGAGGTATCGACCCAGATAAAACTAGAGGGTCTAAACAGATTGGGTACATGATACCTTCAGGAACTTACATAGTCCACTAGCTGAGGTATCGACCCAGTTAAATCTAGAGGGTCTAAGCAGATTGGGTAGATGATACCTTCAGGGACTTATATAGTCCAATAGCAGAAGTATCAACCCAATTAAAACTAGAGGGTCTAAACATACTGGGTAGATAATACCTTCGTGATCTTATATAGTCCACTAGCAGAGGTATCAACCCAGTTAAGACTAGAAGGTCTAAACATACTGAGTAGATAATACCTTCGTGGTCTTATATAGTCCACTAGCAGAGGTATCGACTCAGTTAAAACTAGAGGGTCTAAACAGACTGGGTAGATGATACCTTCAGGGACTTATATAGTCCACTAGCAGAGGTATCAACCCAGTTAAAACTAGAGGGTCTAAACAGACTGGGTAGATGATACCTTTAGAGACTTACATAGTTCACTAGCAGAGGTATCGATCCAGTTAAAACTAGAGGGTCTAAGCAGACTGGGTAGATGATACCTTCAGGGACTTATTTAGTCCACTAGCAGAGGTATCGACCCAGTTAAAAATAGAGGGTCTGAGCAGACTGGGTAGATGATACCTTCAGGGATTTATATAGTCCACTAGCAGAGGTATCGACCCAGTTAAAAGTAGAAGTTCTAAACATACTGGGTAGATAATACCTTCGTTGTCTTACATAGTCCACTATCAGAGGTATCGACCCAGATAAAACTAGAGGGTCTAAACAGATTGGGTACATGATACCTTCAGGAACTTACATAGTCCACTAGCTGAGGTATCGACCCAGTTAAATCTAGAGGGTCTAAGCAGATTGGGTAGATGATACCTTCAAGGACTTATATAGTCCAATAGCAGAAGTATCAACCCAATTAAAACTAGAGGGTTTAAACATACTGGGTAGATAATACCTTCGTGATCTTATATAGTCCACTAGCAGAGGTATCAACCCAGTTAAGACTAGAGGGTCTAAACATACTGAGTAGATAATACCTTCGTGGTCTTATATAGTCCACTAGCAGAGGTATCGACTCAGTTAAAACTAGAGGGTCTAAACAGACTGGGTAGATGATACCTTCAGGGACTTATATAGTCCACTAGCAGAGGTATAAACGCAGTTAAAACTAGAGGGTCTAAACAGACTGGGAATATGGTATCTTCAGGGACTTATATAGTCCACTAGCAGAGGTATCGACCCAGTTAAAACTAGAGGGTCTAAACAGATTGGGTACATGATACCTTCAGGGACTTGCATAGTCCACTAGCAGAGGTATCGACCCAGTTAAAGCTAGAGGGTCTAAACAGACTGGGTAGATGATACCTTCGGGATATAGTCCACTAGCAGAGGTATCACCCCAGTTAAAACTAGAGGGTCTAAACAGATTGGGTAGATGATACCTTCAGTGACTTACATAGTCCACTAGCAGAGGTATCGACCCAGTTAAAACTAGATGATCTAAACAGACTGGGTAGATGATACCTTCAGGGACTTACATAGTCCACTAGCAGAGGTATCGACCCAGTGATAGTAATAAAATCGGGAATATCAAATTTAGTGCACACGACACATTTCTGGAATAACCTTCGTATTACGTCTTCTGATTACTCCTTTGGTATTTTCAAACTGATCTTATTAGAATTTTACATTGTTGTTGTTTTGGCGGTTGATAATGTCTTCTATAGTTTTAATACTCACTTTTGTAAAATTCTAGCAATGGCCACCTTTTCCTCGTTCAATGCAAAATGCTGACCTATGCAATTCCTAATTAAAAAAAACAAAGCATGAAAACATAGAAACAATATAAAATCACAGAAAATCGGAATAACAAAATACATAGGTACAACAAGTCAAAGCTTACCACTGTATGGTGATACAAACATAGATATCAAATTTAGTGGGTACGACCATTGCCGGATTTACATGTAGGCACGATAGGCTGAAACCAAGATGTGTATTATTTTTAACACTGTTATTGGACTTTCACACTTATTCTGTCATAACGTAATATACTTTCTAAGCAACCATTCAGTAATTTTCCTTACACAGTTGCACTCCATTTCACAACATTGCAGCATTTTAAACACTCTTCCATCTTCCTCCAGTCGTGAAGGTGGGTAATTGGGAGAGGCCTCACAAATGGATTAGCCTAGGCCCTCTCTTTATCTAAATCCGGCACTGGGTATGACACGTTTCTAGAATAGCCTTCATCAGGTGATGCTCAAAATCAAAAGTTTGGAAAGCCAAATAATGTAAAAGTGTTTGGTGAATAATGCAGTTTGTACCTTTTTGGTAAAAATAGACTGATAAATGTATTGTCAGTTTCTTATCACATGTCTAACACAACTGCAGAGTTGGCAAAATTATCGGAATTGAGCGGCAGAATAACGGTCAGTCCGATTAATTAATGATTAGTGTCTGTCCCAATGTCCGTTCGAAAATTTGCCACCTGGGTCCGATGATACGAATGACTAACCGGTCCGCAACTTAAAATTACTTTATTTGCTTTCTGGTTCCCCGTATATGAATCTGTCAACGACGCTTCCAATAAAAACCAGTCGATATAATTCTCGGTGTTTTTCGTATCAATAATACAGAGTTTCAGAATGGATCCGAATGATTTAAAATAACATGACTGCGTCTTGGCCCATACAATTTACGAAGGGCTCAAGGTCAGGAGTTAAAAGGTGTCAACAGTCTACAGAATAAGACACTATTCAGTTCTGTATAGAAAACAAAATTTAACAGGTTATACAATATTACAAAAAAAATGGTGGGACAGACACAAAGGCCATGGGTCAGAAAAAAACCCAGTTCCTGTCTGACCCAATGTCAGACAGAAAAAAACAGTTTTCGCTAAGTCTGCAACTGACATAGGTTCGGTCACTGGTATCACATGTCTAACAACTGACATAGGTTCGGTCACTGGTATCACATGTCTAACAACTGACATAGGTTCGGTCACTGGTATCACATGTCTAACAACTGACGTAGGTTCGGTCACTGGTATCACATGTCTAACAACTGACATAGGTTCGGTCACTGGTATCACATGTCTAACAACTGACGTAGGTTCGGTCACCGGTATCACATGTCTAACAACTGACGTAGGTTCGGTCACTGGTATCACATGTCTAACAACTGACGTAGGTTCGGTCACTGGTATCACATGTCTAACAACTGACGTAGGTTCGGCCACTGGTATCACATGTCTAACAACTGACATAGGTTCGGTCACTGGTATCACATGTCTAACAACTGACATAGGTTCGATCACTGGTATCACATGTCTAACAACTGACATAGGTTCGGTCACTGGTATCACATGTCTAACAACTGACGTAGGTTCGGTCACTGGTATCACATGTCTAACAACTGACGTAGGTTCGGCCACTGGTATCACATGTCTAACAACTGACATAGGTTCGGTCACTGGTATCACATGTCTAACAACTGACATAGGTTCGGTCACTGGTATCACATGTCTAACAACTGACATAGGTTCGGTCACTGGTATCACATATCTAACAACTAACATAGGTTCGGTCACTGGTATCACATGTCTAACAACTGACATAGGTTCGGCAACCGGTATCCACTTCAAGTATTAATATAAATAAATTCTGGAATAGCCTTGATCAGAATGAAATATTGTTGAAAGTGGTGTTAAACACCATAAATGGTCAGGTTTTCTTATTCTGGGATTTTATTTTTAAGTTCGGTTCATACATAGTTTTTTGTGTTGTCTTATTGTGTGTATTTACGTTCTGGATTCCGTGTTGTGTGTTGTGGTGTCTGTTGAGATTTCCGCATGGAGGCGATGTTCAGTTCATCTTTGTCTACAGTTGTTTGTAAGAGGGTCCTTCTCTTGATTGGGTTGTTTGTGTTTCCTTGTCTACAGTTGTTTCTAGGAGGGTCCTTCTCTTGATTGGGTTGTTTGTGTTTCTTTGTCTACAGTTGTGTGTAGGAGGGTCCTTCTCTTGATTGGGTTGTTTGTGTTTCTTTGTCTACAGTTGTTTGTAGGAGGGTCCTTCTCTTGATTGGGTTGTTTGTGTTTCTTTGTCTACAGTTGTTTGTAGGAGGGTCCTTCTCTTGATTGGGTTGTTTGTGTTTCTTTGTCTACAGTTGTTTGTAGGAGGGTCCTTCTCTTGATTGGGTTGTTTGTGTTTCTTTGTCTACAGTTGTTTGTAGGAGGGTCCTTCTCTTGATTGGGTTGTTTGTGTTTCTTTGTCTACAGTTGTTTGTAGGAGGGTCCTTCTCTTGATTGGGTTGTTTGTGTTTCTTTGTCTACAGTTATTTGTAGGAGGGTCCTTCTCTTGATTGGGTTGTTTGTGTTTCTTTGTCTACAGTTGTTTGTAGGAGGGTCCTTCTCTTGATTGGGTTGTTTGTGTTTCTTTGTCTACAGTTGTTTGTAGGAGGGTCCTTCTCTTGATTGGGTTGTTTGTGTTTCTTTGTCTACAGTTGTTTGTAGGAGGGTCCTTCTCTTGATTGGGTTGTTTGTGTTTCTTTGCCTACAGTTGTTTGTAGGAGGGTCCTTCTCTTGATTGGGTTGTTTGTGTTTCTTTGTCTACAGTTGTTTGTAGGAGGGTCCTTCTCTTGATTGGGTTGTTTGTGTTTCTTTGTCTACAGTTGTTTGTAGGAGGGTCCTTCTCTTGATTGGGTTGTTTGTGTTTCTTTGTCTACAGTTGTTTGTAGGAGGGTCCTTCTCTTGATTGGGTTGTTTGTGTTTCTTTGTCTACAGTTGTTTGTAGGAGGGTCCTTCTCTTGATTGGGTTGTTTGTGTTTCTTTGTCTACAGTTGATTGTAGGAGGGTCCTTCTCTTGATTGGGTTGTTTGTGTTTCTTTGTCTACAGTTGTTTGTAGGAGGGTCCTTCTCTTGATTGGGTTGTTTGTGTTTCTTTGTCTACAGTTGTTTGTAGGAGGGTCCTTCTCTTGATTGGGTTGTTTGTGTTTCTTTGCCTACAGTTGTTTGTAGGAGGGTCCTTCTCTTGATTGGGTTGTTTGTGTTTCTTTGCCTACAGTTGTTTGTAGGAGGGTCCTTCTCTTGATTGGGTTGTTTGTGTTTCTTTGCCTATAGTGGTGTCCAACACATATTGTGTTGTGTTTTTGTTTTGTTTTTTCTTCGTCTTGTGTACCCAGTTTCTCTGGATTGTCAATTGTTGATTGCCCCTTCAGTGTTCTCTAACGTTTATAAAATATATGGAATGCCATTGATGAAGTTAAATTCCATACCAATTTTCTGTTAATCCAGAGAATATATATAATACTATTATACAGTGAAGAGATTTTATTTTAACTTCGGTTTATACATATGTACAGTATTCTGTTTTATTCAGGGTTCGGTTTAGACATATATATAAAGAGTTTGAAGATACCAAAGGTGCAATCAGACAAATGGACGGAATAATTATTATAGAAAGCTTCATTGAGACGGTAACCTACTAACATTGTCAATTTGGCCTTTCTTATTGAAAACATATTTACCTTGGTCCTGCAGAAAAGGGAACAAAGGCAAATGAATCTTTCTGTTGAAGGTTTTCAGGTAAGAATCTGTCTGGTCTGTATTCCATGAGGTCTTCCCACACATGTGGGTTGTGATGTAGATTATACAGATGGACAGTAAAACGAGCTCCGACAGGAAATTTAATACCTTCTATTTCAACTTCCTTCGTAATTTGTCTCATAATAAACGGAACAGGAGAATGAAGTCTTAATGCTTCTTTTAAGCAGCACCCTAAATACTCCATCTTTGAGAGGTCTTCCCTGAAGTAGAGAGTTAAATATATTATAATTAACACTAAATACTCCATCTTTGAGAGGTCTTCCCTGAAGTAGAGAGTTAAATATATTATAATTAGCACAAAATACTCCATCCTTGAGAGGTCATCCCTGAAGTAGAGAATTAAATATATTATAATTAACACAACATACTCCATCTTTGAGAGGTCTTCCCTGAAGTAGAGAATTAAATATATTATGATTAACACTAAATACTCCATATTTGAGAGGTCTTCCCTGAAGTAGAGAGTTAAATATATTATAATTAAGACTAAATACTCCATCTGTGACAGGTCTTCCCTGAAGTAGAGAGTTAAATATATTATAATTAAGACTAAATACTCCATCTTTGAGAGGTCTTCCCTGAAGTAGAGAATTAAATATACTATAATTAACACAAAATACTCCATCTTTGAGAGGTCTTCCCTGAAGTAGAGAATTAAATATATTATAATTAACACCAAATACTCCATCTTTGAGAGGTCTTCCCTGAAGTAGGGAGTTAAATATATTATAATTAACACTAAATACTCCATCTTTGAGAGGTCTTCCCTGAAGTAGAGAGTTAAATATATTATAATTAAGACTAAATACTCCATCTTTGACAGGTCTTCCTGAAGTAGAGAGTTAAATATATTATAATTAACACTAAATACTCCATCTTTGAGAGGTCTTCCCTGAAGTAGAGAATTAAATATATTATAATTAACACAAAATACTCCATCTTTGAGAGGTCTTCCCTGAAGTAGATAATTAAATATATTATAATTAACACTAAATACTCCATCTTTGAGAGGTCTTCCCTGAAGTAGAGAGTTAAATATATTACAATTAACACAAAATACTCCATCTTTGAGAGGTCTTCCCTGAAGTAGAGAGTTAAATATATTATAATTAAGACTAAATACTCCATCTTTGAGAGGTCTTCCCTGAAGTAGAGAGTTAAATATATTATAATTAACACTAAATACTCCATCTTTGATAGGTCGTCCCTGAAGTAGAGAGTTAAATATATTATAATTAACACAAAATACTCCATCTTTGAGAGGTCTTCCCTGAAGTAGAGAATTAAATATATTATAATTAACACTAAATACTCCATCTTTGAGAGGTCTTCCCTGAAGTAGGGAGTTAAATATATTATAATTAACACTAAATACTCCATCTTTGAGAGGTCTTCCCTGAAGTAGATAGTTAAATATATTATGATTAACACTAAATACTCCATCTTTGAGAGGTCTTTCCTGAAGTAGAGAGTTAAATATATTATAATTAAGACTAAATACTCCATCTTTGACAGGTCTTCCTGAAGTAGAGAGTTAAATATATTATAATTAACACTAAATACTCCATCTTTGAGAGGTCTTCCCTGAAGTAGAGAATTAAATATATTATAATTAACACAAAATACTCCATCTTTGAGAGGTCTTCCCTGAAGTAGATAATTAAATATATTATAATTAACACTAAATACTCCATCTTTGAGAGGTCTTCCCTGAAGTAGAGAATTAAATATATTATAATTAACACTAAATACTCCATCTTTGAGAGGTCTTCCCTGAAGTAGAGAGTTAAATATATTATAATTAACACAAAATACTCCATCTTTGAGAGGTCTTCCCTGAAGTAGAGAGTTAAATATATTATAATTAAGACTAAATACTCCATCTTTGAGAGGTCTTCCCTGAAGTAGAGAGTTAAATATATTATAATTAACACTAAATACTCCATCTTTGATAGGTCGTCCCTGAAGTAGAGAGTTAAATATATTATAATTAACACAAAATACTCCATCTTTGAGAGGTCTTCCCTCAAGTAGAGAGTTAAATATATTATAATTAACACAAAATATTCCATCTGTGAGAGGTCTTCCTTGAAGTAGAGAGTTAAATATATTATAATTAAGACTAAATACTCCATCTTTGAGAGGTCTTCCCTGAAGTAGAAAGTTAAATATATTATAATTAACACTAAATACTCCATCTTTGAGAGGTCTTCCCTGAAGTAGAGAGTTAAATATATTATAATTAACACAAAATACTCCATCTTTGAGAGGTCTTCCCTGAAGTAGAGAGTTAAATATATTATAATTAAGACTAAATACTCCATCTTTGAGAGGTCTTCCCTGAAGTAGAGAGTTAAATATATTATAATTAGCACAAAATACTCCATCTTTGAGAGGTCTTCCCTGAAGTAGAGAGTTAAATATATTATAATTAACACAAAATACTCCATCTTTGAGAGGTCTTCCCTGAAGTAGGGTTAAATATATTATGATTAAGACAAAATTATTCATTTCAATTCTTTTTTAAATAAATTGTTGTCAACATTAGCAATATTTAAGATATAGTGTGGGGTGAACAAATTAATCTGCTATTAATAACTTGACTAGTGTAACAGGAACTACTCACCCTTCCAGAGCACTTGAGTTCACCCTCAGTTTTCAGTGTGGTTCGTGTTACTCCATCTTTAGTTTTATGTGTATGTTTTGTAACATATCTGCATGCCGACTGTTAAATCAGTAAGCTAGCACTACAAAAGCCAACTCGTTGTGTTGGTCTATTTAATCCCAAGCACCGTCGTGATCTCATTAAAAAGTAACTGGTTCTCGCCATGATACAAAAGGTGAATAATGAGGTTCTCACTTGCCGGTAAACAACAACCAATCACAAACATTTAATACATTGCTATCCCCTCGCCAACGAAGTTGCGAAGGAATGTAACGCTACCGTCCGTCCGTCCTTCCGTAATATCCTTGTGAACACTCTAGAATCAACATCCTTCAATGGATTTTGACCAAACGTGGTACATACTTAGTCCTTAAGAGAATCTGGAACCCTGTTGATTTTCAAGGTCAAGGTCACCGGGTCAAATTTTTAGGCGAAGGGATACGCCACGCTTTGCGTTGCCCTTGTGTGAGAAAAGTTTTTGAACTTCTGTCATTTCAGGATTTGTAAATATTAAAGGTATGGCCATAATAGCTGCTAAATGTGTCTTAGCATACATATAGATAAAATATATGACTTCAATGTTGCCATTATAAATTGTCCACACATTGATAGTGAAATACCAACCGCTCCCGTGAATGAAGTGTATATTTCACAACTCCGACGTTGCGTTGAATGATTTTTTTTTTGTGTGTTTTAGTGCCATTTTCAGCAATATTTTAGCTATATCATGGCGATCAGCTTTAGTGGTGGAGTAAGCCGGAGAGAACGACCCTGAGCAAGCAACTGGTAAACTTTATCACTTGCGGCTGCGAGTCGAGTGCACCTTTTTTGTAATTTGCAAAGCTGGGCGCGAAGCCACGTCATATTGGTGATAGGCTTGTATGAGTGAGCTGTTAGATCCAACGACCTAACAGGTAAACTTTATCACTTGCGGCTGTAATTCGAGTGCACCCTTTTTGTAATTTACAAAGCTGGGCGCTAACCCACGCCGTATTGGTGATAGGTACTTGTATGAACTGTTAGATCCAACTCCCTAACTCATTGAACCACCCGGGCCCTCTTACGCTACGCTCAAGCTTGTAGTTTGTATTCAAACATTTTACAACGTCACCGTTTTCTGAGTACTAAGCTTAAGTCACGAATTTTTAAAGAATCTTATATTTCCAAAGGTGTTTCGGAAGAAAACAACGTTAACATCTTGTTAGAAAATAACCGGCACAGATGATGAGAGATGATATTGACAATTAGATTTTGTGTTGGTCGTCATTTGACTCACATGTAGATAACTGTATCATTTCACTAAGAGTGGAGATTTTGATAACTGTATCATTTCACTAAGAGTGGAGATTTTGGCCAATAAAACTAGTTTAACCCTCACTGTTTTATTGAAGTGCCTGTACCATGCCAAAAGAGTGAGCGGTCGTGTGTTTTGAAATGTTCTGATGGTATAGTAATTTTTTTATTTTCATTTTATCTATACTGTTTAAACATACATATTGCAACAAAAAAACCTCAATGATGTTACACAAACGTTCTTGTTGGAGTTAGGGTTATGGTGTTTAACGCCACTTTCAACACTATTTTCAGTGGTGGTCAGCTTTATAGGTGGGGGAAACCGACATAAGTCACAGACAAACATTATCACATAATGTTGGATCGAGTACACATCGCCATGAGCGGGATTTGAACTCACAACTTTAGTGGTGATAGGCGCTGATTGCACAGTTAGTTTTAAATACAATAATGATGGTCACGACCACCATGCCCCCCCCCCCCCCCATGTTCTTGTAATCTAGAACCTTTCTCTAGTCTGATTGCCCCTTTGGTATCTTCAAACTCTTCCCTCTAGTCTCGATTCACCATTTTGCATTGAAGTATTCAAGTAATTAAGATAAAACACATACCAATCGAAATCATCTGTATTTCTATCACCAATAATTCTGTCTAATTCTTCTTGTGCCTTAGCCTGATATTCAGGGTGTTGCGCCAGAGAATACAATGTCCACGATATCCCACTTGACGTCGTATCATGCCCTGTGAGTCAGAACGTGAAGAGAAACAATGAAGGCTAAATAATTTAATAGTGAGGGTCAACGTTAGGGTTATGGTTATTGTGTTTAACGCCACTTTCAACAATATTTCAGTAATATCGTGGCGGTCAGTTTTATTGGTGGAGAAAAGCGCAGTACCTGTAGAAAACCATCGACCTGCCGCAAGTCTTTGACAAACTTTATCACATAATGTTGTATCGACTACACCTCGCCATGAGCGGAAATCGAACTCACAAATTCAGTGATGCTAGACACTGATGCATAGGTAGTTGTAAATCCAATTACCATACGATCACGCCAACGACGGTCCCTTAATATTAAGGTAAAGTATATTTAAATGAATGTCTGAACAGTAGATTTATTATCAAGACGAATACATAATTCCATTACTTTATATTGTAGATGGGTAATGCAATTATCAGCAACCATGAGTCAATTTGATTGGTGGAGGGAGATCGGGCTCTCTAGAGAAAACTTCCGACCATTCGTAAGTGTCTGACAAACAGTATCATATAAAGCTTGTATAGAATGCCTATACATGCTGTTATTGTGACAACCGGAACCTTTTAACCGTAATGGAAGCGGGGGGGTTTGACGCCGTAAGATCTGATTCAACCCACCATTTCGTTGGAAATGCCTGTACCAAGTCAGGGTCATTGCGGTTTTCCCAGTTTTCCGGTTGTTGACTGATTTTGTCTGTTTGTATACTTATGAGTTTTGCCTTTCCCTTTGGAAGATTGCTCGGTGTTCGGTAATTTTGTTATTACACTTATGTATTTATGCCACAAGCACAAGATGTTCGCTGAGATAATTCAAAGTAGGTTTAGGACTATCGTCACCCTAAAACAGTCAATAATTGTTAAGTAGCTCTTAAGATAATTTGGTAAAGCCAGAATTTAAATATGAGTAATCCGATTTTCAAAATAAAATGGTATGCTCAATTAAAATATGCTCTATCCACATTGATTATGTGAGGCTCTCGTAATGTTTTGCCTGATTTTACTTTACAGGAGGAACAAAAAGAACCATTTAGTAATTATTTCTAATTAACTGGACAGACCTTCAAATAAAAATGTATCAGCTTCATTCCTTATTTCTAGTGGAGTCAAACCAACGTCATGTTCATCTCTTGCCGACAAAAGAATATCCAAGAAATCTAGGTATCTCTTTCTTTCTGTACCTTCCTTTTCTTTCGCCTTCTGTAAATAAAAAGATAAAACATGACGTACGCATAAAAAAGATATATCCAATTTAGTGCGCACGACCCACTTCATCAGAGTAGGTATACACTCATTAATAGGAGAGCCAAATAATCAAAGAATATAAAAGTCAAACAACCACTTCATCAGAGTAGGTATACACTCATTAATAGGAGAGCCAAATAATCAAAGAATATAAAAGTCAAACTAAATATTATTTTATGGTCCACTTCTATCCACACTTTTAAGGTACTTTATATTATTATTGTGGGGTCCACTTCTATCCACACTTTTAAGGTACTTTATATTATTATTGTGGGGTCCACTTCTATCCACACTTTTAAGGTACTTTATATTATTATTGTGGGGTCCACTTCTATCCACACTTTTAAGGTACTTTATATTATTATTGTGGGGTCCACTTCTATCCACACTTTTAGGGTACTTTATATTATTATTGTGGGGTCCACTTCTATCCACACTTTTAAAGTACTTTATATTATTATTGTGGGGTCCACTTCTATCCACACTTTTAAGGTACTTTATATTATTATTGTGGGGTCCACTTCTATCCACACTTTTAGGGTACTTTATATTATTATTGTGGGGTCCACTTCTATCCACACTTTTAGGGTACTTTATATTATTATTGTGGGGTTCACTTCTATCCACACTTTTAAAGTACTTTATATTATTATTGTGGGGTCCACTTCTATCCACACTTTTAAGGTACTTTATATTATTATTGTGGGGTCCACTTCTATCCACACTTTTAAGGTACTTTATATTATTATTGTGGGGTTCACTTCTATCCACACTTTTAAGGTACTTTATATTATTATTGTGGGGTTCACTTCTATCCACACTTTTAAGGTACTTTATGTTATTATTGTGGGGTCCACTTCTATCCACACTTTTAAGGTACTTTATATTATTATTGTGGGGTCCACTTCTATCCACACTTTTAAGGTACTTTATATTATTATTGTGGGGTCCACTTCTATCCACACTTTTAAAGTACTTTATATTATTATTGTGGGGTCCACTTCTATCCACACTTTTAAGGTACTTTATATTATTATTGTGGGGTCCACTTCTATCCACACTTTTAAGGTACTTTATATTATTATTGTGGGGTCCACTTCTATCCACACTTTTAAGGTACTTTATATTATTATTGTGGGGTCCACTTCTATCCACACTTTTAGGGTACTTTATATTATTATTGTGGGGTCCACTTCTATCCACACTTTTAAGGTACTTTATATTATTATTGTGGGGTTCACTTCTATCCACACTTTTAAAGTACTTTATATTATTATTGTGGGGTCCACTTCTATCCACACTTTTAAGGTACTTTATATTATTATTGTGGGGTTCACTTCTATCCACACTTTTAAAGTACTTTATATTATTATTGTGGGGTCCACTTCTATCCACACTTTTAAGGTACTTTATATTATTATTGTGGGGTCCACTTCTATCCACACTTTTAAGGTACTTTATATTATTATTGTGGGGTCCACTTCTATCCACACTTTTAAGGTACTTTATATTATTATTGTGGGGTCCACTTCTATCCACACTTTTAAAGTACTTTATATTATTATTGTGGGGTCCACTTCTATCCACACTTTTAAGGTACTTTATATTATTATTGTGGGGTCCACTTCTATCCACACTTTTAAAGTACTTTATATTATTATTGTGGGGTCCACTTCTATCCACACTTTTAAGGTACTTTATATTATTATTGTGGGGTCCACTTCTATCCACACTTTTAAGGTACTTTATATTATTATTGTGGGGTCCACTTCTATCCACACTTTTAAGGTACTTTATATTATTATTGTGGGGTCCACTTCTATCCACACTTTTAAGGTACTTTATATTATTATTGTGGGGTCCACTTCTATCCACACTTTTAAGGTACTTTATATTATTATTGTGGGGTCCACTTCTATCCACACTTTTAAGGTACTTTATATTATTATTGTGGGGTCCACTTCTATCCACACTTTTAAGGTACTTTATATTATTATTGTGGGGTCCACTTCTATCCACACTTTTAAGGTACTTTATATTATTATTGTGGGGTCCACTTCTATCCACACTTTTAAGGTACTTTATATTATTATTGTGGGGTCCACTTCTATCCACACTTTTAAGGTACTTTATATTATTATTGTGGGGTCCACTTCTATCCACACTTTTAAGGTACTTTATATTATTATTGTGGGGTCCACTTCTATCCACACTTTTAAGGTACTTTATATTATTATTGTGGGGTCCACTTCTATCCACACTTTTAAAGTACTTTATATTATTATTGTGGGGTCCACTTCTATCCACACTTTTAAGGTACTTTATATTATTATTGTGGGGTCCACTTCTATCCACACTTTTAAGGTACTTTATATTATTATTGTGGGGTCCACTTCTATCCACACTTTTAAGGTACTTTATATTATTATTGTGGGGTTCACTTCTATCCACACTTTTAAGGTACTTTATATTATTATTGTGGGGTCCACTTCTATCCACACTTTTAAGGTACTTTATTATTATTGTGGGGTCCACTTCTATCCACACTTTTAAGGTACTTTATATTATTATTGTGGGGTCCACTTCTATCCACACTTTTAAGGTACTTTATATTATTATTGTGGGGTCCACTTCTATCCACACTTTTAAGGTACTTTATATTATTATTGTGGGGTCCACTTCTATCCACACTTTTAAGGTACTTTATATTATTATTGTGGGGTCCACTTCTATCCACACTTTTAAAGTACTTTATATTATTATTGTGGGGTCCACTTCTATCCACACTTTTAAGGTACTTTATATTATTATTGTGGGGTCCACTTCTATCCACACTTTTAAGGTACTTTATATTATTATTGTGGGGTCCACTTCTATCCACACTTTTAAGGTACTTTATATTATTATTGTGGGGTTCACTTCTATCCACACTTTTAAAGTACTTTATATTATTATTGTGGGGTCCACTTCTATCCACACTTTTAAAGTACTTTATATTATTATTGTGGGGTCCACTTCTATCCACACTTTTAAGGTACTTTATATTATTATTGTGGGGTCCACTTCTATCCACACTTTTAAGGTACTTTATATTATTATTGTGGGGTCCACTTCTATCCACACTTTTAGGGTACTTTATATTATTATTGTGGGGTCCACTTCTATCCACACTTTTAAGGTACTTTATATTATTATTGTGGGGTCCACTTCTATCCACACTTTTAAGGTACTTTATATTATTATTGTGGGTCCACTTCTATCCACACTTTTAAGGTACTTTATATTATTATTGTGGGGTCCACTTCTATCCACACTTTTAAGGTACTTTATATTATTATTGTGGGGTCCACTTCTATCCACACTTTTAAGGTACTTTATATTATTATTGTGGGGTCCACTTCTATCCACACTTTTAAGGTACTTTATATTATTATTGTGGGGTCCACTTCTATCCACACTTTTAAGGTACTTTATATTATTATTGTGGGGTTCACTTCTATCCACACTTTTAAAGTACTTTATATTATTATTGTGGGGTCCACTTCTATCCACACTTTTAAAGTACTTTATATTATTATTGTGGGGTCCACTTCTATCCACACTTTTAAAGTACTTTATATTATTATTGTGGGGTCCACTTCTATCCACACTTTTAAAGTACTTTATATTATTATTGTGGGGTCCACTTCTATCCACACTTTTAAGGTACTTTATATTATTATTGTGGGGTCCACTTCTATCCACACTTTTAAGGTACTTTATATTATTATTGTGGGGTCCACTTCTATCCACACTTTTAGGGTACTTTATATTATTATTGTGGGGTCCACTTCTATCCACACTTTTAAGGTACTTTATATTATTATTGTGGGGTCCACTTCTATCCACACTTTTAAAGTACTTTATATTATTATTGTGGGGTCCACTTCTATCCACACTTTTAAGGTACTTTATATTATTATTGTGGGGTTCACTTCTATCCACACTTTTAAGGTACTTTATATTATTATTGTGGGGTCCACTTCTATCCACACTTTTAAAGTACTTTATATTATTATTGTGGGGTCCACTTCTATCCACACTTTTAAAGTACTTTATATTATTATTGTGGGGTCCACTTCTATCCACACTTTTAAGGTACTTTATATTATTATTGTGGGGTCCACTTCTATCCACACTTTTAAGGTACTTTATATTATTATTGTGGGGTCCACTTCTATCCACACTTTTAAGGTACTTTATATTATTATTGTGGGGTCCACTTCTATCCACACTTTTAAGGTACTTTATATTATTATTGTGGGGTCCACTTCTATCCACACTTTTAAGGTACTTTATATTATTATTGTGGGGTCCACTTCTATCCACACTTTTAAGGTACTTTATATTATTATTGTGGGGTCCACTTCTATCCACACTTTTAAGGTACTTTATATTATTATTGTGGGGTCCACTTCTATCCACACTTTTAAGGTACTTTATATTATTATTGTGGGGTCCACTTCTATCCACACTTTTAAGGTACTTTATATTATTATTGTGGGGTCCACTTCTATCCACACTTTTAAGGTACTTTATATTATTATTGTGGGTCCACTTCTATCCACACTTTTAAGGTACTTTATATTATTATTGTGGGGTCCACTTCTATCCACACTTTTAAAGTACTTTATATTATTATTGTGGGGTCCACTTCTATCCACACTTTTAAGGTACTTTATATTATTATTGTGGGGTCCACTTCTATCCACACTTTTAAGGTACTTTATATTATTATTGTGGGGTCCACTTCTATCCACACTTTTAAGGTACTTTATATTATTATTGTGGGGTTCACTTCTATCCACACTTTTAAGGTACTTTATATTATTATTGTGGGGTCCACTTCTATCCACACTTTTAAGGTACTTTATATTATTATTGTGGGGTCCACTTCTATCCACACTTTTAAGGTACTTTATATTATTATTGTGGGGTCCACTTCTATCCACACTTTTAAGGTACTTTATATTATTATTGTGGGGTCCACTTCTATCCACACTTTTAAGGTACTTTATATTATTATTGTGGGGTCCACTTCTATCCACACTTTTAAGGTACTTTATATTATTATTGTGGGGTCCACTTCTATCCACACTTTTAAAGTACTTTATATTATTATTGTGGGGTCCACTTCTATCCACACTTTTAAGGTACTTTATATTATTATTGTGGGGTCCACTTCTATCCACACTTTTAAGGTACTTTATATTATTATTGTGGGGTCCACTTCTATCCACACTTTTAAGGTACTTTATATTATTATTGTGGGGTTCACTTCTATCCACACTTTTAAAGTACTTTATATTATTATTGTGGGGTCCACTTCTATCCACACTTTTAAAGTACTTTATATTATTATTGTGGGGTCCACTTCTATCCACACTTTTAAGGTACTTTATATTATTATTGTGGGGTCCACTTCTATCCACACTTTTAAGGTACTTTATATTATTATTGTGGGGTCCACTTCTATCCACACTTTTAGGGTACTTTATATTATTATTGTGGGGTCCACTTCTATCCACACTTTTAAGGTACTTTATATTATTATTGTGGGGTCCACTTCTATCCACACTTTTAAGGTACTTTATATTATTATTGTGGGGTCCACTTCTATCCACACTTTTAAGGTACTTTATATTATTATTGTGGGGTTCACTTCTATCCACACTTTTAAGGTACTTTATATTATTATTGTGGGGTCCACTTCTATCCACACTTTTAAGGTACTTTATATTATTATTGTGGGGTCCACTTCTATCCACACTTTTAAGGTACTTTATATTATTATTGTGGGGTCCACTTCTATCCACACTTTTAAGGTACTTTATATTATTATTGTGGGGTTCACTTCTATCCACACTTTTAAAGTACTTTATATTATTATTGTGGGGTCCACTTCTATCCACACTTTTAAAGTACTTTATATTATTATTGTGGGGTCCACTTCTATCCACACTTTTAAAGTACTTTATATTATTATTGTGGGGTCCACTTCTATCCACACTTTTAAAGTACTTTATATTATTATTGTGGGGTCCACTTCTATCCACACTTTTAAGGTACTTTATATTATTATTGTGGGGTCCACTTCTATCCACACTTTTAAGGTACTTTATATTATTATTGTGGGGTCCACTTCTATCCACACTTTTAGGGTACTTTATATTATTATTGTGGGGTCCACTTCTATCCACACTTTTAAGGTACTTTATATTATTATTGTGGGGTCCACTTCTATCCACACTTTTAAAGTACTTTATATTATTATTGTGGGGTCCACTTCTATCCACACTTTTAAGGTACTTTATATTATTATTGTGGGGTTCACTTCTATCCACACTTTTAAGGTACTTTATATTATTATTGTGGGGTCCACTTCTATCCACACTTTTAAAGTACTTTATATTATTATTGTGGGGTCCACTTCTATCCACACTTTTAAAGTACTTTATATTATTATTGTGGGGTCCACTTCTATCCACACTTTTAAGGTACTTTATATTATTATTGTGGGGTTCACTTCTATCCACACTTTTAAGGTACTTTATATTATTATTGTGGGGTCCACTTCTATCCACACTTTTAAAGTACTTTATATTATTATTGTGGGGTTCACGTTACTCAATCTTTAGTTTTATGTGTAATGTTTTGTTGATCATTGTTTCTACTTTTGTCTTTGTTCTTTTGACAATTGTGTTGTTTGTCCTTCTTTGATCTACAGCTTCAGATTATTCCCTTGGTATCTTGGACTTTTCTTTGAAATTATATTCTCATAGTTGATCCCTTTATGATCCTACTGGATGAGCATGTCGGAAAGAATTCAAATTTGTCAGCGATGAACAAATATCATGACGTTTACAAGGTTTGTCATGATATGTGTGCTAAACACGTTAAGGTTATCTAGTAACATGCGCTAAAAATCATGACCAAGGAAGGTACTGAACCAAGGGTTCCTTGTAGTTAAGCTACAACTATATATCACATCAACTGTTTTACAGTCGCCACCATGGCTTGGTTAATCGTTACGGAAGATCTGTGTCACAAATGACCATGAACATGTTCTGTTTGTTGTAATCACAAACCGGTTCTTTTCTGATTCATGTCTTATCACCTATTTGTGACAGTAGTAATACAATGGATGCCACTAGTGGAGCAGGTATTACCTACCCTTCCGAAGCACCCGAGTTCATTCACAATTGTTAGTGATGTTCGTGTTGCTCGATCCTTAGTTTCATGTGGAGACAATATATTCGAACCTGTTTTCTTTAATTTTCTAAAGTAAATGTCTTGAAAATTAATTTGATGAAAATATGTTTAATATATGCTTCAGTATTAACCTAATAAGATTTGTTCAACACCCGTTTTTAATATTATGCATCAGTAAATAAGGGTAATAACAAAATTACCGAACTCCGAACAATCTTACAAAGGGAAAGTCAAAACTCATAATTATATAAACAGACAAAATCAGTCAACAACCGGAAAACTGTGAAAACCGTAATGACTCTGACTTGGTACAGGCATTTCTAAAGAAATGGTGGGTTGAATCAGATTTTAAACCACAATAAGAATCTTGCAACGCCAGTTTGACGACGGATCCTGCTTTAACACACAAAACTTGACTAAGCGAACATTTCTCATGAAGAACATACATCTTATTTTCATAGAATAGCTATTAAATGTACTTAGTCTCTCGGACTCTCGGACTACTGGACCGTCGGACTATCGGGCAGTCGGATTATAGCTCAGACCCCCTAGAAATATTGCCGGTGTCACATTTGTCGTCATCTGTCCTTTTATTGACGCTTTATTTATATGACTTGCCAGAAATTTTGTTTCTTCTAAAACCGAATAGAGTTATTGTAAATTATACTCGGTCTTTAGTACATGTGCCAGTGTGTATGTATATATACGTTTTTGTTTGTTTACATCTACATGTATTGTAACTAAACATGATACGTCATATTCAAAAAAACTTATACATTACAAACGCTACACAAATATTGAAGTATTCCGACAATGAATGATATCTTTTTGTCTCCTCACATTTCAGAGTTCTAAAAAATGGCGATCCCCATTATTTGGTGCTACATGCAACTTCAATGACCACATTTTACCTTACGGTATACTATTTTAAACTTTAAATAACACAAATATCTTTTTTTTTTTAACTTATTTTTTTAATTTACAAGGGCCGTCGTGGCCGTGATCGCATGGTAGTTGGATTTATAACTATTTATCCAATCAGTGCTTAATGAACAAAAATGGTAAGTCAAATCCAAAATCATACTGGAAATTGGTTAAAAAATTAATGGGGAACTGTAAACATTCCCCAACATCCCTCCATTGCAAAAATTAGACTCTGGTGAGTACGTAATAAATAATGAGGATAAAGCCAATATATTAAACAACTTTTTCTGCTCCATAACTGAAATAGAAAATTCTAATGTT
Organism: Bathymodiolus brooksi; assembly: GCA_963680875.1. NCBI lineage: Eukaryota > Metazoa > Mollusca > Bivalvia > Mytilida > Modiolidae > Bathymodiolus > Bathymodiolus brooksi. Next base: position 78,730,802 of record OY804590.1, read on the forward strand.
CTTACCCCCGATTTTCATGATCGCACAAGTAATAGAATAGACACTCTACATATAACTTCAGATGAAGTTAAGGACATACTTGAATGTCTACAGCTTGGGAAAGCAGTAGGTAGCGATCTGATAAGTCACTGTATGCTAAAAAAAAAAATACGGCTTCTACAATTTGCAAACCCCTCCAGTTAATATTGAATTATTCCCTACAAACTAGAAAATTTCCAAAAATTTGGAAGTCGGCTATAGTTATTGCACTCTTTAAGAAAGGTATAAAATCTGACCCGTCAAATTATCGACCTATTAGTCTACTTAGTTGTGTTGGGAAAGTTTTTGAACGTGTTGTTTTCAAATATATATTTAATTTCTTATTGGACAACTCTCTTATTTATAAATATCAGTCCGGATTTATGCGCGGACACTCAACCGTGCACCAACTTATTGAAATTTACCACAATATTTGTTTATCATTAGAAAATCGTGAAGTTATGTGTACTGTATTTTGTGATATATCAAAAGCCTTTGATAAAGTTTGGCACCGTGGCCTACTTAAAAAATTAAAAGCTTATGGAATTTCCGGGAATTTGTTGCATTGGTTTGAAAATTACTTGAGTGACAGAAATCAAAAAGTTGTTCTACAAAATTGTCTTTCAGAAGTAGGGAACATTAAAGGTGGGGTACCACAAGGATCAGTGTTAGGCCCTTTGCTATTCATATTATATATCAATTATATTACTGAAGATATTCAAAGTCTTTCGCGATTGTTTGCTGATGATACATCACTATCGTATTCATCTTCTAATATAAATGAAATTGAACAAAGATTAAATTCAGATATAACAAAAATTTACAATTGGTCAACAAAATGGTTAGTGGATTTTAATCCCCAAAAAACTAAATGTATGCTATTCTCAACAAATCAGGGAAATATTAAGCCTCAAATACTTTTTAATAATGAGGATGTTGAATTTGTAGTAAATCATAAACATTTGGGTGTTACGTTTTCATCGAATTGTAAATGGCATTGTCACATTTAAAATATATTAAAAAGCACATCTGGTCAACTGTCTATGCTACGTAAATTCAAAATTAAACTTAACAGGGAAAATCTCGAAAAAATATATTTTACTTATATAAGGCCATTATTAGAGTATGCGTGTGAACTGTGGGATGGTTGTACTATTTTGGATTTAAATAAAATTGAACAAATACAACACGAAGCTGCTAGAATTGTTACTGGGTTGCCAAAATTTGCAAGCATAGAATCCCTATATTTTGAAACTGGGTGGAAACCCCTCCATTCTCATAGACATGGTAGAAAATTAAACTTGTTCTACAAAATACGTAATAATGATAGTCCTTTATATTTATACGATTGTTTACTGCTTTTTATACAACCAAACCGAATTTAGAAATCCATTCACTAGATTACAATTATTTGCAAACTCCCTTTTCCCTTCTACTATTAAATCATGGAATAAATTAAGTCCACAATTAAGAAATGCACCTACTCTAAATAGATTTAAACAAGCAAATAAAAATCATACAATAAAACCCCCCAAATTTTATATTGCCGGATGTAGAATATTAAATATAATTCACACTAGACTGAGACATAGATCCAGTAGCTTGAATGCTGATCTTTTTCGTGTGCATTTGGCTAATGATCCAGGCTGTATATGTGGGTGTGCATTTGAAGATGCAATTCATTATATATTAGAATGTTGTCTTTACAACGAAGCAAGAGAAGAATTGAAATTAAGACTAGTTTTTCTTGATGAACTTAAAATTGAAGTCCTACTTTTTGGCGATGACACCTTAACTGAGATGCAGAATCTGCAAATTTTCAAATCTGTACAACTTTACATCAAACGAACAAAACGTTTTAACCATTTTGTTTTGTATTTTGTTTTTGTTTTTTTTGTTGTGTCTCGTTTTTTTTCATTTTTCAAAGAATTTATTTACAATGTTGTATATTGTATTTTACTATTGCTGATGCATGTACTATTATAATTATTTATTATGTGGAGAGGACCCTTGTAAATTGTTATAATTTGTGTCCAATCCAATTGTTATAATATTTAGCAATAAAATATGTTTAATCTAATCTAACATTATGTAATACAGTTTGTCAGTTACTTGCGACAGGTCGGTGGTTTCCTCCGGGTACTCCGGTTTCCTCCGCCAATAAAACTGACCGCCACGATACAACTGAAATATTGTTGAAAAGTGGTGTTAAGCACCATAAAACCAACCAACTTGTATTTACTGCCATTTAAATTTTCACGCTAATTTGCTAAAGACCATGGAGATTTCCTTTAAAGTATGGAGATTTTGTTTGTTCTTACTAATTTCAGACTCTACACGGTCAAATTGTAATGACACAAAAAATAATTTACACATTTGAATCGGGGTGATAGCTTTAATCAGACGACTCGATGTTCCGACGGTCCGTTAATCCGGCTTTCCGTTAGTCCGTTCGTCCGACGGTTCGTTGATCCAACATTCCGATAATTCGACAAAAACCACTCTTCATAAAGTAATGTTGAATGTATCTACAAACATGCGATATAATTATGATTATTTAAAGTCTTCGTGATTTTTATATCGTAATCTGTTGGAGACAAACAATAATATTTATTGTACATCAAGGTGCCCATTACAATAATCAGAACTGTTAAAACGCAATGGTAAACATGACGTGCTACCGGGGTATAAAGCAACTTCTTGAATCAAGACACAAATAGTTTAAGGCGAATAATTCATGTTTTAAAATAAATAGTCTTGGCATATATACGGTATGTGAATGAATGATTGTTATTTAACGCCAACTCATACATGTTTCAACTATATCATTGCGAGAACAAGTTAATTTTCAATGAGATGGTGATGAGGTCCGCTTTGTACTAGACCAACACGCTTACGGATGGATTTTTATACTGCTAGCTCACTGAAACAAATCCGCGGATAGACATGTCGCCCCACTTGGACTAGATCGTGGGTTCAATTCCCGAACGTGTAAAACAAAAGATTTTCAAACTGGTATTTGTTACTTCTCTGCTAAGCACGCAGCAGTAAGGAGAATTATCAACTAGAGGCTCAGTGGGCTGAGCCTGTATCGCTCACCTTTCATTCTGCTTTGGGAAAACTTTATACCGAACCTTCCATAGAGGTTTCCTAGCTTCCAAGTTTTGGTTCATTTGGACAAGCGGTTTCAGAGGAGAAGATTTTTTTTTTTAGAAATCGACCAATCAGAAGCAAGAATTGCCTGTGGCGGCCATGTTTATTAACGGATCGGGACGAAATGTGCAATATGTATAGAGGAACTTCCATAGATGCTTCCTACCACGTTTCAGTTCATTTGGCCAAGCGGTTTCAGAGGACATTATATTTTTTAATCGACCGATCAGAATCAATAATTGCCTGTGGTGGCCATATTTGTTAACGGATCGGGACGAAATGTGCAATCTTTATAGAGGACCTTCTATAGATACTACCTACCAAGTTTCAGTTCATTTGGTAAAAGTGATTTTAGAGGAGAAGATTAAAATGTGAAAAGTTAACGGACGACAGACGACGGACGCCAAGTGATGGCAAAAGCTCACATTGTCTTTGGCAAGGTGAGCTAATAACTGGTTGACTCTTATTCAGGACAATATGTCAGAGTGGGGCGACATGTCTAACCGCAGATTGTTGTTTCAGTGAGCACTGTATAATTACCCCTTAAAGGTAGCTCTCAGTCGGTAAAATTTCAGCGTTAAACAATCGAAGTTTCTCAGATCGAAAGTTGGATTATGTCATTTTCCCGCGAAATTATCTCCCTTCGATTTCTACACACCTTTATTTTTGTGAAATAAATTATGCCAACGTTGAACGTGGATAAATAGTAGAAGTACCTTTTATTTTATGCGAAAATGATGTGGAATTTGCTAAAAATAAACCTTGATTTAACGTATGGGGCTAGTATAATCACCGAAATGGACCGAAATGAACCGAAATGGAATAATAATGGACCGAAGTGGAGACATAATGAACCAAAATGGACCGAAATGGAGATATTATAAACCAAACTTCATAAGGTGGGCCTACACAGGCAGTCGGGCATAGCGACTTCAAATTTAAAATTGCTCCACATAAGAAAAAATCCATCGCAATTTTTTTTGGAAGGAAGATGGGTCCTCTGACCAGCGGGGCCCTGTGCTTAAGCACACGGTAAATCTGAGTTGGAATTTTATCGTCGTAGCTCACTGAAACAACAGTCCGCGGGTAGAGTAGACATGTCTTCACTAGGACACATTACTCTGATTCCGAGCCAACCAGTCTTTGCTCTTTATCCTTAATGCTAAGTGTTTAGTGGAGAAACAACAAATACCAATTTTATAGTCTTTTTGACTTTTGTTTGACTCGACCAGGACTAGAACCCACGATATACCGCACTCGAGGCGAGAACACGAACCATTACGCCACCGACGAGGTTTTTTTGTGTTCAAACTAATTTTGATTTTGATGGATGAATCTGACGAATATTCTTCTTTTTAATAGTTTTATTTCATTTAAAATGGACAAGAAACAAACTCTTCAGAATATTTATAGGAATGACTTTTGATATGAATATATAGGGTATCTTAGAAAGAGTACTAACTATGTACCATGCAACCATATAGGTATACCCTATTTGAATATTTATGAAAAAATTCAACCGCATGTAATTTCTCTGAATTGTCCATTCTTGATTGTGACTTTGTTTTCTCTAATGTTTGTTTAATATATTATATTGCAGTATCAATGCATGTAGCATTGACTGCAGATCTATCAAAGATGTTAAAAAAAAGTGGCAAGATTTACAAATCCACACCCGGAGGAAGGAGGTTGTCAGAAAGAGAGAGTCAATTAAAACAGGAGGAGGACCAAAACCTCCTGAATTAAAAGACGGGGAAGAAAAGGTATCACATAAAATGTCCATCATAAATAACTATTGTGCTTAATTTGAAATAAATTTACAATACTGCTCCCCTGCAGTTTATAAGCTAGAAACTACTTTCATAAGCATGGATTGACAGTGTTTGCTAACAGAAGAGGAAAACAACAAATACATATGAATTTGAACATTTAGTCTAAACACAGATATTTGTTAATGAGCACCAATATACCAATAAGGGTAATAACAAAATTACCGAACTCCGAAGAATCTTACAAAGGGAAAGTCAAAACTCATAATTATATAAACAGACAAAATCAGTCAACAACCGGAAAACTGTGAAAACCGTAATGACCCTGACTTGGTACAGGCATTTCTAAAGAAACCGTAATGACCCTGACTTGGTACAGGCATTTCTAAAGAAACCGTAATGACCCTGACTTGGTACAGGCATTTCTAAAGAAACCGTAATGACCCTGACTTGGTACAGGCATTTCTAAAGAAACCGTAATGACCCTGACTTGGTACAGGCATTTCTAAAGAAACCGTAATGACCCTGACTTGGTACAGACATTTCTAAAGAAACCGTAATGACCCTGACTTGGTACAGGCATTTCTAAAGAAACCGTAATGACCCTGACTTGGTACAGGCATTTCTAAAGAAATGGTGGATTGAATCAGATTTTAAGTTCTAGTACTAGTACTTTATGTAGTTAGATTTTAATACAATACCTCAATACTATTTGCCTTGGTACATTCCAAAGCTTAATATTTATATACTCAGAGCTGTCTGTATTTGACTTTGCCATTACATTTTTTTGTATTTAAATAAAGAAGAATGATGTTTTGAATATGCAAAACATAAAGACCAAGGCCCTTTTAAAAGGACATAATGTGTGAGCAGGGGTTAAGTTTTATTTTCGCATTGGATTGCCTAAGCCCATCAGTCTATATCATAGAAATCTTAATGTTAATGAGTTATTCAGTATTGATTGATTGATTGATTTTTGGTGTTTAATGCCACTTTCAGCAATATTTCAGCTATATCATGGCAACCAGTTTTAGTGGTGGAGGAAGCCGGAGTACCTGGAGAGAACCACCGATCCTGGGCAAGCAACTGGTCAACTTTATTACTTTCGAGTCGAGTGCACCCTTTTTTGTAATTTACAATGCTGGGCGCGAACCCACGCCGTATTGGTGATAGGCTTTTGTGAGGTGTTAGATGCAGCAACCTAACTCATTGAGCCATATAGCTTTTTTTTTCAATATAGATTATAGGAGTTCTCTCTGAAAATGTTTTAGTTGGCATTCCTGGAGGAGTTGACACACTGGAAGGTATGTTTTCTTTAAAGTGCTAAACCTTTAAAAGTAAATACATGTATATGAGAGAAAAAAATGATGATATTTTCTAGTGACACATGATTTCATATTTTGATCTACCTGTAACATTAAATTTCAAACACATTTGTTTTTACATTACATGGGAATTTAGATGTATTATATTGTATTGGGTGGTGATTGTCTTCTGTTTTTACATTACATGGGAATTTAGATGTATTATATTGTATTGGGTGGTGATTGTCTTCTGTTGTTATTTGGCTTAATTTTAATTTTTCTGAGTTTTAAATATTTTTTGAAGCAATGTGACTGTAGATAAAATTAAGAAAACATTATGTTTTGCCCTTTTCCCAAGCTTTTCTAACATTTCTAAACAAAATGCTTACAAAAAATGGGTCCTGAAATGAGGAAAAATGCCAAATCAGAAACTGAATCCAAAGATTGAAGTATAAGTCTTAAAAAATATCAACATTAGAAAACAAATATTTTATAGAAACAGGAAGTCCCAGTATGGTGAAATAGACAGTTTTGGAATTGCTTAGTATTTATATTTTCTATACATATTTATTATTCAGATGTCTCAGGCTGCATTGTAGAGGACAATGGTGAAGGTACCACTGATGAACCACATATGTTTATTTGCAGCCAAGGTATCTATTTATGGTATTGAAATACCATAGTTTCCCACTTGAATAATTCCCAATAGTTCATTTGTGAAATAAGTTGATTGGGCAGCTTAAAGTCTACACACACCTTATATTCGACAAGCTTAAAGAGAGAATTATTCCACAAGATATAACATTCCCCTCCACTTTCAATTCCAAAAATGTTTACAGTCAACTTATAAATATGTGCATCATGCATCATATTTTTGACACATGTATGTATTGCACAACACAGTAGTAACTGCTAATGTTGTAGCTCTACATAAATATCTCATATTTTAAGTACATTGTACATGTATTACTAATCTATTTAAAAATAACTGTTTTTATTTAATTTTTTTTTTTGCAGTATGCTAACATCAAATTACATCCCATATGGTGTCATGTCAGCAGACCTTTCTTTCATCGTACTCCTACGTATATATACAACCATACACAAGACAACAAAATATATTGACCAATCAGGCCACAACACTAGGCGTGTGCTCGGTTTTAATACCTTAAGAACTGGGTAAGCCCATACGCGCGATGAATCGGTTCAAATTATGAATCTTGACATGATCCCATATGGAATGACGTGAGATGTGTATGTATTGACAAAAATTAAAATTAAAAAAGATACAACAAACATCTTATTTTAATTAACTTGATGTATTAGCCTTGTTTAATTCTATTGTGAAAGTAAGTCCATAAAGAAATTAATGCATGTTACACAACTGTAATGTACACAACATATATCTAAATTAATACATGTTACACAACTGTAATGTACACAACATATATCTAAATTAATACATGTTACACAACTGTAATGTACACAACATATATCTAAATTAATACATGTTACACAACTGTAATGTACACAACATATATCTAAATTAATACATGTTACACAACTGTAATGTACACAACATATATCTGAATTAATACATGTTACACAACTGTAATGTACACAACATATATCTAAATTAATACATGTTACACAACTGTAATGTACACAACATATATCTAAATTAATACATGTTACACAACTGTAATGTACACAACATATATCTAAATTAATACATGTTACACAACTGTAATGTACACAACATATATCTAAATTAATACATGTTACACAACTGTAATGTACACAACATATATATAAATTAATACATGTTACACAACTGTAATGTACACAACATATATCTAAATTAATACATGTTACACAACTGTAATGTACACAACATATATCTAAATTAATACATGTTACACAACTGTAATGTACACAACATGTATCTAAATTAATACATGTTACACAACTGTAATGTACACAACATATATCTAAGCATTTATTTTCAGTTTTAGACCAAGATAGTGAAGTTCAGCTTCGTATTAAGGAACACAAGGAAGGTAATGTTATGATCAGTATTAAAAAGTAGATATCTAATTTAGTGTTCAAACCCACGTCATATTGGTGATAGGTTTGTATGAGTTGTTAGATCCAACAACCTAACTCATTGAACCACCCGGGTCACTCGACCAAATAAGATGGAATGATATATCTGTACATGCATAATAATAATTTTGCTCTAATGTTTCAAGTACTTGATTGTATTACATTACTGTACACACATTGTTGGTATAATAGTTAGCATGCTCACCTCGAGTACGTGAGATCGTGGGTTTGAAACACTATCTGGTTAAACCAAAGACTAAAAACTATTGTATTTGTTACTATTCCGCTAAACATACAACATTAAGTAGAGAGAACAAAGACTAGTTGGGTCGGAATCAGGACAATGTGTCCAATTGGGGTGACATGTCTATCAGCGGACTGTTGTTTCAGTGAGCTAGCACTATAAAAATCCAACTAAACGTGTTGGTCTAGTACGAAGCAGACCTCATCATCATTTCATTGAAAATTAATTTGTTCTCGCCATGATATGGCTGAAAAATTGCTGAGTTGGCATTAAACAACAACCACTCACACACTATTCAATAGAAAAGTAATATAGGTCTGCATGTAATAATAAATCTTTTTGTAGATTTTAAAGGACAGATGCCAGAACTGAGTAACACAAGTCAAGGTAGAGTATTTTTTATGCTTTCTTACAAGATCATTTGGAGGTCTCTTAAGATATAATATTACTGCCAATAAAAGACTGACAACATGACAACAAGAATCAATAATGACTTTGATTGGCTGAAATTTCAAATAAAAACTTTGTCATGTGAATGAATCAGGCATATCCCTCTCATCATCTTGTTTATTCCTAAACTATTTTTTGTGTTTTGTGCTTAAGGCATTGATAAGTTGTATAGCATTTTGTACAGCCACTCATGGTATTATTTTATACTGTAACCTTTTTCTCTGGTTACCCCTGAAGTGACATTTGTACAATGTTAACAATGACGCTTGGAACAGCACCTCCAACTCAGACCTCAGACTATAAAATGGTTCAATTGGAACACTCGACTAAACTGTGTCACACAAGACACACAAACACTCTTTTTCTTGGGGAAGAGTGTTAGCCTTCGGGTCCTATGCTCCTCCAGATAGACTCAGCACCGTAGTGTTGAGTCGATCGAGACGATATAATTCAAGGCTATGGGGTTAATAAGGCAGCATTGATCAATTCATATAAAGTTAATTATTTAATTGATAAATATTCAGTAATGCAAATATTATCAAGCAATATTGACAATAAAATTAGATAACAATTTAGTAAGTTTCTGTCACCAAAAGCATAGTCAATAAAAACAATTCCCTTCACCAAACATGCAATTAATAAATTAGTGAATAAGTAAAGCAAGCAAGTGGAGATAACTCTGGCCAAGTTAATGTAATAATATTGCAAATAACAATTATTACTCAATAAATAAATCTTAATCCCTAATATAATGTGTAACTTTAATGTGAAAAATGTGTCTACTGAATGTTAACTTTCACTTAATAAAACACGGAAAGTATCTGAGTATATCTCAACTATTATTGAATACCAATATTACACAAGTTTCTCAAGTTTCTATAAAAACAACTACAGTATACTTTCCATTCTTAGTTTCCTAACTAAAATTCTTGTAGGTATTAAATCTTATTAAAAGGAATATGTGAATAAAATAGCAAGGTTTCAGTTCACAAAAATACAGCAGTATGAAATGATTGAAAACTACTTTAATTATTTTATATCAATTTATAATGTAAATCAGTATTTTCCTTAAACGACTGTATATGACCGTTACAACCCTATATAAGAGACTGTATTATCTTTAAATATCTTATGACTCAATGAGTGAAAAGACTCGAAATAAGTCTAATTACTTGTAATGGAACTATTCCTTAAACCAAAATAGTAAAGATGAGTCGAAGACTCGACTCATTTAATGCATATTTGTATTAACCTTTATCTAGAACGTATCGTCTATGAAGAGTTCAAACTCTGTATATCTATATATATGGATCCGTTTCTGCTAGCAAAAGAAGTCAAAAATAGACTTTTGTTGGTTTTTGGCTAACGTTACCTTGTACCAAGTGAGTCAGATCACGACTGAAGAATTAATAAGAATCGTCTCCTATATAGTGTTGAACGACTTAAAAGACTCTAATATGACGTAAAATATGACTCAAAAGACTTAAATATGACGTATAGTACGCTGAACAACAAGGATTAGACCAATTTACGGCACATATATTTTACCGAAAAATGGCCGATTTGAAGCGACAAAATGAGTCGTTAAGTATTTGACTAGGTTTGCAAAACCACTGAAAATAAGAAAATATGTGAATAATTATGGAATTCTACAATAACAGACAATTCATTTCATATATAATATAACCCTTGGAATATATTGTGTTGTGTGCAAATTGTAAGTAAACAGTGACTCGTTTCGACACATTATTGCAACACTTTTCACTTGCCGATAAACTGTTACATAAACTACTTTATCATTACTAAGCTTTCAATTACCGTTATAAATAAGATAAAAATATTAATAAATAACAACAAAAATTTATATTGAACTTTGTCTTGCATAAAAAATTGTGACATTACATAAGAACAGTAACAATAAAAAAATTGGTTATGCCGAAAAGGGGGGGGGGGGGGGGGGGGGGGGGCATAGTTCCGTTTACAATAGGCAGGTAGCAAAACCGCTACAATACAATCCAAAATCTGGTTTAGTTATTGCTAAGATTTTTGAAACAAGAAATACATGTGTAACTAGACATTTGCAAAACTAATACTCAAGTATATTTAGGATATAGATCTAATAGAACATGAAAGATTATTCAATTTTTCACTTATACACAAATTAAGGTAAAGGAACCGTGATTTTATTGTTATGTAAGTATCTAAATGTCTGAGACAAAACATCACTAAAATAAAATGCAAACAATGACAAAAATGTTCAGCTTAATATCTTTTCCTCTTTCTTTGCAGACTCTCAGGTTAAAAAAAGGAAATAAGAGTGGAACCACATTAGGTACCTAATTTTATTCTTCTATGCATCAACACAATATGTTTCCACAATTTCTGAAATGAAAACAAGGTTACAGAAATGTATAAGATTTTGGGATAATAATAACAATCTGTATTAATGATATATGAATTTCTCCATTTACTAGGGACCCGTGTGGCTCAATGAGTTAGGTCGTTGGATCTAACAAGTTATACAAACCTATCACCAATATGGCGTGGGTTCGCGCCTGGTTTTTGGTAAATTACAAAAAAGGTGCACTCGACTCGCAGCCGCAAGTGATAAAGTTTACCAGTTGCTTGCCCATGTTCGGTGGTTCTCACCGGGTACTCCGGCTTCTTCCAGCACTAAAACTGGTCGCCATGATATAGCTGAAACATTGTTGAAAGTGGTGTTAAAACACCAAAAATCAATCATCATCTTCATTTATTAAACATGAAATTGTCAGTAGTGAAAATGCCGTTAATTTTTTACTCTGAAGACATGGAAACATAATTACATTTTTTTGTACATCTTATGAACCACGATATTATACTAGAACATTTTTAGTCAGCTTTGACATCTGATCTACCATTTATTCATTAAGTGAAGGACCGATTGTATTTTTCATTTCCATATTTTATACAATATTAAGATTGAATTGTCAAATTGCAGAACATGAAGCATTCACTAAAAGGCTACTGGAAATCGAGGAAGAAAAGTTGTCTATAAAGAGGGAGCGTCTCCAGCTAGAGAAGAAGAAAGTAGAACTTTTGGCAGAACTTGTTAGTTTAAAGAAAGCAAGTGTTGTTTCCTCATTATCTCCATTCTCTGTTTCTCCTGTTATCAAATTTCAATGAATAGTTTCTAGATACTGGACGATTTAGTGAGTGAGTGAGTGATTGTTGCTTAATGCAAACTCAGCAATTTTTCAGCTATATCATGGCGAGAACAAGTTAATTATCAATGAAATGATGATGAGGTCTGCTTTGTTCTAGACCAACACGCTGAGTTGGATTTATATAGTGCCAGCTCACTGAAACATAATCCGCGAGTAGACATGTCGAACTACTCTGACACATTATTCTGATTCCGACCCAACCAGTTTTTGCTCTTTCTCTTTAATGCTGCATGCTTTGCGAAGAAGCAACCAATACCAATTTTCTTGTCTTTGGTTTGACACGAACTTGAACCCACGATCTACCGCACTCGAGACGAGCAGGCTAACCCTTTGGTTTGACCCGACCTGTGCTCGAACCCACGATCTACCGCACTCGAGACGAGCAGGCTAACCGTTATGCCATCGATGTGGTTTTGGATGATTTAGTACTTTTTAATAAAATTGTAGATATGAAATATAATGTGCACGACCCGTTTCTGCAATAACCTTCATTAGGTATGCTCAACATCGGATGATTGGAAAGCCAAATAATTAACAGTGTTGGGAGAAATAAAACCAAAGGGCCTAAGCAGTATAGCTATTATTGCCTCAGGGAGGAGAACTTTAGTTTTATCAATAATTAAATTAATAACTCATCCGAACGAAAGGTTGCTTACTCCGGGTTGGTTGGTTGGTTTATTGTCCTTAACGCCACTTTCAACAATAATTCAGTTATATTGTGGTGGTCAGTGTAATTTGTGAAGGATACCGGAGTACCTAGAGAAAACCACCTAGCAGTCGCAGGTCAATGACAAACTTTATCACATAATGTTGTATCGAATACACCTCGCCACGAATGGGGCTTACTCTGGGTGTTGCCTTTCTATTCTCAATGTAATATCTACACATTTTTTGCCATTTCATTGTCATCTTAGTACATGTACTTTGGTAATGAATTATCATTTATTATTACATTTGTATATAGATAGCTGTGAATTAAAGAATTTTCCGAGTTAAATTAAAACGATAATTTCACAGTGAAATTATCGTTTTTATTTAACTCGTAAAATTCTGTAATTCTACACTACACACGTGATATATAATGCAATTAAGCTCATTTTATATTAAATTCGATTCGAAACATTTTTTATCTATATAATAAATACTATAACTAATTGACCAGTTTCATTATCAAAAATATGTCACTCATGACCAAATAACTTTGTAACTCACTCGTGCACTGCGCGCATTCGTGAGTTACTGCATTATTTGGTCATTCGTGACATATTTTTGATAATGAAACTCGTCAATTAGTTATAGTATAAATATTAAACAATAAATATTTTAAAGTAATCTAAATACAATTTTTTTGGTCATATTTATTGTGTTTTAGATTGAGATAGCATAAAACAATTACATGATACAAAGTTGCTTGATCTCTATTAATTTGATATTAAGAAGCGGAAATTATAATATAAAATTAAGATGGGTCATTTTGTAATATTCTTTGTATTTCAATTTTTTCATATTTAGTATTGTTATATTTATTAATGCTATTGTTGAATTCCAATGATGTTATCCAAATAGTTTGCTAAATAAATTTATTTGGAATTTACTCAATTGTTGATAACATTAATTATGATTGTGTTAAAACAAATTTCCTATGTAAATCTCTATATGAGTCTTTCTCTAGTGTTTTGTCCATTAACACATTGGTTTACTTCATGATAATGCTGAGTCTTTCTCTAGTGTTTTGTCCATTAACACATTGGTTACTTCATGATAATGCTGAGTCTTTCTCTAGTGTGTTGTCCATTAACACATTGGCTTACTTCATGATAATGCTGAGTCTTTCTCTAGTGTTTTGTCCATTAACACATTGGTTTACTTCATGATAATACTGAGTCTTTCTCTAGTGTTTTGTCCATTAACACATTGGTTTACTTCATGATAATGCTGAGTCTTTCTCTAGTGTTTTGTACATTAACACATTGGTTTACTTCATGATAATGGTGAGTCTTTCTCTAGTGTTTTGTCCATCAACACATTGGTTTACTTCATGATAATGGTGAGTCTTTCTCTAGTGTTTTGTCCATTAACACATTGGTTTACTTCATGATAATGCTGAATCTTTCCGTAGTGTTTTGTCCATTAACACATTGGTTTACTTCATGATAATGCTGAGTCTTTCTCTAGTGTTTTGTCCATTAACACATTGGTTTACTTCATGATAATGCTGAGTCTTTCTCTAGTGTTTTGTCCATTAACACATTGGTTTACTTCATGATAATGCTGAGTCTTTCGTCCATTAACACATTGGTTTACTTCATGATAATGCTGAGTCTTTCTCTAGTGTTTTGTTCATTAACACATTGGTTTACTTCATGATAATGCTGAGTCTTTCTCTAGTGTGTTGTCCATTAACACATTGGTTTACTTCATGATAATGGTGAGTCTTTCTCTAGTGTTTTGTCCATTAACACATTGGTTTACTTCATGATAATGCTGAGTCTTTCTCTAGTGATTTGTCCATTAACACATTGGTTTACTTCATGATAATGCTGAGTCTTTCTCTAGTGTTTTTTCCATTAACACATTGGTTTACTTCATGATAATGCTGAGTCTTTCTCTAGTGTTTTGTCCATTAACACATTGGTTTACTTCATGATAATGCTGAGTCTTTCTCTAGTGTTTTGTCCATTAACACATTGGTTTACTTCATGATAATGCTGAGTCATTCTCTAGTGTTTTGTCCATTAACACATTGGTTTACTTCATGATAATGCTGAGTCTTTCTCTAGTGTTTTGTCCATTAACACATTGGTTTACTTCATGATAATGCTGAGTCTTTCTCTAGTGTTTTGTCCATTAACACATTGGTTTACTTCATGATAATGGTGAGTCTTTCTCTAGTGTTTTGTCCATTAACACATTGATTTACTTCATGATAATGCTGAGTCTTTCTCTGGTGTTTTGTCCATTAACACATTGGTTTAATTCATGATAATGCTGAGTCTTTCTCTAGTGTTTTGTCCATTAACACATTGGTTTACTTCATGATAATGGTGAGTCTTTCTCTAGTGTTTTGTCCATTAACACATTGGTTTACTTCATGATAATGCTGAGTCTTTCTCTAGTGTTTTGTCCATTAACACATTGGTTTACTTCATGATAATGCTGAGTCTTTCTCTAGTGTTTTGTCCATTAACACATTGGTTTACTTCATGATAATGCTGAGTCTCTCTACTGTTTTGTCCATTAACACATTGGTTTACTTCATGATAATGGTGAGTCTTTCTCTAGTGTTTTGTCCATTAACACATTGGTTTACTTCATGATAATGCTGAGTCTTTCTCTACTGTTTTGTCCATTAACACATTGGTTTACTTCATGATAATGGTGAGTCTTTCTCTAGTGTTTTGTCCATTAACACATTGATTTACTTCATGATCATGCTGAGTCTTTCTCTAGTGTTTTGTCCATTAACACATTGGTTTACTTCATGATAATGCTGAGTCTTTCTCTACTGTTTTGTCCATTAACACATTGGTTTACTTCATGACAATGGTGAGTCTTTCTCTAGTGTTTTGTCCATTAACACATTGGTTTACTTCATGATAATGCTGAGTCTTTCTCTAGTGTTTTGTTCATTAACACATTGGTTTACTTCATGATAATGCTGAGTCTTTCTCTAGTGTGTTGTCCATTAACACATTGGTTTACTTCATGATAATGGTGAGTCTTTCTCTAGTGTTTTGTCCATTAACACATTGGTTTACTTCATGATAATGCTGAGTCTTTCTCTAGTGATTTGTCCATTAACACATTGGTTTACTTCATGATAATGCTGAGTCTTTCTCTACTGTTTTGTCCATTAACACATTGGTTTACTTCATGATAATGCTGAGTCTTTCTCTAGTGTTTTGTCCATTAACACATTGGTTTACTTCATGATAATGCTGAGTCTTTCTCTAGTGTTTTGTCCATTAACACATTGGTTTACTTCATGATAATGCTGAGTCATTCTCTAGTGTTTTGTCCATTAACACATTGGTTTACTTCATGATAATGCTGAGTCTTTCTCTAGTGTTTTGTCCATTAACACATTGGTTTACTTCATGATAATGCTGAGTCTTTCTCTAGTGTTTTGTCCATTAACACATTGGTTTACTTCATGATAATGGTGAGTCTTTCTCTAGTGTTTTGTCCATTAACACATTGATTTACTTCATGATAATGCTGAGTCTTTCTCTACTGTTTTGTCCATTAACACATTGGTTTACTTCATGATAATGGTGAGTCTTTCTCTAGTGTTTTGTCCATTAACACATTGGTTTACTTCATGATAATGCTGAGTCTTTCTCTAGTGTTTTGTCCATTAACACATTGGTTTACTTCATGATAATGCTGAGTCTTTCTCTAGTGTTTTGTCCATTAACACATTGGTTTACTTCATGATAATGCTGAGTCTCTCTACTGTTTTGTCCATTAACACATTGGTTTACTTCATGATAATGGTGAGTCTTTCTCTAGTGTTTTGTCCATTAACACATTGGTTTACTTCATGATAATGCTGAGTCTTTCTCTACTGTTTTGTCCATTAACACATTGGTTTACTTCATGATAATGGTGAGTCTTTCTCTAGTGTTTTGTCCATTAACACATTGATTTACTTCATGATAATGCTGAGTCTTTCTCTACTGTTTTGTCCATTAACACATTGGTTTACTTCATGACAATGGTGAGTCTTTCTCTAGTGTTTTGTCCATTAACACATTGGTTTACTTCATGATAATGCTGAGTCTTTCTCTAGTGTTTTGTCCATTAACACATTGGTTTACTTCATGATAATGCTGAGTCTTTCTCTAGTGTTTTGTCCATTAACACATTGGTTTACTTCATGATAATGCTGAGTCTTTCTCTAGTGTTTTGTCCATTAACACATTGATTTACCTCATGATAATGCTGAGTCATTCTCTAGTGTTTTGTCCATTAACACATTGGTTTACTTCATGATAATGCTGAGTCTTTCTCTAGTGTTTTGTCCATTAACACATTGATTTACTTCATGATAATGCTGAGTCTTTCTCTACTGTTTTGTCCATTAACACATTGGTTTACTTCATGATAATGCTGAGTCTTTCTCTAGTGTTTTGTCCATTAACACATTGGTTTACTTCATGATAATGCTGAGTCTTTCTCTAGTGTTTTGTCCATTAACACATTGATTTACTTCATGATAATGGTGAGTCTTTCTCTACTGTTTTGTCCATTAACACATTGGTTTACTTCATGATAATGCTGAGTCTTTCTCTAGTGTTTTGTCCATTAACACATTTACTTCATGATAATGCTGAGTCTTTCTCTACTGTTTTGTCCATTAACACATTGGTTTACTTCATGATAATGCTGAGTCTTTCTCTAGTGTTTTGTCCATTAACACATTTACTTCATGATAATGCTGAGTCTTTCTCTAGTGTTTTGTCCATTAACACATTGGTTTATTTCATGATAATGCTGAGTCTTTCTCTAGTGTTTTGTCCATTAACACATTTACTTCATGATAATGCTGAGTCTTTCTCTAGTGTTTTGTCCATTAACACATTGGTTTATTTCATGATAATGCTGAGTCTTTCTCTAGTGTTTTGTCCATTAACACATTTACTTCATGATAATGCTGAGTCTTTCTCTAGTGTTTTGTCCATTAACACATTGGATTACTTCATGATAATGCTGCGTCTTTCTCTAGTGTTTTGTCCATTAACACATTGGTTTACTTCATGATAATGCTGAGTCTTTCTCTAGTGTTTTGTCCATTAACACATTGGTTTACTTCATGATAATGCTGAGTCTTTCTCTAGTGTTTTGTCCATTAACACATTGGTTTACTTCATGATAATGCTGAGTCTTTCTCTAGTGTTTTGTCCATTAACACATTGGTTTACTTCATGATAATGCTGAGTCTTTCTCTAGTGTTTTGTCCATTAACACATTGGTTTACTTCATGATAATGCTGAGTCTTTCTCTAGTGTTTTGTCCATTAACACATTGGTTTACTTCATGATAATGCTGAGTCTTTCTCTAGTGTTTTGTCCATTAACACATTGGTTTACTTCATGATAATGCTGAGTCTTTCTCTAGTGTTTTGTCCATTAACACATTGGTTTACTTCATGATAATGCTGAGTCTTTCTCTAGTGTTTTGTCCATTAACACATTGGTTTATTTCATGATAATGCTGAGTCTTTCTCTAGTGTTTTGTCCATTAACACATTTACTTCATGATAATGCTGAGTCTTTCTCTAGTGTTTTGTCCATTAACACATTGGTTTATTTCATGATAATGCTGAGTCTTTCTCTAGTGTTTTGTCCATTAACACATTTACTTCATGATAATGCTGAGTCTTTCTCTACTGTTTTGTCCATTAACACATTGGATTACTTCATGATAATGCTGAGTCTTTCTCTAGTGTTTTGTCCATTAACACATTGGTTTACTTCATGATAATGCTGAGTCTTTCTCTAGTGTTTTGTCCATTAACACATTGGTTTACTTCATGATAATGCTGAGTCTTTCTCTAGTGTTTTGTCCATTAACACATTGGATTACTTCATGATAATGCTGAGTCTTTCTCTAGTGTTTTGTCCATTAACACATTGGTTTACTTCATGATAATGCTGAGTCTTTCTCTAGTGTTTTGTCCATTAACACATTGGTTTACTTCATGATAATGCTGCGTCTTTCTCTAGTGTTTTGTCCATTAACACATTGGTTTACTTCACGATAATGCTGAGTCTTTCTCTAGTGTTTTGTCCATTAACACATTGGTTTACTTCATGATAATGCTGAGTCTTTCTCTAGTGTTTTGTCCATTAACACATTGGTTTACTTCATGATAATGCTGAGTCTTTCTCTAGTGTTTTGTCCATTAACACATTGGTTTATTTCATGATAATGCTGAGTCTTTCTCTAGTGTTTTGTCCATTAACACATTTACTTCATGATAATGCTGAGTCTTTCTCTAGTGTTTTGTCCATTAACACATTGGTTTATTTCATGATAATGCTGAGTCTTTCTCTAGTGTTTTGTCCATTAACACATTGGTTTACTTCATGATAATGCTGAGTCTTTCTCTAGTGTTTTGTCCATTAACACATTGGTTTACTTCATGATAATGCTGAGTCTTTCTCTAGTGTTTTGTCCATTAACACATTGGATTACTTCATGATAATGCTGAGTCTTTCTCTAGTGTTTTGTCCATTAACACATTGGTTTACTTCATGATAATGCTGAGTCTTTCTCTAGTGTTTTGTCCATTAACACATTGGTTTACTTCATGATAATGCTGCGTCTTTCTCTAGTGTTTTGTCCATTAACACATTGGTTTACTTCACGATAATGCTGAGTCTTTCTCTAGTGTTTTGTCCATTAACACATTGGTTTACTTCATGATAATGCTGAGTCTTTCTCTAGTGTTTTGTCCATTAACACATTGGTTTACTTCATGATAATGCTGAGTCTTTCTCTAGTGTTTTGTCCATTAATACATTGGTTTACTTCATGATAATGCTGAGTCTTTCTCTAGTGTTTTGTCCATTAACACATTGGTTTACTTCATGATAATGCTGAGTCTTTCTCTAGTGTTTTGTCCATTAACACATTGGTTTACTTCATGATAATGCTGATTCTTTCTCTAGTGTTTTGTCCATTAACACATTGGTTTACTTCATGATAATGCTGAGTCTTTCTCTAGTGTTTTGTCCATTAACACATTGGTTTACTTCATGATAATGCTGAGTCTTTCTCTAGTGTTTTGTCCATTAACACATTGGTTTACTTCATGATAATGCTGAGTCTTTCTCTAGTGTTTTGTCCATTAACACATTGGTTTATTTCATGATAATGCTGAGTCTTTCTCTAGTGTTTTGTCCATTAACACATTTACTTCATGATAATGCTGAGTCTTTCTCTAGTGTTTTGTCCATTAACACATTGGTTTATTTCATGATAATGCTGAGTCTTTCTCTAGTGTTTTGTCCATTAACACATTGGTTTACTTCATGATAATGCTGAGTCTTTCTCTAGTGTTTTGTCCATTAACACATTGGTTTACTTCATGATAATGCTGAGTCTTTCTCTAGTGTTTTGTCCATTAACACATTGGATTACTTCATGATAATGCTGAGTCTTTCTCTAGTGTTTTGTCCTTTAACACATTGGTTTACTTCATGATAATGCTGAGTCTTTCTCTAGTGTTTTGTCCATTAACACATTGGTTTACTTCATGATAATGCTGCGTCTTTCTCTAGTGTTTTGTCCATTAACACATTGGTTTACTTCATGATAATGCTGAGTCTTTCTCTAGTGTTTTGTCCATTAACACATTGG
Source organism: Bathymodiolus brooksi (assembly GCA_963680875.1). NCBI lineage: Eukaryota > Metazoa > Mollusca > Bivalvia > Mytilida > Modiolidae > Bathymodiolus > Bathymodiolus brooksi. Next base: position 78,751,419 of record OY804590.1, read on the forward strand.
TTTACTTCATGATAATGCTGAGTCTTTCTCTAGTGTTTTGTCCATTAACACATTGGTTTACTTCATGATAATGCTGAGTCTTTCTCTAGTGTTTTGTCCATTAATACATTGGTTTACTTCATGATAATGCTGAGTCTTTCTCTAGTGTTTTGTCCATTAACACATTGGTTTACTTCATGATAATGGTGAGTCTTTCTCTAGTGTTTTGTCCATTAACACATTGGTTTACTTCATGATAATGCTGATTCTTTCTCTAGTGTTTTGTCCATTAACACATTGGTTTACTTCATGATAATGCTGAGTCTTTCTCTAGTGTTTTGTCCATTAACACATTGGTTTACTTCATGATAATGCTGAGTCTTTCTCTAGTGTTTTGTCCATTAACACATTGGTTTACTTCATGATAATGCTGAGTCTTTCTCTAGTGTTTTGTCCATTAACACATTGGTTTATTTCATGATAATGCTGAGTCTTTCTCTAGTGTTTTGTCCATTAACACATTTACTTCATGATAATGCTGAGTCTTTCTCTAGTGTTTTGTCCATTAACACATTTACTTCATGATAATGCTGAGTCTTTCTCTAGTGTTTTGTCCATTAACACATTGGATTACTTCATGATAATGCTGAGTCTTTCTCTAGTGTTTTGTTCATTAACACATTGGTTTACTTCATGATAATGCTGAGTCTTTCTCTAGTGTTTTGTCCATTAACACATTGGTTTACTTCATGATAATGCTGAGTCTTTCTCTAGTGTTTTGTCCATTAACACATTGGATTACTTCATGATAATGCTGAGTCTTTCTCTAGTGTTTTGTCCATTAACACATTGGTTTACTTCATGATAATGCTGAGTCTTTCTCTAGTGTTTTGTCCATTAACACATTGGTTTACTTCATGATAATGCTGAGTCTTTCTCTAGTGTTTTGTCCATTAACACATTGGTTTACTTCATGATAATGCTGAGTCTTTCTCTAGTGTTTTGTCCATTAACACATTGGTTTACTTCATGATAATGCTGAGTCTTTCTCTAGTGTTTTGTCCATTAACACATTGGTTTACTTCATGATAATGCTGAGTCTTTCTCTAGTGTTTTGTCCATTAACACATTGGTTTACTTCATGATAATGCTGAGTCTTTCTCTAGTGTTTTGTCCATTAACACATTGGTTTACTTCATGATAATGCTGCGTCTTTCTCTAGTGTTTTGTCCATTAACACATTGGTTTACTTCATGATAATGCTGAGTCTTTCTCTAGTGTTTTGTCCATTAACACATTGGTTTACTTCATGATAATGCTGAGTCTTTCTCTAGTGTTTTGTCCATTAACACATTGGTTTACTTCATGATAATGCTGAGTCTTTCTCTAGTGTTTTGTCCATTAACACATTGGTTTACTTCATGATAATGCTGCGTCTTTCTCTAGTGTTTTGTCCATTAACACATTGGTTTACTTCATGATAATGCTGAGTCATTCTCTAGTGTTTTGTCCATTAACACATTGGATTACTTCATGATAATGCTGAGTCTTTCTCTAGTGTTTTGTCCATTAACACATTGGTTTACTTCATGATAATGCTGAGTCTTTCTCTAGTGTTTTGTCCATTAACACATTGGTTTACTTCATGATAATGCTGAGTCTTTCTCTAGTGTTTTGTCCATTAACACATTGGTTTACTTCATGATAATGCTGAGTCTTTCTCTAGTGTTTTGTACATTAACACATTGGTTTATTTCATGATAATGCTGATTGTTCCCATTATTATCATCATCATTAGCACCATCTGTATTATCATCCCATACTGGCATTGGAAGGTGTTCAGCAATACATTTGTTGTGTAATTTAAACACAGCTGTTATGATTTTGTTGCACTTGATTCGTGCAAAAGGGAGACACCCTCCTGTTTTATGTATGCAACTGCAAAAAATAACAAAAGCTATGTAAAAATCTCTCTTACATCTAAAATCAGATGGTTGATGGAAAAAAGATAAAACATGTTTATTACAGGTTGATTGTCATTTTGAATTTCAAATATGCATCAAAAGACTCAGAATTTGTGAAGGCAATCTAATATATATATATTTAGGCCAATCAGCATGCGTTGTTTGGCACTGGCAGATATGATGAATGGTTCATAAGCACGAAAAACAAAAAAATATGTGAAGGACTATTCAATGAACATTCTTCCTAAGTATGGTTCCAGGGGCGGATCCAGGATTTCAAGCCAGGAGGGGCGCACTTAAAAAAATTGCGCCGAGCGGAGGGGGGCGCTAAAAGTTTTGGGGTATTTCGTGTGAAAAATCACGATTTTACGCCAAAAAATCTTATTTTTTTTAAATTTTAGGGGGGGAAGGCTTCCCTTGGATCCGCCCCTGGGTTTTAGGTTTGATAAATTGATTAAGACAAAATGATTGTAATAAGAAAAGTTAACAGATGACTGAGATAAGTCTATGTACCATGATGCCAGCAATCTTGGCTTTTCAGTTGGAACATTCAAGATTGATTTTTTTTAATTTTTGATGTTTAACGCCACTTTCAGCAATATTTCAGCTATATCATAGCGACCAGTTTTAGTGCTGGGAGAAGCCGGAGTACCCGGTGAGAACCACCGACCATGGGCAAGCAATTGGTAAACTTTATTACTTGCGGCTGCGAGTCCAGTGCACCCTTTTTGTAATTTACAAAGCTGAGCACGAACCCACGCCGTATTGGTGATAGGCTTGTATGAGTGGTTAGCTGATCCAACTGCCTAATTCATTGAGCCACCCGGGCCCTTGGGACATTCAAAGTTTGTTGAAAAATCATAATTAGGAACAGGTGTCATTCATATGTATTTCCTTCAAGCTATAAAACAGAAGCAATTCTTTCAGATGAAATATAATATTTTTAACTATGTGATGAGATAAAGAACTTAGAACTGATTTGATTCCAAAAATTGTGTATCTGTCATGGGTAAAACTATAAGTATCCATTAGTAAATTTATGTAAGAATAATTACCGAAACATTGACTTGCACACACCAAAGGCACGCTCTATAACAACCCTAGTCTTGGCATGTGCCATATTGTATTTTTTCTTCTGCCTGTGTTGCTGGGTTTAACTTCGGTGTCATCAGGTACTGTCTAAGTCCATATCCGGAGTCACCAAGAATCCATCCACTTGCATTTCTAGTTTCTAGCATTTGGAATAATGCCGAATTGCAGAATATGAAGGAGTCGTGTACCGACCCAGGCCATCTACAAACAATATTTGTGAATCTGAAGAAAAGGAGATTTGTGTCTACAAATATATATTTGGGGTATTTATTGCCACTTAGTTGTACACAACTGTTTATCATTAATAAATTAATTTCTTCTTTCCATAGATATTTGACAACCCTGATTTTCATCAAGTTTATAGTTGTATTCCATTTGCAGTTTTGGGTCTCTATTCCAATAATGTTGGGGCCAAAACACTCAAATCAAAAAGAGATGTGATGTTTGGTTTGAAGGTTAATCCTGCCACTTTGTATTGAAGTGCCTGTACCAAGCCAGTGGTCATGTAATTGTATTTGTGGGGTATCCATTTGCCTCTTTCTACGATTTTGATATTTGACTTTGGAACTGTTCGGATTGTGGTATTTTTTGTTTGTCAGTTTATTGCAGCAGAATGAAAATTGTATGTAGAGGATTTTCAAACAATATTCCTGTAAGGTTTGGTTCCAATTGGCACTATAGTTTCAGAGGATAATATTATTTTTGTATAATGGCCAATAAGAATATGAACAACCTTTTCCATTATTGTTTTTTTTAAATTTTTTTAGCTTTTGGTTTTTTGTTTTGTTCTCTTTTTTTTCAAAACGAACATGGAATATTTATACAAGACCTTCAAAACATCATTCCTGAAAAGCTTGGTTCTAACAGCCCAAGTAGTTTCAGGGGAGAGGATTGAAAGGTGAAGAGTTTACAGACGACGGACATCAAGTGATGACAAACATAAAGTACTATTGTTTATGTACAATTAAATAATATTAAACAATTAATGAAGTATATGTAGACAACATACGTTCATTGTCGGAAAACAAAATAAAATACATATACGAGCTATATAAATTTTCTAATTGCCCTTTGTCCTTTAAATACATGTTTGACTGCACATCCTTTCATTTCCACAGCAAGTAAAGTTGTTCTCTTTGATGCCAAGACAAATAGTATAATGCTATTTACGAATAAGGAGTATATTAAATATGATGATTCTGTAATGTCAAATCTTCTATAATTTAAACTGGGCAGTTAAAGTAGAAAAACATACATTATTAAAGAGTTTAATTATGTACACGAGTTGAATAGAGTGCTCAAACCATAATGGATTTCGGTCCGATTTTTAAAGTGAAATTTTACGACTTATAGTTTCTAAAAATACAATGAGAAAAATCTAAGGACAAATTACAAAAATGAAAGTCCTTTCCTCAACATTACTATTGCTACCATCAAGAATAAACCATAAAAATTCATACCTTAGGGAGTCATCGGCTACAGCCTGAACGTTAATAGCGTGGAATCCTTTCCTACATACAAAATCCGCCTCATTATCTTTGGGAGCAATAATTGGTATCAAGGTTCCATCAATAACCCCGATGACATTTGGCAAGGCAGCAATTGTAAAAAAAAATCTTTTAAAAAAAAAAATGTTTTTAATATTCTGTATGTCTTCGTCCCTAGTTGGGAATTTGATATTATCAAGCTGTTTGTATATGGACGTTGTGACATCCTCCACTGCACGACAAACGCTAGATTTTGAAATCCCATGAAGGTCTCCGCACTCCGAGAAATAAGATCCTTTCCCTAGATAACAGAGAGTTACTAATACCTGAAATATAAAAATATTGTTGACGTTTGATATAGATTTGGCACAAGACATTTCTATTATGTGCCGATATTCTGTGTGTGGTTAACTTTATTTTTGAACCATTGTTTGTACCCGATGTCGTTCGTTTACTGAAATTTGATTCTGGGTAGGTACCCCACGTTAATAAATAACTTATGTTTACATGGTAACCGTGAACGAGATAGAAAGCACATTAAAACAAACAATAATGTGTAGCTTCATTTTCCTTTCAGTCGTGAGATGGGGAGGGGCCTAATAAGTGGAGAAGCCTAGCTAGGCCCCTCTTTACCAATGAGAGTGTGAGATGGGGAGGGGCCTAATAAGTGGAGAAGCCTAGCTACGCCCCTCTTTACCAATGAGAGTGTGAGATGGGGAGGGGCCTAATAAGTGGAGAAGCCTAGCTACGCTCCTCTTTACCAATGAGAGTGTGAGATGGGGAGGGGCCTAATAAGTGGAGAAGCCTAGCTACGCCCCTCTTTACCAATGAGAGTGTGAGATGGGGAGGGGCCTAATAAGTGGAGAAGCCTAGCTAGGCCCCTCTTTACCAATGAGAGTGTGAGATGGGGAGGGGCCTAATAAGTGGAGAAGCCTAGCTAGGCCCCTCTTTACCAATGAGAGTGTGAGATGGGGAGGGGCCTAATAAGTGGAGAAGCCTAGCTAGGCCCCTCTTTACCAATGAGAGTGTGAGATGGGGAGGGGCCTAATAAGTGGATAAGCCTAGCTACGCCCCTCTTTACCAAATACAGAAATTTAAAGAGAGCCATATACTAATTCTGAAAGTAATACATTGATCCGTAAATAAATTGAAGAGCTAGGTTCAAATAGTGATTTGATGCAAGTTCACTGTGCGCTACCGGGGCAACTGATTTAGCCGTTAAATCAAAACACAGGCGCTCGTGGCACGGACATACCCCCACCCCCTTTTTTCTAACTTTCTGTCGACCCATGCAGGTTGTTGTTAACATAAGATTGTATGAATATTGACACGAACAGGTTAAAATAAGGAAAAAGAGATGAAATAATAAAGAAATAAACAAATGTTATTGAAAATAAATTTGCAAACAGAAAGTTGGAAACAAATGGGGGGTGGTAAGTCCGTGCCACGAGCGCCTGTGAATCAAAAGACGAGTTTAATTCTGTCCATTTGTACCAGGACAGTCTCTTTAAAATATTCTTTCAGACTGCACATCAATTATGTTACGCATCGCACCATATTACTTGCAGATACAAAAATGAATTGTGCTTCAAATATCTTACAGGCCGTGATGTGCATTTTCTTTAAAGAGGGGTGTAATAATATTTGAATTTTATTCCGCGATCCACACGTTTGTCGCACCAATGAATGACACTATTAAAATAAAATCATGACAAAGTAAGAGTGAAATGATTGTATAAATAAAGTCTATTTACTTTGATTACTGCTGGGATTGGATGACTTCTGTTGCATATTGGGCTGATGTCATCATGTTAAGCAAATCACAAAGGGCAAATATTTCTTGATCTTTCTATGACTTGCACGTCACATAAACTGTCTAGTGGGTTGAGTTTATCTCGGAAAACTCGCTGTCTCTTCAAATGTCTCTCCTCCTGAAACAGGGCTACAAACAACGCGGCCATATTTGTTACGATTTACGACTTACGTGTACCTTCTACCACTCTTAACTTTGCGATCACTTTTTATCGTAAATCGCAAATCCTAACTATTAGTGAAACGGTCGTAACTCTTAAGAGTACACTTACGTCTACGTTTACGACTTGCGACCTTTAGTGAAACGATCGCCTGGAGAACTGAGCTATCGTATGCACAAAACAAAAACGGGGGCAAAAAGATGGGTCTTTTAGGAATGGATACATGTCCTAGTTTGAATGACATAATGGAAAAAAGGTGCAATAAATGTACTCGAAGCGAGCAGGGGTACAATTTGTAAACCTGCCGAGTTGTATGCCTTGTGTATTCCATATAGGATCGACACATGCAATTTGATGTTGACATAAGATTGTATGAATATTGACACGAACAAGTTAAAATAAGGAAAAAGAGATGAAATAATAAAGAAATAAAGAAATTTTATTGAAAATAGATTTGTAAACAGAAAGTTAGAAAAAGGGTGGTGGTCCGTGCCACGAGCGCCTGTGATTACAACTTTGAGAATGAAGTCTAGCGTTATGTTGGTCAAAAGTTATCTAATTTATTGTATCAATTTATGCCGTTCTCTTGTTCTTTCAAGGCAGATTTCAGTCTTGTGTGAGTCAATTTCGGTTAATTATTGCTCCATTTCGATTCATTTTGACTCCATTTCGGTCCGTTATCACTCCATTTCGGTCCGTTATCACTCCATTTCGGTCCATTACAGGGGCAGATCCAGGGGCGCACCCTGCGCGCGCCCCCCTAAAATTGCAAAAATATGATTTTTTTTCTCGCAGAATCGTGATTTTTCACACGAAATACCCCAACAAATTTCGCGCCTCCCTCCGCTCAGCGCAATTTTTTTTAAGTCCGCCCCCTCCCCTACTTGAAATCCTGGATCCGCCCCTGCATTGCCACTCCATTTCGGTGATTAGACTAGGCGTAATGTTTGTATTAAATTTATTTGTACACGGGTCTCTTTATACGTTGAAAATACCATGCCAACCAGGGTCGATGTTTTGTGAAATTCTTTGCATTGGAGTGACACCTAGCGGAGGTGGCAGTCGCTCCTTTACGGTCGCAATGTAGTATGGAGACAATTCTGAAGAATAGTCAGTGGCAGTGTTCAAATCTCCGACCAAGAGGTAAATATGTTTAAAATTACATTATATCCGGGTGGAGGGGAATCAGTAGCACCTGTTCTCAGTTGTCAACTGAGTTTAATCACTTCTACTTTCGTTTTTGCATACTCTTAATACTCAATAATAGGCATATTGATAAGTGGAAAAACTATTTTCCACATTTAATCAATCCTGATCCTGAAAACATCAAGCCAACTCCTTCATCATCACATTTCAAACTTTATTTTTCACTGGTCATCGGTTAATTGAGGTTAATTACCATGTAAATATTAATTAAAAAAAAAAAAAAAATGCAAAGAAAGACAACTCCAATTGTTTTAAATTACTAAATATCACAAATTACTATAAAAGGAAATAAATCTAATTAGTCTTGCACACTTTCTTCTTGTATGCTCTGTTTCAAATTAATGTGATTTTCTATCAATCTGAAAATAAAATTTAAATACTACAAACACCAAATATAACTGATTTTGAGTTTTTGTCATCAGGTTTCATCCTAGTCCGTCTCATCGTGTCGTTATCTTTTCACATTTTAATCTTCTCCTCAGAAAACACTGAGCAAATTTAGACCAAACTTTGTTGGAATGGTCCTTGGATGGCTCCCTTCAAAAATTGTGTCCGGTGATACCGACTTCCAACCAAGATGGCCGCCAAGCTAAAAATAGAAAAAGGGGGGATGAAATTTTAATTGTCCATTGCTGCTTTAGTATAAGTCAAAATGAACTCAAATTTTGACTGCAGCTACATGGCAAGGAGTAGTCGGTCAGCCGATTTATACCGATTATGCAAATTAGGCATATTTTGATAAAAGATCACATTTAAATCTTTTCCTCTGAAACCGCTGAAACCAAATTATACCAAAGCTGGCAGGCGTGGTCCCTGGGTGGATCCCTTTCAAAATTGTGTCTGACAGCCTTGCCCTCCATTCAAGATGGCTGCTGTTGCTAAAAATAGAAATTTCTTCAATTGTCCATTGCTGCTTTAGTATAAGTCAAAATGAGCTCAAATTTTACCTGCAGCTACATGGCGAGGAGTAGTCTAACATATATTCCGTTTTTATTAGCTCACCTGGCCTTTAGGCCATCTGAGCTATTGCCATCACTTTTCGTCCGTCCATCAACATTTCACATTTTAATCTTCTCCTCAGAAACCACAGGGCCAATTGCAACCAAACTTTGGTGGAATGGTTCTTGGGTGACCCCCTTTCAAATTTGTGTTCGGTGATCCCGATTTCCAACCAAGATGGCCACCTGGCTCAAAATAGAAAAAAGGGGGGATGAAATTTAAAAAAAATCTTCTCCTCTGAAACTACTGAGCCAATCTCAACCAAACTTTGCTCAAATGATCCTTGGGTGGTCCCCTTCCAAAAATGTGTCCGGCATTTCAGACCTCCGACCAAGATGGCCACCACAGCCGAACTTAATTTAACATAGGACCCTATGGGAAATTACCATAAAAATCTTCTTGTCTGAAACCATTTGCGCAAGAAGAACTAAATTTTGATGAAATAGTCATTGGATGATTCTCTTCCAAGATTGTGTCCGGCGGTTCGGCCCTTCGATCAAGATGGCTCCCACAGCCGAACTTAGCTTAACATAGGACACTATGGGGAATTCACATAAAAATCTTCTCCTCAGAAACCACTGCGCCAATTGCAACCAAACTTTGGTGCAGTGGTCCTTGTATTGCCGCCTTCCAAACCTGTGTCCGGTGATCCCGACTTCCAACCAAGATGGCCACCAAGCTAAAAATAGAAAAAAGTGGGGATGAAATTAAAAAAAAAATCTTCTCCTCTAGATATGAAACTACAGAGCCAATCTCAACCAAACTTTGCTGAAATGATTCTTGGGTGCTCCCCTTCCAAAATTTGTTCGACATTTCAGACCTCTGACCAAGATGGCCACCACAGCCGAACTTAATTTAACATAGGACCCTTCAGTCATTTCAAAATATGATTGTGAAGGCATTATGTCAACTGATTGTAAAGATGGAATATCTGGCTCCTCAAATACAACATGAATACTTTCATCAGAAAAAGTATTACTCATGTTAAATACAGAATCTGATTGATCTATTAAGCTGTCTGTCACTGCTTGACTCTGGTTTACAGCACAATTGTGACATTCACAATCTTTCAAAACTGGGGTGTAATTGGCCAGAGTTTCAGGTATTGTTGTATCAAGAGTCACATCACATTGTGTCCTGCATACATCTGTATATAATGGCAAGTTTACAATTATCTGTAAATAGTTTTACATTTTGTTTATCAAAACTCCTGGAACCCAAAGCTGACATCTAGCCATTATCTGTAAATTAAGTTAAAAACATCATTTTACAACCATTTACATGAAGGTGTTAACCCCCCCCCCCCCCCCCCCCTTTTACATAACCCATCATATCAAATTGCTTTATGTATCTCACTGCTCATCCAAAATTTTAGGAAACAAGTTGAAATTCAATTCAATTTTAATAAAAAATTAAAAGCATAAATCTATATCTTAATAAGATAGCACTATTGACAGAAAGTGACAGTGACACCCCCCTCTTTTTTTCTCTGTTAACTTTGAAGACTTTTTTTTCATTACCAAACCAACTGATATGAACAGTTTGATTTATTTTTAAGTGTCTTTTCAATGAAAATCCAAATGAAATAAAAGTAAAATATCAGCTGTGGTTTGGAAAACAGACTAGTATAAGGGAGGTAACTCTTGGTCAATTGTTCATGCAATTTTAATTTAAAATTGGTCGGTTTTCAACGGTTTGGTCAAATAGGCTGAATATCTTCGAATATACCATAAATAAGTTTATCTTCACAAATCTGTACATCAGACAAAACGAGAACGCTAGAACAATATTAATTTTGCAAAAAAGCGTACTCTGAATTCTGGAATTTTATCAAAATCATGTTAAATTATTGTTTTTCAAATATGAAATGGATAATGTATGTGTTATTCAATATCTACTCTAGTCATCCAGACTATAATTACCAATTATATCTTCTTTCAAATTAGTTCGTAGGATTTTTAAGTTATGTATCGATGTCTTTTTCACGTGCAAATCACAATGCGGAAGTAGAAGAGTTATCCTTCCTGATTGTCAGTTGACATGCCTACTCTTAAACTATCCTTAGAGCGTTCAGAGGCAAATAAACAAAACATCATATTAGCAGGTGACTTTAATTGTCCTAACATCAACTGGGAACAACAAACTGCAACGGGACCAGATAGAGAAATACAACAAGAATTAGCGGACTTGATGAGCTTCCACAACCTAACTCAAGTCCATAATCAACCAACTAGAGAAGGAAACCTGCTTGACCTTGTCTTTGTCTCAAATACTACACTGTCACTGGTCAAATCATCAACAAATGTACCAGGAATATCAGACCACGACATCATAACCGACATGGAGACGTACCAGGAATATCAGACCACAACATCATCATAACCGACATGGAGACAAGAGTATATCATCAAAAAAGTAAGCAGAGAAAATGCTTTTTTTACAAAAAAGCAGACTGGACGGCTATGCATAAAGATCTGTCTTACCTTAATAACAACATAGAAACCATGACCAAAGAAGGAAATAATGTTAATATCCTATGGAATACATTTAAGATGAAATGACCAAAGAAGGAAATAACGTTAACATCCTATGGAACACATTTAAGAAGGAAATAACGTTAACATCCTATGGAACACATTTAAGAAGGAAATAACGTTAACATCCTATGGAACACATTTAAGAAGGAAATAACGTTAACATCCTATGGAACACATTTAAGAAGGAAATAACGTTAACATCCTATGGAACACATTTAAGATGAAACTCTTAGAATCACTAGAGAAAAACATCCCTAGTAAAGAAATAAAAGGAAACAAAAACATCTCATCGATTAGGAACCGACCATTTAACTTGAAGGGGGTGTTATGGTTTTTTGTTTCGTTCAAAATTTTTTTTTCTGACAACACAAGAGTTATAATATTATTTTTTTTGTCACGCCAAGCGCGAAATTTTTTTCCAGAATTTAACATTAGGTTATATGTCAAAAACTCTGAATCAGATTATTATTTTTTTCCTCCACCAAAAAACCATAAACCCCCCCCCCCTTCAAGTCAAATGGTCGTTCCCTTAGAAGGAAAGGAAAGAAAATGATCAAGAAAAAACAGAGGTTCTATAAGCAAGCAAAGAAACACAATAAATGGACAAACTATAGAGCGTACCAAAAAGAATGCAAACGCCATCTAAGGAAGGCAGTGTCTGACTACATAAATAAAAACATCATAGAGAGACTTGAGAACAACAGCACACAGAGTCTGACTACATAAATAAAAACATCATAGAAGGACTTGAGAACAACAGCACACAGAGTCTGACTACATAAATACAAACATCATAGAAGGACTTGAGAACAACAGCACACAGAGTCTGACTACATAAATACAAACATCATAGAAGGACTTGAGAACAACAGCACACAGAGTCTGACTACATAAATACAAACATCATAGAAGGACTTGAGAACAACAGCACACAGAGTCTGACTACATAAATACAAACATCATAGAAGGACTTGAGAACAACAGCACACAGAGTCTGACTACATAAATACAAACATCATAGAAGGACTTGAGAACAACAGCACTAAACCCTTCTGGTGCTACATCTAAGGAAGGCAGAGTCTGACTACATAAATACAAACATCATAGAGAGACTTGAGAACAACAGCACACAGAGTCTGACTACATAAATAAAAACATCATAGAAGGACTTGAGAACAACAGCACAGAGTCTGACTACATAAATACAAACATCATAGAAGGACTTGAGAACAACAGCACTAAACCCTTCTGGTGCTACATCTAAGGAAGGCAGAGTCTGACTACATAAATACAAACATCATAGAGAGACTTGAGAACAACAGCACACAGACTTTTTTGACAGAGTCTGACTACATAAATAAAAACATCATAGAAGGACTTGAGAACAACAGCACACAGAGTCTGACTACATAAATACAAACATCATAGAAGGACTTGAGAACAACAGCACTAAACCCTTCTGGTGCTACATCTAAGGAAGGCAGAGTCTGACTACATAAATACAAACATCATAGAGGGACTTGAGAACAACAGCACTAAACCCTTCTGGTGCTACATCTAAGGAAGGCAGAGTCTGACTACATAAATACAAACATCATAGAGAGACTTGAGAACAACAGCACACAGAGTCTGACTGCATAAATAAAAACATCATAGAAGGACTTGAGAACAACAGCACACAGAGTCTGACTACATAAATACAAACATCATAGAAGGACTTGAGAACAACAGCACTAAACCCTTCTGGTGCTACATCTAAGGAAGGCAGAGTCTGACTACATAAATACAAACATCATAGAGAGACTTGAGAACAACAGCACACAGAGTCTGACTACATAAATAAAAACATCATAGAAGGACTTGAGAACAACAGCACAGAGTCTGACTACATAAATACAAACATCATAGAAGGACTTGAGAACAACAGCACTAAACCCTTCTGGTGCTACATCTAAGGAAGGCAGAGTCTGACTACATAAATACAAACATCATAGAGAGACTTGAGAACAACAGCACACAGACTTTTTTGACAGAGTCTGACTACATAAATAAAAACATCATAGAAGGACTTGAGAACAACAGCACACAGAGTCTGACTACATAAATACAAACATCATAGAAGGACTTGAGAACAACAGCACTAAACCCTTCTGGTGCTACATCTAAGGAAGGCAGAGTCTGACTACATAAATACAAACATCATAGAGGGACTTGAGAACAACAGCACTAAACCCTTCTGGTGCTACATCTAAGGAAGGCAGAGTCTGACTACATAAATACAAACATCATAGAGAGACTTGAGAACAACAGCACACAGAGTCTGACTGCATAAATAAAAACATCATAGAAGGACTTGAGAACAACAGCACACAGAGTCTGACTACATAAATACAAACATCATAGAAGGACTTGAGAACAACAGCACTAAACCCTTCTGGTGCTACATCTAAGGAAGGCAGAGTCTGACTACATAAATACAAACATCATAGAGGGACTTGAGAACAACAGCACACAGAGTCTGACTACATAAATAAAAACATCATAGAAGGACTTGAGAACAACAGCACACAGAGTCTGACTACATAAATACAAACATCATAGAGAGACTTGAGAACAACAGCACACAGAGTCTGACTACATAAATAAAAACATCATAGAAGGACTTGAGAACAACAGCACACAGAGTCTGACTACATAAATACAAACATCATAGAAGGACTTGAGAACAACAGCACACAGAGTCTGACTACATAAATAAAAACATCATAGAAGGACTTGAGAACAACAGCACACAGAGTCTGACTACATAAATACAAACATCATAGAGAGACTTGAGAACAACAGCACAAAACCCTTCTGGTGCTACATAAAATAAAAACACCAAGACTCCTGTGGTATAGCGCCACTTAAAAAGGGGACACAACTAATTAGTGATACCAAAGGAAAGGCAAATCTTCTCCAACAATTCATGTCAGTATTTACCCAAACAACTGACACAACCTTACCATCAACAAAGATACAATGCAAAAACAAAATGAAAGCAATTATCATAAAGCAGGAAGGACTAGAGAAATTGCTATCAAAGGTCAACCCATCAAAATCATCTGGACCTGATAATATACCTAATAGAATACTCAAAGAATGTGCTGTCCAACTAGCACCTATATTACAAAAAATCTTCCAGGTATCAATCGACACAGGAGACCTACCAAAAGACTGGAGAGATGCCAACATATCCAGCATATTTAAAAAGGGAGATAAACACTGACCAGAAAACTATGGGCCTGTATCGTTAACTTCTGTTCCATGTAAATTATTAGAACATATAATATGCAGACATCTCATGAAGAACTAAAGTAGCTTCACTTGTTTTTTTTAACTGTATTCAGCAAATAATAAAAAAATTCTGTGTACATAAGGATTTGTATAGTTGAAAGGATATGAATCTTGTATTTTCTCGCTTTATCTCGCGTGGCGATGTTTTATGCTACAACAGAACAAAAATTAATTCATTCATTTTGAAATGCATTGAGAATTTGTAGGAAAATTTACCAATTACACCAAAGTGCTATACATCGTCTGTATACTACACTACACAAAACAATCCTTGGATTTGCCGATATAGGTTCAATGAAAAAAAAAAGAAAGAAAAAAGTACAGTATAGAGTTTCATACATCTAAAAACATATTAAAAATGATAAAACAAAGAAAACCAATGACGCCAAGTTTTGTTCTATATATTGAATACACATTTACACCCTTTGGTATGTCGATTTCATGTAAATAAGGAAATTTATTGATTTCTAAATAGGCCACCCCCATTTCTGCCTATAACGCTACCATTTTGACAAATGATGGTAAACAATCCTTAAATAAATACAAATCGGGAGCACTCTTTTCAATAAACTCATTCTATTCATTGAAAAATATTTATATTATCACAAAAATGACAGCTCCGCTTCAATATTCGGTATGATGAGAGAAGAGAGGAGTTTGAAATTTAAATTCGAGTCTTGACCGTCCATAATAGGCGGGATTATGAAGGTCAAAAGGGCAAATCGATTAATGTCAGTTATTGATGAAATATGGGTGATACATCTACAAAAGTTGATACTCTATTATCCCCTCACCAACAAAGTTGTGAAGGGAAATAGTAACGCTACCGTCCATCCTTCCTTCCTTCCTTCCTTCCGTCTTTCCGTCTGTCCATCCTTCCGTAACATCCTTGTGAACACTCTAGAATCAAGATCCTTCAATGGATTTTGACCAAAGTCTGGAACCCTATTGATTTTCAACGTCATAGGTCAAAGGTTTATGTCACCGGGTCAAATTTTTACTGCGTAACATCCTTGTGAACACTGTAGAATCAACATTCTTCAATGGATTTTGTCCAAATTACTTAGACCTTAAGAGAATCTGGAACCAATTGATTTTCAAGGTCAAAGGTCAAGGTCACAGCGTCTAATTTTTAGGTGAGGGGATACGGCACGCTTTGCGTTGCCGTTGTTAGCTCACCATCACTTGCCATCACTTGTCGTCGTCGTAAACTTTTTCAAAAATCTTCTCCTCTGAAAGTACTAGACCTCTGAATGTACTAGACCAATGGAAACCAAACTTGGTCAGAATCATCACTAGGGTGTCTAGTTTCAAAATTGTGTCCGGTGATGCTCTGCACCAACCAACATGGCCACTGTTACTAAAAATAGAACATGTGGTAAAATTGCAGGATTTGGGTAATAACTCAAAAACCGTAAATAATATCAAAAATCTGACACCAGGTAAAAATAATCAGCACAGCAAGGTCTACCTACCCTGCAATTTTGAAGTAAATCTGATTACCCATCTTGGAGTTATTGCCCATTTTTCATCAAATTTGTAAAATTTTAATACTTTTCATCTTATATTTCAAAAACTATAAGAGATAAAGGTTAAGTTTAAATTGCAAAAATGTGCAGCATGTCAATATCTACACACCCTGTAATTTTGAAGTAAATCCCATTACCCATTTTGGAGTTATTTCCCTTTTTTCATCAAATGTCAGTCAACATTTCACATTTTAATCTTCTCCTCAGAAACCACTGGGCCAATTGCAACCAAACTTTGATGGAATGGTCCCTTCAAAAATTGTGTCCGGTGATCCCGACTTCCAACCAAGATGACCACCAAGCTTAAAATAGAAAAAAAGGGGCATGAAATTTCAATTGTCCATTGCTGCTTTAGTACAAGTCAAAATGAGCTCAAATTTTAACTGCAGCTACATGGCAAGGAGTAGTTTTACATATGTTCAGGGTTTTTCTGTGAAATTTTTCTTTTAGCCGATGTATACCGATTATGCAAATTAGGCATATTTTGATAAAAAATCACATTTAAATCTTTTCCTCTGAAACAGCTGAACCAAATTAAACCAAACCTGGCAGGGATGGTCCCTGGGTCGGTCCCTTTCAAAATTATGTCTGATAGCCATGCCCTCCCAGAGTTGCAGATAAAAAAAAATTCCTGTCGGACATTGGGTCCTGCAAGTAAGAGAGTTTTGCCAGACCTATCAACTTTTTGCCAGACCTACTTTTTTTTTAGAAATTTTTTAATATTTCACTTTCAATACAGTATGATTAAAGCCAATGACTATTTCATCAAAATTTTGTTCTTATTGAACAAATGGTTTCAGACGAAGATTTTTATGGGAATTTCCCATAGGGTCCTATGTTAAAGCCTTGACACAGCTAACGACTACTACGACCAGAATCAGATTAAGGATATTGCCAAAGGGGGGTTAGTTACTGAGACCACATTCAATTTAGATAGCCCTGCAACATCAAATAATCAATACTTCATATTAGTAAGATTTTATTATTCCTCTAATGAGTATTTTGATATCAAGTCGTCATTTGTTTGTTCATTTTGTCCTTCCATTTTCGATTAAAGGACCGCCCCGGTCGCCTCTTCTTTTCATATTCTGACCTTTTGACTTTTTTATTCTCTGTAGATAAATCGATAGGTAGTGAGTGCTTTTTTCCAGATTTAGACCCCTCCGTAAACTTAATTGGCCATGAAGCCATAACAGAAATGATCAAATTACAATTTACAACGATTACCGATAGGATACGAAATAAAATCCGGAATGGGAACTGGTTCCCGAAATTTAGCATAAACAGAAAGGAACAGAAATTTTTACCAATTTGTTTACGACTTTTGACTTTATTAACGATAATCAAAGATCCTTCGCTTAGGGATCTAAGAGGTAACCAGGCCCGACAGAAATTTGATTTTTGACGGCCCCAAGCAGTAAAAATGTTTGCCGGTCATTAGGTCTGACACACAGACGTCATTTGCCGGACCCTCTAAAATTCTGCCTCCTAGGTCCGACAGGGCAGACGGTTAGAGGGAAATCACGTATTGATTTTATTTTATGTTCAAATGGTTTATGTAGTAAAGTGTTTGATACCAATATAAAACACTTTCCATTCAGCGATCACGACTTAGTATCCACTAAATTAAAATTAGATGACATTGAAAGGGGCCCGGAAATTTGGGCAATGAATTTTAACACTATAACTAGTGAACTATTTACAAAAGCATTTAATACTTGGTGGGGTATATGGAAGAACGAGATAGAAAGATTCCGAAATATTCAAGAATGGTGGGATGTTACAAAGACTAAAATTAAATATTTGACAATGCAAATAAGTAAGCAATTAAAAAAAGGTCAAAATAAAAAAGACATAGAAAAATTTGAGAAACAGTTAGAAGATCTTAAATCTAGTACAGATGACGGCGATATCATCAAAGGTAAGATACTAGAATTAGAAAATTTAATTAAGAAATATTATACACAAAAAGCGGAAGCCGCAAAAATTCGTTCAAGAATAAAATGGGCGGAAGAAGGGGAAAGGTCAACTCGATATTTCTTTGAACTTGAAAAAAAACAGGGAGAAAATAAAATGTGGAATCGAATTAAAAACACAGAAGGTAAGTATAAATATGATATAGATTCAATAATTGACGAACAGATAAAATTTTACTCCAAGCTATTTACAACCGAGGGATGGGATGAAAACAGTGCTAATAAATTAACGCAACATATTGAAAGTAAGTTAAATGGGGATGAAAAAGAAACTCTCGAATTGGATGTAAGCATAGAAGAAATTAAAAATGTTTTAAAAATTTTGAAACCAAATAAATCACCCGGAGAGGATGGAATAATTTCTGAGGAGTTTTATATAACTCACTGGGAACAAATCAAAGACGAATTCTTTCTGCTTGTAAATGATACTTTCGAAAAAAAAGAACTAACTCCTTCACAATATAAGAGGGTTCTTACTCTATTACATAAAAGTGGAGAACGGGAAGATATACGGAACTGGAGACCACTGACTCTATTAAACAGTGACTACAAAATAATTGCAAAAATTCTTGCAGAAAGATTAAAAGTTGTTTTACCAAAATTAATACATTCGGACCAGAAGGGATTTGTAAAAGGTCGTAATATCAGTGAAGCTAACCGTCTAATACAAGATGTAATAGAATATACTGATCGTGAAGATGATGACGGTATCATAATATTTTTAGATCAACAAAAGGCCTTCGACCGGGTAGAATGGGGATGGGTGGATCATGTATTAAGCAAATTTAACTTTGGTGAAAAATTTAGGGAATGGGTTCAAATGTTATTCAAATATGCACAAACTTGTATCAAGACCAATGGTTTTGTGTCTAAATATTTCAATATTTCAAGGTCCTGTAGACAAGGGTGTCCAATAGCGCCTCTTGTTTACATACTACAGGCCGAACCTGTAGCCTGTGCCATAAGGGGGGATAGTGAAATACAAGGAATCAAATTACCTGGGGGGAAAGATGGGGAATATATCGAGACTAAGCTCTGCATGTTTGCAGATGACACTCAGCTATTTAATAAAAATGATGAATCTGTCAAAAAATCTTTTGACATTTTAACTATATATGAAAAAGCCTCTGGTTCAAAAGTCAATTATGAAAAGACAAAAGGTATGTATATTGGATCGGCTAAAAATAACAGACCCAAGTTTACAAAAATAGTTTGGACAAAGGATAATGTTAAAACTCTTGGCATTCATCATGGTTATAATATACAAAATGATGAGATATGGAAATCAATAATAGATAAAATGAAAAATTGTGTCCATGTTTGGAAAAGTAGAAACTTGACTTATACAGGAAAAACTTTAATAGTGAAAAATCTCTTGATCTCTCTTTGTGGTTACGAAATTGAAATGCGGGGAATACCAGAAAAATACGTAAAAGAAATAACAACTTTGGTATGGGGTTTTATCTGGGGAGGGGGTATTAATCAAATAGATAGGAAAGTTTGCTGCTTGAGAGTAGAAAATGGAGGCATGGGTATGATTAACATACAAGAGTTTATTGACAGCAAAAAAATTAAGCTTCTATACCGAATTTTACATGAACCATTGGAAAGTTGGAATGCAATTGGTAAGTATTGGCTCCGTAAGTTAGACATCAAGTTTAATGAAAAATATTTTGTATGTAAGTGCTCTAATGTATCAACTCTAAATTTAAATATGTTACCAATTTTTTACAAAATATGTATCCAATCATGGTAAAAATTACAGGAACTTATTCAATTGTGTAATAATGACATTGATTCCATTCTAAAAACCAGAATATTTTGTAACTCTTCAATAACTTTTAAAAACAAACCATTAGGGTTTACCTCGTTTCTGCAAAGTAACTTACGAACTATAAACGATATTTGGGATTCAAATAATACAAATTTTAAAAGTTGTCATGATATATACAATTTATTAATAGATAGGAGGAACTGTATTTCAGAGTTTTCTAAAATAAAAAAAGCAATCCCCGAAAAGTTCATAAAAGTCTTAAAAGGTGAAACTACAATAGTATCAGAACGTAGAGTTACCTTAAATATCAACGATAAGCTACAATTTCTAAATGAGTCAAATACAACTATATCACCTGATAAATTGAAAATAAAAGTAATTCAGGGAATCTTTAAACAAAATATAAAACCAAAATGTCAGATTAAGTGGGAAGAACAGTACGGGGGTAATATTGATTGGACACAAATTTGGACAAAATTAAAGAAAATCAAAGTTACTAATAAGGTCAAAGAATTCCAGTGGAAATGTCTCCATAATATAAATTATACAGAACATAGATTGAAAAAAATGAATTTGTCAAACGGAAGATGCCATCTCTGCCAAATTAGAGACAACGATGAAACGATGCAGCATCTATTTTTTAAATGTCCTTCTGTGAATAAAATTATAAAAGAAATTGAAGCAATATTTAACAGATCTGGATTAACAGCTAATATAGAAATCAAGGAATTAAATATAATGTTAGGGCTATATGGGGTGAGGATTTAGACGTCATTTTTAATACCGTAATATTTATCTCAAAGTGGGAAATATGGAAAATACGTAATAAGGTGAAATATAACCAATCCCGAATTGGAGATCAAACAATTTTCAACACTTGGAAAAATAATTTTAAAAAACATTTACATTGCACATTACAAACTTCGCATATTAATGAAAATGATAAAAACAAATTAGAACTTTTTCGGAATAACATATGAGTATTTATTATTTATGAACATAAAGCTAATGCATGGTAATAATTGTATCGTCTAATTGTGTATATTATAATGAAATGTAAAAACAAATGAATATGAAATATGTCAGTTTAAGTGAACTTTTTATTTTTATTTTCACTTGCTACCCCTGGACAAGTGAGATTTATGTAAAACAGGGACCCTTAATGTTCACTCCTGGGCCATTAAGGTTATTGTAAACAGGAGATTTTGAATAAACTATATTATGATGGAAAAAAAAAAGAAAAAAAAAAGAAAAAGATGGCTGCACACATGTGCTTAGTTTTACATAGGACCCTATGGGAAATTCACATAAAAACCATCTTGTCTGGAACCAGTAGCTCAATTAGAACCAAGCTTTGATGGAATAGTCATTGGATGGTCCTCTTCCAAAATTGTGTTCATCAGTCGTGCTCTCCCACCAAGATGGCCACCAGAGTGCAGTTGCGTTGTTATTGAAAGCATCTTTGATCCAGGTGAGCGATTACAGGCTCCTGGGATCCTCTTGTTATAATATTAATGATTGGCATTTATATGGGTAATCTCACTTGTTCTCGCCACACAACATACTTTAAGTACATACAATCTATGTTAAATCTTGCGAGATTCTTATTCTTTCTACTATACAAATCCTTGGTATACAGTATATAGTGACATTATTGCTCCAGATTAAACCCGGAAGGTATTTTTCTCCGACATGATGTGTACAAACCAATGCTGTGGGTGTGTATGTAGCCCTAGAGAGATCTTTACTTCCTGTCGCTGTAGTATATAAAAGCTACTGATGTGTCACTGGACTGGTCGACTTTCTCACTCAATTCAGCTTCATATAAATTAATTGGTTCGTAAATTGAGGGGGGGGGGGGGGGGGGGTGTGCAATGATATCAGAGAATGCAATAAGTCATATTTTTACAAGATAATTGGATCTTCATTGCCAATAAATGAATACAGATTCTTCTACAATTAAATTTATGAAAATGTAAAAAATTTAATATGATACAGTGTCCTATGCACGGTCAGTAATTTGGGGGCAAAATTCAAGAGAGGACTGGAAAGTGGGGGGAGGGTGCAAGTTATGGTTTAACAGCAGATCCTTAAACTCCTTTTTTTGTGTGATTTTTTTTCTTTTAGAACATAAAAAATGAAAATGTCTTCTTATATTTTGTCTTTTTTGTGTCGGCATCAAAATATTATTATCTTAGAAAAAAAAGCACAGCCTTCCCTAGCCCTTTCAAGTGAAATGATTGGTCCCTTAATCCTTAAGCAACAAACTTGCTCTTTAAAGTTCAAAGGTCCTATGATGACTCGAACAATTACACTGTATTGTTACACCAGCTAAATTTGGGCAGATTTTCGTAAGGACTGACGCAAGATTGGTATTTTGCATTAGAAAATTAATGAGGACTGACATTTTTTTCACTAGGACTACCAAAGACATATGGTATTTCTTGAAACCTTTTATTATCATCGCTCTACATGAACCTTTTACCAGAAAATCGTATGGTTCATGACTAAATAACACTGAAGTTTATTTGATTCCTTTATTAGTAATACATGTACTCATAATCCACAAAATTGCAGGAAAAAAATATGTTGATAAAGTACCTGTGATTAATCTATACTTTTGTGTTTATTTTGGATTTTAGTCTAGAACTAGAACAAGAAGACAGAGACTCTATCAACAAACTACTGTACACGTTAAATCATAAACGTGAGTACTATCATAAATTATAAAATATGTTTCACCATACCATCATAGTCTAGAACTAGAACAAGAAGACACAGACTCTATCAACAAACTACTGTACACGTTAAATCATAAACGTGAGTACTTTCATAAATTATAAAACATGTTTCACCATACCATCAGAGTATTGTCCCTGTTATTATGGATACATCACATCACCACCACATCAGGTGCCCATGGTTGGATTTACAACTACCTCTACCTGACTGTGCAATCAGTGCCTATCACCACTAAAGTTGTGAGTTCGAACCCCGCTCATGGCGAGGTGTAGTCAATACAACATTATGTGATAAAGTTTGTCAGTGACTTGCGGCAGGTCTTTGGTTTTTCCCAGGTATTTCGGTTTCCTCCAGCAATAAAACTGACAGCCATGATATAGCTGAAAAATTGCTGAGTTGGCATTAAACAACAATCACTCGCTGCCTATTTGATAAATAAGCTGTTAACTAAAAAACAGCTGCACTATCAAATCTGACTAGTTTAAGATATGGGGATGGGGGGCAGGGCATGCTTTCATTACAACATTATCTTATTTTTATCCTGGACATTTTTTATGTGTTTTTTTTCGTTGATTGTGACAAGAGCTTGTCAAGTAGTAGTAATCCACCATATAGGAATAAAAATGATTTCTATATCGAGATTAAGACTTTACAACAACGCTACTCACGAAGTTATGGGACTACATCGGTGGTGTAGTGGTTAGCGTGCTCGCCTCGAGTGCGGTAGATGACGGGTTCGAGCCCCGGTCAGGTCAAACCAAAGACTATACAATTGGTATTTGTTGCTTCTCTGCTAAGCACACAGCATTAAGGAGAAAGAGTAAAGACTGGTTGGCTCAGAATCAGAATAATGTGTCCGAGTGGAGCGACATGTCTATCCGTGAACTGTTGTTTCAGTGAGCTAGCACTATAAAAATCCAACTCGGCGTGTTGGTCTAGAACATAGTGGATCTCATCATCATCATCTCATTGAAAATTAACTTGTTCTCGTCATGATACAGATGAAAAATAGCTGAATTGACGCTAAGCAACAATCACTCAGTTATACAGTATGTGAGGGGTGACATTTTACTCACATGTGATAGATTGAATAATTGATAAAGAAAAGTTTGAAGACACCAAAAGGGTAATCAATCAAAGCACTGAAAGTACTGAGAGCCGGGCTAACCAAAAGCCAAAGGGTAATCAAAAACCACAAAGAAGGACAGACAATACAATGGCCAAAGTAAAAAGGACAAAGGGACAAACAATCATCTACAAAACATTACACAGAAAACTGTGAGCAACACGAACCCCACTGAAAACCGGGGGATGAACTAGGGTGCTCTGGAAGAGTAAGCAGTTCCTGCTCCCCTAGTGACACCTGTCATGTTATTCTTGTTACAAACCTTGTGATGTCATAAATGAGAGAAAACCGGATTGTGATGACGACAAACTGAACATCTCCATGGTCATTTGTGACACAGATATTATGAAACAGTTAACCAAGTCATGGTGGCGAACGAAATACTTCCAATAATTAAGTCTGTCGTGGCAGGTATCGTAGTTGGATTTACAACTACCTATGCAATCAGTGACCAATTAGGAACCAATATGAACCTTTGGTTCAGTAGCTTCCTTGTAGCAGCAACCCTGTATCAATGAGATCATGATAGAAACTTCTGGAATAATATATTAATCTAAAGATACTCTGTATTGCTTAAAGGGGCATTATCTGCCAAAAACGTAAATTTTTGTTACCCATATAAACTATGAGATATGATTGATGCCTTAATAAAACGTGTTTCTGTAACTTATAAATGTTATGAAATGTACGTGCATCAGGGAAAAAAGGTGCAACTGCTCGTATTTTGAGATCGATCAAGAAATGGACGCCATCTTATTAATTATCGGCATTGTTTACGGAGTTTGCCGAATCGTCATTAAATCAGTACAACAATGCACTTATTTCTTATTTTCTGTGAATCTGCTTTTAGTCGGCATTAATTACGGACAAAGAACAATGCAAGTTTGCAGTTAATAAGCGACAAAATACAAATTCAGAGGTTTCAAAGTGGGCCGGTACCCGGTACTTTTACCCGCCTGAGATCATGTATAGTACCGGCAGAAATTACTGAACCCCCCAAAATTAGCGGTGGTCAAAACCACAAGTACGATGGTCGATAGGCTTGTGGAATATTTTTCATAAAAAATTAATGATCACGTCAATTGCTGAATTCTCGCATTAAAATCGAACAACTGCGTCACGACCAAGTTGATGGGATATTCCCTGTTTTAAAAATAACTTTACCTTAGAATCGTAAATAGCAGTTTGCGCATGCGGTAAATAGATATGTTTTCGCCCCAATATCTTTTCATCCTTGTGTAAAACTCAGACCGGAACAAAGCTGACATCATTTCAAAATAAAAAAATGACCGATTACAAATTATGTTCAAACACAATTTAGTGTAATCTCCAGTAATATAAGTATGATCATTAAGTATTATGAATATATGACTACACAATATTTTGTGCGATTTTTTTTATCCATTTAAAACCCAGGGTCGAATCATTCTGGGGCGTACTGTCTTGTTGCTTAACTTCGTCCATATTGTTTAACTTCCGGTATAAAAAAATAAAAACCTATGGCTAATTTATTTACATATTTTGACGGGGCCCTACCGCGGTTGTTCACAGAAATGAAAGTGTGCTGAAAAACATTTTTAAAAGGGGGTACGAGGAGATAAGGGATAGAAAATTACTAGAAATCTTGAAAAAGGACCGGACATGGCTCAAATACGAATTACATTGTAATGTCAAAACGCCGGCCCCCCTTTTTTTCCAAAATAATTTAACTTTTGTGTTTCAAATGTTAATAAATGTCTTCCCGCGAATCGTTTTTGTTCGAACATTTTTTTTTGCACATAAGTTGTGAAAGTAACAATATATATTGTTTTTGTTTAATTATATTTGTATTGATCTATTAAAAAATTAGAAATTTGATTAAAGATTGATGATTGCAAATTAAATTTATATGTTTCATCAAGGACGTATTCTATATACGTCCTTGGTTTCATTAATTATGACACTTATATGTCTTGATCCTGCCAATGGTCTTTGATGAGTTTAATTACTGGTAATAAAGTAAAAAAAAACACACAAGCCAAGGTATTGTGAAAAGGAAAAGGACAAAGGTCAAAGCCAACAAAAGAATTTTGAGAAGTTTAAGCTTTGATAACAATGGCTTGGTCAAGCCTAGCTGCGGAACCGTAGCTCTTTATGGTCCTTTTGGGTTTTTTTAAGATATGGCAGACTAACTATGAATAATCTTGGCTGAAGTCTGTAAACTGAAATATTCAATAAAGAAATTGGGGGGGGGGGGGGGGGGGGGATAACCAGGCATTATGCATGGTCTTCACTCTTGGTGAAATCTGAACTCTAAAGTTAATGGGATTTTTCTTTCAAAAACACTTAATGTTTTGCAGTCTCTGAAGTACATTTTTTGGTCCACAAAATGCTAGATTTCAGGAGCTTCCGCCCCCCTGGACCCCTTACGGCCCTCAGCCTAATTTTTTAGGTACCTCCTAAAATTTAAGAAGTACCTCCTATTATAAATTTTTTTGAAACCCCTGCAAATTATTCGTTTTTACCTGTCACTAGTAAGGTCAGTTGCATACAGAGAAAGCGAGGTCAAATTATTTGCTTGCAAGGAAATAATAAATTGATGGTAATTTTCGTTCTCAAAAGGCGAAAAGTGGTACGATAAGCTGTTTAATGTGAATTATTTACCTTTATTTCATCATTTTAAAGCTACAATGTATTTACCAATTTCCAAAACCTATAATTTTTTTGGTCAAAATCGTAGATAATGCCTCTTTAAAGTAATATTACACCAGTTTTGGGTGAAGAAAATTTTTCCCTGAAAATTCAATTTGGAATACGGTGGTACCTCTACTAAGCTATTCATGCATGTTTCAAGTCAAAATATGTTCCCAACAACTAGAAATCTGCAAATCTGTGTGCATGTTTATTGTCCCTGCCATTGTTGTGGGGACTGATTAACTTTCGGTTGTTTTGTTCCGATGGTTGCGATCATGACCTCGTGAAGAAAAGTTTTGGTCCGATGATTGCCGATCATGACCTCGTGAAGAAAAGATAAGAAATCATGGATGCTGAGGTAAGCACGCACACATTCCTGACAATGATTATTGAGGAATCTGTCTGTTTCATGTTGTGTGAACCAATTTTTTTTTTGCAATTATTCTTATGTGGTACACACGGAATTTATATATTTTTTTTTTCATCAACTGAACATTGCGCATGAGTGATAATTATATATAATCTCCCCGAAAGAGTTCAAATCTTGTATCAAGCGCATATCATTTGCATTACTGTACAGGAAAACAGAATTTTCTGCTGTCAAATATTTTGCGATTTGCTCTTAAAATCTGCTTTTGAGCAGATTTTTAATGTTATGCAGTTGATTTTTGTTAAGATTAAGTGACGTATTAAGTGAAAATATTTAATCCAAAAATTCCACGATATTTGCCTTTTATATTACTTTAACATCCAGCGAACAGTATTTCAGCTATATTCAGGGCGAGGTGGACCAACCTGGATAGCGACAATTTACTGCCACTGGAAAATTATGGAGAGTTGAATAGGGATGAACATGTGATCTATTGTAGTGGTTACAATGAGCATACTCTTCTGAAATCTACATGCAACCCACTACGAGTCCACAGTTAGATTTTTGATACTATAACCTGACAACCCCCTCCCCCATCAAGAGGGCACCCTTTATCCACCATCTGGGCAGGGACCTGGCACTCGCCAAACATACAACCCACTATGAGTCCACAGTTAGATTTTTGATACTATAACCTGACAACCCCCTCCCCCATCAAGAGGGCACCCTTTTTCCACCACCTGGGCAGGGACCTGGCACTCGCCAAACATACAACCCACTATGATCCACAGTTAGATTTTTGATATTATAACCTGACAACCCCCTCTCCCATCAAGAGGGCACCCTTTATCCACCATCTGGGCAGGGACCTGGCACTCGCCAAACATACAACCCACTATGATCCACAGTTAGATTTTTGATATTATAACCTGACAACCCCCTCTCCCATCAAGAGGGCACCCTTTTTCCACCACCTGGGCAGGGACCTGGCACTCGCCAAACATACAACCCACTATGATCCACAGTTAGATTTTTGATATTATAACCTGACAAGCCCCTCCCCCATCAAGAGGGCACCCTCGATCAACGACCTGGGGAGTGGTTAACAGCTCTGTGAGTTTGAGCCCTAGGAACCTACACTAGTACCCAGTACTCACATGTGGAAAGCATAAATTTGCAGGACTGCATCGTATCACTAAGAGGGAAGGTTTGGGTCAACAAACCATATGTTTTGTTTTGTTCTTGCAGAATGGCAGAGGCAACAACATCAAGATATGAATCAAACTACATAAAGATAGCTATGGTAGTGTTACGAGTTTCCCCACGTGCTGTACGAGTACAGTTTGACAAAGAATTTCATCCCGATTGTCTGCAGAGAACATTGAAGAGTGAATGGGGTCGTCTTTCAGACCTTCAGACGAAGAAACGTATAACACAACCTCAGTGGAATTTGTTGTTCCCTAGAACAGGTAGGTTATTATATTTGTTTTGCCTAAACCAGTTTTTATATGTAATGGTGCTGTCGACGGCATGGTTTCTAGTTGATAGATCCTTATGAATTTTTTAACACTACGATCCTTGGCACTGAATAAAGCTAAGGTTGGTATTGATTTTGGGTATTAGGGTGAAGATACCATAGGTGTAATCAGAATCTGTATATCGAAGAACAGACACCACAATGACCAAAAGAAAAAGTACAAAAGGACAAACAATGATCTACAAAACATACATATAAAACTAAAGATCAAGTAACAGGTACCCCACTAAAAACCGGGGGGTGAACTCAGGTGCTCCGGAAGGGTATGCAGTTCCTGCTCCACTAGTGGCAGTCACCCGTCGTGTTAACCCTACCTGTTTCCCAGCAAGAGACACTAAGGTGCAAAAATTGATGTATCTGTTATTTGTACATGGAGAGTTTAATTTTTATCTGGTTTCAAATGAATTCCTTAGGAAATTTCCTTTCAGAAAAATTATAGCGATCTTATTAATGTAAATATTACCTGGTTTTTTTTCATAAAAGTGGCCCAACTTTCGGAAAAATTCCTTTTTTTTCCTTTTTCATTCATCCAATTTTAATACATTTTTTTTTTATTGCAAAACGATCATCTTGAAGTCTCCAAAAATGCTATTTTATTTCTATAAGTGGCCCTAATTCCAAAATTTCTCATATTTGGAAGGCAAATTTTTACTCTTTTATCTTTAATGCAGATTTTTTTTTAACAAAATGATCATCTCTGGGTTATTAATGGACCTAAAATTGTGTTAATTTATTTCTTATAGCGACCTAAATTCTAGTTAGGTTCTCCTTTTGCAGACACGATTGACTGATTGCATTTGCCTAAATTCAAATCCATGGGTGAGGTATTGCTGCAACCTGCTGCATACCGTTGTCCATGGGTTTTCTTAGTTTCTGTGCAAATGGTTGTCCATAATTCTTCACTGAAAAAATATACACTCCCAGTGTCAACAAGCATTTCTACTAAATTACCTTCAACAGAACCCATGCAAGTTATTGACAATCCTAGGGCCGAGCAGTCAAATGACTCTTCTTTCGTAGTGATATCCTCTTGAGGGTCAGTTCTCCTGACTGATGTGTGACCCTCCACATCAGCCCATGCTAGTTTCCCCCTCTTCTGAAATCTGGGCACGACCTACTAAAATGCCCAGTTTTCCCACAATTATAGCATTTCCTGCCATGTTTTTGTGGACAGTTCCTTCTGATATGTCCAACATTATTGCATGTCCAACACCTTGCTTCTGTACCTTGTGTCTTCTGTTCCCCTCCCTCTTTGATCCTGTCTTGGTTTGCTTCTAAACTGACGGTCTTCCCTCATTTCTTGATTGGATTTGTCACTTTTCTGGATGACACTGGCACACGCCCCATCATCATCACTAGTAGCTGCTGCTACTAATTTTTCAGAATTTTCATTTTTCCCTTTAACATCTCGTTCCACAGCTTCCCACTCAAGTGTCATTCTTGTTGCTTCATCCAAACTCTTTGGATTAGCGTGTCTAACCCTCAAAGCAAGTTCTGTTTTCTCTAAGGCCCTTAAAAACTGATCCTTGGCAAGTTCATCTCTTACTTTGCTTGTAAGTGAGGGGTGTGCCTTGCGGTCCAGGGAGCGAATAGTGTTACCTAGTTCAAGATATATCTCGGAATCTTTTTTCCGTCTGCCCATGAATTCTGACTTGCAATGATCAGGTCTTGTTGTAGCATCAAACCGACTTGTTAACTCGTCTTTGAGTTTTTTCCAATCTGTCCTTGTATCTTGATCTAAGTCTCCTAACACTTTCCCAGCTGTCCCCTTTAAACATACAAATACAAACTTGCATTTAGTTGTATCGTCCCAACTGTTCAATTCTGCACAACTTTCGAACTGAAACAACCAATCTCGCCATTCGTCTTCTCCATTATAGATGTCTGGCATTACTACTGGTCATTTAAGACCAACAACTGGGGCTGCCTCAGGTCCATTCGACTCATCCCCCGACATCATCTAAATATATACTTATCTAAACACAATAAGTAACAGACAGTAAATTATGTATGATTTTATGTCAAATGAAGTAATTATAATTATTGGAATTCCTAGAGCTACCACCTGTTGCTCTCGGAATGAAATATAAACTTCCTTACCCGACAGAACTATATATCAATGAATCAGATTTATTTATTTTAAGGATACAATATGGCGTTTGAAATCCCAATTCTCTGTTTCGCTATCACTGTCTAACGGATTGTGTCGTTTCACTACTTTACGGCGGTTACTGATCTCTTTATTCCCAGCTTCTGGTGCTGTACAACCCTCGTCAGTAGATGTTCTCTCTAGTTTGTCAGCTATAATAAATTTGATTTCAGCATGCACTATCTCGATAAACTGATTAAATCATTTATGCTTCAAATCAGAAGTTGCATGTAAACCGTCATACACAATTGTCTGAAATCGTTTTTTACCACCACTCGAAATTTACCACTCTTGTTTTTGCGCTTTGAATGTCGGCATACAGAATTATGCCATGATACGGTCATACAGCCTTTAGTGTGTCCTTTTTGTTTATTACAATTTTCGAATTTAAGTAAACTGTTCAACGCGTCAAGTTCAGTATCTATCTTAGTTTGGAAAGGATTAAGAGTCTCCTCAATTTGTGTAGGGAATTTCAGAGCTCCTGAACTCTTACAATAATCGTGATAGATTTTAGAACTTAGTGGTGCTTCTGTGATAAACCCCACCAGTGCGGAAGGGCATTTATTTTTGATTGCCTGTTTAAATTCTAGCAAGTCCTCGAAGATTTCCTTCCTAGTTTTCCCAGAATACTTTAGTTCTTTTTCGCCATGCTTGTTTGTAATAAATTCTGTGAAATCGTTAATCCCACACCCAATTTTAATTATAATTGGGAACCTAGCACACAATTTAGCAGTGTCCAATTTCGACAAAAATTCCGAGCATAAGCTCGCAACTGTAGCCCCTCTTTTTATACAGAATTTAACCTTAAAGTCTTCAGGTTGTGCATAAAGTTTTTTGGCATCAAAATTATTGGCCCTGGAATCTGCAATCAAATACACAAAAGGCGTTCTCAGCATCAGCGTAGGTACGTCGCTGCCACCACTGTTATGATATTGAACAACATGATAATAACTATTTACATATATTTATATATACAATGATATTTGTACAGTAACCATCAATCAATACTTTCACAACTGTATTTGATATATATATAAGGGGCCCGGGTGGCTCAATGAGTTAGGTCGTTGGATCTAACAACTTGTATAAGCCTATCACCAATACAGCGTGGGTTCGCGCCCGGCTTTGTAAATTACAAAAAAGGGTGCACTCGACTCGCAGCCGCAAGTGATAAAGTTTACTAGTTGCTTGCCCATGGTCGGTAGTTGTCTCCGGGTACTCCGGCTTCCTCCACCACTAAAACTGATTGCCATGATATAGCTGAAATATTGTTGAAAGTGGCGTTAAAACACCAAAAATCAAATATAAAAAATGTATTCGATATATCCACAATACAACACTTAGTTCTGGATCACAATTCTACTGCCAATGTTCATCACGTTTTCCCTACGACACACTTCAACTTCCGGCCTGACTAATTCCTACAACTACACTTGCAACGCACGATAACATCCATATATAACACATGTCTCTCTGTTGTTGTTTACAAAGGAAGTCAACTCTAGCATGTCAACTTACTCCCACTGCTGTTTTGACATTGTATGTATTAAAAATTGTATTGGACTTAATGAGCAACTTTTTAAATTGTAATCCAAAAATTCTGAAAATTGATGTCAGAGTTCGTATATGATATACAATATGAATGCCCCAAATATAAATAATGTAAAGCTGAAATCTGATTTTTAATTAATTTTCTTTCAAGGTTTTATGGAAATCAAACGGACAATACACTTGTTCAACTTTCTCGTATGAACATGCTGCAGTCGTATCATATTTGGCTTGGCGTAGCCCTTTATTTCAGAATGTTTTCCTTAAAACTGGTTCATCAGAATCCTCGTTGTTCCGTATAAAACAGCTTTGTCACAATTGTTTTCCACAAAACATTTGGAAGTTCAACATACATGTATTTTCTAAGTTGTTCTGTGCAAATTCTGGCTGCTTTATACCAATTGAATTATGCAAACTTAGCGTTATTTTTATAAAAGAAATTCACAATAAATTCTTCATCTCAGAAACTGCTAACCAATGTAATCAAGATGATCTTAGGTTTGTACATTTTCAAAATTGTGTGTAACATCTTCAATCTGATGAAAATCATATCTCTCACTTGCTCCCCATGTCTGATATGTCACGGTGTGTGAGAAAGTTTACCTGATGTGTGTGACTGGCTGATATCTCCAATCTGATGAAAATCATTCTCTCACTTGCTCCCCTATGTCTGATATGTCACAGCGTGTGAGAAAGTTTACCTTATATGTGTGACCGGCTGACATCTCCAATCTGATGAAAATCATATCTCTCACTTGCTCCCCTATGTCTGATATGTCACAGCATGTGAGAAAGTTTACCTGATGTGTGTGACCGGCTGACATCTCCAATCTGATGAAAATCATATCTCTCACTTGCTCCCCCATGTCTGATATGTCACGGCGTGTGAGAAAGTTTACCTGATGTGTGTGATCGGCTGACAGCTCCAATCTGATGAAAATCATATCTCTCACTTGCTCCCCTATGTCTGATATGTCATGGCATGTGAGAAAGTTTACCTGATGTGTGTGACTGGCTGACATCTCCAATCTGATGAAAATCATATCTCTCACTTGCTCCCCTATGTCTGATATGTCACGGCGTGTGAGAAAGTTTACCTGATGTGTGTGACTGGCTGACAGCTCCAATCTGATGAAAATCATATCTCTCACTTGCTCCCCTATGTCTGATATGTCACGGCGTGTGAGAAAGTTTACCTGATGTGTGTGACTGGCTGACATCTCCAATCTGATGAAAATCATATCTCTCACTTGTTCCCCTATGTCTGATATGTCACGGCGTGTGAGAAAGTTTACCTGATGTGTGTGACCGGCTGACATCTCCAATCTGATGAAAATCATATCTCACTTGCTCCCCTATGTCTGATATGTCACAGCGTGTGAGAAAGTTTACCTGATGTGTGTGACTGGCTGACATCTCCAATCTGATGAAAATCATATCTCTCACTTGTTCCCCTATGTCTGATATGTCACGGCATGTGAGAAAGTTTACCTGATGTGTGTGACCGTCTGACATCTCCAATCTGATGAAAATCATATCTCTCACTTGCTCCCCTATGTCTGATATGTCACAGCGTGTGAGAAAGTTTACCTGATGTGTGTAACCGACTGACAGCTCCAATCTGATGAAAATCATATCTCTCACTTGCTCCCCTATGTCTGATATGTCACGGCCTGTGAGAAAGTTTACCTGATGTGTGTGACCGGCTGACATCTCCAATCTGATGAAAATCATATCTCTCACTTGCTCCCCTATGTCTGATATGTCACGGCGTGTGAGAAAGTTTACCTGATGTGTGTGACCGGCTGACATCTCCAATCTGATGAAAATCATATCTCTCACTTGCTCCCCTATGTCTGATATGTCACAGCGTGTGAGAAAGTTTACCTGATGTGTGTAACCGACTGACAGCTCCAATCTGATGAAAATCATATCTCTCACTTGCTCCCCTATGTCTGATATGTCACGGCGTGTGAGAAAGTTTACCTGATGTGTGTGACCGGCTGACATCTCCAATCTGATGAAAATCATATCTCTCACTTGCTCCCCTATGTCTGATATGTCACGAGTTGATAATCACCTGTATTTTTATCCATGTACGGGTGCGTTTATTTTTATATAGTGCACACATTGAACACGGCCACTAAAAGGTCAAATACACAGTTACCTGAGGCTGATGGATTGATTTAAAAACAAACCGAGAAGGATTGTGAATCAATCAATGACCATATTTACGTCGTTGGTAGAATATTGCCATAAAAAAACCCAGCAATCTTTGTGTCTTTGAAATATATAATAGTATACATGTACATGATTTATTTCTAAATCTTTGAGAGTATACTACACATGTATAATAGTATAAATGTACACGCAGCATCTGAAAAAGAAATAGTAAGATATGTTAGCTGAGAGTAATAATAAATGTTATCTGTCATAAGTCTGTTTATGACAATCAGTACATGATGATTATTTTCCTCCACACTCGCTAAGGAAGAAACCAACCATTTAACTAACTTTTGTATGTTTTATCCTCCCAAGCCATTTTTTTTTCATGAAAAACAAATTGGATTTCTTTTCTTAACATGAACGTGAGTATTTTTATAATACTATGAAAGGGGTACCGCTATGAAAGTACTTTTCTTCGTTGGTATCAATTTTTGTGGTTTTGTTAAAAATTACATGTTCGTGGATTTTGTGTTTGTACCAAAATAAAATTTGTTGATTTTATATTTTCAACATAACACGTTTCACTGGGTTTCAAAACGTCGAGAAAACTTCAATACATTAAGACGTAGAATTATGTAATCGGAAGTGGAACGTGGATATTAACGTGTTAATTTTCTCATTTTTTTACATAGAATCATGGACAAAATCAGCTTTTGAATTTCATAATTATAGATCAGTATTATTTTATCGATTTTGAAAATAAAATAAAAAAGCATCTGAAATTACTTTACGTGCACGTACATTAGTAATTTCCATAAATATATATTGTTTTACAAATATTTAATCTCCATTTTATTTTCAATTTTGTTTTTCACAACTAAAAAAAGAACAATAAAGTTTGTTTTTTCTCATTATTTTGATTCCAATGACAGATTGTACTTCAACATGTTCGATCTTTCATTACCCTAGTCTCGGATTGAAGCCACTCGTAATTGTCTCACAAAATTAATCCTGACCCCGGGACAAATGTACAGTGGTAAAAATAATATATACCTACACTCATTGTAATTTATGATGTCATCGACAATTTATAGCGATATATTACCAATTTTTACCTATTAGAATCGAAATAATTCATGGAAGCCATATGTATATATTGTTTTTACCACAGGTAGGACTTTATGTCAGCTTTTTACCCCATGCTTACGCTCCGGGTAAAACTTCGTGACATAAAGGCCTACCCGTGGTAAAAACAATATATACATATGGCTTCCATGAATGAATTCTTAAATAAAAATCTTTTGAGTTGCGCAGATTTTTTTGTGTCGGTCGGCGGACGGCAAACAAACAATATTTTAATTTAGGCCTTATTGAAATCTTATCGTATCCGTAAAGTATTTTGAAGTGATTTTCTT
This sequence comes from Bathymodiolus brooksi, assembly GCA_963680875.1. NCBI lineage: Eukaryota > Metazoa > Mollusca > Bivalvia > Mytilida > Modiolidae > Bathymodiolus > Bathymodiolus brooksi. The sequence continues at coordinate 78,786,997 of OY804590.1, forward strand.
GGAAAGTAATCCATTACGGTTTATAGAAGCTTTAATTTCGTTCATTAGAGCTTATGTTAATTGTTTATATATGCCCGACTTAAAATAACAATGGCGCCATTAATTTGAAAGGGGACGCAATACTGTACTGTGCTATAGGAAATGTTGACCAAACTTTTTGTCTGAATCTACTTTCAACAAAACTTGAATATTTTACCTTTAGTTCTATACATTGTTTATGACTATTCATTATTGGGCTCTACTGCAGATTTTGTAATAAAAAAAAGGAACATTTGTGATTTTTACCGGATTTGGCCATCTCCAAACATCAGAGATGTCGGATAGAAAAATGGCCGTAGAGTTAGACAGCCGGCATCCACTCCTTCCAAAGACTGGATGGGAAATTGAAGATTTGACTCTAATTTTAAGAAAAAATGAAAATTTTTGCAGATACAAGTGCTTTCAATGCTAGGTGTAAAGGAAAAAAACATGAAAACAAACAAAATTATAATTGTTAAAAATCTAAAACTTGCAACACAAAACTTCTTTTTTAACATGAATATAAATTTTCCCCTTGGTAACATAAAAGATTTTTATCGGGCCGCATTGGTATCATATACTTGACACAGGGTTAATATTACGATCTATCGAACTGTTTATTTATTTACAGACATATGTAAACATTAATGCATATAATTAAAATATAGACTGAACTACAGTAGCTTTAATCACTCCATCGTTACAATCTGATTTGAGATCTGGCAAATAATAATTACAACCTATAATTTCTTCTGTTTTTGACTGACAGTGTCAATTTATGTTTGTGCTATATTTTCATTTCCTAGCTTGTTATATATAGTTGGACCATTGAGCGAATTGGCAGAGACAAATATGAGTTATTAAAATTTGTGTGGTATTGGATCACAGCACAGTAATATTTAAAAGGAGGGGGAGGGGAGGTTACATATAGAAAATCATTGGTATGCAAGGTTCCAATAGTCAAAGTAGAAAGAAATAAAAATTTGACATTAAGTAGATGTTCTTAAGGTAATTATGAATTAAAAAAATCCAGAACAAATCAGTTCAGACAGCTTTTTTACTATTTGCTAACTTTGGGCAGGGTAATTTCAGAAGGGTCATGAAACAATGTTTCAATTAATTGCAATTAACTTCTCCTAGAAGCCTCTGTTGTCTCCCACTTCTCCTTGTGAGCTCTCTGAAAGAGAAGTCAATTCTCCCTCTAATTTGAAAGTCTTGAGAGCCCTGGTAAGCCGTTCCTGTTCCACTAGTGGCACCCGTCGTGTTAACCCTACCTGTTTCCAAGCAAGAGACACTTAAGGTGCAAAAACATTGATGTTTCTGTTATTTGTACATGGAGAGTTTAATTTTTATCTGATTTTGATGGTGTTTTTTTAAATGAATTTCTTAGGAAAATCCTTTTCAGAAAAATTATAGCATTATTATGTAAATGTTACCTTTTTTAACTAAAAGTAGCCCAACTTTTGGAAAATTTCAAATTTTTAACTTTTCAGCAAAAACTTTATTTTATTTCTATAAGTGGCCGTAATTCAAAATTCAGGGTTCCCACACATCCGGGAAAATGGGAAAAATCTGGGAATTTTATTCCACTTGCTCCCGGCAGGGTAATGGCCTCGAAAATTGAGAAAACGGTAAAAACCGGGAGAAACCCTTGAAATTTGTCTACCGGAAGTCAGACATTAGATAACTTTGAATTACTTCCCTTTTATCATTGTCTTTCGTCCCTTTACAACTTCGGACCAGCAAGTTCTGCAGCATATCATTAGTTAGATAGTATGTTGTTACCAATTACTTGATAAGTATTGAAAGGGGCGAAACAAACTGTGAATTCTGTTTCATATGTGCGTTTGTAAGATACGGCTTTCAAGGATATTTTGAATAACAAAGATTTCCAAAAACATGTGATACCGCCATGTCAGAGTTAATTATCTATTTCACAGGCAGATATGTCAAACATTAATGTACCTGAAAACTTATAATGGACAGTAATGTTTATCCTTCTAAAGAAGATATACATGTAGCATCGTTGAAAAACACTAATTTGATGGTTCGGACCCCATTCTAAAGTCAAGAAAACGTTAACAACCAAGCTTTTTCTGAAATTACCCTTTTTTAGCTGACCCTTCAGGTCAGGTGAGCTATTGCCATCACTTGGCGTCCGTCGTCGTCGTCGTCCGTCGTAAACTATTTTCAAAAATCTTCTCCTCTGAAAGTACAAGACTAATGGAAACCAAACTTGGTCTGAATCATCACTAGGGTGTCTAGTTTCAAAATTGTATCCGATGATGCCATGCACCAACCAACATGGCCACTGTTACTTAAAAATAGAACATATGGTAAAATTGCAGATTTTGGGTAATAACTCAAAATCCGTTAATAATATCAAAAATCTGACATGTGGTAAAAATGATCAACACAGCAAGATCTACCTACCCTGCAATTTTGAAGTAAATCTGATTACCCATCTTGGAGTTTTTGCCCTTTTTTCATCAAATTTTTAAAATTTTAATACTTTTCGTCTTATATTTCAAAAACTATAAGAGATAAAGGTTAAGTTTAAATTGCAAAAATGTTCAGCATGTCAAGATCTACATAGCGTGCAATTTTGAAGTAAATCTCATAACCCATTTTGGAGTTATTGCCCTTTTTTCATAAAATTTTAATACTTTTCGTCTTTTTCTCAAAAACTATTAGAAAGTTTATTAAACTGCAAAAATGTTCAGCATGTCAAGATCTACAAAAAATTTCCTACAGTTGAAAATGTGCTTCAAGTGTGTGAAGAATTATTCCTCTTGAAATGCATTTTCTTGTTGACTCACTGCTTTTGGTTACTCAAATAATCAAAGGGAAGCAAATCTATTACAAAATGTGAAGTAGCAAAAGCTACATTTTGAGAATCATTGACATATATGTTTTTTTTACAGCAATTTTGATAACTTACATTAAATTTTTTTGGAGAAGGGGTCTGCAATGACGAGGGCTACATTTGTTATTTTTTTACCGAAGTTATCAAGTTTTATTGACTGATGTTGTTTTTATACCCAGGTGAGCTATGCAGGCTCCTGTGAGCCTCTAGTTTCATTGTAAAATCCTGGAAAAAACCTGGAAATACCCTGGACTCTTATGTTGAAAATTGTATGGGAACCCTGAAAATTTCTCATATTTGGAAGTCAAAATGTGTACTCTTTATCTTTAATGCAGTTTTTTTTTTTTTTTACAAAATCATCTCTATAGGTTATTAATGAACCTAAAATTTGTCTTGATTTATTTCTTATAGTGGCCTATATTCTAAAATTTCGCATATTTGGAAGGCAATGCATCCAATTCTGATACATTCTTTTCTTAGATTTATTGAGCAGAGAGCATCCGGTAAAGTGTTGATGAAATTCTTATAAATGGTTTACCTGATAAATTCAACTGAAAAAGACTTGATATTTTGACTTTTATATTTTCCATCCAATCTTGTTTGAAGATACCGGAGGGTAATCAGATTCTGTATATTGAAGAACAGACAAGACAATGGAGGCCAAAAGAAAAAGTACAAAAGGACAAACAACAATCAACAAAACACACACATCTAAAGATCGAGTAACTCAACCGAACAATCAGATTTTACTAGCTACTTCTTTATGGTTTCTAGGGGGAAATTACAAGGGACCAAATATGAAACGAGACCAATTCCTAAAATACAGTGGGTCAAGCAATTACTGTGTCATGCAACTTATTTTATAAAGTAAAATACTACATGTTCACACTAACTTGCTTTTAATAAACTGGGCTACACTTGTTCAACTTTCTCGTATGGACATGCTGCAGTTGTATCATGTTTTGCTTGGCGTAACCCTTTATTAGTTCACCTGACCAAAAGGGTCAAGTGAGCTATTGTCACCACTGAGCGTCCGTCGTCCGTCCGTCCGTTAACTTTTCACATTTTAATCAACTCCTCTGAAGCCACTGGGCCAATTTGAACCAAACTTTGGTGCCAGGAATGGTCCTTGGATGACCCCCTTCCAAAATTGTGTACGGTGATCCTGACTAAAAATAGAAAAAAGGGGGGATGAAATTTTAATTGTCCATTGCTGCTTTAGTATAAGTCTACATGGCAATGAGTAGTTTAGCATATATTCCGGGTTTTTCTTTCAGCCGATTTATACCAATTATGCAAATTAGGCATATTTTGATAAAAGATCACATTTAAATCTTCTCCTCTGAAACCGCAGAACCAAATTAAACCAACCCTGGCAGGAATGGTCTCTGGGTGGGTCCCTTTCAAAATTGTGTCTGACAGCCCCACCCTCCATTCAAGATGGTTGCTGTTACTAAAAATAGAAATTTCTTCAATTGTCCATGCTGCTTTAGTATAAGTCAAAATGAGCTCAAATTTTAACTGCCACTACATGGCAAGGGGTAGTTTAACATATATTCTGTTTTTTTCTGTGAAATTTTTCTTTCAGCCAAATTTATACCGATTATGCAAATTAAGCATATTTTGATAAAAGATCATATTTAAATCTTCTCCTCTGAAACCGCTGAACCAAATTATACCAAACCTGGCAGGGATGGTCCCTGGGTGGGTCCCTTTCAAAATGGTGTCTGACAGCCCTGCCCTCTATTCAAGATGGCTGCTGTTACTAAAAATAAAAATTTCTTCAATTGTCCATTGCTGCTTTAATATAAGTCTACATGGCAATGAGTAGTTTAGCATATATTCCGGGTTTTTCTTTCAGCCGATTTATACCAATTATGCAAATTAGGCATATTTTGATAAAAGATCACATTTAAATCTTCTCCTCTGAAACCGCAGAACCAAATTAAACCAACCCTGGCAGGAATGGTCTCTGGGTGGGTCCCTTTCAAAATTGTGTCTGACAGCCCCACCCTCCATTCAAGATGGTTGCTGTTACTAAAAATAGAAATTTCTTCAATTGTCCATGCTGCTTTAGTATAAGTCAAAATGAGCTCAAATTTTAACTGCCACTACATGGCAAGGGGTAGTTTAACATATATTCTGTTTTTTTCTGTGAAATTTTTCTTTCAGCCAAATTTATACCGATTATGCAAATTAAGCATATTTTGATAAAAGATCATATTTAAATCTTCTCCTCTGAAACCGCTGAACCAAATTATACCAAACCTGGCAGGGATGGTCCCTGGGTGGGTCCCTTTCAAAATGGTGTCTGACAGCCCTGCCCTCTATTCAAGATGGCTGCTGTTACTAAAAATAAAAATTTCTTCAATTGTCCATTGCTGCTTTAATATAAGTCAAAATGAGTTAAAATTTTAGCTGCAGCTACATTGCAAGGACTAGTTTAACATATATTTTTTTTTCTTTCAACCGATTTATGCTGATTATACAAATTAGACATATTTTGATAAAAGATCACATTTAAATCTTCTCTGAACTGAACCAAATTAAACCAAACCTGGCAGGGATAGTCCTTGGGTAGTCGCATTTCAAACTTGTGTCCGACAGCTCCACCCTCCATTCAAGATGACTGCTGTTACTAAAAATAGAAATTTCTTCAATTGTTCATTGCTGCTTTATTATCCCCTCACCAACAAAGTTGCGAAGGGATATAGTAACGCTTCCGTCCGTTCGTCACAATCTTTGTGAACACTCTAGGATCAACATCCTAAAATGGATTTTGACCAAACTTGGTACATATTTAGTCCTTAAGAGAATCTGGAACCCTATTGATTTTCAAGGTCAACGGTCAAGGTCACAGGTTCAAATTTTTACCATATAACATCCTTGTGAACACTCTAGAATCAACATCCTTCAATGGATTTTGACCAAACTTGAAACATACTTAGTCCTTAGGAGAATCTGGAACCCTATTGATTTTCCAGGTCATAGGTTAAAGGTCAATGCCACCAGGTGAAATTTTTACCGCGTAACATCCTTGTGAACACTCTAGAATCAACATCCTTCAATTGATTTTGACCAAACTTGGTATATTCTTAGTCTTTACGAGAGTCTGGAACCCTATTGATTTTCAAGGTCAAAGGTCAAGGTCACCAGGTCAAATTTTTACCACATAACATCCTTGTGAACACTCTAGAATAAGATCCATCAATGGATTTTGACCAACCTTGGTACATACATAGTCCTTAGGAGAGTCTGGAACCCTATTGATTTTCAAGGTCATAGATCAAAGGTCAATGTCACCGGGTCAAATTTTTACTGCGTAACATCCTTGTGAACACTAGAATCAACATCCTTCAATGGATTTTGACCAATCTTGGTACATGCGTAGACCTTAAGAGAATCTGGAACCCTATTGATTTTCAAGGTGACAGGGTCTAATTTTTAGGCGAGGGGATACGCCACGCTTTGCGTTGCCCTTGTTATAAATCAAAGTGAGTTCAATTTTAACTGCAGCTACATGACAATGAGTAGATTAACATATATTCTGGGTTTTTCTGTGAAATTTTTTTTTCAGCCGATTTATACCGATTATGCAAATTAGACAAATTTTGATAAAAGATCACATTTAAATCTTCTCTGTAACCACTGAACGAAATTAAACCAAACCTGGCAGGGATAGTCCTTGGGTAGTCGCATTTCAAAATTGTGTCGGACAGCTCCACCCTCCATTCAAGATGACTGCTGTTACTAAAAATAGAAATTTATTCAATTGTCCATTGCTGCTTTATTATAAATCAAAATGAGCTCAAATTTTAACTGCAGCTACATGACAATGAGTAGATTAACATATGTTCTGGGTTTTTCTGTGAAATTTTTCTTTCAGCCGATATATACCGATTATGCAAATTAGGCATATTTTGATAAAAGATCACATTTAAATATTCTCTTTCTGAAACTGCTGAACCAAATTAAACCAAACCTGGCAGGGATGGTCCCTGGGTGGGTCCCTTTCAAAATTATGTCCGACAGCCCCGCCCTCCATTCAAGATGGCCGCTGTTACTAAAAATAGAAATTTCTTCAAATGGCCAAAACTGCTCTATTTTAAGCCAGAATGTGCCCAAATTTGAACTGTGTAAGCATAATGATGAGCTTTTTAGCATATATTACAGGATTTTTTATGAACTTTGAACTTTTGCCGATTTTAACCGATTATGCAAATTAGAAAAAAGGGGGGATGAAATTTAAAAAAAATCTTCTCCTCGGAAACTACTGAGTCAATATCAACCAAACTTTGCTGAAATGATTCTTGGATGGCCCCCTTCTAAAATTGTGTCCGTTGATCCCGACTTCCAACCAAGATGGCCGCCAAGCTAAAAATAGAAAAAAGGGGGGGATGAAATTTTAATTGTCCATTGCTGCTTTAGTGTAAGTCAAAATGAGCTCAAATTTTAAATGCAGCTACATGGCAAGGAGTAGTTTAACATTTATTCTGGGTTTTTCTGTGAAATTTTTCTTTCAGCCGATATATACCGATTATGCAAATTAGGCATATTTTGATAAAAGATCACATTTAAATCTTCTCCTCTGAAACCGCTGAACCAAATTAAAGCAAATTTGGCTGGGATGGTCCTTGGGTGGTCCCTTTTCAATATTGTGTCCGACTTCCCGCCCTCCATTCAAAATGGCTGCTGTTACTAAAAATAGAAATTTCTTTAGTTGTCAATTTCCGCTTTATTACAAATCAAAATGAACTCAAATTTTAGCTGCAGCTACAGCACGCACAGCGCGATTTAGCAAGAAATCACTCGGGTCCGACGTCGGTGAAATCAAGAAAATGTCGGAGAAATTAAAAAAAAAAGTCGGTGTTGACACCGCGAAATGTCTGAGAAAAATCGAACACGGTGATCTACTATAAAGCGCCGACAAAACACCGACATTGACGATTAGACGCCGCAAAATAAAGAAATGGGATATTAACCTTTATTTGTACATTTGTATGTTCTTGAGACTGTCATTTTTGATAATATGAATGATTCATAGCAAATACTTATTTTCTTTTTCAGGTGTGCAAGCTATGTGATCATTTTTCGTTCTTTAATTCTGATATTTGCTTTTGTTTTAATCTATTATGTTAAGAAAACAATGCCGGTACAAACGTTTAGTATTATGTGATCATTACCATTTATAAGCTTGTGTTGTATTAGTTTGTTAATTAAAATAAACTTGATCTTTTGAATGCAAGCTTGGTATCCCGAGTTAATTTGCTTTCAATTAATGTCGAATTGGCACGTGACTTAAGTTCACCTGTTACAAAAGTTTCTAGATCCCCAAAAGCACGCTTTGATCGATAGCATGTGGAAACCTTTCTAGATTCTCATTCACGTGAAAAATATGTGTACAAATCAGAAATGGAACTTTTATTAAAGGTAAAATGACACGTGGCTTGCAAGGGGATTAACGACATATAAATATGAAAAAGCACGTTTGCTTTAGATAAAAAATTACATCAATTTTGTTTTCTTTTCAATCATTCTCGGTGTGTTTTTAAATCAATCCCTCAGCCTCAGGTAACTGTGTATTTGACCTTTTAGTGACCGAGTTCAATGTGTGCACTACATAAAAATAGACACATCCGTACATTGATAAAACAGAGGTGATTATCACCTTGTGAGAGAAAAAAAAATATAACTGATTTAAACCAATTGAAATGTTGAGATTAGACAAGGATTTATATAGTAGGACTACTATATAAATCCTTGGATTAGATAATATACGCAAAACAAGATGCGTGCTCAGCCTCATATATCCTATAAATAAAATGTATGCCATGCTGACATCCCTGAAAAAAAACCGATATCAAATTGAAATATAAAGTACGAAATAGTAAAAAAACAAAACTAAGCAACAAAAAACAAAAGAACACATGAAGTGCAGTTACATGTACGTGTATACACATGATTTTCGCCGCGGTGTTCTCACAGACAATTAAAATATTTCACCGACATTTAGGTCCTAATTTGTAAATTTTTCACCGACATTTTACAGTGATTTTATGACATATCACCGACATTTCACCGCGAAAAAACACTGACCAAGGTGATTTCTTGCTATAACGCACTGTGCGTGCTGTATATGGCAATGAATAGTTTAACATATATTCTGGGTTTTTCTGTGAGATTTTTTCAGCCAGTTTATTCCGTTTAGGATATTATGAGATCAAAATCTTTGCTCAGAAATTTGAGTTGAAATGATCTTTGGGTGGCCCACTTTCAAAATTATGTGTAACACCCCCATTTTCTATCAACTTTAGATGTCAAATTGAAAACCAGGTGAGCGATTACAGGCTCCTGGGAGCCTCTAGTTTCAGAATGTTTTCCCTAAAACTGGTTCATCAGAATCTTTGTTGTTCCATATCAAACAGGTTTTTCAAAATTGTTTTCCATAAAACTCTTGGAAGTTCTGTGCAAATTTTAGCTGCTTTATACCAGGTGAATTATGCAAACTTATGCTTATTATCCCCTCGCCAATGAAGTTGCAAAGGTATATAGAAACGCTACCGTCCATCCTTGTGAACACTCTAGAATCAACATCCTTCACTGGATTTTGACCAAACTTGGTACATACTTAGTCCTTACGAGAATCTGGAACCCTATTGATTTTCAAGGTCATAGGTCAATGATAAAGGTCACCAGTTCAAATTTTTAGGCCACGTTTTGCATTGCCCTTGTTTTTATAACAAAAAATCACAATAAATTCTTCATCTCAGAAACTGCTAACCAATGTAGTTAACATGATCTTAGGTTTGTCCACTTTCAAAATTGTGAGTGACAGCTCCAATCTGATGAAAATCATTCTCTCACTCATTTCTAATGTCTGATATGTCACAGGAGAAAAATTTTCCAAAGTATTAAAGAATTTCATGTTACATTTTTATTTGGTTATTTTCATGAGAGCACTTGTCAAAAGACAGTTTGAAAATTTCATGTAACATTTGTATTGGGTTATATTCAGGAGAACCCTCGTCAAAAGACATTTGAGAATTTCATGTGCATGTAATATTTTTATGGTATTATTTTCAGGAGAACCCTCGTCAAAAGATTTTGACATAACACTAATGATATGTCTTTTGAGAAATTTGATACCTATTGACATAATGGATAATAGACTACCCCCAGCAACAGATACAAGTTTGAGAGCTGATTTGTCTAGGATCAAATATTACAGAAACTTCATTGTACATTGTAATAGCGCTTTGGTTGCTGATACAGACTTTGAATCATATTGGAAAGATGTAACACCGGTAATACACAATTATTTTCCATTTTTTAAGCTGACCAGAACCAAAGGCTCACATGAGCTTTTCTCATTCTGAGGCTTACATACATTTAATACACACAAAGCAATACTACACATTACAATATGCAGTCAAGCTTCAGTCCCTCGAACTCGGAGCGGTCGAACACTATTGATGGCTCGAACTGATTTGAAAGTTCCGTCAATTTTCCTTATTTTTCTAAGTAAAGAAAACCCCTTTCACTCGAACTCCGATACCTCAAACTGTCGAACTCAATAAATGGTCCTGTCAATAAAATCACGAGTTTTACCATGCCAAACTCGAACATCGTCATTTAATTGACAGATCTATTATACGGTTGATTGTGCTTACAGCAAGGTGTGATAGGTGTCCAACCTATAATTCACCAATCAGAGCTCACAAAAGTAGTCCCTTTTAAAGAAAATAGTTCCTTTCGCTTTGTTGCATTGTGACAAATACTGAATGGAATGGAATAATTAAAATTGATAATTGAAGTTAAATATATAAGGATTATATTGAGCCCAAATTTGATGCATTTAGTTGTATTTTGATACCTCTATGGAGGATTTGATGCATGACCTATAAATATTGAATTTCCCGGGGATGACCGAGCTATTTTTAGAGTAGGTGTTTTCCATAGCCTGGCATTTCACTGCAAGACTTTAAACATCCCCTGATATTTTCACAGAACGTAGAGGAATCATGTACGTTTCAGAAAATATATGGTCTTAGAAAGGTTAAACTTAAGATAAAATAGCCAGGCAGGCTCGAAAAAACACAAATTTAGTAGAAAATGTTAAAGAAATTAATTATAGGTTTCACACCTGATAAATTTCAGATTGCCAACAGATAATTGTTTACTTAACAATTACAGGTAGAGGGATAAACTTGTCATAATTTGTGTTAATTAGTCATTATATTCAGCTGTGGCTTGATTATTACCGTTAATTACGAACGATTGTTGAAACCGAGATTGTACCAAGCCGAGTCTACACTCGACAATAATTAAAACTATCAAATGTTTACAATCATAATAAAAATTTATTAAGACAATATTTAAAATTGTTATTACATGAATTAGTATTATTGAGAGTGTGGGGTTTTTTTTTATAGTTGCTGGAATCAAATAATACCAAACTGCGTGATCTGAAGCTTCATCTAAAAACACAAAAAATAGAAATGTACTAGTAGTGAAATTCCGATTAACATGAGTTTTTATGTCAATATAATACCAAAAGAAACACATATAATTGCTTGAAATTCAAGATAAATAAAAAAGAAAATGATCATTGGCTAAAATTTGAAAATTTTCCATTAAAATATATATCCGAATTACAAGCATTATACCGATATCGATCCAAGTGTTAATACCCGACCTCGTATTTCCTGTATATAAAATAGATCACGAACCAGGGGATGTCATAGGGAAAGGGATGGAATCAGCAAATAATGATGCTAGAAAATGGCCGATTTTACCATTCGATGTATCTCAGTATTTTATAATAAATTCCTCGTTTAGTTCTCGTATATCGAGAAACTTTTCATTGGATCATTTTTTGACGTAATTGAAGTGTCTATGCTAATTTAGAATCGACCGAAATAAATCGGAAAATACCAAAGTATAATTGTAATATAAGGAAAATATCGAAGGGAATTCAGCAATATATTTTTAAGAAAGTGGGCATTGATTATGTAAATAAATCGAAAGTTCTTCAAGGTAGGTATATTTAATTTACATAATTGCAACTATAATATTCATATAAATATGAACATAAATTTTTGTTTTTGTTTAATATTGATAACAATTTCAAAATATAACAATTAAATGCAAAAAGTTGAATTAATAATAATTATTGGGGAAAATGATTTTTAAGGAATATAAATAAAGGGAGATAATCATAGTACTGTATAGTATTATAAAATTACTACTGAAAAACTTTTTGTATAAAAAAAAATTGAACCAATAGTGATTAAAAAAAAAAATATTTTACAATACTGTCTGTACTCCTGTAGGAGTGTGGAGCCCATCTATGATCTAAATAGATCCTCTGTATTTAATAACAATTTATATTCATAAAATAAAATAATCAAAATGCATATGTATGCTAAATAAAATTTGGATTAAGTGTTAACTATGTTAGATACAATGTATCTACGTACCATTAGTTGTTTACAAAATACACTTATATATATAATTATTGTTTGAAAACAAACATCTGCTTTGCATATCATAAATCCTCGGATTTACCATATTCTAAGAAAACACGTGGTTTTTTTTAATTAATTTATTTCATAAAAATATATAACCTATATTTTCTGTTTTTATATATAATTATTAAGGTATAAATACCTTACAAAAGAACAAAAAGCCATTCAGAAAAATTTGTCAAACTAAAAATGTTCCTGATTCTGATCCTGATCTTACCAGCAGCTCGCTGGTAACATTTGGCTCAAATTTTGATTGTATTTTACTTCACATCCAAAATTTTACATGAAGACGTATGTTGAATGTAAAATAATACAAATATACTTGGGAAATATATATTTCAAACAATTACATCCATATTTTGTCACAATATATCCATAAATAAATGTCTGGCAAACTCATTTACCTAACACGATACACACATTAGCACCCCCCTATATTTTGTAATGGCTGAGTATATAGCCAAGGGAGATAATCGTTTCTATAACCTGCACGAACTGGTTGAGAACTTTGTTGAGAGAGATTGAACTGGGACATACTCTTACTCTGAATGTTTGGGAGAATCTTGAGTGGGGGGAAAATCAATGAAAAATGATTAAGACACTTTATTATATTGAAGTGTTAGGGTGTTTATCGCCACTTTTAACAATCTTTCAGTTGTATCACAGTGCATGAAGCTCAGTTTTATTGGTGGAGGAAAACGGAAAAAACCACCGAGCAGGATTTGAACTCAACTTTAGTGGTGATAGGCACTGATTGCACATGTAGTTGAAAATCAAACTACCATACGACCAAGATGGCCATTTTTATTATAATATTGAAAGCATGCAACAGACAATATAGTGACTATTCCTGAAGTCTTTTTTTTTTAGAAGCCTTTGTATTCTATTTATTTTCTACTTTGTTATCCAATGTTTATGTACTATAAATATATAAATATTATTATCAGCAAGTAAAAGTTGCCATATTCAGATTTCTTCCTTTTGTTTTTATGAAAAAATGATTTTCTGTGCAATGAGGTTTGCTGAACAATGTTGAAAAGTGTTGTATATACAGTCATACCTGGTTATGTCAATATCAGATACACCTCAAGTGCGCTAGATTGTGGGTTCGAGCCCTGTTCGGGTCAAATCAAAGAATATAAAATTGGTATCTGTTGCTTCTCCACTAAGCAGGTTGGCTCGGAATCAGAATAATGTGTCCGAGTTGAGTGACATGTCTACCCGCAGATTGTTGTTTCAGTGAGCTAGCACTATAATATCCAACTCAGCATGTTGGTTTAGTACAAAGTGGACCTGAACATGTTCTCATTGAAAATTAACTTGTTCTCGCCATGATATAGCTGAAAAATTGCTGAATTGGCATTAAGCAACAATCACTCACTCAATCTCAGATAAGTTGTTTCTTTGGATAACTAAAAGTAAGAAGTTTGACATTATGAGGTTCGACTGTATCCAATGTTTAAACTTCAATCATCATTTTTTTTTTTTTTTTTTTTTTTTTTTTCATCATAATATAGTTTATTCAAAATCTCCTGTTTACAATAACCTTAATGACCCAGGAGTGAACATTAAGGGTCCCTGTTTTACATAAATCTCACTTGTCCAGGGGTAGCAAGTGAAAATAAAAATAAAAAGTCCACTTAAACTGACATATTTCATATTCATTTGTTTTTACATTTCATTATAATATACACAATTAGACGATACAATTATTACCATGCATTAGCTTTATGTTCATAAATAATAAATACTCATATGTTATTCCGAAAAAGTTCTAATTTGTTTTTATCATTTTCATTAATATGCGAAGTTTGTAATGTGCAATGTAAATGTTTTTTAAAATTATTTTTCCAAGTGTTGAAAATTGTTTGATCTCCAATTCGGGATTGGTTATATTTCACCTTATTACGTATTTTCCATATTTCCCACTTTGAGATAAATATTACGGTATTAAAAATGACGTCTAAATCCTCACCCCCATATAGCCCTAACATTATATTTAATTCCTTGATTTCTATATTAGCTGTTAATCCAGATCTGTTAAATATTGCTTCTATTTCTTTTATAATTTTATTCACAGAAGGACATTTAAAAAATAGATGCTGCATCGTTTCATCGTTGTCTCTAATTTGGCAGAGATGGCATCTTCCGTTTGACAAATTCATTTTTTTCAATCTATGTTCTGTATAATTTATATTATGGAGACATTTCCACTGGAATTCTTTGACCTTATTAGTAACTTTGATTTTCTTTAATTTTGTCCAAATTTGTGTCCAATCAATATTTCCCCCGTACTGTTCTTCCCACTTAATCTGACATTTTGGTTTTATATTTTGTTTAAAAATTCCCTGAATTACTTTTATTTTCAATTTATCAGGTGATATAGTTGTATTTGACTCATTTAGAAATTGTAGCTTATCGTTGATATTTAAGGTAACTCTACGTTCTGGTACTATTGTAGTTTCACCTTTTAAGACTTTTATGAACTTTTCGGGAATTGCTTTTTTTATTTTAGAAAACTCTGAAATACAGTTCCTCCTATCTATTAATAAATTGTATATATCATGACAACTTTTAAAATTTGTATTATTTGAATCCCAAATATCGTTTATAGTTCGTAAGTTACTTTGCAGAAACGAGGTAAACCCTAATGGTTTGTTTTTAAAAGTTATTGAAGAGTTACAAAATATTCTGGTTTTTAGAATGGAATCAATGTCATTATTACACAATTGAATAAGTTCCTGTAATTTTTACCATGATTGGATACATATTTTGTAAAAAATTGGTAACATATTTAAATTTAGAGTTGATACATTAGAGCACTTACATACAAAATATTTTTCATTAAACTTGATGTCTAACTTATGGAGCCAATACTTACCAATTGCATTCCAACTTTCTAATGGTTCATGTAAAATTCGGTATAGAAGCTTAATTCTTTTGCTGTCAATAAACTCTTGTATGTTAATCATACCCATGCCTCCATTTTCTACTCCCAAGCAGCAAGCTTTCCTATCTATTTGATTAATACCCCCTCCCCAGATAAAACCCCATACCAAAGTTGTTATTTCTTTTACGTATTTTTCTGGTATTCCCCGCATTTCAATTTCGTAACCACAAAGAGAGATCAAGAGATTTTTCACTATTAAAGTTTTTCCTGTATAAGTCAAGTTTCTACTTTTCCAAACGTGTACACAATTTTTCATTTTATCTATTATTG
Organism: Bathymodiolus brooksi; assembly: GCA_963680875.1. Lineage (NCBI taxonomy): Eukaryota > Metazoa > Mollusca > Bivalvia > Mytilida > Modiolidae > Bathymodiolus > Bathymodiolus brooksi. The sequence continues at coordinate 78,802,628 of OY804590.1, forward strand.
ATTTCCATATCTCATCATTTTGTATATTATAACCATGATGAATGCCAAGAGTTTTAACATTATCCTTTGTCCAAACTATTTTTGTAAACTTGGGTCTGTTATTTTTAGCCGATCCAATATACATACCTTTTGTCTTTTCATAATTGACTTTTGAACCAGAGGCTTTTTCATATATAGTTAAAATGTCAAAAGATTTTTTGACAGATTCATCATTTTTATTAAATAGCTGAGTGTCATCTGCAAACATGCAGAGCTTAGTCTCGATATATTCCCCATCTTTCCCCCCAGGTAATTTGATTCCTTGTATTTCACTATCCCCCCTTATGGCACAGGCTACAGGTTCGGCCTGTAGTATGTAAACAAGAGGCGCTATTGGACACCCTTGTCTACAGGACCTTGAAATATTGAAATATTTAGACACAAAACCATTGGTCTTGATACAAGTTTGTGCATATTTGAATAACATTTGAACCCATTCCCTAAATTTTTCACCAAAGTTAAATTTGCTTAATACATGATCCACCCATCCCCATTCTACCCGGTCGAAGGCCTTTTGTTGATCTAAAAATATTATGATACCGTCATCATCTTCACGATCAGTATATTCTATTACATCTTGTATTAGACGGTTAGCTTCACTGATATTACGACCTTTTACAAATCCCTTCTGGTCCGAATGTATTAATTTTGGTAAAACAACTTTTAATCTTTCTGCAAGAATTTTTGCAATTATTTTGTAGTCACTGTTTAATAGAGTCAATCATCATTAGAAACCTCAAGACCTCAGTAATTGCATGTACATGATGAGTGATCAATATAGTACCTATTAACTTTCTTATGGATACTATGATGGAAACTTAATCTACTTTTGAATATTTGATGAGGAGTAAATTTTCAGAACCCAGAAAAAATGTAATCTGCATCCATCAAACCAATAACTATGTGCATGTGTAGCACAGTGAATGCTCAATTTTCAGGAGAACACAAGTTTTCACTATTTTAGTGAAGTTCATGTTACTTGTTTTCAATTTTCTATGTTTTATGCTGGTCTTTGTCTAATTTTCTTTGAAAAAATTTGAATATACCAAAGAGTTGAACAGTTTTAACACCTGTTTCAGGGAAGATTAGAAACAGCACTATTTATTAAATTTTTATTCTAACTGAAGACTTGGCAGTATTAATCAATTAGTTAATATTAGTTGATATTCTTCATTCAATTGGATATTAATCAAATTTAAAAATAAAACCTTAAGAAATGACTAAATCAACTTTTCCACACAAAAAAATATTTTCTGACCTAAAAAATTACTGAGTCAAACTTTCTGAACTTTTTCCAACATAAAAATAAATCAAAAGTCCAACTTTCCAAGCTTTATCCAACATAAACAATGACAAAGTCCTATTTTCCGAATTTATTCTAACCATAATATATTGCAAAGACTATTTTCCAAACTTTTCCGCCATCAAAAATGACAAAGTCCAACTTTCCGCATCTTTTTCCGCCATTAAAAATGATAAAGTTCAACTTTCCAAGCTTTTTCCATCAATAAAAATGACAAAGTCCAACTTTCCGAACTTTTTTTGCCAATAAAAATAATAAAGTCCAATTTTCCGCACTTTTTTCGACATAAAAAATTACAAAGTCCAAATTTCCGCATCTATTTCCGCCATTCAAAATGATTAAGTCCAACTTTCCGAGCTTTTTCCGACATAAAAAATGACAAAGTTCAAATTTCCACACTTTTTCCGACCTAAAAAATGGCAAAGTCCAAATTTCCAAGCTGTTTCCGAATATTTCCGAATAATTTCATTCGGAATTCCGAACTCTATCCTGCTAACGGATCGTCGAGACATGACGATGCAGCACAAACAAAATAAATTATAGAAGTCTAGAAGATTGTGCAACAATACCGATATATATATATACGTTTACAGGCCTCGACATTAATGTTTGTCCGATTGTCCGGTACCACTGAAAACTAACATCGAACAAGTAGATCTTGTATTACGGTTGTGCGATGGGACAAGTGAAAAAATCAGAGATTCCCAAACGTGCCGGTACGACGGACAAATCTATTTCTACTGGTATAAAATACTGGGTTGTTGTATAAAAGAGCCCTGTTTGATCTCCAATTTGTCCGTAATTTATTAAGTGAAATGCCAGATCAAAACTCTTTTATTGTATAAAATTATCGTTCCTCCATGCTTTGATGAAGTTCAAGAACATTGACAAAATTAAAGTCGCAATCTCAGAAATGCTTTAATGAACGAAAATATCAATATTTGAAATATAAGAACAAGAATCACTCCGGAACGGACACGTAAAAATTATCGGATATCAATTTGGTGCCAAATTTAAACTTGTCTTTTGTGCAAAATACGATAGAGGACTTGATTTAGACTTTTGGGAAATATTGAAACCTTTGAAATGGACAAATATTACAAGCTTTTTCCTGATCTGGTTGAAAAGATCCACTAAAATTTATATTTCTCTGTGAATTTAAATAAAATACTTTGCTTTATTAGCCCACCTGACCCAAAGGGTCATGTGAGCTATTGCCATCACTTGGCGTCTGTCGTCGTCGTCCATCGTACGTCGTAAACTTTTTCAAAAATCTTCTCCTCTGAAAGTACTAGACCAATGGAAACCAAACTTGGTCTGAATCATCACTAGGGTGTCTAGTTTCAAAATTGTGTCCGGTGATGCTGTGCACCAACCAACATGGCCGCTGTTACTAAAAATAGAACATATGGTAAAATTGCAGGTTTTGGGTAATAACTCAAAAACCGTTAATAATATCAAAAATCTGACATGTGGTAAAAATGATCAGCACATCAAGATCTACCTACCCTGCAATTTTGAAGTAAATCTGATTACCCATCTTGGAGTTATTGCCCTTTTTTCATCAAATTTGTAAAATTTTAATACTTTTCAAGGTATATTTCAAAAACTATAAGAGATATAGGTTAACCTCAAATTGCAAAAATGTGCAGCATATCAAGATCTACCCACCCTGCAATTTTGAAGTAAATCCCATTACCCATTTTGGAGTTATTTCCCTTTTTAGCTCACCTGGCCTTTAGGCCATGTGAGCTATTGTCATCACTTTTCGTCCGTCGTCCATCTTCCGTCCATCAACATTTCACATTTTAATCTTCTCCTCAGAAACCACTGGACCAATTGCAACCAAACTTTGGTGGAATGGTCCTTGGATGGCCCCCTTTCAAAATTGTGTCCGGTGATCCCGACTTCCAACCAAGATGGCCACCAAGCTAAAAATAGAAAAAAGGGGGGATGAAATTTTAATTGTCCATTGCTGCTTTAGTGTAAGTCAAAATGAGCTCAAATTTTAACTGCAGCTACATGGCAAGGAGTAGTTTAACATTTATTCTGGGTTTTTCTGTGAAATTTTTCTTTCAGCCGATATATACCGATTATGCAAATTAGGCATATTTTGATAAAAGATCACATTTAAATATTCTTTCTGAAACCGCTGAACCAAATTAAACCAAACCTGGCAGGGATGGTCCCTGGGTGGGTCCCTTTCAAAATTATGTCCGACAGCCCCGCCCTCCATTCAAGATGGCCGCTGTTACTAAAAATAGAAATTTCTTCAAATGGCCAAAACTGCTCTATTTTAAGCCAGAATGTGCCCAAATTTGAACTGTGTAAGCATAATGATGAGCTTTTTAGCATATATTACAGGATTTTTTATGAACTTTGAACTTTTGCCGATTTTGACCGATTATGCAAATTAGAAAAAAGGGGGGATGAAATTTAAAAAAAATCTTCTCCTCGGAAACTACTGAGTCAATATCAACCAAACTTTGCTGAAATGATTCTTGGATGGCCCCCTTCCAAAATTGTGTCCGTTGATCCCGACTTCCAACCAAGATGGCCGCCAAGCTAAAAATAGAAAAAAGGGGGGATGAAATTTTAATTGTCCATTGCTGCTTTAGTGTAAGTCAAAATGAGCTCAAATTTTAACTGCAGCTACATGGCAAGGAGTAGTTTAACATTTATTCTGGGTTTTTCTGTGAAATTTTTCTTTCAGCCGATATATACCGATTATGCAAATTAGGCATATTTTGATAAAAGATCACATTTAAATATTCTCTTTCTGAAACTGCTGAACCAAATTAAACCAAACCTGGCAGGGATGGTCCCTGGGTGGGTCCCTTTCAAAATTATGTCCGACAGCCCCGCCCTCCATTCAAGATGGCCGCTGTTACTAAAAATAGAAATTTCTTCAAATGGCCAAAACTGCTCTATTTTAAGCCAGAATGTGCCCAAATTTGAACTGTGTAAGCATAATGATGAGCTTTTTAGCATATATTACAGGATTTTTTATGAACTTTGAACTTTTGCCGATTTTAACCGATTATGCAAATTAGAAAAAAGGGGGGATGAAATTTAAAAAAAATCTTCTCCTCGGAAACTACTGAGTCAATATCAACCAAACTTTGCTGAAATGATTCTTGGATGGCCCCCTTCTAAAATTGTGTCCGTTGATCCCGACTTCCAACCAAGATGGCCGCCAAGCTAAAAATAGAAAAAAGGGGGGGATGAAATTTTAATTGTCCATTGCTGCTTTAGTGTAAGTCAAAATGAGCTCAAATTTTAAATGCAGCTACATGGCAAGGAGTAGTTTAACATTTATTCTGGGTTTTTCTGTGAAATTTTTCTTTCAGCCGATATATACCGATTATGCAAATTAGGCATATTTTGATAAAAGATCACATTTAAATCTTCTCCTCTGAAACCGCTGAACCAAATTAAACCAAACCTGGCAGGGATGGTCCCTGGGTGGGTCCCTTTCAAAATTGTGTCCGACAGCCCCGCCCTCCATTCAAGATGGCCGCTGTTACTAAAAATAGAAATTTCTTCAAATGGCCAAAACTGCTCTATTTTAAGCCAGAATGTGCCCAAATTTGAACTGTGTAAGCATAATGATGAGCTTTTTAGCATATATTACAGGATTTTTTATGAACTTTGAACTTTTGCCGATTTTGACCGATTATGCAAATTAGAAAAAAGGGGGGATGAAATTAAAAAAAATCTTCTCCTTGGAAACTACTGAGTCAATATCAACCAAACTTTGCTGAAATGATTCTTGGATGGCCCCCTTCCAAAATTGTGTCCGTTGATCCCGACTTCCAACCAAGATGGCCGCCAAGCTAAAAATAGAAAAAAGGGGGGATGAAATTTTAATTGTCCATTGCTGCTTTAGTGTAAGTCAAAATGAGCTCAAATTTTAACTGCAGCTACATGGCAAGGAGTAGTTTAACATTTATTCTGGGTTTTTCTGTGAAATTTTTCTTTCAGCCGATATATACCGATTATGCAAATTAGGCATATTTTGATAAAAGATCACATTTAAATATTCTCTTTCTGAAACTGCTGAACCAAATTAAACCAAACCTGGCAGGGATGGTCCCTGGGTGGGTCCCTTTCAAAATTATGTCCGACAGCCCCGCCCTCCATTCAAGATGGCCGCTGTTACTAAAAATAGAAATTTCTTCAAATGGCCAAAACTGCTCTATTTTAAGCCAGAATGTGCCCAAATTTGAACTGTGTAAGCATAATGATGAGCTTTTTAGCATATATTACAGGATTTTTTATGAACTTTGAACTTTTGCCGATTTTAACCGATTATGCAAATTAGAAAAAAGGGGGGATGAAATTTAAAAAAAATCTTCTCCTCGGAAACTACTGAGTCAATATCAACCAAACTTTGCTGAAATGATTCTTGGATGGCCCCCTTCTAAAATTGTGTCCGTTGATCCCGACTTCCAACCAAGATGGCCGCCAAGCTAAAAATAGAAAAAAGGGGGGGATGAAATTTTAATTGTCCATTGCTGCTTTAGTGTAAGTCAAAATGAGCTCAAATTTTAAATGCAGCTACATGGCAAGGAGTAGTTTAACATTTATTCTGGGTTTTTCTGTGAAATTTTTCTTTCAGCCGATATATACCGATTATGCAAATTAGGCATATTTTGATAAAAGATCACATTTAAATATTCTTTCTGAAACCGCTGAACCAAATTAAACCAAACCTGGCAGGGATGGTCCCTGGGTGGGTCCCTTTCAAAATTGTGTCCGACAGCCCCGCCCTCCATTCAAGATGGCCGCTGTTACTAAAAATAGAAATTTCTTCAAATGGCCAAAACTGCTCTATTTTAAGCCAGAATGTGCCCAAATTTGAACTGTGTAAGCATAATGATGAGCTTTTTAGCATATATTACAGGATTTTTTATGAACTTTGAACTTTTGCCGATTTTGACCGATTATGCAAATTAGAAAAAAGGGGGGATGAAATTAAAAAAAATCTTCTCCTTGGAAACTACTGAGTCAATATCAACCAAACTTTGCTGAAATGATTCTTGGATGGCCCCCTTCCAAAATTGTGTCCGTTGATCCCGACTTCCAACCAAGATGGCCGTCAAGCTAAAAATAGAAAAAAGGGGGGATGAAATTTTAATTGTCCATTACTGCTTTATTGTAAGTCAAAATGAGCTCAAATTTTAACTGCAGCTACATGGCAAGGAGTAGTTTAACATATATTCTGGGTTTTTCTGTGAAATTTTTCTTTCAACCGATATATACCGATTATGCAAATTAGGCATATTTTGATAAAAGATCACATTTAAATCTTCTCCTCTGAAACCGCTGAACCAAATTAAACCAAACCTGGTAGGGATGGTCCCTGGGTGGGTCCCTTTCAAAATTGTGTCCGACAGCCCCGCCCTCCATTCAAGATGGCTGCTGTTACTAAAAATGGAAATTTCTTCAAATGGCAAAAACTGCTCTATTTTAAGCCAGAATGTGCCCAAATTTGAACTGTATAAGCATAATGATGAGCTTTTCAGCATGTTTGACAGGATTGTTTATGAACTTTGAACTTTTGCCGATTTTGACCGATTATGGAAATTAGAAAAAAGGGGGGATGAAATTAAAAAAAAATCTTCTCCTCTGAAACTACTGTGCCAATCTCAACCAAACTTTGCTGAAATGATCCTTGGGTGGTCCCCTTTCAAAATTGTGTCCGTCAGTGCCGTCCTGTATCCAAGATGGCCGCCATTACTAAAAATAGAAATTTCTTCAAATGGCCAAAACTGCTCTATTATAAGGGAGAAATTGTCCAAATTTGAACTGTATAAGCATAATGATGAGCTTTTTAACATATACTACGTGATTTTTTATGAACTTTGAACTTTTGCCGATTTTGACCGATTATGCAAATTAGAAAAAGGGGGGATGAAATTTAAAATTGTTTTTCTCTGAAACTACTGAGCCAATCTCAACCAAACTTTGCTGAAATGATCCTTGGGTGTTCCCTTTTCAAAATTGTGTCCGTCAGCGCCGTCCTGTATCCAAGATGGCCACCATTACTAAAAATAGAAATTTCTTCAAATGGCCAAAACTGCTCTATTTTAAGCCAGAAAGTGCCCAAATTTGAACTGTATAAGCATAATGATGAGCTTTTTAATATATATTATGGGATTTTTTATGAACTTTGAACTTTTGCCGAATTTTTTGTAGAAGGGGTTTGCAATGACGAAGGCTACATTTGTTAATTTTTTTTACCGAAGTTATCAAGTTTTATTGACTGATGTTGTTATTATACCCAGGTGAGCTATACAGGCTCCTGGGAGCCTCTAGTTTATATCACAGGCACTTGTTTCTAGATACTGGTATATATAGTATCTAGGTATATTTTTATTACCAGAAACAAGGATTTATATAATACAAATATGAGTTATTATAAATTGTGTGGTATTGGATCACAACACAGTAATATTTCAAAAGGAAAAGGGGGGGGGGTACATATATGCAAGACTCCAATCAAGGTAGACAGAAATAAAAATGTGACATTGAATATATGTCCTTAAGGTATTGAATAGAAAAAACCCCAGAACAAATCAGTTCAGGCAGCTTTAAACTATTTACTAAATTTGGGCAGGGTAACGTCAGGGGGTCGCCAAACAATGTTTAGATTAATCGCAATTGACTTCTCCCAGAAGTCTCCCCACTTCTCTCTGTTGTCTCCCACTTCTCCCTGTGAGCTTTCTGAAAGAGAAGTCACTTCTCCCTCTAATTTGAAAGTAGTGGGAGCCCTGGATAATTATTCTCTAGTTTTTGTAATTTTTATTAATTTTTTCGGACAACTAAAAGATTGAGTCGGACAAGTACTTTTTTTAGTTAGTTGTCCGAAGGGACAAGTTGAAAAATATATGTAGAGGCCTGGTTTATATATACGTCTGAAAATTAAACCAAACAGTGTTAGAATTAGATTTTTGAGCTGTCAAATTTTTTGTCTTCCCTCGACGGGATTTGAACTCACACCATTGATACACTGCAGCACCAATCGCTTAGCCTTATGTCCAGCGCCCTAGACCACTCGACCACATCCGCTCTATATCTATAAATAATGTAGACCTTTATCATATCATACTGCTCCCGATGTAGACCTTTATTGTATCATACTGCTCCCGATGTAGCCCTTTATCGTATCATACTTCTCCTGATGTAGACCTTTATCATATCATACTGCTCCCGATGTAGCCCTTTATCATATCATACTGCTTCCGATGTAGACCTTTATTGTATCATACTGCTCCCGATGTAGCCCTTTATCGTATCATACTTCTCCCGATGTAGACCTTTATTGTATCATACTGCTCCCGATGTAGCCCTTTATTGTATCATACTGCTCCCGATGTAGACCTTTATTGTATCATACTGCTCCCAATGTAGCCCTTTATCATATCATACTGCTCCCGATGTAGACCTTTATTGTATCATACTGCTCCCGATGTAGCCCTTTATTGTATCATACTTCTCCCGATGTAGACCTTTATTGTATCATACTGCTCCCGATGTAGCCCTTTATTGTATCATACTGCTCCCGATGTAGACCTTTATTGTATCATACTGCTGCCGATGTAGCCCTTTATTGTATCATACTGCTCCCGATGTAGAACTTTATTGTATCGTACTGCTTCAAATGTAGCCCTTTATTGTATCATACTCCTCCCAATGTAAACCTTTATTGTATCATGGTGACTTGGCGAGGTCATATACTGCTCCCGATGTAGACCTTTATTGTATCATACTGCTCCCGATGTAATCCTTTATCGTATCATACTGCTCCCGATGTAGACCTTTATTGTATCACACTGCTCCCGATGTAGCCCTTTATCGTATCATACTGCTCCCGATGTAGATCTTTATTGTATCATACTGCTCCCGATGTAGGCCTTTATTGTATCATACTGCTCCCGATGTAGCCCTTTATTGTATCATACTGCTCCCGATGTTGTCCTTTATTGTATCATACTGCTCCTGATGTAGACCTTTATTGTATCATACTGCTCCCAATGTAGTCCTTTATTGTATCATACTGCTCCCGATGTAGCCCTTTATTGTATTATACTGCTCCTGATGTAGCCCTTTATTGTATCATACTGCTCCAGATGTAGTCCTTTATTGTATCATACTGCTCCCGATGTAGCCCTTTATTGTATTATACTGCTCCTGATGTAGACCTTTATCGTATCATACTGCTCCTGATGTAGACCTTTATTGTATTATACTGCTCCTGATGTAGCCCTTTATTGTATCATACTGCTCCCGATGTAGCCCTTTATCATATCATACTGCTCCTGATGTAGACCTTTATCGTATCATACTGCTCCCTATGTAGCCCTTTATCAGATTAGATGAAAGTAATATTTTATGAATGTCATATCATTAGATTCATCATTTTACGATAAATAATTTATTTAAGGCTATTTTACGGCTTGGTGGAAATTCTTTAAAAGTAGAATGTGATGGTTGGTATGGAAGAAATTTGGATGCAGAACAAAGAGACGATGGCCTTAAATGTATAAAAGATGAAAAAAGATTAGCATTAGTTGAAGAAGAGCTAGAAGAAGAAAGTAAAAAGTTAGCAGAACAAAGTAAAAAGTTAGCAGAAACCAACAAGAAATTGATAGAGTTAGAACAAGAACAAAGTAATCCAGTTCCTAAGAACATCAGAGGTAAATACTGATTAACATGTGTTTCATGAGGGGTAAATACTGATTAACATGTGTTACATCAGTGGTAAATACTGATCAACATGTGCTACATCAGTGGTAAATACTGATCAACATGTGCTACATCAGTGGTAAATACTGATCAACATGTGCTACATCAGCGGTAGATACTGATCAACATGTGCTACATCAGTGGTAGATACTGATCAACATGTGCTACATCAGTGGTAAATACTGATCAACATGTGCTACATCAGTGGTAAATACTGATCAACATGTGCTACATCAGTGGTAAATACTGATCAACATGTGCTACATCAGTGGTAAATACTGATCAACATGTGCTACATCAGTGGTAAATACTGATCAACATGTGCTACATCAGTGGTAAATACTGATTAACATGTGTTTCATGAGGGGTAAATACTGATTAACATGTGTTACATCAGTGGTAAATACTGATCAACATGTGCTACATCAGTGGTAAATACTGATCAACATGTGCTACATCAGTGGTAAATACTGATCAACATGTGCTACATCAATGGTAAATACTGATCAACATGTGCTACATCAGTGGTAAATACTGATCAACATGTGCTACATCAGTGGTAAATACTGATCAACATGTGCTACATCAGTGGTAAATACTGATCAACATGTGCTACATCAGGGGTAAATACTGATTAACATGTGTTTCATGAGGGGTAAATACTGATCAACATGTGCTACATCAGTGGTAAATACTGATCAACATGTGCTACATCAGGGGTAAATACTGATTAATATGTGTTTCATGAGGGGTAAATACTGATTAACATGTGTTACATCAGTGGTAAATACTGATTAACATGTGCTACATCAGGGGTAAATACTGATTAAAGGGAAACTTAACCAAAAAAATATTTTTTTATGTTTTTCCTGATGTATAAATATGGATGTTTATATGTATCGATATGGCTTGTTAGGCGTAATTCTTTTTATTTTTCCTATTATTCTAAATATATGAATTTATTACACAATCACTTTTTGCAGATTTACGTTTTGTTTCTATATACTTATGGCAAAACAAACGAATCAGAGAAAACGGTCCGTCTTTAATAAGACGCATTTACAAAAGATTTTTTTCGAAAATTGAAGAACTACGAAATAATGGGAAAAAGAAGAACGGACATCGGAACAATGCCATGAATTCGTAAAAAAATAATAATAGGCCTATTCTCTGGGGCAAAATTGTTTTAATGATATTATTTATAAGATCGCACTTTGTAATCGATCGTTCATGCACTACAATAAAGTTACACATAAGCTCTGCTTCTTAGCTAAAAGCACAGAAAGTTACAGGGTAGGAAGCCATAAAATTGAGAGGATTATGTAAGCATATAATTTGTAATAGTTTTCATTTGACAATTACAGACGATGAGTATTATAAATACTTTTAAAGTTTATTATGCAAAACATCAGGGTACATCTCTTACGTAATATAATAATTTGTTTATGGAAATACAATATTCTTATTCGCCAACAGTAAAAAGATTAATCTGTTTTCATAACGGTTATTTCTGATTTGAACAAAGCGTAACATATAATGTCTCTGCGTAAAAAAAACATTTTTTGTTTATTTTAATCACGTCTTTCGAACTGGCGGACCGTTCTGATTAATCTCAGAATAGTCATAAAAAATATGGTTGTTGTTTTTACAAGGAAAAAATTGCATACGAATGGTTTTTGTCTATTTTGCTTTTTGGGGTTTGCAAGAAGAATTTTCTACCCTGCCCTGTTCAACCTGCTTTACTTCATAATTTTGGTTGTTGCTATATCATTCTGATGAGGCACAAAAAAAATCAAGATAAAAATGAACAATTCAATATAACTTACGATCAATGTTAATCTTAAGATTTTTTTGTGAAAATACCCCCAGAATCATTGCTGCATCAGGCATGGATCCAGCAGTTTTGAAAACGGGGTCCCAGGCTCTTGTTTGCCAATTTTTACCCAATTTATACACAAATTTTACTAAATTGTCGAACACCCACTTGATCCACTAATGTGCATTAATATGCACCCATTCGTAATGTATATTTGATCAGGGTCGTGTATTTTGTTCACCTATTAGAACCTTTGAAATGTGTATTGCATCTCCTATTCTAGTCACGGGTAGCATTAACGGGTTACAAAATGTGTATTGCGTTTCTGATTATTGCCAAAGATTGTGACACATGTATTCAAGTATTCGGTCAGAGTCCCGTCGACCGTATGTAAAATGACACTTGTATATTCTGCCTGGCAACTTCCTGTGTGAACCTAAGCTCATTACGCAATATTAGGTACCCTGCTGAGTGAACCGGTGTGAATGTACCTGTCGTTTTCAGAACGAAAATAAAAATAAGTAAATCCAGCCTTTCACTTCTTATTACAGGAATTATTTGCCTTAATTTATTGAAGAATAAAATTAAATTAAATTAAAATATGGTCTCGCTTCTGAAAATACATGAGAAATATATTTTCCGCATAATATTTTACGTTTCGCTCATCAAAAATGACAAACAAGCAAAAAAGGAAAAGAAATTAACATTTTTAGATCACTTGCTCGCTCCAACGTTTTTATCACAAAATCTGAAGAACAAGAAGTAAATTTGGTGTGGCCTATTCTCTGTATATTTTGACTGCTCTTCATCTGTTTATACCGCTCATGATCATGATCTCTTCCAAACTTTGTCTGAATGAATATCAGTGGATATCAACATTATAGGTTAAGTTTGCTTACGGGGGTTCCGAGCTGAAAAAAATCATATATTTAGGTTTTGTGCCTTCTGGGGGTCACTGATCGAGCAAAGAGGTTTTTTTCTTTAAACACTAACTTTGTAAACTCAGTTGCCACCCGATCTCCTAACCTTTAATTTTTAGTTCTTTAATTAAAATTAAAACATCTTTTATGAACATCGATCGTTAAAATTGTGAATACATACTAATTATGATGAGACAGCTATATATAGCTAGGCCAATTTGGTGCCTCTAATAATGAAAACTTATAATTTCAAGGATGGTGTATACTTTTTAGCTCACCTGACCCAAAGGGTCAGGTGAGCTATTGCCATCACTTGGCGTCCGTCGTCGTCGTACGTCGTAAACTTTTTCAAAAATCTTCTCCTCTGAAAGTGCTAGACCAATGGAAACCAAACTTGGTCTGAATCATCACTAGGGTGTCTAGTTTCAAAATTGTGTCCGGTGATGCCGTGCACCAACCAACATGGCCACTGTTACTAAAAATAGAATATATGGTAAAATTGTAGGTTTTGGGTAATAACTCAAAAACCGTTAATAATATCAAAAATCTGACATGTGGTAAAACTGATCAGCACATCAAGATCTACCTACCCTGCAATTTTGAAGTAAATCTGATAACCCATCTTGGAGTTATTGCCCTTTTTTCATCAAATTTGTAAAATTTTAATACTTTTTGTCTTATATTTCAAAAACTATAAGAGATAAAGGTTAACTTTAAATTGCAAAAATGTGCGACATATCAAGATCTACCCACCCTGCAATTTTGAAGTAAATCCCAATACTCATTTTGGAGTTATTTCCCTTTTTTAATCAAATTTTCAAAATTTTAATACTTTTCGTCCTTTATTTCAAAAACTATAAGAGACAGATGGTAAGTTGAAACTGCAAACATGTTCAGCATGTCAAGATCTACCTACCCTGCAATTTTGAAATAAATCCCATCACCCATTTTGGAGTTATTGCCCTTTTTTCATCAAATTTGTAACATTTTAATACTTTTCGTCTTATATTTCAAAAACTATAAGAGATAAAGGTTAACTTTAAATTGCAAAAATGTGCGGCATATCAAGATCTACCCACCCTGCAATTTGAAGTAAATCCCATTACCCATTTTGGAGTTATTTCCCTTTTTTAATCAAATTTTCAAAAGTTTAATACTTTTCGTCCTTTATTTCAAAAACTATAAGAGACAGATGGTAAGTTGAAACTGCAAACATGTTCAGCATGTCAAGAGCTACCTACCCTCCAATTTTGAAATAAATCCCATTACCCATTTTGACCGATTATGCAAATTAGAAAAAAGGGGGGATGAAATTTAAAAAAAATCTTCTCTGAAACTACAGAGCCAATTTCAACCAAACTTTGCTGAAATGATCCTTAGGTGGTCCCCTTTCAAAATTGTGTCCGTCAGCGCCGTTCTGTATCCAAGATGGCCGCCATTACTAAAAATAGAAATTTCTTCAAATGGCCAAAACTGCTCTATTTTAAGCCAGAAAGTGCACAAATTTGAACTGCATAAGCATAATGATGAGCTTTTTAACATATATTACGGGATTTTTTATGAACTTTGAACTTTTGCCTATTTTGACCGATTATGCAAATTAGAAAAAAGGGGGGATGAAATTTAAAAAAAATCTTCTCCTCTGAAACTACTGAGCCAATCTCAACCAAACTTTGCTGAAATGATCCTTAGGTGGTCCCCTTTCAAAATTGTGTCCGTCCGCGCTGTCCTGTATCCAAGATGGCCGCCATTACTAAAAATAGAAATTTCTTCAAATGGCCAAAACTGCTCTATTTTAAGCCAGAAAGTGCCCAAATTTGAACTGCATAAGCATAATGATGAGCTTTTTAGCATATATTACGGAATTTTTTATAAACTTTGAACTTTTGTCGATTTTGACCGATTATGCAAATTAGAAAAAAAGGGGGGGTGAAATAAAAAAAAATCTTCTCCTCTGAAACTACTGAGCCAATCTCAACCAAACTTTGCTGAAATGATCCTTGGATGGTCCCCTTTCAAAAATGTGTCCGTTAGCGCCGTCCCGTATCCAAGATGGCCGCCATTACTAAAAATAGAATTTTTTTCAAATCGCCAAAGCTGCTCTATTTTAAGCCAGAAAGTGCACAAATTTGAACTGCATAAGCATAAGGATGAGCTTTTTAACATATATTATGGGATTTTTTATGAACTTTGAACTTTTGCCTATTTTGACCGATTATGCAAATTAGAAAAAAGGGGGGATGAAATTTAAAAAAAATCTTCTCCTCTGAAACTACTGAGCCAATCTCAACCAAACTTTGCTGAAATGATCCTTGGATGGTCCCCTTTCAAAAATGTGTCCGTTAGCGCCGTCCCGTATCCAAGATGGCCGCCATTACTAAAAATAGAATTTTTTTCAAATCGCCAAAGCTGCTCTATTTTAAGCCAGAAAGTGCACAAATTTGAACTGTATAAGCATAATGATGAGCTTTTTAACCTATATTACGGGATTTTTTATGAACTTTGAACTTTTGCCTATTTTGACCGATTATGCAAATTAGAAAAAAGGGGGGATGATTTTTTTTTTAATTTATTTTCCTCTGAAACTACAGAGCCAATTTCAACCAAACTTTGCTGAAATGATCCTTAGGTGTTCCCCTTTCAAAATTGTGTCCGTCCGCGCTGTCCTGTATCCAAGATGGCCACCATTACTAAAAATAGAAATTTCTTCAAATGGCCAAAACTGCTCTATTTTAAGCCAGAAAGTGCCCAAATTTGAACTGCATAAGCATAATGATGAGCTTTTTAGCATATATTACGGAATTTTTTATGAACTTTGAACTTTTGTCGATTTTGACCGATTATGCAAATTAGAAAAAAAGGGGGGGGGATGAAATAAAAAAAAAATCTTCTCCTCTGAAACTACTGAGCCAATCTCAACCAAACTTTGCTGAAATGATCCTTGGATGGTCCCCTTTCAAAAATGTGTCCGTTAGCGCCGTCCTGTATCCAAGATGGCCACCATTACTAAAAATAGAATGTTTTTCAAATGGCCAAAACTGCTCTATTTTAAGCCAGAAAGTGCCCAAATTTGAACTGTATAAGCATAATGATGAGCTTTTTAACATATATTACGGGATTTTTTATGAACTTTGAACTTTTGCCTATTTTGACCGATTATGCAAATTAGAAAAAAGGGGGGATGAAATTAATTTTTTTAATTCTCCTCTGAAACTACAGAGCCAATTTCAACCAAACTTTGCTGAAATGATCCTTAGGTGGTCCCCTTTCAAAATTGTGTCCGTCCGCGCCGTCTTGTATCCAAGATGGCTGCCATTACAAAAAATAGAAATTTCTTCAAATGGCCAAAACTGCTCTATTTTAAGCCAGAAAGTGCCCAAATTTGAACTGTATAAGCATAATGATGAGCTTTTTAACATATATTACGGGATTTTTTATGAACTTTGAACTTTTGCCTATTTTGACCGATTATGCAAATTAGAAAAAAGGGGGGATGAAATTAATTTTTTTAATTCTCCTCTGAAACTACAGAGCCAATTTCAACCAAACTTTGCTGAAATGATCCTTAGGTGGTCCCCTTTCAAAATTGTGTCCGTCCGCGCCGTCTTGTATCCAAGATGGCTGCCATTACAAAAAATAGAAATTTCTTCAAATGGCCAAAACTGCTCTATTTTAAGCCAGAAAGTGCCCAAATTTGAACTGCATAAGCATAATGATGAGCTTTTCAACAAATATTACGGATTTTTTTATGAACTTTGAACTTTTGTCGATTTTGACCGATTATGCAAATTAGAAAAAAGGGGGGATGAAATTAAAAAAAATCTTCTCCTCTGAAACTACTGAGCCAATCTCAACCAAACTTTGCTGAAATGATCCATGGATGGTCCCCTTTCAAAATTGTGTCCGTCCGCGCCGTCTTGTATCCAAGATGGCCGCCATTACTAAAAATAGAAATTTCTTCAAATGGCCAAAACTGCTCTATTTTAAGCCAGAAAGTGCCCAAATTTGAACTGTATAAGCATAATGATGAGCCTTTTAACATATATTACGGGATTTTTTTATGAACTTTGAACTTTTGTCGATTTTGACCGATTATGCAAATTAGAAAAAAGGGGGGATGAAATTAAAAAAAAAAACTTCTCCTCTGAAACTACTGAGCCAATTTCAACCAAACTTTTCTGAAATGATCCTTAGGTGGTCCCCTTTCAAAATTGTGTCCGTCAGCGCCGTCCTGTATCCAAGATGGCCGCCATTACTAAAAATAGAAAAATTTTCAAATGGCCAAAACTGCTTTATTTTAAGCCAGAAAGTGCCCAAATTTGAACTGCATAAGCATAATGATGAGCTTTTTAACATATATTGCGTGATTTTTTTATGAACTTTGAACTTTTGTCGATTTTGACCGATTATGCAAATTAGAAAAAAGGGGGGATGAAATTTAAAAAAAAACTTCTCCTCTGAAACTACTGAGCCAATATCAACCAAACTTTGCTGAAATGATCCATGGATGGTCCCCTTTCAAAATTGTGTCCGTCGGCGCCGTCCTGTATCCAAGATGGCCGCCATTACTAAAAATAGAAATTTCTTCAAATGGCCAAAACTGCTCTATTTTAAGCCAGAAAGTGCCCAAATTTGAACTGTATCAGCATAATGATGAGCTTTTTAACATAATTACGGGATTTTTTTATGAACTTTGAACTTTTGCCTATTTTGACCGATTATGCAAATTAGAAAAAAGGGGGGATGAAATTAAAAAAAAATCTTCTCTGAAACTACTGAGCCAATTTCAACCAAACTTTGCTGAAATGATCCTTAGGTGGTCCCCTTTCAAAATTGTGTCCGTCAGCGCCGTCCTGTATCCAAGATGGCTGCCATTACAAAAAAATAGAAATTTCTTCAAATGGCCAAAACTGCTCTATTTTAAGCCAGAAAGTGCCCAAATTTGAACTGTATAAGCATAATGATGAGCTTTTTAACATATATTGCGGGATTTTTTATGAACTTTGAACTTTTGTCGATTCTGACCGATTATGCAAATTAGAAAAAAGGGGGATGAAATTTAAAAAAAACTTCTCCTCTGAAACTACTGAGCCAATCTCAACCAAACTTTGCTGAAATGATCCTTGGATGGTCCCCTTTTAAAATTGTGTCTGTCAGCGCCGTCCTGTATCCAAGATGGCCGCCATTACTAAAAATAGAAATTTCTTCAAATGGCCAAAACTGCTCTATTTTAAGCCAGAAAGTGCCCAAATTTGAACTGTATAAGCATAATGATGAAGTTTTTAACATATATTACAGGATTTTTTATGAACTTTGAACTTTTGCCTATTTTGACCGATTATGCAAATTAGAAAAAAGGGGGGATGAAATTTAAAAAAAATCTTCTCCTCTGAAACTACTGAGCCAATCTCAACCAAACTTTGCTGAAATGATTCTTGGGTGGTCTTCTTCCAAAAATGTGTCCGGCATTTCAGAACACCGACCAAGATGGCCGCCACAGCCGAACTTAATTTAACATAGGACCCTATGGGAAATTCCCATAAAAATCTTCTTGTCTGAAACCATTTGCTCAGTAAGAACAAAATTTTGATGAAATTGTCATTGGATGGTTCTCTTCCAAAAATGTGTGCGGCGGTTCGGCCCTTCGATCAAGATGGCCCCCACAGCCGAACTTAGCTTAACATAGGACCCTATGGGAAATTCACATAAAAATCTTCTCCTCAGAAACCACTGGGCCAATTGCAATCAAACTTTTGTGGAATGATCCTTGGATCCCCCTTCCAAAATTGTGTTTGGTGATCCTGACTTCCAACCAAGATGGCCACCAGGCTAAAAATAGAAAAAAGGGGGGATGAAATTATTCCTCTTGAAATGCATTTTTTTGTTGACTCACTGCTTTTGGTTACTCAAATAATCAAAGGGAAGCAACTCTATTACAAAATGTGAAGTAGGAAAAGCTAAATTTTGAGAATCATTGACATATATATTTTTTTACAGCAATTTTGATAACTTACATTAAAGGCCCTGCCCAAATTTTTTTATAGAAAGGGTCTGCATTGACGAAGGCTACATTTGTTAATTTTTTTTTCCGAAGTTATCAAGTTTTATTGACTGATGTTGTTATTATACCCAGGTGAGCTATACAGGCTCCTGGGAGCCTCTAGTTTATTATCTAAATCATTATTACAATTATAATTGTTCCTGTTATTTCAACATTATATTTATTCTAATGTTTTAAAAATATTTTATCTTTAATAAATAATAAACGATCTACCAACTCGTCTTGGAAAGCAAATAGTGTGTATTCAAATTCCCATTTTATTAATCTGATCAATACACAAGTTACGCATTGTCAAAATTATCCATTATATTTCTCAGCACATTAGCAGTAAAACAAAATGAACATCATTGTAAAAAGGATCCTACATATAGTGAATATAGGTGACTGTTGTAAAACACTCTTTCCGTTGTAAATATAAAGGAAATGAAACAATTTGTTCATTTAAAATAGTTGTTTGTCAAAAAGGTACGTAGCTGTTCACTTCAGTATTTAATTTTCCAACGGTTATTAGATTTAAATTACAGTCCTCTGAGCACTTTAAATGAAGCGAATTTAACATCAGCGACCCAGACTTTAAATTTCAATCCCACAATGCAATTATCGGGCTAAAACGTCACAACCCATGAACAAATTAGAAATTAAAATTACAAATTTGCGATTTGCTTCGTTAATTGTGGAAATATGTTGATAAAACTTTGTGAATATGTATTTTATATCACCAGGAACATATTTAGCTAACATGTAAAAAATTGCGAAGTTTCCCTTTAACATGTGCTTCATCAGGGGTAAATACTGATTAACATGTGTTTCACCAGGGGTAAATATTGCTGAATTATCGCATTCGTATCGAACAAATCTTTTCAGCCATGACCAATGTTGTTTACAGAATATTCCCTGTATTAAAAATAACTATCTCAGAATCGTAAATAGCAGTTTGCGCATGCGGTAAATAGATATGTTTTCATCCCGAAATCTTTTCATCCTTGTGTAAACTCGGACCGGAACAAAGCTGACCTTAAAAAAAATTACCGATTACAAGTTATGTTCCAACACAGACTAGTGTAATCTTCAGTAATATAAGTATGATCATCATGAATATATGATTACACAATATTCTATGCAATTTTTTTTTATCCATTAAAAACCCAGTGTCGAATCATTTTGGGGTGTACTGTCTTGTTGCTTATCTCTGTCCAGTCCCGATCCGTATACTACATATTGTTTAACTTCTGGTATCAAAAAATAAAAACCTAGAGCTAATTTATTTCAATATTTAGATGGGGCACTACCCAGTAGGTCACAGAAATGAAAGTGAGTGGAAAAACATAAGAAAAACAAAGCAAAAGAGGGTACGAGGAGATAAGGATAGAAAATTACTAGAAATCTGGGAAAAGGACCGGACATGGCTATAGAGTCTAGTACGACCAAGGCTTAAGCATAATGACACACATATATGTATAGTGACAAGAGTATATGACAAGAGGCTGAGTGAAGATGAAGAGGAAGGGAGTGATGAGAATGAGGAGAACAAACTGGAGGAGCTCCAAACAGAGAGAAGACTAGTATTTTTTTTTATTCAAGAGAATAAACATGTGATATCATGATGCTTTACGTTACTTTCTTTCAATTTATGTCAGATTTGGTCAATTTACTTTTGGGCCAGTAAAGTTCTCATATGTACTGGCCCAAAGTTCCAAATTCCAAAGTCAATGACTGTTGACATGTGTTTCATTAGGGGTAAATTAAGAAATAATTCATGGCAGGCATAGAGTTGTGCAAATTTACACATAGGCTGGGCCTTTATATTCGAATTTTACCCTGAGCGGTAGCGAGGGGTAAAATCTAAGAATATAAAGGCCCAGCCCATGTGTAAATTTGCACAACTCTATGCCTGCCATGAATTATTTCGATTCTAATAGGACAAATACGGTCATTTTTAACTTTTCGTGAACTGTATACACATGGCATTTGGTGGCTGTTCCATTTACCTCCTTCGGAAATATTCAATTGATTTTGAATTATTTGTTTTTGAACGAGATATTTTAAAACAAAGATATGGATGTTAACATGAAAAACATATTTATTGTGTATTTTCCAACATAGATTCGATTGAACAATTCCTGCGTAAAAATATTTTAAAAAAAAAGTCGGAAATCATTCGTTCATCATTTCAAGTGCTAACAAGATGGCGGAGCGGAGTCGTCAAGCATAATATCGAACACTTGAACAGTTGTTAATAATCGACAATTATTGTTAGATATGAAATAAAGAAATAAATGCCAAGGAAATAAAAAGCTTGTATTGTTGACCACAAAAAAAATTCCTGAAAAAATACTTAAGACAACCATCTATCGACTTTGACTTGTAATATATCGTCATCCTGTGGCGTTGTTTACAAGGGACGCTGATTGACACAAGCTGGTTACTGATTTATTTTACGATTTGTGAGCATTTTACTAGTTTGAGTAGCAAAATTCAAAATGCCATCAAATTGGAAAATATCAGTAACTTAATTACATCACCGTCTAGTTATCAATGTATACGTAGGAAAACAAGGTTAGTCAGTAAGTTAGTGCATTTTGTATGGCCGACACATATCAATGGAATGTATGATCCCCAAATGTAAATGATAAAAAATACTTAGTTACAGAATATTTATTTATAACTGAGGGGGAATTTGTATTTTAAGGACTTTACAAATACGTTATATGCCGGTGTTTTGTTTGTTTACACTCGGTCGTCACGGTAAATTCACAGCGGGAGTCACATAAGAACAGCCAGATTTGTTGTGTACTGCACTTGCGCTAAATATAGAGTTGTTGAGTATTAACATGTGTACCGTATTAGAGACGTCATATTAGAATACTGCTTAAAATATGTTTCATTAGGGGTAAATACTGATTAACATGCATTTCATTAGGGGTAAAAACTTATTAACATGTGTTTCATTATGGGTAAATACTGATTAAAATATGTTTCATTAGGGTAAAAACTTATTAACATGTGTTTCATTAGGGCCAAAGGGGTAAATACTGATTAAAATATGTTTCATTAGGGTAAAAACTGATTAACATGTGTTTCATCAGGGGTAAATACTGATTAAAAATTCAATAGAAAATCATAGAAAGAGGCACAATCGATACCCCTACATACATATACATGACCACTCACTTTTATTGCTTGGTCCAATCCTCCCCTCTTGAAGATAAAAGTATGACTAGAAAAAAAACAAGACATGCTTGTCATCATACAACTTCATTAGTAGTATAACTAAATTTTAAAGATTTATTTAACATGGAAAATAATCCATTGTTGCATCCTAAGTCGATAATTAATCAATTATTTGCATGTCCTAACGCGACCTATCAGAAAAAACCAATGTTTTTAATGCCTGTCATACGATAGTAACGGGCATATAGTTTTGTGGTTTGTTCGTTGGTTAGTTTGATACCTTTCATATTTGGTAGGATGATTGGTCATCATGATTGGTTGATCCTATAATCCCTCCATTTTGATTCAACGATTTTTGTAGGAGTTATGGGACTTTTCAAGTTTTCATGCAATTTCAGTATAGTTATATTTGCGAAAGCAACTCCTCTGAGGGTGTTAGTCTGATAGCTTTCATACTTGGTAGGATAATTAATCATGATGTGTAGCTGATCCCTGCTGTTATGATATGGAAATGTTTGTAGGAGTTATGGGACCTTAACGTTTTCATGCATTTTCAATAAAGTTATACTTTGTGTAGTCTACCATATTATTTAGCAGGGCATAGTGTTCTTTGGACACAGTAGATATTCGTTGGAAATTTGGGGTAATTAAGGTATAGTTTTGGGACTGGAGAATCATTTCTTATAGAGTTATTAAATTGTCAACTAAGGCAGCTGCACTATCAAAACTGCCCAGTTTAATATGTGTGGGGACATGACATGCTGTCTTGGTTTTATTTCTAAGTGTTATGATTTCCATACACCTACACAAGTTTTTGCTATATCTGTCTGGGCTTTCCTTCCCCAGTAGGCTGAGGAATCACGATAGAGCTGAAGAATTACTGACAGTTGACATCAGTATATATCAACCACTCCCATGCAGATTCAGGAAACTTCAAGAAAGATTTGAACACATCACGATATAGTATTTTAATAGATGAACAATTGCTGAAAGTCTACATCAGCATATAAGTATAATAACCCACTCCTCCATTGGCTTAAATCAACACCTCACAATATCATATTTTTATTTTTTTTTATTTTCAAATAAACATGTTGTTAACCAATCTGTTTTTCAGAGTCGTTTACAAAAGATATAGAGATTTGGAAAAAAGACAAATTTTTCGAAGCTTCTGCTGTAGCCACCATATTAGAGGAAGTTAGAAATAAGTCATTTGTTGTGATAACAGGACCATCTGGTGTGGGTAAATCTACTATTGTCAAATTGGTTGCGCTGCAGCTTCAGAGGACAGATGGTTATCAAATTCTTTCAGTCACGTGTCCAAAAGATATTGTGTATTTTGATCCAAATATAAAACAGATATACATTATTGATGATATTTGTGGAAAATTTTCTGTTGATCAATCTATGATTAATTCGTGGGAGAATGTAAATCGTCGGATATTGGAATATAGCAAGGACAATAAAGATTTTAGAGTTTTAGGAACATGCAGGTTGGAAATAAGCATTTCAAGCCCATTTAGAAAACTTAGAAAAATATATGGAATTACGGAGTGCAATTTGCTTCAGGAAAAGTTTGTTTATAGTAAAGAGGAGAAATTGAAGATTGCCGCCTGTCATATTGACGAGGAAATAATAAAACAGTTAGACGATAAGATCCTTAACGCATATAATATGTTCCCTCTTCTTTGTATGATGTATGCTGCTTCAGAAAGTAATCCAGGTGTGAGATTCTTTGAATATCCATTACAGGCAATTGAGGAGCAGTTGGATGAGATGAAAGAACAAAATGAATGTCATTTTATAGGACTGGCTTTAATTGTCGTATACAACAACAAATTACATAAACTCCTACTACAAAATAGAAATGATCAAAAATTTGAAGATGTTTTTAATGATGTGTTTGAAGATTTAGGACTTGTAAACCGACCTTCGAAGCGTAGTGTCCTTTCAGGTCTCCAAACACTTGAAGGGATTTATGTGAAAGAGTTAGAATCAAGAATTACCGTTATTCATGATAAAATATTTGATATTTTATCATTGTACTTTGGGAAGAGGATTCCCAAAACTATTTTAACTCATGGCAGTGGAACTTTTATCGCAGAAAGGTTTCTATTTGAATCTGTAAAAGATGACCTTAAAATAGTTTTACCTTCTGAATTAGAGGATTCATACTTTAATCGTATGGTGGAAGAAATTGAAAACAACAGATTTTATAATGTATTCAAAAATGTACAGGTATATAATGAATTGTATCAACAAAAATTCATCACATTTTTGTCAGAGCATGTGCATCAAAGCATTGTTCAAAAGTTACTTTGCAATCGCTGGCCACTATATCTGTCTGCAGTCAATGGAGGTAAATTATTAGTTAAATTTATACTAAATGAGCAAAGAACCAGTGGAATGTGTAATAAACTAGACAAGGACGGAAATCATCAAGATATGTTAATGGACAAACCAGAATCAAACATGTATGCTTGTAGCATTGACACAGATAATGATGAAAGCACCACTATATTTTATGACACTGATGATGATAAACGCAACACTGAAGTAGATGCATATCGAATAAAATTTGAAAATTCCCCAATGGTGGCAGCTTGTGAAGGAGGTTACACTGATATTGTTGAATGTCTGGTAGAAAATGGTTATAATATCGACCATTCTGATAGTGATCTACCACCACCATTGTTTAGTGCTTGTCTATATGGTAACAATGATGTTGTAGATTTCCTTTTAAAAAGAAATTGTAAGGTGGATGCAATTGATGGAATTGGTCAGATCGCTTTACATGCTGCATGTGAAAATGGCAATATAGACATAGTTAATAGCTTACTGAAGTGTAATAGTAATATAAATCTATGTAACATTTTTGGACATACTCCTTTATACTATGCCTGTCGTTATGGTCATACAGATATTGTACAGATTTTACTTGACAATAATTGTGACATTCATGATGATACTATTCATGTAGCCTGTGGAGGAGGTTATAAAGACATTGTTGAGATTTTGATAAATCATAATGTTGACATTAATCAGCATGGTGGTTTGCTTATTGAAACACCAATATACTATGCCTGTCGTTATGGTCATACAGATATTGTACAGATTTTACTTGACAATAATTGTGACATTCCTGGTAATGCTATTAATGTAGCCTGTGGAGGAGGTTATAAAGACATTGTTGAGATTTTGATAAATCATAATGTTGACATTAATCAGCATGGTGATTTATTTGATAAAACACCAATATACCATGCCTGTCTTAATGGTCATACAGATATTGTACAGATTTTGCTTGACAATAATTGTGACATGCATGGTGCTATAAATGGAGCCTGTGAAGGAGGTTATAAAGACATTGTTGAGATTTTGATAAAACATAATGTTGACATTAATCAGCGTGGTGGTATGTTTGATAATACACCAATATACTATGCCTGTCGTAATGGTCATACAGATATTGTACAGATTTTGCTTGACAATAATTGTGACATTCATGATGCTATTCATGGAGCCTGTTCAGGAGGTTATAAAGACATTGTTCAGATTTTGATAAAACATAATGTTGACATTAATCAGCATGGTGGTATGTTTGATAATACAACACTATACCATGCCTGTCGTAATGTTCATATAGATAATCAGTGTGGTGGTATGCTTGATAATACACCAATATACTATGCCTGTCGTAATGGTCATACAGATATTGTACAGATTTTGCTTGACAATAATTGTGACATTCATGGTAATGCTATTCATGGAGCCTGTTCAGGAGGTTATAAAGACATTGTTCAGATTTTGATAAAACATAATGTTGACATTAATCAGCGTGGTGGTTATCTTAATAAAACACCAATATACTATGCCTGTAGTAAGGGTCATACAGATATTGTACAGATTTTACTTGACAATAATTGTGACATTCCTGATGATGCTATTCATGGAGCCTGTGAAGGAGGTTATAAAGACATTGTTGAGATTTTGATGAAACATAATGTTGACATTAATTAGCGTGGTGGTCAGCTTAATAAAACACCAATATACTATGCCTGTCTTCGTGGTCATACAGATATTGTTAAACTGCTACTTGATAATAACTGTGATGTCCTTGAAAATGATGGTTTTTCAGATGCACTTCATTCTGCCTGTCTAGGAGGTGTTGTAGCAATAGGAGGTTTTGTAGATATAGTAGATCTTTTACTAAAAAATAACTGTAACATTAATCAGTGTGAGCCAGTGACAAACCAAAGTCCATTAATTGTTGCATGTAATGGAAATAAAAAAGCCGTTGTTAAACTGCTACTAAGTTATGAAGCCTGTGATGTGAATATTATTGATAATAATAATTGTAATGCACTTCATTATGCCTGTAGAGAGGGTCAATCTGACGTTGTTGAACTTTTATTAAAACATCATTGTAATGTAAATCTTAATGACAAGGAGATGAAAACCCCGTTATTTATTGCTTGTGAGGAAGTTCATGTAGATATTGTTAAAATGTTAATTAACCATGATAACTGTATGATAGATGTTCTTGATGTTGAAGGAAACGGCTTACTGCATGCAACTTGTGGAAAATCTTGTCAGAGTTACTGTTATAAAACATTAAGAATGTGGTATTCAACCAAAAATGGTCGTATTGAAATTATTGGGATTTTATTGGACAAAAGCAGTGACGTGAATGTTCTTAATAATGAAGGACAGTCTGTATTACATGCTGCTTGTGTATGTGGACACACTGAAATTGTTGATATTCTGTTGAGGAGTAATAGTAATGTCAATCAATGTGATAAGGCAAAGAAGACACCTTTGTTTATAGCATGTGAGAACGGATACACTGATATTGTCAGACTGCTAATTGAAAGTAAATGTGAAATATTTAATCACAGTCTTAATGGACAAACAGTACTTCATGCTGTTTGTAGTGGACGTGATAAAAGTAATACTAGGAATTATCTGGTTTATAGACGTACTAGGTATTATAGACATAAGTGGAGATTAAGTTATATGAGATTTACAGAAGGTCACAAAGACATTTTAACTTTATTAATTGACAAAAAATGTGATGTAGACATATTAGACTACAATTCTCAGACTCCATTACACATTGCCTGTTATAAAGGAAATGTAGCACTTGTAGAAATATTACTCAGAAATAAGTGTGAATGTGATGTAAACATATCAGACAACAATTCTCAGACTCCATTACACATTGCCTGTTATAAAGGAAATGTAGCACTTGTAGAAATATTACTCAGAAATAAGTGTGAATGTGATGTAAACATATCAGACAACAATTCTCAAACTCCATTACACATTGCCTGTTATAAAGGAAATGTAGCACTTGTAGAAATATTACTCAGAAATAAGTGTGTCGTCGACCAATGTGACAACTTGAATAAAACACCACTTAATCTGGCAGTCGAAGGCGGGCACACAAAAGTTGTTACAATGTTACTTAGTAGAAAATAAATGTGATATCGGGGACAAAGATCACCTAATCGCTCTTGATATTGGTGTAAAAAAACATATTGTAGATATAAAAAAATTTAACGTGATGAAAAAAAATACCAATGCACATGATGCGTGCACTGAATAGGCAAACTATTTCTTATATAAAGAAAATAAATAAGAAGCTCAGTAAGAAACAACTCTTAGTTCTAGTGCCCTGTAAGAAGACTATATTACATTTTGTTTTTGTTTATTTTATTGTTAACATTATTGTAATAGAAACAATGTATGTACAGCTATTTTTCGTCATCAGATCATTGTCATGGTAAAATTAATTAAGATCAATGAACATCTAAAATTAGATTTATTGTTTGTTAGTTTGATATGTTTGAGCTAAACAAGGGTTGGGGTTATGGTGTTTAATGCTACTTTCAACAATATTTCATTGATATCATGGCGGTCAGTTGTATTGATGGGGAAACCTGGAGAAAACCAAGTTACTGATAAACTTTATCACATACTGTTGGATAGAGTACACTTTGCTATGAACGGATTTCCAACTCACATTATTGGTGATGGGTACTGATTGCATAAAATTAGATTTATTGTTTGATATGTTTGAGCTAAACAAGGGTTGGGGTTATGGTGTTTAATGCCACTTTCAACAATATTTCAGTTTTATATACCGTGGCAGTCAGTTTTATTGGTGGAGGAAACTGGAGTACCCGGAGAAAACCAACGACCTGCCGCAAGTCACTGACAAACTTTATCACATAATGTTGTATCGAGTACACGTCGTCTGAACGGGATTCGAACTCACAACATTAGTGGTGATAGGTACCGATTCTATAGGTACTGGTAGTTATAAATCCAACTACCATCCGATCATGACCATGATGGACCCTTGAGCTAAACAAAGAAAATGTGATTAATATATATATGATAAATACATGTATTAATTTTGAGCATGTATAGCATGATGTTTTATTGACAGATATTTTTAAACAATGTAAATATTCAGATCGGGATATGTATGGATATATTATTTAGATATATCAGTAGATTTCCCCTAAATTCATGAAACATGTGCGAAGCTATATATGCAACTTGAGATTCATTTTCATGTAATTGAGATTTACACAGCAACATCATGAACTTAAATATTGCATCCGGTTCAAATTCTAGCTCTCCAAAATATATATGATTATTATATGACTTCAGATGTCTTTTCTGATTGGCTGACATCCCTAATAACACTCTTTGATATCATATCCATATCAGTAAACATTATATAAATATTGTATATATTTTATGCTTACGATGGTTAGGTTGTTTTACCTTTGTGTGTTAGAAATTATCAAAATATCTACTGAGTACTGTATTCGAAATGTTTCAAAGCCAAAAAAATTATATCACAGATTTGTCTAACCTGAATGTCTACTGATATACCTATCTTATACATTATTTGTCTCTAGATTTTGCTCAGTTATGAATGCATTAAAATTGACAAAATATGTATGTACATGTATGTATTATAATAATTACATGTATATTTATCAAATAGTTCATGGCGAAGCTGAAGTCCATATACTATTTTGTGGGTGACAGACCTGTCCATAAACTGCCATTTGGCCCGAAGTGCCATGAACTATTTGTTATATTATACTCAATACTTGCAAATCTGTCAGTCGATATGTTTTTTGTTATTCTATATATTTAAGACAAAAAAACAAGTTCGGACAACATCCGGAAGAAAACATTATATTGACCAGGCCCGGTCAATATTATACAGTTTTTGACTGGGTCCGAGGACAACAGCTGTTTTGTTTGACGCAAGGACTGAACTGTTGCCCAAAGCCGAAGTCAGAGGGTCAAACAAAACTGCTGTTGTTCGAGGAACCAGTCTATAACTGATTAGTTGTACCTTATCATATTTATCACGTGACATACATAAAAATGTACGCATGCAGCTATTTTAAGTAACCAATAAAAGTAGGGCAAGCGGTCAACAGATCGGACCTGGTCCAACAGACTGAAAACTGTTGACGGTCAACAGATCGCTGATTCAAGGATTTTGAGATTTAAAAAAAAAACAGTAAGAATGTTCATTTTTATTCCTAATACATTTATATAGAGAAAAAATTATAAGGTATAACAAACTAAAATATTGACCGGCTCGCTAACAAAGACAAATAGGGATAATGTAATCGTAAAGTATAATATATGTTGTTATAGACTAATCTAGACCCTCATTATTACCAATTGAAAAAGATATAGCAATAGCTATCAGCGAGTGACTTTTGAACTTATTCTATTTTGGACATTTTTAGCTCAACTGACCCAAAGGGTCATGTGAGCTATTGTCACCACTGAGCGTTCATCGTCTCGTCCGTCGTCTGTCGTCCGTCCGTTAACTTTTCGCATTTTAATTAACTCCTCTGAAGCCACAGGGCCAATTTGAACCAAACTTTAGTGGAATGGTCCTTGGATGGCCCCCTTCCAAAATTGTGTCCGGTGATCCCGACTACCAACCAAGATGGCCACCAAGCTAAAAATAGAATAAAGGAGGGATGAAATTTTAATTGTCCATTGCTGCTTTAGTATACCGATTATGCAAATTAGGAATATTTTGATAAAAGATCACATTTAAATCTTCTCCTCTGAAACCGCTCAACCAAATTAAACCAAACCTGGCAGGGATGGTCCTTGGGTGGGTCCCTTTCAAAATTGTGCCCGACAGCCCCGCCCTCCATTCAAGATGGCTGCTGTTACTAAAAATAGAAATTTCTTCAATTGTCCATTGCTGCTTTAGTATAAGTCAAAATGAGCTCAAATTTTAACTGCAGCTACATGGCAAGGAGCAGTTTAACATATATTCCAGATTTTTCTGTGAAATTTTTCTTTCAGCCGATTTATACCGATTATGCAAATTAGGAATATTTTGATAAAAGATCACATTTAAATCTTCTCCTCTGAAACCGCTGAACCAAATT
The DNA here is from genome assembly GCA_963680875.1 of Bathymodiolus brooksi. NCBI lineage: Eukaryota > Metazoa > Mollusca > Bivalvia > Mytilida > Modiolidae > Bathymodiolus > Bathymodiolus brooksi. The sequence goes on from OY804590.1 coordinate 78,833,142, forward strand.
AAGCCAAACCTGGCAGGGATGGGTCCCTTTCAAATTTGTGTCTGACAGACCCGCCCTCCATTCAAGATGGCTGCTGTTACTAAAAATAGAAATTTCTTCAATTGTCCATTTCTGCTTTAGTACAAGTCAAAATGAGCTCAAATTTTAACTGCAGCTACATGGCAAGGAGTAGTTTAACATATATTCCGGATTTTTCTGTGAAATTTTTCTTTCAGCCGATTTATACCGATTATGCAAATTAGGAATATTTTGATAAAAGATCACATTTAAATCTTCTCCTCTGAAACCGCTGAACCAAATTAAAACAAATTTGGCTGGGATGGTCCTTGGGTGGGTCCCTTTCAAAATTGTGTCTGACAGCCCCCGCCCTCCATTCAAGATGGCTGCTGTTACTAAAAATAGAAATTCCTTCAATTGTCCATTGCTGCTTTAGTATAAGTCAAAATGAGCTCAAATTTTAGCTGCATCTACATGGCAATCAGTAGTTTAACATTTATTCTGGGTTTTTGTGTGAGATTTTTTCAGCCAGTTTATTCCGTTTAGGAATATTATGAGATAAAAATCACATCTAAATCTTTTGCTCTGAAATTTGAGTTGAAATGATCTTTGGGTGGCCCACTTTCAAATTATGTGCAACACCCCAACTTTAGATGTCAAATTGAAAACCAGGTGAGCGATTACAGGCTCCTGGGAGCCTCTAGTTTTAAATATTTGTCAAATATTTAATATTTTGATACTTTAATTGTCGACACTTCGTTGCTATGCAAATGACATATTGATTTATATGATTAATTTAATGAGATTTATATCAACAGTTACATTTGTTAGTTAGGAGGCACACAGGTCAATGATCGATCCCTAAGACCTATTAACATGTACATGTATATATGGAGTAGACACACCGGGAATAGAAACACTCCTGGCACTATGTATGCAATACATGAATTTAAATGAATATAATTATATAAAAAATATATTCAAGGTCTACTCAAGGTACTTATAGATAATCAAGTCAATCATATAGTAAAGCTAGTTAACCCATTAGCAGAGTATTTCTTTCATTTGTTAATATTTTTATCATTTTTACCAACTCTTTCAGTCCATTTTGATTTTCATTACTCGTTAGCCAGATAAATTTCTCAGTATCGTTTAATTTCGCTGCGTTAGGATATAATTTGAAAACACAGCCTAAATGATTTTCTCTAAAAGTTTTAAGTTTTGTACATCTCATTAAAAAGTGTATCTCATTTTCAGCTTCACAATTACATTAAGTACAAATACGTTTGTGTTCTGGCAGATACTTATGTCTACCTTTTTCAATTTCTTAATTATGAACGCCGATTCTGAATTTTGAAAATATTTCTCTCTGAGTAAGGAAGGGATTCAAAGTAGGATTAAAAATAAAATGAACTTTTAAACAGTACATGAATATTGTAACCATAAAAAATATAATAGAATATGTCAAAAATAATACAATAAAGAAATATTAATTTAATAAGAGAAATAATTATAATTATCTAACATTATGTATGTTTTCCTTTGAAATTGAAGAAAGTAGCTTGACTGATACAAGATGTTGTATCACCACACACCATGGTGATCAAAGAATGGTGCGATGTTGCACCAGATCTTTTCTGCCGAACTACTTTGTCATGACGTCATATCATTGGACTGTAGGGGAGAACATATCAATGTAAGCGACATAAACAAAGCGACTGTTTAATGATCATTCATTCATAGTATATATCACAAATTCACTGTCATATTTTCATTTCCAAGGACATAGTTTAAATATTTCCGGCAACTATACTGTCAAAATTTCTCCAAAAAGCATATTGTCGGACGATTGTACAGTGACACTGAAAGTGATCCCGAACAATAACTTGACTTTGGTGAATGAACGGCAACAAATAACGCGACGTGATATACAAAATGTAGTCCTCCTTAGAGTGTTGTACAAATTTGTTAATTTTAATTCGACCCTTGTTATTTGTTTGAAATTTGTTTTTTATTGAAATGTTTGATAACCTTCTTACATACAAGACTTTGTATAAGGTCTTGCCTGTTGTGTGAAGTAACTGCATCAACTTGTCGCTATCAAGATTCGTAGAGATACTGGTTCACAGAACAGACTCGACCTGATACAAAGACTTGTAGCAACACACTATGTATGTAATGAGTATTTATATCTATTTCAGTAATCCCTTAGAGTCAATATTATTACTCAATGACAATGTCACAACATGTGTATTAATTAAAGTGAATATTATTACTCAATGACAATGTCACAACATGTCTGTTAATTGGAGTACATGTATAAATATTGGAGTATTTTATAAGGGTATAAATATTTGTGTAAAATTTGATACCATAATCAATTGCTAGACTTGCGAGCTAGAGAAAATTACCATAAAATTACTGTTCTGGATTCAGATTGTTTATGCTGATATTTTTTGTATTTTTTTACATATTTGGATTAAGTTAATAAAATTATATATCGTAACTGGGAGTTTATCATCAATTCCATGAAGTATCACACACCGATATAAAGAACCACCCCAGTTATTGGTTGGGTGATTTCTTGCCAAAGGCAAAGTGAGCTTTTGCTATCACTTGCTGTCCGTCATCCGTTAACTTTTCACATTTTAATCTTCTTCTCTGGAACCCCTTAGCTAATGAACCAAAACTTTGTAGGAAGTATCTATGGAAGGTCCTTTATAAAGATTGCACTTTTTGTCCCGATCCGTTAACAAACATGGCCACTACAGGCAATTCTTGTTTCTGATTGGCCGATTTCTAAAATATTTTCCTCTGAAACCGCTTTACCAAATGAACCGAAACTTGGTAGGAAGCATCTATGGAAGGTCCTCTATAAAGATTGCCCATTACGTCCTGATCCATTACCAAACATGGCCACCACAGGCAATTCTTGTTTCTGATTGGTTGATTTCTTAAAAATCTTCTTCTCTGAAGCGCTTGTTCAAATGAACCGAAACTTGGTAGGAATCATCTTTGAAAGGTCCTCTATAAGGAGTGCTCATTTTGTCCCAATCTGTTGACAAACACGGCGGCGCCACAGGCAATTCTTGTTTCTGATTGGTTTATTTCTAGAAAATCTTCTCCTCTTACACCGCTTGGCCAAATGAACTGTAACTTGGTAGGAAGCATCTATAGCAGGTCCTCTATAAGGATTGCTCATTTCGTCCCAGTCCGTTAACAAACACGGTGCAACAGGCAATTCTTGTTTCTGTTTGGTTGATTTCTAGAAAATCTTCTCTCAAATCAATTGGCCAAATGAACCGAAGCTTAATAGGAAACATCTATGGAAGGTCCTTATAACGATTGATTATTTCATCCCGCTACCGCTCGAGGTAAAATATTTGGCATAAAGTGCCAACCCGTGGTAAAAACAATATAAATATATGGTTACCAGTAATTATTTCTTAAACAAACATGGCCACCACAGGCAATAGGTTGATTTCTAAAAAAATTTCTCCTCTGAAACCGCTTTCCCCAATGAACGGAAATTTGGTAGGAAGCATCCTTGGAAGGTCCTCTATGAAGATTGTTCATTTCATCGTGATTCGCTCACAAAGATGGCCACCACAGGCAATTCTTGTTTCCAATTGGTCAATTTCTAAACATCTTCCTTCTCTGAAAACGCTTTGCAAAATGAACTGAAGCTTTGTAGGATGCATCTATGGAAGGTCCTCTATAAAGATTGCTTAACACGGCCTGATCCGTTTACAACATGGTGCCATAGGCAATTCATCTTTCAGATTGGTCGATTTCTAAAAATCTTCTCTGAAACTGCTTAACCAAAATGAACAGAAACTTGGTAGGAAGCATCTATGGAAGGTCCTCTATCAAGATTGCTCATTTCGTCCCAATCCCTAAAGAAACATGGTTGCTATAGGCATGTTTCTGGTTGGTCGATTTTTTAAAAATCTTCTCTGAAACTGCTTAGCCAAATGAACCGAAACTTAGTGGGAAGCACCTATGGAAAGTTCTGCATTAAGTTTCCTCAAAGCAGAAAGAAAGGTGAGTGACATGGGCCGAGCCTCTAGTTCTATTTTAAGGGTACCGGCACATGTGATGCCCTGTTGATATAGTGGCAAATGCAGGATGCAGTATGGTTTTTGTCTGATTTTAATGATATTTCACGATGAAATTCGATAAAAATTTGTACACAGGATTGATACGCCATCCTTTATTGATGGTAAACAAGAAAGTTGGCGAGAACTACTCGCTGACCAGTAGGTTTTACAAAGTGGCAGGTTTAGATGCTAGGCTATTCAACTTGTGAGGCACCTCCCAATCTACCACCATCACGACTTCCCGGTTCTTTACTCATTCATGACGGTGCCACTAGTGGAGCAGGAACTGCAAACCCTTCCAGAGCACCTGAGTTCACCCCAATTTTTTGTGAGGTTCGTGTTACTTGATCTAGTTTTATGTGTGTTTTGTAGGTCGTTGTTTGTCCTTTTGTACTTTTTCATTTGGCCATCGTGTTGTCTGTTCTTCTTCGATTTACAGATTCTGGTTACCTCTTTATTTGGTATCTTCAAATTTTATTTTGAGACTAGTTTGTTATGACTACTTTTGTAAGAAACTCCTAGAGGTAAATGGGGGCACTGTCTGCACTTTAAAATATTTGATGTAATTTTTATGTAAATAATACCGCTAATTTATAAGATCTTCAAAACCAGCAAATATGTTCCTCCTGTACCTTTTTTTATACGCCCGTCTCGAGACGGGCCGTATTATGTGATTGGGTATGGTGGGCGGGCATCCACACAGGTTTCCGCACAATAACTTTAGTTCTGCATATCAGATCTTTACCAAACTTGGCCACATGATTCCCCTATGGAAGGGGAAGAACCCTATTTATTTTGGGGTCAAAGGTCAAGGTCACTGTTACTATAAATATAATTTTTGACAACAAGGTCGTTTCCACATGATAACTAGTTTTGTATATTGGATCTTTACCATGATTGCCCTGTGGAAGGGGAAGACCCCTATTTATTTTGGGGTCATTAGGTCAAAGGTCAATGTCACCATTACTATGAATAGAATTTTTAACCGTTTGATAATTTATAGACGCGTATTTTGTGATGCACACATTTCTTGGTTATTACGTACTGCCGGTTTCTCTGACACACTGAATGCCACAACCTGGTTTGGATTTTGTAATTAAATAAACGAGACTACTTGTCTTTCAGTATAACGTCAACAAGTAAACCAATATTTTCATGTTTTTATTAATATAGACTATACAGAATGTTACAAAATGTTACAAACAATTTATATATCTGTAAAAAAAAAATCACATTTTAATTTCAAGAACCATTCTGTACAGTCTTGGTCCTGAGCGAAAGATTCAATCGGATTCCATTTTCTGACCTCATTACAGCTGATATTTTCTTCTTTACTGTGTGATTTGAATCCAATGATAAACTGAACCTGAAAAATAAACGTTCACTGTTTATATCTCTTACTATATAACATGAAAGCTTACAGTTGACACATGCTTTATATAAAAGGAAGGCTTGTGGTAGATACTTCTTAGGAACCGACCATTTAACATGCAGGGGAGGTATGCTTTATATAAAAGGAAGGCTTGTGGTAGATACTTCTTACCATATTAAATGAAGCTCACAGCTGATACATTTTATTATATACATAAACGTATGCTTCCTATACCTAATCTATACTTTAGTAATTTTCTTAAATCAATGAATATACATACCGGGGTAATTATTGTTTTCTGGAGTAGTCAGTTACAATTCCGTCCTTTCCGACTTATCATCGTATTCTTAACAAGAGTACCACGATGGGTGACGCTAGTGGAACAGGAACTGCCTTCTCTTCCGGTGCATCCGAGTTCATGCCCAATGTTAGTGGGGTTCATGGCATCTGATTGCATGCCCAATGTTAGTGGGGTTCGTGGCATCTGAGTTCATGACTAATGTTAGTGGGGTTCGTGGCATCTGAGTGCATGCCCAATGTTAGTGGGTTCGTGGCATCTGAGTGCATGCCCAATGTTAGTGGGGTTCGTGGCATCTGAGTTCATGCCCAATGTTAGTGGGTTCGTGGCATCTGAGTGCATGCCCAATGTTAGTGGGGTTCGTGGTATCGTGAGTTCATGCCCAATGTTAGTGGGTTCGTGGTATCTGAGTTCATGGTATCTGAGTTCATGCCCAATGTTAGTGGGGTTCGTGGTATCTGAGTTCATGCCCAATGTTAGTGGGGTTCGTGGTATCTGAGTTCATGCCCAATGTTCGTGGGGTTCGTGGTATCTGAGTTCATGCCCAATGTTAGTGGGGTTCGTGGTATCTGAGTTCATGCCCAATGTTAGTGGGTTCGTGGCATCTGAGTGCATGCCCAATGTTAGTGGGGTTCGTGGTATCTGAGTTCATGCCCAATGTTAGTGGGTTCGTGGTATCTGAGTTCATGCCCAATGTTAGTGGGGTTCGTGGTATCTGAGTTCATGCCCAATGTTAGTGGGGTTCGTGGTATCTGAGTTCATGCCCAATGTTCGTGGGGTTCGTGGTATCTGAGTTCATGCCCAATGTTCGTGGGGTTCGTGGTATCTGAGTTCATGCCCAATGTTAGTGGGTTCGTGGCATCTGAGTGCATGCCCAATGTTAGTGGGGTTCGTGGTATCTGAGTTCATGCCCAATGTTAGTGTGGTTCGTGGTATCTGAGTTCATGCCCAATGTTCGTGGGGTTCGTGGTATCTGAGTTCATGCCCAATGTTCGTGGGGTTCGTGGTATCTGAGTTCATGCCCAATGTTAGTGGGGTTCGTGGTATCTGAGTTCATGCCCAATATTAGTGGGGTTAGTGGTATCTGAGTTCATGCCCAATGTTCGTGGGGTTCGTGGTATCTGAGTTCATGCCCAATATTAGTGGGGTTCGTGGTATCTGAGTTCATGCCCAATGTTAGTGGGGTTCGTGGTATCTGAGTTCATGCCCAATATTAGTGGGGTTCGTGGTATCTGAGTTCATGCCCAATGTTAGGTGGTTCGTGGTATCTGAGTTCATGCCCAATATTAGTGGGGTTCGTGGTATCTGAGTTCATGCCCAATGTTAGTGGGGTTCGTGGTATCTGAGTTCATGCCCAATGTTAGTGGGTTCGTGGTATCTGAGTTCATGCCCAATGTTAGTGGGGTTCGTGGTATCTGAGTTCATGCCCAATGTTAGTGGGGTTCGTGGTATCTGAGTTCATGCCCAATGTTAGTGGGTTCGTGGTATCTGAGTTCATGCCCAATATTAGTGGGGTTCGTGGTATCTGAGTTCATGCCCAATGTTAGTGGGGTTCGTGGTATCTGAGTTCATGCCCAATAATAGTGGGGTTCGTGGTATCTGAGTTCATGCCCAATGTTAGTGGGGTTCGTGGTATCTGAGTTCATGCCCAATGTTAGTGGGGTTCGTGGTATCTGAGTTCATGTCCAATGTTAGTGGGGTTCGTGGTATCTGAGTTCATGCCGAATGTTCGTGGGGTTCGTGTTGTGTTGTGTAATATTTAGAGTTTTGTCTACCATTGTATTTATTTTTGTACTTATATTTTAACCACTGTATTGTAGTAAGAAAAAAAGAGGGGAATATCAAATTTGGAGAGCACGACATGTTTCTAGAATAACCTTCATCAAGTACCCTCTAAGCCAAAATATTAGAAAGCCAAATAGTTTAAAAATCTTTGAGAGCAAAAAACTAGACGGTCTAAGCAGACGGGGTAGATGATACCTTTAATTCAGGGACTTATATAGTCCACTAGCAGAGGTATCGACCCAGTTAAAACGAGAGGATCTGAGAGTCTAAGGAGACGGGGTAGATGATACCTTCAGGGACTTATATAGTCCACTAGCAGAGGTATCGACCCAGATAAAACTAGAGGGTCTAAGCAGACGGGGTAGATGATACCTTCAGGGACTTATATAGTCCACTAGCAGAGGTATCGACCCAGATAAAACTAGAGGGTCTAAGCAGACTGGGTAGATGATGCCTTCAGGACTTATATAGTCCACTAGCAGAGGTATCGACCCAGATAAAACTAGAGGGTCTAAACAGACTGGGTAGTTGATATCTTCAGGGACTTATATAGTCCACTAGCAGAGGTATCGACCCAGTTAAAACTAGAGGGTCTAAGCAGACGGGGTAGATGATACCTTCAGAGACTTATATATAGTTCACTAGCAGAGGTATCGACCCAGTTAAAACTAGAGGGTCTAAACAGGCTGGTTAAATGATACCTTCAGGGACTTATATAGTCCACTAGCAGAGGTATCGACCCAGATAAAACTAGAGGGTCTAAGCAGACGGGGTAGATGATACCTTCAGGGACTTATATAGTCCACTAGCAGAGGTATCGACCCAGATAAAACTAGAGGGTCTAAGCAGACTGGATAGATGATGCCTTCAGGACTTATATAGTCCACTAGCAGAGGTATCGACCCAGATAAAACTAGAGGGTCTAAACAGACTGGGTAGTTGATATCTTCAGGGACTTATATAGTCCACTAGCAGAGGTATCGACCCAGTTACAACTAGAGGGTCTAAGCAGACGGGGTAGATGATACCTTCAGACTTATATATAGTTCACTAGCAGAGGTATCGACCCAGTTAAAACTAGAGGGTCTAAACAGGCTGGTTAAATGATATCTTCAGGGACTTATATAGTCCACTAGCAGAGGCATCGACCCAGTTAAAAGTAGACGGTCTAAACAGATTGGGTAGATGATACCTTCAGGGACTTATATAGTCCACTATCAGAGGTATCGACCCAGCTAAAACTAGAGGGTCTAAGCAGACTGGGTAGATGATACCTTCAGGGACTTATATAGTTTACTAGCAGAGGTATCGATCCAAATAAAACTAGATGATCTAAACAGACTGGGTAGATGCTACCTTCATGGACTTATATAGTCCACTAGTAGAGGTATCGACCCAGTTAAAACTAGAGGGTCTAAGCAGACTGGGTAGATGATACGTTCAGGGACTTATATAGTCCACTAGCAGAGGTATCGACCCAGTTAAGACTAGAGGGACTAAACAGACTGGGTAGATGATACCTTCAGGGACTTATATATAGTCCACTAGCAGAGGTATCAACCCAGTTAAAACTAGAGGGTCTAAACAGACTGGGTAGATGATACCTTCAGGGATTTATATAGTCCACTAGCAGATATATCAACCCAGTTAAAACTAGAGGGTCTAAACAGATTGGGTAGATGATACCTTCAGAGACTTATATAGTTCACTAGCAGAGGTATCGATCCAGCTAAAACTAGAGGGTCTAAACAGACTGGGTAGATGATACCTTCAGAGACTTATGTAGTCCACTAGCAGAGGTATCGACCCAGTTAAACCTAGAGGGTCTACGTTTACTGGGTAGATAATACCTTCGTGGTCTTATATAGTCCACTAGCAGAGGTATCGACCCAGCTAAAACTAGAGGGTCTAAGCAGACTGGGTAGATGATACCTTCAGGGACTTATATAGTCCACTAGCGGAGGTATCGACCCAGCTAAAACTAGAGGGTCTAAGCAGACTGAGTAGATGATACCTTCAGGGACTTATATAGTCCACTAGCAGAGGTATCAACCCAGTTAAAAATAGAAGGTCTAAACAGATTGGGTAGATGATACCTTCAGGGACTTGTATAGTCCACTAGCAGAATTGTCGACCCAGTTAAAACTAGAGGGTCTGAGGGTCTAAGCAGACTGGGTAGATGCTACCTTCAGTGACTTATATAATCCACTAGCAGAGGTATCGACCCAGTTAAGACTAGAGGGACTAAACAGACTTGGTAGATGATACCTTCAGGGACTTATATAGTCCACTAGCAGAGGTATCGATCCAGATAAAACTAGATGGTCTAAGCAGACTGGGTAGATGATACCTTCAGGGACTTATATAGTCCACTAGCAGAGGTATCGATCCAATTAAAACTAGATGATCTAAACAGACTGGGTAGATGCTACCTTCATGGACTTATATAGTCCACTAGCAGAGGTATCAACCCAGTTAAAACTAGAGGGTCTAATCAGACTGGATAGATGATACCTTCAGGGATTTATAGTCCACTAGCAGAGGTATCGACCCAGTTAAAACTAGAGGGTTTAAGCAGACTGGGTAGATGATACCTTCAGGGACTTATATAGTCCACTAGCAGAGGTATCGATCCAATTAAAACTAGATGATCTAAACAGACTGGGTAGATGCTACCTTCATGGACTTATATAGTCCACTAGCAGAGGTATCAACCCAGTTAAAACTAGAGGGTCTAATCAGACTGGATAGATGATACCTTCAGGGATTTATAGTCCACTAGCAGAGATATCAACCCAGTTAAAACTAGTAGGTCTAAACAGATTGGGTAGATGATACCTTCAGAGGCTTATATAGTTCACTAGTAGAGGTATCGATCCAGCTAAAACTAGAGGGTCTAACCAGACTGGGTAAATGATACCTTCAGGGATTTATATAGTCCACTAGCAGAGGTATCGATCCAGCTAAAACTAGAGGGTCTAAGCAGACTGGGTAGATGATACCTTCAGAGACTTATATAGTCCACTAGCAGAGGTATCGACCCAGCTAAAACTAGAGGGTTTAAGCAGACTGGGTAGATGATACCTTCAGAGACTTATATAGTCCACTAGCAGAGGTATCGACCCAGCTAAAACTAGAGGGTCTAAGCAGACTGGGTAGATGATACCTTCAGAGACTTATATAGTTCACTAGTAGAGGTATCGATCCAGCTAAAACTAGAGGGTCTAACCAGACTGGGTAAATGATACCTTCAGGGATTTATATAGTCCACTAGCAGAGGTATCGATCCAGCTAAAACTAGAGGGTCTAAGCAGACTGGGTAGATGATACCTTCAGAGACTTATATAGTCCACTAGCAGAGGTATCGACCCAGCTAAAACTAGAGGGTCTAAGCAGACTGGGTAGATGATACCTTCAGGGACTTATATAGTCCACTAGCAGAGGTATCGACCCAGTTAAGACTAGAGGGACTAAAGAGACTGGGTAGATGATACCTTCAGGGACTTATATATAGTCCACTAGCAGAGGTATCAACCCAGTTAAAACTAGAGGGTCTAAACAGACTGGGTAGATGATACCTTCAGGGATTTATATAGTCCACTAGCAGATATATCAACCCAGTTAAAACTAGAGGGTCTAAACAGATTGGGTAGATGATACCTTCAGGGGCTTATATAGTTCAGTAGCAGAGGTATCGATCCAGCTAAAACTAGAGGGTCTAAACAGACGGGGTAGATGATACCTTCAGAGACTTATGTAGTCCACTAGCAGAGGTATCGACCCAGTTAAACCTAGAGGGTCTACGTTTACTGGGTAGATAATACCTTCGTGGTCTTATATAGTCCACTAGCAGAGGTATCGACCCAGCTAAAACTAGAGGGTCTAAGCAGACTGGGTAGATGATACCCTCAGGAACTTATATAGTCCACTAGCAGAGGTATCAACCCAGTTAAAAATAGAAGGTCTAAACAGATTGGGTAGATGATACCTTCAGGGACTTGTATAGTCCACTAGCAGAAGTGTCGACCCAGTTAAAACTAGAGGGTCTGAGGGTCTAAGCAGACTGGGTAGATGCTACCTTCAGTGACTATATAATCCACTAGCAGAGGTATCGACCCAGTTAAGACTAGAGGGACTAAACAGACTGGGTAGATGATACCTTCAGGGACTTATATAGTCCACTAGCAGAGGTATCAATCCAGTTAAAACTAGATGATCTAAGCAGACTGGGTAGATGATACCTTCAGGGACTTATATAGTCCACTAGCAGAGGTATCTATCCAGTTAAAACTAGATGATCTAAACAGACTGGGTAGATGATACCTTCGGGATATAGTTCACTAGCAGAACTATAAAGGTCTAAACAGCAGTGATAGTAATAAAATCAGGAATATCAAATTTAGTGCACACGACACATTTCTGGAATAATCTTCGTATTACGGCTTCTGATTACTCCTTTGGTATTTTCAAACTTTTCTTATTAGAATTCTACATTGTTGTTGTTTTGGCGGTTGATAATGTCTTCTATAGATTTAATACTCACTTTTGTAAAATTCTAGCAATGACCACCTTTTCCTCGTTCAATGCAAAATGCTGACCTATGCAATTCCTAATTAAAAAAAAAAACAAAGCATGAAAACATAGAAACAATATAAAATCACAGAAAATCGGAATAACAAAATACATAGGTACAACAAGTCAAGGCTTACCACTGTATGGTGATACAAACATAGATATCAAATTTAGTGGGTACGACCATTGCCGAATTTACCTGTAGGCACGATAGGCTGAAACCAAGATCTGTATTATTTTTAACACTGTTATTGGACTTTCACACTTATTCTGTCATAGCGTAATATACTTTCTAAGCAACAATTCAGTAATTTTCCTTACACAGTTGCACTCCATTTCACAACATTGCAGAATATTAAACACTCTTCCATCTTCCTCCAGTCGTGAAGGTGGGGAATTGGGAGAGGCCTCACAAATGGATTAGCCTAGGCCCTCTCTTTATCTAAATCCGGCACTGGGTATGACACGTTTCTAGAATAGCATTCATCAGGTGATGCTCAAAATCAAAAGTTTGGAAAGCCAAATAATGTAAAAGTGTTTGGTGAATAATGCAGTTTGTACCTTTTTGGTAAAAATAGATTGATAAATGTATTGTCAGTTTCTTATCACATGTCTAACACAACTGCAGAGTTGGCAAAATTATCGGAATTGAGCGGCAGAATAACGGTCAGTACGATTAATTAATGATTAGTGTCTGTCCCAATGTCCGTTCGAAAATTTGCCACCTGGGTCCGATGATACGAATGACAAACCGGTCCGCAACTTAAAATTACTTTATTTGCTTTCTGGTTCCCCGTATATGAATCTGTCAACGACGCTTCCAATAAAAACCAGTCGATATAATTCTCGGTGTTTTTCGTATCAATAATACAGAGTTTCAGAATGGATCCGAATGATTTAAAATAACATGGCTGCGTCTTGGCCCATACAATTTACGAAGGGCTCAAGGTCAGGAGTTAAAAGGTATCAACAGTCTACAGAATAAGACACTATTCAGTTCTGTATAGAAAACAAAATTTAACAGGTTATACAATATTACAAAAAAAATGGTGGGACAGACACAAAGGCCATGGGTCAGAAAAAAACCCAGTTCCTGTCTGACCCAATGTCAGACAGAAAAAAACAGTTTTCGCTAAGTCTGCAACTGACATAGGTTCGGTCACTGGTATCACATGTCTAACAACTGACATAGGTTCGGTCACGGGTATCACATGTCTAACAACTGACATAGGTTCGGTCACTGGTATCACATGTCTAACAACTGACATAGGTTCGGTCACTGGTATCACATGTCTAACAACTGACATAGGTTCGGTCACTGGTATCACATGTCTAACAACTGACGTAGGTTCGGTCACTGGTATCACATGTCTAACAACTGACGTAGGTTCGGCCACTGGTATCACATGTCTAACAACTGACATAGGTTCGGTCACTGGTATCACATGTCTAACAACTGACATAGGTTCGATCACTGGTATCACATGTCTAACAACTGACATAGGTTCGGTCACTGGTATCACATGTCTAACAACTGACGTAGGTTCGGTCACTGGTATCACATGTCTAACAACTGACGTAGGTTCGGCCACTGGTATCACATGTCTAACAACTGACATAGGTTCGGTCACTGGTATCACATGTCTAACAACTGACATAGGTTCGGTCACTGGTATCACATGTCTAACAACTGACATAGGTTCGGTCACTGGTATCACATGTCTAACAACTAACATAGGTTCGGTCACTGGTATCCACTAGGTTCGGTCACTGGTATCACATGTCTAACAACTGACATAGGTTCGGCCACTGGTATCACATGTTTAACAACTAGCATAGGTTCGGCAACTGGTATCACATGTTTAACAACTGACATAGGTTCGGCCACTGGTATCACATGTCTAACAACTGACATAGGTTCGGTCACTGGTATCACATGTCTAACAACTGACATAGGTTCGATCACTGGTATCACATGTCTAACAACTGACATAGGTTCGGTCACTGGTATCACATGTCTAACAACTGACGTAGGTTCGGTCACTGGTATCACATGTCTAACAACTGACGTAGGTTCGGCCACTGGTATCACATGTCTAACAACTGACATAGGTTCGGTCACTGGTATCACATGTCTAACAACTGACATAGGTTCGGTCACTGGTATCACATGTCTAACAACTGACATAGGTTCGGTCACTGGTATCACATGTCTAACAACTAACATAGGTTCGGTCACTGGTATCCACTAGGTTCGGTCACTGGTATCACATGTCTAACAACTGACATAGGTTCGGCCACTGGTATCACATGTTTAACAACTGACATAGGTTCGGCAACTGGTATCACATGTTTAACAACTGACATAGGTTCGATAACCGGTATCCACTTCAAGTATTAATATAAATAAATTCTGGAATAACCTTGATCAGAATGAAATATTATTGAAAGTGGTGTTAAACACCATAAATGGTCAGATTTTCTTATTCTGGGATTTTATTTTTAAGTTCGGTTCATACATAGTTTTTTGTGTTGTCTTATTGTGTGTATCTACGTTCTGTGTTCCGTGTTGTGGTGTCTGTTGAGATTTCCGCATGGAGGCGATGTTCAGTTCGTCTTTGTCTACAGTTGTTTGTAGGAGGGTCCTTCTCTTGATTGAGTTGTTTGTGTTTCTTTGTCTACAGTTGTTTGTAGGAGGGTCCTTTTCTTGATTGGGTTGTTTGTGTTTCCTTGTCTGCAGTTGTTTGTAGGAGGGTCCTTCTCTTGATTGGGTTGTTTGTGTTTCCTTGTCTGCAGTTGTTTGTAGGAGGGTCCTTCTCTTGATTGGGTTGTTTGTGTTTCTTTGTCTACAGTTGTTTGTAGGAGGGTCCTTCTCTTGATTGAGTTGTTTGTGTTTCTTTGCCTACAGTTGTTTGTAGGAGGGTCCTTCTCTTGATTGGGTTGTTTGTGTTTCCTTGTCTGCAGTTGTTTGTAGGAGGGTCCTTCTCTTGATTGGGTTGTTTGTGTTTCTTTGCCTACAGTTGTTTGTAGGAGGGTCCTTCTCTTGATTGGGTTGTTTGTGTTTCCTTGTCTGCAGTTGTTTGTAGGAGGGTCCTTCTCTTGATTGGGTTGTTTGTGTTTCCTTGTCTGCAGTTGTTTGTAGGAGGGTCCTTCTCTTGATTGGGTTGTTTGTGTTTCTTTGTCTACAGTAGTTTGTAGGAGGGTCCTTCTCTTGATTGAGTTGTTTGTGTTTCTTTGCCTACAGTTGTTTGTAGGAGGGTCCTTCTCTTGATTGGGTTGTTTGTGTTTCCTTGTCTGCAGTTGTTTGTAGGAGGGTCCTTCTCTTGATTGAGTTGTTTGTGTTTCTTTGCCTACAGTTGTTTGTAGGAGGGTCCTTCTCTTGATTGGGTTGTTTGTGTTTCCTTGTCTGCAGTTGTTTGTAGGAGGGTCCTTCTCTTGATTGGGTTGTTTGTGTTTCCTTGTCTGCAGTTGTTTGTAGGAGGGTCCTTCTCTTGATTGGGTTGTTTGTGTTTCTTTGTCTACAGTTGTTTGTAGGAGGGTCCTTCTCTTGATTGGGTTGTTTGTGTTTCTTTGTCTACAGTTGTTTGTAGGAGGGTCCTTCTCTTGATTGGGTTGTTTGTGTTTCTTTGTCTACAGTTGTTTATAGGAGGGTCCTTCTCTTGATTGGGTTGTTTGTGTTTCTTTGTCTACAGTTGTTTGTAGGAAGGTCCTTCTCTTGATTGGGTTGTTTGTGTTTCTTTGTCTACAGTTGTTTGTAGGAGGGTCCTTCTCTTGATTGGGTTGTTTGTGTTTCTTTGTCTACAGTTGTTTGTAGGAGGGTCCTTCTCTTGATTGGGTTGTTTGTGTTTCTTTGTCTACAGTTGTTTGTAGGAAGGTCCTTCTCTTGATTGGGTTGTTTGTGTTTCTTTGTCTACAGTTGTTTGTAGGAGGGTCCTTCTCTTGATTGAGTTGTTTGTGTTTCTTTGCCTACAGTTGTTTGTAGGAGGGTCCTTCTCTTGATTGGGTTGTTTGTGTTTCTTTGTCTACAGTTGTTTGTAGGAGGGTCCTTCTCTTGATTGAGTTGTTTGTGTTTCTTTGCCTACAGTTGTTTGTAGGAGGGTCCTTCTCTTGATTGGGTTGTTTGTGTTTCTTTGCCTACAGTTGTTTGTAGGGGGGGTCCTTCTCTTGATTGGGTTGTTTGTGTTTCTTTGCCTATAGTGGTGTCCAACACATATTGTGTTGTGTTTTTGTTTTGTTTTTTCTTCGTCTTGTGTACCCAGTTTCTCTGGATTGTCAATTGTTGATTGCCCCTTCAGTGTTCTCTAACGTTTATAAAATATATGGAATGCCATTGATGAAGTTAAATTCCATACCAATTTTCTGTTAATCCAGAGAATATATATAATACTATTATACAGTGAAGAGATTTTATTTTAACTTCGGTTTATACATATGTACAGTATTCTGTTTTATTCAGGGTTCGGTTTGGACATATATATAAAGAGTTTGAAGATACCAAAGGTGCAATCAGACAAATGGACGGAATAATTATTATAGAAAGCTTCATTGAGACGGTAACCTACTAACATTGTCAATTTGGCCTTTCTCATTGAAAACATATTTACCTTGGTCCTGCAGAAAAGGGAACAAAGGCAAATTAATCTTTCTGTTGAAGGTTTTCAGGTAAGAATCTGTCTGGTCTGTATTCCATGGGGTCTTCCCACACATGTGGGTTGTGATGTAGATTATACAGATGGACAGTAAAACGAGTTCCGATAGGAAATTTAATGCCTTCTATTTCAACTTCCTTCGTAATTTGTCTCATAATGAACGGAACAGGAGAATGAAGTCTTAATGCTTCTTTTAAGCAGCACCCTAAATACTCCATCTTTGAGAGGTCTTCCCTGAAGTAGAGAGTTAAATATATTATAATTAACACTAAATACTCCATCTTTGAGAGGTCATCCCTGAAGTAGAGAATTAAATATATTATAATTAACACAACATACTCCATCTTTGAGAGGCCTTCCCTGAAGTAGAGAATTAAATATATTATGATTAACACTAAATACTCCATCTTTGAGAGGTCTTCCCTGAAGTAGAGAGTTAAATATATTATGATTAACACTAAATACTCCATCTTTGAGAGGTCTTCCCTGAAGTAGAGAGTTAAATATATTATAATTAACACTAAATACTCCATCTTTGACAGGTCTTCCCTGAAGTAGAGAGTTAAATATATTATAATTAACACTAAATACTCCATCTTTGAGAGGTCTTCCCTGAAGTAGAGAATGAAATATATTATAATTAACACAAAATACTCCATCTTTGAGAGGTCTTCCCTGAAGTAGAGAATTAAATATATTATAATTAACACTAAATACTCCATCTTTGAGAGGTCTTCCCTGAAGTAGAGAGTTAAATATATTATAATTAACACTAAATACTCCATCTTTGACAGGCCTTCCCTGAAGTAGAGAGTTAAATATATTATAATTAACACTAAATACTCCATCTTTGAAAGGTCTTCCCTGAAGTAGAGAATTAGATATATTATAATTAACACAAAATACTCCATCTTTGAGAGGTCTTCCCTGAAGTAGAGAATTAAATATATTATAATTAACACTAAATACTCCATCTTTGAGAGGTCTTCCCTGAAGTAGAGAGTTAAATATATTATAATTAACACTAAATACTCCATCTTTGAGAGGTCTTCCTTTAAGTAGAGAGTTAAATATATTATAATTAACACTAAATACTCCATCTTTGAGAGGTCTTCCCTGAATTAGAGAGTTAAATATATTATAATTAACACAAAATACTCCATCTTTGAGAGGTCTTCCCTGAAGTAGAGAGTTAAATATATTATAATTAACACTAAATACTCCATCTTTGAGAGGTCTTCCCTGAAGTAGAGAGTTAAATATATTATAATTAACACAAAATACTCCATCTTTGAGAGGTCTTCCCTGAAGTAGAGAGTTAAATATATTATAATTAACACTAAATACTCCATCTTTGAGAGGTCTTCCCTGAAGTAGAGAGTTAAATATATTATAATTAACACAAAATACTCCATCTTTGAGAGGTCTTCCCTGAAGTAGAGAGTTGAATATATTATAATTAACACAAAATACTCCATCTTTGAGAGGTCTTCCCTGAAGTAGAGAGTTAAATATATTATAATTAACACTAAATACTCCATCTTTGACAGGTCTTCCCTGAAGTAGAGAGTTAAATATATTATAATTAACACTAAATACTCCATCTTTGAGAGGTCTTCCCTGAAGTAGAGAGTTAAATATATTATAATTAACACAAAATACTCCATCTTTGAGAGGTCTTCCCTGAAGTAGAGAGTTGAATATATTATAATTAGCACAAAATACTCCATCTTTGAGAGGTCTTCCCTGAAGTAGAGAGTTAAATATATTATAATTAACACTAAATACTCCATCTTTGACAGGTCTTCCCTGAAGTAGAGAGTTAAATACATTATAATTAACACTAAATACTCCATCTTTGAGAGGTCTTCCCTGAAGTAGAGAATTAAATATATTATAATTAACACAAAATACTCCATCTTTGAGAGGTCTTCCCTGAAGTAGAGAATTAAATATATTATAATTAACACTAAATACTCCATCTTTGAGAGGTCTTCCCTGAAGTAGAGAGTTAAATATATTATAATTAACACTAAATACTCCATCTTTGAGAGGTCTTCCCTGAAGTAGAGAGTTAAATATATTATAATTAACACTAAATACTCCATCTTTGAGAGGTCTTCCCTGAAGTAGAGAGTTAAATATATTATAATTAACACAAAATACTCCATCTTTGAGAGGTCTTCCCTGAAGTAGAGAGTTAAATATATTATAATTAACACAAAATACTCCATCTTTGAGAGGTCTTCCCTGAAGTAGAGAGTTGAATATATTATAATTAACACTAAATACTCCATCTTTGAGAGGTCTTCCCTGAAGTAGAGAGTTAAATATATTATAATTAACACTAAATACTCCATCTTTGAGAGGTCTTCCATGAAGTAGAGAGTTAAATATATTATAATTAACACAAAATACTCCATCTTTGAGAGGTCTTCCCTGAAGTAGAGAGTTAAATATATTATAATTAACACAAAATACTCCATCTTTGAGAGGTCTTCCTTGAAGTAGAGAGATAAATATATTATAATTAACACAAAATACTCCATCTTTAAGAGGTCTTCCCTGAAGTAGAGTTAAATATATCATGATTAAGACAAAATTATTCAATTCAATTTTTTTTTAAATAAATTGTTGTCAACATTAACAGTACATGTATTTAAGATATAGTGTGGCGTGAACAAATTAATTTGCTATAAATAACTTGACTAGTGTAACAGGAACTACTCACCCTTCCAGAGCACTTGAGTTCACCCTCAGTTTTCAGTGTGGTTCGTGTTACTCCATTTTTAGTTTTATGTGTATGTTTTGTAACATATCTACATGCCGACTGTTAAATCAGTAAGCTAGCACTACAAAAGCCAACTCTTTAGTTTTATGTGTATGTTTTGTAACATATCTACATGCCGACTGTTAATTCAGTAAGCTAGCACTACAAAAACCAACTCGTTGTGTTGGTCTATTTAATCCCAAGCACCGTCGTGATCTCATTAAAAAGTAACTGGTTCTCGCCATGATACAAAAGGTGAATAATGAGGTTCTCACTTGTCGGTAAACAACAACCAATCACAAACATTTAATACATTACTATCCCCTCGCCAACGAAGTTGCGAAGGGATGTAACGCTACCGTCCGTCCTTCCTTCCGTCCGTCCGTTCTTCCGTGACATCCTTGTGAACACTCTAGAATCAACATCCTTCAAAATATATGACTTCAATGTTGCCATTATAAATTGTCCACACATTGATAGTGATATACCAACCGCTCCCGTGAATGAAGTGTATATTTCACAACTCCGACGTTGCGTTGAATGATTTTTTTTGTGTGTTTTAGTGCCATTTTCAGCAATATTTCAGCTATATCATGGCGATCAGCTTTAGTGGTGGAGGAAGCCGAAGTACCCGGAGAGAACGACCCTGAGCAAGCAACTGGCAAACTTTATCACTTGCGGCTGCGAGTCGAGTGCACCTTTTTGTAATTTGCAAAGCTGGGCGCGAACCCACGTCATATTGGTGATAGGCTTGTGTGAGTGAGCTGTTAGATCCAACGACCTAACAGGTAAAATTATCACTTGCGGCTGTAATTCGAGTGCACCCTTTTTGTAATTTACAAAGCTGGGCGCTAACCCACGCCGTATTGGTGATAGGTACTTGTATGAACTGTTAGATTCAACTCCCTAACTCATTGAACCACCCAGGCCCTCTTACGCTACGCTCAAGCTTGTAGTTTGTATTCAAACATTTTACAACGTCACCGTTTTCTGAGTACTAAACTTAAGTCACGAATTTTTAAAGAATCACCTCATCTTATATTTCCAAAGGTGTTTCGGAAGAAAACAACGTTAACATCTTGTTAGAAAATAACCGGTACAGATGATGAGAGATGATATTGACAATTAGATTTTGTGTTGGTCGTCATTTGACTCACGTGTACATAACTGTATCATTTCACTAAGAGTGGAGATTTTGATAACTGTATCATTTCACTAAGAGTGGAGATTTTGGCCAATAAAACTAGTTTAACCCTCACTGTTTTATTGAAGTGCCTGTACCATGCCAAAAGAGTGAGCGGTCGTGTGTTTTGAAATGTTCTGATGGTATAGTAATTTTTTTATTTTCATTTTATCTATACTGCTTAAACATACATATTGCAACAAAAAAACCTCAATGATGCTACACAAACGTTCTTGTTGGAGTTAGGGTTATGGTGTTTAACGCCACTTTCAACACTATTTTCAGTGGTGGTCAGCTTTATAGGTGGAGGAAACCGACATAAGTCACAGACAAACATTATCACATAATGTTGTATCGAGTACACATCGCCATGAGCGGGATTTGAACTCACAACTTTAGTGGTGATAGGCGCTGATTGCACAGTTAGTCTTAAATTCAACTACCATACAATAATGATGATCACGACCACCATGCCCCCCATGTTCTTGTAATCTAGAACCTTTCTCTAGTCTGATTGCCCCTTTGATATCTTCAAACTCTTCCCTCTAGTCTCGATTCACCATTTTGTATTGAAGTATTCAAGTAATCAAGATAAAACACATACCAATCGAAATAATCTGTATTGCTATCACCAATAATTCTGTCTAATTCTTCTTGTGCCTTAGCCTGATATTCAGGATGTTGCGCCAGAGAATACAATGCCCACGATATCCCGCTTGACGTCGTATCATGCCCTGTGATTCAGAACGTGAAGAGAAACAATGAAGGCTAAATAATTTAATAGTGAGGGTCAGCGTTAGGGTTATGGTTATTGTGTTTAACGCCACTTTCAACAATATTTCAGTAATATCGTGGCGGTCAGTTTTATTGGTGGAGAAAAGCGCAGTACCTGTAGAAAACCATCGACCTGCCGCAAGTCTCTGACAAACTTTATCACATAATGTTGTATCGACTACACCTCGCCAGGAGCGGAATTCGAACTCACAACTTCAGTGGTGCTAGACACTGATGCATAGGTAGTTGTAAATCCAATTACCATACGATCACACCAACGATGGCCCCTTAATATTAAGGTAAAGTATATTTAAATGAATGTCTGAACAGTAGATTTATTATCAAGACGAATACATAATACCATTACTTTATATTGTAGATGGGTAATGCAATTATCAGCAACCATGAGTCAATTTGATTGGTGGAGGGAGATCGGGCTCTCTAGAGAAAACTTCCGACCATTCGTAAGTGTCTGACAAACAGTATCATATAAACTTGTATAGAAAGCCTATACATGCTGTTATAGTGACAACCGGAACCTTTTAACCGTAATGGAAGAGGGGGTCTGACGCCGTAAGATATGATTCAACCCACCATTTCGTTGGAAATGCCTATGCCAAGTCAGGGTCATTGCGGTTTTCCCAGTTTTCCGGTTGTTGACTGATTTTGTCTGTTTGCATACTTATGAGTTTTGCCTTTCCCTTTGGAAGATTGCTCGGTGTTCGGTAATTTTGTTATTACCCTTATGTATTTATGCCACAAGCACAAGATGTTCGCTGAGATAATTCAAAGTAGGTTTAGGACTATTGTCACCCTAAAACAGTCAATAATTGTTAAATAGCCCTTAATATAATTTGGTAAAGCCAGAAATTAAATATGAGTAATCCGATTTTCAAAATAAAATGGTATACTCAATTAAAATATGCTCTATCCACATTGATTATGTGAGGCTCTCGTAATGTTTTACCTGATTTTACTTTACAGGAGGAACAAAAAGAACCATTTAGTAATTATTTCTAATTAACTGGACAGACCTTCAAATAAAAATGTATCAGCTTCATTCCTTATTTCTAGTGGAGTCAAACCAACGCCATGTTCATCTCTTGCCGACAAAAGAATATCCAAGAAATCTAGGTATCTCTTTCTTTCTGTACCTTCCTTTTCTTTCGTCTTCTGTAAATAAAAAGATAAAACATGACGTACGCATTAAAAGATATATCTAATTTAGTGCGCACGACCCACTTCATCAGAGTTAGGTATACACTCATTAATAGGAGAGACAAATAATCAAAGAATATAAAAGTCAAACAACCACTTCATCAGAGTAGGTATACACTCATTAATAGGAGAGCCAAATAATCAAAGAATATAAAAGTCAAACAACCACTTCATCAGAGTAGGTATACACTCATTAATAGGAGAGCCAAATAATCAAAGAATATAAAAGTCAAACAACCACTTCATCAGAGTAGGTATACACTCATTAATAGGAGAGCCAAATAATCAAAGAATATAAAAGTCAAACAACCACTTCATCAGAGTAGGTATACACTCATTAATAGGAGAACCAAATAATCAAAGAATATAAAAGTCAAACAACCACTTCATCAGAGTAGGTATACACTCATTAATAGGAGAGACAAATAATCAAAGAATATAAAAGTCAAACAACCACTTCATCAGAGTAGGTATACACTCATTAATAGGAGAGCCAAATAATCAAAGAATATAAAAGTCAAACAACCACTTCATCAGAGTAGGTATACACTCATTAATAGGAGAGACAAATAATCAAAGAATATAAAAGTCAAACAACCACTTCATCAGAGTAGGTATACACTCATTAATAGGAGAGCCAAATAATCAAAGAATATAAAAGTCAAACAACCACTTCATCAGAGTAGGTATACACTCATTAATAGGAGAGCCAAATAATCAAAGAATATAAAAGTCAAACAACCACTTCATCAGAGTAGGTATACACTCATTAATAGGAGAGACAAATAATCAAAGAATATAAAAGTCAAACAACCACTTCATCAGAGTAGGTATACACTCATTAATAGGAGAGCCAAATAATCAAAGAATATAAAAGTCAAACAACCACTTCATCAGAGTTAGGTATACACTCATTAATAGGAGAGCCAAATAATCAAAGAATATAAAAGTCAAACAACCACTTCATCAGAGTAGGTATACACTCATTAATAGGAGAGCCAAATAATCAAAGAATATAAAAGTCAAACAACCACTTCATCAGAGTTGGTATACACTCATTAATAGGAGAGACAAATAATCAAAGAATATAAAAGTCAAACAACCACTTCATCAGAGTAGGTATACACTCATTAATAGGAGAGCCAAATAATCAAAGAATATAAAAGTCAAACAACCACTTCATCAGAGTAGGTATACACTCATTAATAGGAGAGCCAAATAATCAAAGAATATAAAAGTCAAACAACCACTTCATCAGAGTAGGTATACACTCATTAATAGGAGAGCCAAATAATCAAAGAATATAAAAGTCAAACAACCACTTCATCAGAGTAGGTATACACTCATTAATAGGAGAGCCAAATAATCAAAGAATATAAAAGTCAAACAACCACTTCATCAGAGTAGGTATACACTCATTAATAGGAGAGCCAAATAATCAAAGAATATAAAAGTCAAACAACCACTTCATCAGAGTTAGGTATACACTCATTAATAGGAGAGCCAAATAATCAAAGAATATAAAAGTCAAACAACCACTTCATCAGAGTTAGGTATACACTCATTAATAGGAGAGCCAAATAATCAAAGAATATAAAAGTCAAACAACCACTTCATCAGAGTAGGTATACACTCATTAATAGGAGAGCCAAATAATCAAAGAATATAAAAGTCAAACAACCACTTCATCAGAGTTGGTATACACTCATTAATAGGAGAGACAAATAATCAAAGAATATAAAAGTCAAACAACCACTTCATCAGAGTAGGTATACACTCATTAATAGGAGAGCCAAATAATCAAAGAATATAAAAGTCAAACAACCACTTCATCAGAGTAGGTATACACTCATTAATAGGAGAGCCAAATAATCAAAGAATATAAAAGTCAAACAACCACTTCATCAGAGTAGGTATACACTCATTAATAGGAGAGCCAAATAATCAAAGAATATAAAAGTCAAACAACCACTTCATCAGAGTAGGTATACACTCATTAATAGGAGAGCCAAATAATCAAAGAATATAAAAGTCAAACAACCACTTCATCAGAGTAGGTATACACTCATTAATAGGAGAGCCAAATAATCAAAGAATATAAAAGTCAAACAACCACTTCATCAGAGTTAGGTATACACTCATTAATAGGAGAGCCAAATAATCAGAGAATATAAAAGTCAAACAACCACTTCATCAGAGTTAGGTATACACTCATTAATAGGAGAGCCAAATAATCAAAGAATATAAAAGTCAAACAACCACTTCATCAGAGTAGGTATACACTCATTAATTGGAGAGCCAAATAATCAAAGAATATAAAAGTCAAACAACCACTTCATCAGAGTAGGTATACACTCATTAATAGGAGAGCCAAATAATCAAAGAATATAAAAGTCAAACAACCACTTCATCAGAGTAGGTATACACTCATTAATAGGAGAGCCAAATAATCAAAGAATATAAAAGTCAAACAACCACTTCATCAGAGTAGGTATACACTCATTAATAGGAGAGACAAATAATCAAAGAATATAAAAGTCAAACAACCACTTCATCAGAGTAGGTATACACTCATTAATAGGAGAGCCAAATAATCAAAGAATATAAAAGTCAAACAACCACTTCATCAGAGTAGGTATACACTCATTAATAGGAGAGCCAAATAATCAAAGAATATAAAAGTCAAACAACCACTTCATCAGAGTAGGTATACACTCATTAATAGGAGAGCCAAATAATCAAAGAATATAAAAGTCAAACAACCACTTCATCAGAGTAGGTATACACTCATTAATAGGAGAGCCAAATAATCAAAGAATACAAAAGTCAAACAACCACTTCATCAGAGTAGGTATACACTCATTAATTGGAGAGACAAATAATCAAAGAATACAAAAGTCAAACAACCACTTCATCAGAGTAGGTATACACTCATTAATTGGAGAGCCAAATAATCAAAGAATACAAAAGTCAAACAACCACTTCATCAGAGTAGGTATACACTCATTAATTGGAGAGCCAAATAATCAAAGAATATAAAAGTCAAACAACCACTTCATCAGAGTTAGGTATACACTCATTAATAGGAGAGCCAAATAATCAAAGAATATAAAAGTCAAACAACCACTTCATCAGAGTAGGTATACACTCATTAATAGGAGAGCCAAATAATCAAAGAATATAAAAGTCAAACAACCACTTCATCAGAGTAGGTATACACTCATTAATAGGAGAGCCAAATAATCAAAGAATATAAAAGTCAAACAACCACTTCATCAGAGTAGGTATACGCTCATTAATAGGAGAGCCAAATAATCAAAGAATACAAAAGTCAAACAACCACTTCATCAGAGTAGGTATACACTCATTAATTGGAGAGCCAAATAATCAAAGAATATAAAAGTCAAACAACCACTTCATCAGAGTAGGTATACACTCATTAATAGGAGAGCCAAATAATCAAAGAATATAAAAGTCAAACAACCACTTCATCAGAGTAGGTATACGCTCATTAATAGGAGAGCCAAATAATCAAAGAATACAAAAGTCAAACAACCACTTCATCAGAGTAGGTATACACTCATTAATTGGAGAGCCAAATAATCAAAGAATATAAAAGTCAAACAACCACTTCATCAGAGTAGGTATACACTCATTAATAGGAGAGCCAAATAATCAAAGAATATAAAAGTCAAACAACCACTTCATCAGAGTAGGTATACGCTCATTAATAGGAGAGCCAAATAATCAAAGAATACAAAAGTCAAACAACCACTTCATCAGAGTAGGTATACACTCATTAATTGGAGAGCCAAATAATCAAAGAATATAAAAGTCAAACAACCACTTCATCAGAGTAGGTATACACTCATTAATAGGAGAGCCAAATAATCAAAGAATATAAAAGTCAAACAACCACTTCATCAGAGTAGGTATACGCTCATTAATTGGAGAGCCAAATAATCAAAGAATACAAAAGTCAAACAACCACTTCATCAGAGTAGGTATACACTCATTAATTGGAGAGCCAAATAATCAAAGAATATAAAAGTCAAACAACCACTTCATCAGAGTAGGTATACACTCATTAATAGGAGAGCCAAATAATCAAAGAATATAAAAGTCAAACAACCACTTCATCAGAGTAGGTATACACTCATTAATAGGAGAGCCAAATAATCAAAGAATATAAAAGTCAAACAACCACTTCATCAGAGTAGGTATACGCTCATTAATAGGAGAGCCAAATAATCAAAGAATACAAAAGTCAAACAACCACTTCATCAGAGTAGGTATACACTCATTAATTGGAGAGCCAAATAATCAAAGAATATAAAAGTCAAACAACCACTTCATCAGAGTAGGTATACACTCATTAATAGGAGAGCCAAATAATCAAAGAATATAAAAGTCAAACAACCACTTCATCAGAGTAGGTATACGCTCATTAATTGGAGAGCCAAATAATCAAAGAATATAAAAGTCAAACAACCACTTCATCAGAGTAGGTATACACTCATTAATAGGAGAGTCAAATAATCAAAGAATATAAAAGTCAAACAACCACTTCATCAGAGTAGGTATACACTCATTAATAGGAGAGCCAAATAATCAAAGAATATAAAAGTCAAACAACCACTTCATCAGAGTAGGTATACACTCATTAATAGGAGAGCCAAATAATCAAAGAATATAAAAGTCAAACAACCACTTCATCAGAGTAGGTATACGCTCATTAATAGGAGAGCCAAATAATCAAAGAATATAAAAGTCAAACAACCACTTCATCAGAGTAGGTATACACTCATTAATAGGAGAGCCAAATAATCAAAGAATATAAAAGTCAAACAACCACTTCATCAGAGTAGGTATACACTCATTAATAGGAGAGCCAAATAATCAAAGAATATAAAAGTCAAACAACCACTTCATCAGAGTAGGTATACACTCATTAATAGGAGAGCCAAATAATCAAAGAATATAAAAGTCAAACAACCACTTCATCAGAGTAGGTATACACTCATTAATAGGAGAGCCAAATAATCAAAGAATATAAAAGTCAAACAACCACTTCATCAGAGTAGGTATACACTCATTAATAGGAGAGACAAATAATCAAAGAATATAAAAGTCAAACAACCACTTCATCAGAGTAGGTATACACTCATTAATAGGAGAGCCAAATAATCAAAGAATATAAAAGTCAAACAACCACTTCATCAGAGTAGGTATACACTCATTAATAGGAGAGCCAAATAATCAAAGAATATAAAAGTCAAACAACCACTTCATCAGAGTAGGTATACACTCATTAATAGGAGAGCCAAATAATCAAAGAATATAAAAGTCAAACAACCACTTCATCAGAGTAGGTATACACTCATTAATTGGAGAGCCAAATAATCAAAGAATACAAAAGTCAAACAACCACTTCATCAGAGTAGGTATACACTCATTAATTGGAGAGACAAATAATCAAAGAATACAAAAGTCAAACAACCACTTCATCAGAGTAGGTATACACTCATTAATTGGAGAGCCAAATAATCAAAGAATACAAAAGTCAAACAACCACTTCATCAGAGTAGGTATACACTCATTAATAGGAGAGCCAAATAATCAAAGAATATAAAAGTCAAACAACCACTTCATCAGAGTAGGTATACACTCATTAATAGGAGAGCCAAATAATCAAAGAATATAAAAGTCAAACAACCACTTCATCAGAGTAGGTATACGCTCATTAATAGGAGAGCCAAATAATCAAAGAATACAAAAGTCAAACAACCACTTCATCAGAGTAGGTATACACTCATTAATTGGAGAGCCAAATAATCAAAGAATATAAAAGTCAAACAACCACTTCATCAGAGTAGGTATACACTCATTAATAGGAGAGCCAAATAATCAAAGAATATAAAAGTCAAACAAAATATTATTTCATGGTCCACTTCTATCCACACTTTTAAAGTACTTTATATTATTATTGTGGGGTCCACTTCTATCCACACTTTTAAGGTACTTTATATTATTATTGTGGGGTCCACTTCTATCCACACTTTTAAAGTACTTTATATTATTATTGTGGGGTCCACTTCTATCCACACTTTTAAGGTACTTTATATTATTATTGTGGGGTCCACTTCTATCCACACTTTTAAAGTACTTTATATTATTATTGTGGGGTCCACTTCTATCCACACTTTTAAGGTACTTTATATTATTATTGTGGGGTCCACTTCTATCCACACTTTTAAGGTACTTTATATTATTATTGTGGGGTCCACTTCTATCCACACTTTTAAAGTACTTTATATTATTATTGTGGGGTCCACTTCTATCCACACTTTTAAGGTACTTTATATTATTATTGTGGGGTCCACTTCTATCCACACTTTTAAAGTACTTTATATTATTATTGTGGGGTCCACTTCTATCCACACTTTTAAGGTACTTTATATTATTATTGTGGGGTCCACTTCTATCCACACTTTTAAAGTACTTTATATTATTATTGTGGGGTCCACTTCTATCCACACTTTTAAGGTACTTTATATTATTATTGTGGGGTCCACTTCTATCCACACTTTTAAGGTACTTTATATTATTATTGTGGGGTCCACTTCTATCCACACTTTTAAGGTACTTTATATTATTATTGTGGGGTCCACTTCTATCCACACTTTTAAGGTGCTTTATATTATTATTGTGGGGTCCACTTCTATCCACACTTTTAAAGTACTTTATATTATTATTGTGGGGTCCACTTCTATCCACACTTTTAAGGTACTTTATATTATTATTGTGGGGTCCACTTCTATCCACACTTTTAAAGTACTTTATATTATTATTGTGGGGTCCACTTCTATCCACACTTTTAAGGTACTTTATATTATTATTGTGGGGTCCACTTCTATCCACACTTTTAAGGTACTTTATATTATTATTGTGGGGTCCACTTCTATCCACACTTTTAAGGTACTTTATATTATTATTGTGGGGTCCACTTCTATCCACACTTTTAAGGTACTTTATATTATTATTGTGGGGTCCACTTCTATCCACACTTTTAAAGTACTTTATATTATTATTGTGGGGTCCACTTCTATCCACACTTTTAAGGTACTTTATATTATTATTGTGGGGTCCACTTCTATCCACACTTTTAAAGTACTTTATATTATTATTGTGGGGTCCACTTCTATCCACACTTTTAAGGTACTTTATATTATTATTGTGGGGTCCACTTCTATCCACACTTTTAAGGTACTTTATATTATTATTGTGGGGTTCACTTCTATCCACACTTTTAAGGTACTTTATATTATTATTGTGGGGTCCACTTCTATCCACACTTTTAAGGTACTTTATATTATTATTGTGGGGTCCACTTCTATCCACACTTTTAAGGTACTTTATATTATTATTGTAGGGTTCACGTTACTCAATCTTTAGTTTTATGTGTAATGTTTTGTAGATCATTGTTTCTCCTTTTGTCTTTTTTTTCTTTTGACAATTGTGTTGTTTGTCCTTCTTTGATCTACAGCTTCAGATTATTCCCTTGGTATCTTGGACTTTTCTTTGAAATTTTATTCTCATAGTTGATTCCTTAATGATCCTACTGGATGAGCATGTCGAAAAGAATTCAAATTTGTCAGCGATGAACAAACTAAATGTTTGATATCATGACGTTTACAAGGTTTGTCATGATATGTGTGCTAAAAACGTTAAGGTTATCTAGTAACATGCGCTAAAAATCATGACCAAGGAAGGTACTGAACCAAGGGTTCCTTGTAGTTAAGTTGCAACTATATATCACATCAACTGTTTTACAGTCGCCACCATCGCTTGGTTAATCGTTACGGAAGATCTGTGTCGCAAATGACCATGAACATGTTCTGTTTGTTGTAATCACAAATCGGTTCTTTCCTGGTTTATGTCTTATCACCTATTTGTGACAAGAGTAATACAATGGGTGCCACTAGTGGAGCAGGTACTACCTACCCTTCCGAGGCACCTGAGTTCATTCACAGTTTTAATAATGTTCGTGTTGCTCGATCCTTAGTTTCATGTGGAAACAATATATTCGGACCTGTTTTCTTTAATTTTCTAAAGTAAATGTCTTGAAAATTAATTTGATGAACATATTTTTAATATATGCTTCAGTATTAACCTAATAAGATTATTTCAACACCAGTTTTTAATATTATGCATCAGTAAATAAGGGTAATAACAAAATTACCGAACTCCGAACAATCTTACAAAGGGAAAGTCAAAACTCATAATTATATAAACAGACAAAATCAGTCAACAACCGGAAAACTGTGAAAACCGTAATGACTTTGACTTGGTACAGGCATTTCTAAAGATATGGTGGGTTGAATCAGATTTTAAACTACAATAGGAATCTTGCAACGCCAGTTTGATGACGGATCCTGCTTTCACACACAAAACTTGACTAAGCGAACATTTCTCATGAAGAACATACATCTTATTTTCATAGAATAGCTATTAAATGTACTTAGTCTCTCGGACTCTCGGACTACTGGACCGTCGGACTATCGGGCAGTCGGATTATAGCTCAGACCCCCTAGAAATATTGCCGGTGTCACATTTGTCGTCACCTGTCCTTTTATTGACGCTTTATTTATATGACTTGCCAGGAATTTTGTTTCTTCTAAAAACGAATAGAGTTATTGTAAATTATACTCGGTCTTTAGTACATGTGCCAGTGTGTATGTATATATACGTTTTTGTTTGTTTACATCTACATGTATTGTAACTAAACATGATACGTCATATTAAAAGAAACTTATATATTACAAACGCTACAAAAATATTGAAGTATTCCGACAATGAATGATATCTTTTTGTCTCCTCACATTACAGAGTTCTAAAAAATGGCGATCCCCATTATTTGGTGCTACAGGCAACTTCAATGACCAAATTTTACCTTACGGTATACTATTTTAAACTTTAAATAACACAAATATCTTTTCTTTTTTTTTAAACTTATTTTTTTAATTTACAAGTGCCGTCGTGGCTGTGATCGTATGGTAGTTGGATTTATAACTATTTATGTAATCAGTGCTTAATGAACATTAAC
This sequence comes from Bathymodiolus brooksi, assembly GCA_963680875.1. Taxonomy (NCBI): domain Eukaryota; kingdom Metazoa; phylum Mollusca; class Bivalvia; order Mytilida; family Modiolidae; genus Bathymodiolus; species Bathymodiolus brooksi. The sequence goes on from OY804590.1 coordinate 78,864,966, forward strand.
GTTGTGAGTTCGAATCCCACTCAGGCGAGGTGTACTCGATGCAACATTATGCAATAAAGTTTGTCAGTTACTTGCGACAGGTCGGTGGTTTCCTCCTGGTACTCCGGTTTCCTCCGCCAATAAAACTGACCTCCACGAAATAACTGAAGTATTGTTGAAAAGTGGTGTTAAGCACCATAAAACCAACCAATTTTTATTGACTGCCATTTAAATTTTCACGCTAATTTGCTAAAAACCATGGAGATTTCCTTTAAAGTATGGAGATTTTGTTTGTTCTTACTAATTTCAGACTCTACAAGGTCAAATTGTAATGACACAAACAATAATTTACACATTTGAATCGGGGTCGTAGTTTTGATCAGACGACTCGATATTCCGACGGTTTGTTAATCCGACTTTCCATTAGTCCGATCGTCCGACGGTTCGTTTATCCAACATTCCGATAATTCGACAAAAACCACTCTTCACAAAGTAATGCTGAATGTATCTGCAAACATGCGATATAATTATGATTATTTAAAGTCTTCGTAATTTTTATATCGTAATCTGTTGGAGACCAACAATAATATTTATTGTTCATCAAGGTGCCCATTACAATAATCAGAACTGTTAAAACGCAATGGTAAACATGACGTGCTAACGGGGTATAAAACAACTTCTTGAATCTAAACACAAATAGTTTAATGCGAATAATTCATGTTTTAGAATAAATAGTCTTGGCATATATACGGTATGTGAGTGAATGATTGTTGTTTAACGCCAACTCATACATGTTTCAGCTATATCATGACGAGAACATGTTAATTTCAATGAGATTGTGATGAGGTCCGCTTTGTACTATAGACCAACACGCTTACGGATAGATTTGTATACAGCTGGTAGCTCACTGAAACAAGTCCGCGGATACACATGTCGCTCACTTGGACTTACCCTCTAGATCGTGGATTCAATTCCCGAACGTGTAAAACAAAAGATTTTCAAACTAGTATTTGCTACTTCTCTGCTAAGCACGCAGCAGTAAGGAGAATGAGCAACTAGAGGCTCAGTGGGCTGAGCCTGTACCGCTCACCTTTCATTCTGCTTTGGGAAAACTTTATACCGAACCTTCCATAGATGTTTCCTACCAAGTTTTGGTTTCAGAGGAGAAGATCTTTTTTCAGAAATCGACCAATCAGAAACAAGAATTGCCTGTGGCGGTCATGTTTATAAACGGATCGGGACGAAATGTACATTATGTATAGACAACCTTCCATAGATGCTTCCTACCACGTTTCAGTTCATTTGGCCAAACGGTTTCAGAGGAAAATATATTTTTAATCGACCGATCAGAATCAATAATTGCCTGTGGTGGCCATGTTTGTTAACGGATCAGGACGAAATGTGCTATCTTTATAGAGGACATTCTATAGATACTACCTACCAAGTTTCAGTTCATTTGGTAAAAGTAATTTTAGAGGAGAAGATTAAAATGTGAAAAGTTAACGGACGAGAGTCGACGGACGCCAAGTGATGACAAAAGCTCACATTGTCTTTGGCAAGGTGAGCTAATAACTGGTTGGCTCTTATTCAGGATAATATGTCAGAGTGGGGCGACATGTCTAACCGCGGCGTAGCATGTGCTTCCACGTCGCTTCGGCAAAAAAAAAACGAAAAAAAGCAGGAGGCAAGGTAGGAAAGAAAGAAAAGAAGATGTGCTATTGGTCTTTCTTAAGCTTATTCTATACATTGAAATATGCTATGTTCGCGGAGCTTCAGGGGGGCTTCGACCCCCTGGGCCCCCTACCAGGGCTTTGCCCTGGACCCACTGGGGCCCTTTAGCGGCCCCCAGATCACCCACCCTAATTTTGTGCTTCCACTTCAAGTTAGGTATAGCTACGCCCCTGAGATTGTTGTTTCAGTGAACACTGTATAATTACCGCTTAAAGGTAGCTCTCAGTCGATAAAATTTACACTGTAAGCATTCAGCGTTAAACAATCGAAGATTCTCAGATCGAAAGTTGGATTATGTCATCAAATTGCATTTGTCGAACCCTATATAGATACTAATCTATATACATGTAGGGCCGACACATGCAATTTGATGTTAGCATAAGATTGTATGAATATTGACGCGAACAAGTTAAAATAAGGAAAAAGAGATGAAATAATAAAGAAATAAAGAAATCTTATTGAAAATAAATTTGCAAACAGAAAGTTAGAAAAAAAAGGGGAGTGGTCTGTGCCACGAGTGCCTGTGGGATAGCTTAGAAAACTATACAAAAAGCTAAAAAAAAACTTTTGTTGAACTTAACAATATCTTGCATAAATACATGTCATTGGAGACAATGTATCATGCTGTGATCTCTAATTGGTTAATTAATCAACAAAAAAGGAATGCAGCCCAGAGCAAACTGAAAATCATATTGTGAGTTCTAAGCAAATATTTATTACATGACACTTAAGATAATTAGTCAAACAGGTGTTAGGAAGTGGACAAATTGAAATCAGCACGAGACCTTTTGACACCTGTCTAACAGTAATTAACCAATTAGAGATCACAGCATGATACATTGTCATATATATATATATATATATATATATATATCAAAAGCTATAAAAATTGGGTTTATTTACATCCCAAGACATATAAAATATATGAATATCAATTCAATTCAAATATGTTATTGAATAAATGCATGAATACAATATCCAATGGGATTGCACATCAGGCATACATAGCCTATGTAAGTGCTCTCCCTCAATAACTAAGGACATCAAGAATAATTAATTAATTTACATTGTAATTAGCAACCCCGTGGGAACCCCGGGGTATAGAAATGGGACCGAGAGCTTCTTCGGCTTGAAGGGGCGTCCGTCGGTTGTGCGGGATGTATAAATTTACAACCAACCCGTCCTGCGGATGGGACGTAAATAAAACCGAGGTCCCGTGTTGAGAGATTGCCACCCTCTCCGCACGTTAAAGAACCCAGTGTAACAGCTCATTATGAGCATTATGCCCATGATGAGTGGTCCATAAGAGACCTGTTGGACTGGCAAAATTATCCGTCCCTACCCATCACCTTTCCTTGTTTCGAGTCCCGTGGCGTTTAATTTTTTAAATGTTCTCGTCCTGAATATAGCTGAAAAATTGCTCGCTGAACGTTAAACACCAATCAATCAATCAACCAATCATTGTAATTAGTGTACAAAACATTTTTACTTAGGAGAAATTCAAAATTTTGTAATAATTTTAAAACTGTCCATTTATTCATTATAACTGTGACATTTGTCAATTTAGAGGGTGAATAAATATATAAGTTAACTTGTAATTAATATATTCTTCTGTATATTAAGGATACATATGTACATGTAATACATGTATAGGCACATAAGAAGGCATATTCATACATATGCATACATATGTATACACATGTACACATAAATATAGATATATATTTGTTTAAACATCTTAAGCAATAAATTAAAAAAGATTCAAAGCAAATAATACAAAATCAAATTGAAATATATGAATATGACTTTGTCTAAAATTTAAAAATTAGATACAACTTTTGTACAGAGTCAGCCAATACACATACTTAATTTGAACTTGTTGACTTTTGTCCATTACACAGGCGCTCGTTGCACGGACTTAACCTTTTTTCTAACTTTCTGTTTGCAAATTTATTTTCAATAAAATTTCTTTATTTCTTTATTATTTCATCTCTTTTTCCTTATTTCAACTTTTTCGTGTCAATAAGTGTGTATTATTAGTATCTATATAGGGTCGACACATGCAATTTGATATTAACATAAGATTGTATGAATCATTGTAATTAGTGTACACAACTAACTTTCTGTTTGCAAATTTATTTTCAATAAAATTTCTTTATTTCTTTATTATTCATCTCTTTTTCCTTATTTCAACTTTTTCGTGTCAATAAGTGTGTATTATTAGTATCTATATAGCCTATATTATAGGGTCGACACATGCAATTTGATATTAACATAAGATTGTATGAATATTGACACGAACAAGTTAAAATAAGGAAAAAAGAGATGAAATAATAAAGAAATAAACAAATTTCATTGAAAATAAATTTGTAAACAGAAAGTTAGAAAAAAGGGGGATGGTAAGTCCGTGCCACGAGCGCCTGTGGTCCATTACTTCATAAAGCAGTCATTACAACTTCGAGAATGAAGTCTAGCGCTATGTTGGTCAAAAGTTATTGTATCAATTTATGCCGTTCGGTTGTTCTTTCAAGGCAGATTTCAGTCTTGTATGAGTTAATTTCGGTTAATTAATTGTTCCATTTCGGTCCATTATCACTCGGCCATTTCGGTGATTAGACTAGGCGTATTTTTTGCATTAAATTTATTTGTACACGGGTCTCTTTATACATTGTGTGTATAACCCCGTTGAAAATACCATGCCAACCAGGGTCGATGTTTTGTGAAATTCTTTGCATTGGAGTGACACCTAGTGGAGGTGGCAGTCGATCCTTTAGGGTCGCAATGTAGTATGGAGACAATTCTGAAGGACAGTCAGTGGCAGTGTTCAAATCTCCGACCAAGAGGTAAATATGTTTGAAATTACATTATATCCGGGTGGAGGGGAATCAGTAGCACCTGTTCTCAGTTGTCAACTGAGTTTAATCACTTCTACTTTCGTTTTTGCATACTCTTAATAATACATATTGATAAGTGGAAAAACTATTTTCCACATTTAATCAATCCTGATCCTGAAAACATCAAGCCAACTCCTTCATCATCACATTTCAAACTTTATTTTTCACTGGTCATCGGTAAATTGAGGTTAATTACTATGTAAATATTGATTAAAAAAAAAAAAATGCAAAGAAAGACAACTCCAATTGTTTTAAATTACTAAATATCACAAATTACTATAAAAGGAAATAAATCTAATTAGTCTTGCACAGTTTCTTCTTGTACGCTCTGTTTCAAATTAATGTGATTTTCTATCAATCTGAAAATAAAATTTAAATACTACAAACACCAAATATAACTGATTTTGAGTTTTTGCCATCAGGTTTCATCCGTCGTCCGTCTCGTCGTCTGTCGTTATATTTTCACATTTTATTCTTCTCCTCAGAAACCACTGAGCAAATTTAGACCAAACTTTGTTGGAATGGTCCTTGGATGGCCCCCTTCAAATTTGTGTCCGGTGATCCCGACTTCCAACCAAGATGGCCGCCAAGCTAAAAATAGAAAAAGGGGGATGAAATTTTAATTGTCCATTGCTGCTTTAGTATAAGTCAAAATGAGCTCAAATTTTAACTGCAGCTACATGGCAAGGAGTAGTTGGTCAGCCGATTTATACCGATTATGCAAATTAGGCATATTTTGATAAAAGATCACATTTAAATCTTCTCCTCTGAAACCGCTGAAACCAAATTAAACCAAACCTGGCAGGCGTGGTTCCTGGGTGGGTCCCTTTCAAAATTGTGTCTGACAGCCTTGCCCTCCATTCAAGATGGCTGCTAGTATAAGTCAAAATGAGCTCAAATTTTACCTGCAGCTACATGGCGAGGAGTAGTCTAACATATATTCTGTTTTTATTAGCTCACATGGCCGTTAGGCCATCTGAGCTATTGCCATCACTTTTCATCCGTCCGTCAATATTTCACATTTTAATCTTCTCCTCAGAAACCACGGGGCCATTGCAACCAAACTTTGGTGGAATGGTCCTTGGGTGACCCCCTTTCAAATTTGTGTTCGGTGATCCCGATTTCCATCCAAGATGGCCACCAAGCTAAAAATAGAAAAAAGGGGGGATGAAATTAAAAAAATCTTCTCCTCTAGATCTGAAACTACTGAGCCAATCTCAACCAAACTTTGCTGAAATGATTCTTGGGTGGTCCCCTTCCAAAATTGTGTTCGGCATTTCAGACCTCCGACCAAGATGGCCACCATAGCCGAACTTAATTTAACATAGGACCCTTCAGTCATTTCAAAATATGATTGTGAAGGCATTATGTCAACTGATTGTAAAGGTGGAATATCTGGCTCCTCAAATACAACATCAATACTTTCATCAGAAAAAGTATTACTCATGTGAAATACAGAATCTGATTGATCTATTGAGCTGCCTGTCACTGCTTGACTCTGGTTTACAGCACAATTGTGACATTCACAATCTCTCAAAACTGGGGTGTAATTGGCCAGAGTTTCAGGTATTGTTGTATCAAGAGTCACATCACATTGTGTCCTGCATACATCTGTATATAATGGCAAGTTTACAATTATCTGTAAATAGTTTTACATTTTGTTTATCAAAAAATCCTGGAACCCAAAGCTGACATCTAGCCATTATCTGTAAATTAAGTTAAAAACATCATTTTACAACCATTTACATGAAGGTGTTATTTTTAAGTGTCTTTTCAATGAAAATCCAAATGAAATAAAAGTAAAATATCAGCTGTGGTTTGGAAAACAGATTAGTATAAGGGAGGTAACTCTTGGTCAATTGTTCATGCAATTTTAATTTCAAATTGGTCGGTTTTCAACGGTTTGGTCAAATAGGCTGAATATCTTCAAATATACCATAAATAAGTTTATCTTCACAAATCTGTACATCAGACAAAACGAGAACGTTGGAACAATATTAATTTTGCAAAAAAGCGTACTCTGAATTCTGGAATTTTATCAAAATCATGTTAAATTATTGTTTTTCAAGTATGAAATGGATAATGTATGTGTTATTCAATATCTACTCTAGTCATCCAGACTATAATTACCAATATCTTCTTTCAAATTAGTTCGTAGGATTTTTAAGTTATGTATCGATATCTTTTTCACGGGCAAATCACAATGCGGAAGTAGAAGAGTTATCCTTCCTGATTGTCAGTTGACATGCCTACTCTTAAACTATCCTTAGAGCGTTCAGAGGCAAATAAACAAAACATCATATTAGCAGGTGACTTTAATTGTCCTAACAACAACTGGGAACAACAAACTGCAATGGGACCAGATAGAGAAATACAACAAGAATTAGCAGACTTGATGAGCTTCCACAACCTAACTCAAGTCCATAATCAACCAACTAGAGAAGGAAACCTGCTTGACCATGTCTTTGTCTCAAATACTACACTGGTCAAATCATCAACAAATGTACCAGGAATATCAGACCACGACATCATAACCGACATGGAGACGTACCAGGAATATCAGACCACGACGTCATCATAACCGACATGGAGACAAGAGTATATCATCAAAAAAGTAAGCAGAGAAAATGCTTTATTTACAAAAAAGCAGACTGGACGGCTATACATAAAGATCTATCTAAAAACCTTAATAACAACATAGAAACCATGACCAAAGAAGGAAATAACGTTAACATCCTATGGAACACATTTAAGACGAAACTCTTCGAATCATTAGAGAAAAACATCCCTAGTAAAGAAATAAAAGGAAACAAAAACATCTCATGGATTAGGGACCGACCATTTAACTTGAAGGGGGGGGGTTATGGTTTTTTGTTTCGTTCAGAATTTTTTTTTTCGACAACACAAGAGTTAGAATATATTTTTTTTGTCGGGCGAAGCGCAAATTTTTTTTCCAGAATTTAACATTAGGTTATATGTCAAAAACTCTGAATCAGATTATTTTTTTTTTCCTCCACCAAAATCAGAATATTTTTTTCAGCAACATTGGAAATCAGAATATTTTTTTAGTAAAAAACCATAATCCCCCCCTTCAAGTTAAATGGTCGTTCCCTTAGAAGGAAAGAAAAGAAAAAGATCAAGAAAAAACAGAGGCTCTATAAGCAAGCAAAGAAACACAATAAATGGACAAACTATAGAGCATACCAAAAAGAATGCAAACGCCATCTAAGGAAGGCAGAGTCTGACTACATAAATACAAACATCATAGAGAGACTTGAGAACAACAGCACACAGAGTCTGACTACATAAATACAAACATCATAGAGAGACTTGAGAACAACAGCACACAGAGTCTGACTACATAAATACAAACATCATAGAGAGACTTGAGAACAACAGCACACAGAGTCTGACTACATAAATACAAACATCATAGAGAGACTTGAGAACAACAGCACACAGAGTCTGACTACATAAATACAAACATCATAGAGAGACTTGAGAACAACAGCACACAGAGTCTGACTACATAAATACAAACATCATAGAAGGACTTGAGAACAACAGCACACAGAGTCTGACTACATAAATACAAACATCATAGAGAGACTTGAGAACAACAGCACACAGAGTCTGACTACATAAATACAAACATCATAGAAGGACTTGAGAACAACAGCACACAGAGTCTGACTACATAAATACAAACATCATAGAGAGACTTGAGAACAACAGCACACAGAGTCTGACTACATAAATACAAACATCATAGAGAGACTTGAGAACAACAGCACACAGAGTCTGACTACATAAATAAAAACATCATAAAGAGACTTGAGAACAACAGCACACAGAGTCTGACTACATAAATACAAACATCATAGAGAGACTTGAGAACAACAGCACACAGAGTCTGACTACATAAATACAAACATCATAGAGAGACTTGAGAACAACAGCACACAGAGTCTGACTACATAAATACAAACATCATAGAAGGACTTGAGAACAACAGCACAAAACCCTTCTGGTGCTACATAAAATAAAAACACCAAGACTCCTGTGGTATAGCGCCACTTAAAAAGGGGACACAACTAATCAGTGATACCAAAGGAAAGGCAAATCTTCTCCTCCAACAATTCCAGTCAGTATTTACCCAAACAACTGACACAACCTTACCATCAACAAAGATACAATGCAAAAACAAAATCAAACCAATTATCATAAAGCATGAAGGACTAGAGAAATTGCTATCAAAGGTCAACCCATCAAAATCATCTGGACCTGATAATATACCAAATAGAATACTCAAAGAATGTGCTGTCCAACTAGCACCTATATTACAAAAAATCTTCTAAGTATCAATCGACACAGGAGACCTACCAAAAGACTGAAGAAATGCCAACATATCCAGCATATTTAGAAAGGGAGATAAACACTGACCAGAAAACTATAGGCCTGTATCGTTAACTTCTGTTCCATGTAAATTATTAGAACATATAATATGCAGACATCTCATGAAGAGCTAAAGTAGCTTCACTTGTTTTTTTTAACTATATTCAGCAAATATTAAAAAAAATTCTGTGTGCATAAGGATTTGTATAGTTGAAAGGATATGAATCTTGTATTTTCTCGCTTTATCTCGCGTGGCGATGTTTTATGCTACAACAGAACAAAAATTCATTCATTCATTTTGAAATGCGTTGAGAATTTGTAGGAAAATTTACCAATTACACCAAAGTGCTATACATTGTCTGTATACTACACTACACAAAACAATCCCTGGATTTGCCGATATAGGTTCAATGAAAAAAAAAAAAGAAAGAAAAAAGTACAGTATAGAGTTTCATACATCTAAAAACATATTAAAAATGATAAAACAAAGAAAACCAATGACGCCAAGTTTTGTTCTATATATCGAATACACATTTACACACTTTGGTATGTCGATTTCATGTAAATAAGGAAATTTATTGAGTTCTAAATAGGCCACCCCCATTTCTGCCTATAACGCTACCATTTTGACAAATGATGGTAAACAATCCTTAAATAAATACAAATCGGGAGCACTCTTTTCAATAAACTCATTCTATTCATTGAAAAATATTTATATTATTACAAAAATGACAGCTCCGCTTCAATATTCGGTATGATGAGAGAAGAGAGGAGTTTGAAATTTAAATTCGAGTCTTGACCGTCCATAATAGGCGGGATTATGAAGGTCAAAAGGGCAAATCGATTAATGTCAGTTATTGATGAAATATGGGTGATACATCTACAAAAAGTCGATACTCTATTATCCCCTCACCAACGAAGTTGTGAAGGGAAATAGTAATGCTACCGTCCGTCCGTCCTTCCTTCCTTCTGTCTTTCTGTCTGTCCATCTTCGTAACATCCTTGTGAACACTCTAGAATCAAGATCCTTCAATGGATTTTGACCAAAGTCTGGAACCCTATTGATTTTCAAGGTCATAGGTCAAAGGTTTATGTCACCGGGTCAAATTTTTACTGCATAACATCCTTGTGAACACTAGAATCAACATCCTTCAATGGATTTGTCCAAATTACTTAGACCTTAAGAGAATCTGGAACCAATTGATTGTCAAGGTCACAGGGTCTCATTTTTAGGTGAGGGGATACGCCACGCTTTGCGTTGCCGTTGTTAGCTCACCTGACCCGAAGTGTCAGGTGAGCTATTGCCATCACTTGGCGTCCATCGTCGTCGTCCGTTGTACGTCGTAAACTTTTTCAAAAATCTTCTCCTCTGAAAGTACTAGACCTCTGAATGTACTAGACCAATGGAAACCAAACTTGGTCAGAATCATCACTAGGGTGTCTAGTTTCAAAATTGTGTCCGGTGATGCTGTGCACCAACCAACATGGCCACTGTTACTAAAAATAGAACATGTGGTAAAATTGCAGGTTTTGGGTAATAACTCAAAAACCGTAAATAATATCAAAAATCTGACACCAGTTAAAAATAATCAGCACAGCAAGATCTACCTACCCTGCAATTTTGAAGTAAATCTGATTACCCATCTTGGAGTTATTGCCCTTTTTTCATCAAATTTGTAAAATTTTAATACTTTTCGTCTTATATTTCAAAAACTATAAGAGATAAAGGTTAAGTTTAAATTGCAAAAATGTGCAGCATGTCAAGATCTACACACCCTGTAATTTTGAAGTAAATCCCATTACCCATTTTGGAGTTATTTCCCTTTTTTCATCAAATGTCTGTCAACATTTCACATTTTAATCTTCTCTTCAGAAACCACTGGGCCAATTGCAACCAAACTTTGGTGGAATGATCCCTTCAAAAATTGTGTCCGGTGATCCCGACTTCCAACCAAGATGGCCACTAAGCTAAAAATAGAAAAAAGAGGGGATGAAATTTTAATTATCCATTGCTGCTTTAGTACAAGTCAAAATGAGCTCAAATTTTAACTGCAGCTACATGGCAAGGAGTAGTTTTACATATGTTCAGGGTTTTTCTGTGAAATATTTCTTTCAGCCGATTTATACCGATTATGCAAATTAGGCATATTTTGATAAAAAATCGCATTTAAATCTTCTCCTCTGAAACAGCTGAACCAAATTAAATCAAACCTGGCAGGGATGGTCCTGCGTCGGTCCCTTTCAAAATTATGTCTGATAGCCATGCCCTTCCAGAGTTGCAGATAAAAAAAAATTCCTGTCAGACATTGGGTCCTGCAAGTAAGAGAGTTTTGCCAGACCTATCAACTTTTTGCCAGACCTACTTTTTTTTTTAGAAATTTTTTAATATTTCACTTTCAATACAGTATGATTAAAGCCAATGACTATTTCATCAAAATTTTGTTCTTATTGAGCAAATGGTTTCAGACGAAGATTTTTATGGGAATTTCCCATAGGGTCCTATGTTAAAGCCTTGACACAGCTAACGACTACTACGACCAGAATCAGATTAAGGATATTGCCAAAGGGGGATTAGTGACTGAGACCACATTCAATTTAGATAGCCCTGCAACATCAAATAATCAATACTTCATATTAGTAAGATTTTATTATTCCTCTAATGAGTATTTTGATATCAAGTCGTCATTTGTTTGTTCATTTTGTCCTTCCATTTTCGATTAAAGGACCGCCCCGGTCGCCTCTCCTTTTCATATTCCGACCTTTTGGCTTTTTTATTCTCTGTAGATAAATCGATAGGTAGTGGGTGTTTTTTTCCAGATTTAGACCTCTCCGTAAGCTTAATTGGCCATGCAGCCATAACAGAAATGATCAAATTACAATTTACAACGATTACCGATAGGATACGAAATAAAATCCGGAATGGGAACTGGTTCCCGAAATTTAGCATAAACAGAAAGGAACAGAAATTTTTACCAATTTGTTTACGACTTTTGACTTTATTAACGATAATCAAAGATCCTTCGCTTAGGGGTCTAAGAGGTAACCAGGCCCGACAGAAATTTGATTTTTGACAGCCCCAAGCAGTAAAAATGTTTGCCGGTCATTAGGTCTGACACAAAGACGTTATTTGCCGGACCCTCTAAAATTCTGCCCCCTAGGTCCGACAGGGCAGACGGTTAGCTGCATCTCTGCCCTCCATCCAAGATGGCCACCATTACTAAAAATAGAAATTTCTTCAAATGGCCAAAGCGGCTTTATTTTAAGCCAGAAGGTGTCCAAATTTGAACTGCATAAGCATAATGATGAGCTTTTTAACATATATTATGGGATTTTTTAAGAACTTTGAACTTTTGCCGATTTTGACCGATTATGCAAATTAGAAAAAAGGGGAGATGAAATAAAAAAAAAAATCTTCTCCTCTGAAACTACTGAGCCAATCTCAACCAAACTTTACTGAAATAATCCTTGGGTGGTCCCCTTCCAAAATTATGTCTGGCATTTCAGACCTCCGTCCAAGATGGCCACCACAGCCGAACTTAATTTAACATAGGACCCTATGGGAAATTCCCATAAAAATCTTGTCTGAAACTATTTGCTCAATAAGAACAAAATTTTGATGAAATAGTCATTGGATGGTTCTCTTCCAAAAATTTGTCAGGCGGTTCGGCCCTTCGACCAAGATGACCCCCACAGCCGAACTTGGCTCAACATAGGACCCTATGGGAAATTCACATAAAAATCTTCTTGTCTGGAACCAGTCGCTCAATTGGAACCAAACTTTGATAAAATAGTCATTGGATGGTCCTCTTCCAAAATTGTGTCTGGTGGTCCTGCCCTCTGACCAAGATGGCTGCACAGCTGTGCTTAGTTTAACATAGGACCCTATGGGAAATTCACATAAAAATCATCTTGTCTGGAACCAGTAGCTCAATTAGAACCAAACTTTGATGGAATAGTCATTGGATGGTCCTCTTCCAAAATTGTGTTCGTCAGTCGCGCTCTCCCACCAAGATGGCCACCAGAGTGCAGTTGCGTTGTTATTGAAAGCATCTTTGATCCAGGTGAGCGATTACAGGCTCCTGGGAGCCTCTTGTTATAATATTAATGATTGGTATTTAGGACAAATACTTTCACTTTATACCTGTAATTATGGTTTTATATATTTACAAATACTGGTTTAATATGTTTAAGTGATGAACATTTCCACCATTAATCAAGGCACGCACATCGTCAACGAATAACACTATGGGTAATCTCACTTGTTCTCGCCACGCAACATACTTTAAATACATACAATCTATGTTAAATCTCGCGAGATTCTTATCCTTTCTACTATACAAATCCTTGGTATACAGTATATAGTGACATTATTGCTCCAGATTAAACCCGGAAGGTATTTTTCTCCGACATGATGTGTACAAACCAATGCTGTGGGTGTGTATGTAGCCCTAGAGAGATCTTTACTTCCTGTCGCTGTAGTATATAAAAACTACTGATGTGTCACTGAACTGGTCGACTTTCTCAATTCAGCTTCATATAAATTAATTGGTTCGTAAATTGAGGGGGGAGGGGGGGGGGGGGGTTGTGCAATGGTATCAGAGAATGCAATAAGTCATATTTTTACAAGATAATTGGATCTTCATTGCCAATAAATGAATACAGATTCTTCTACAATTAAATTTATGAAAATGTTAAAAATTTAATATGATACAGTGTCCTATGAACGGTCAGTAATTTGGGGGCAAAATTCAAGAGAGGACTGGAAAGTAGGGGGAGGGTGCAAGTTATGGTTTAACAGCAGATCCTTAGACTCCTGTTTTTTGTGTGATTTTTTTTTCTTTTAGAACATAAAAAATGAAAATTCCTTCTTATATTTTGTCTTTTTTGTGTCAGCATCAAAATATTATTATCTTAGAAAAAAAAAAGCACTGCCTTCCCTAGCCCTTTCAAGTGAAATGATTGGTCCCTTAATCCTTAAGCAACAAACTTGCTCTTTAAAGTTCAAAGGTCCTATAATGACTCGAACAATTACACTGTATTGTTACACCAGCTAAATTTGAGCAGATTTTCGTAAGGACTGACACAAGATTGGTATTTTGCATTAGAAAATTAATGAGGACTGACATTTTTTTCACTAGGACCACCAAAGACATATGGTATTTCTTGAAGCCTTTTATTATCATCGCTCTACGTGAACCTTTTACCAGAAAATCATATGTGGTCCATGACTAAATAACACTGAAGTTTATTTGATTCCTTTATTAGTACTACATGTACTCATAATCCACAAAATTGCAGGAAAAAAATATGTTGATAAAGTACCTGTGATTAATCTATACTTTTGTGTTTATTTTGGATTTTAGTCTAGAACTAGAACAAGAAGACACAGACTCTATCAACAAACTACTGTACACGTTAAATCATAAACGTGAGTACTATCATAAATTATAAAATATGTTTCACCATGCATACCATCATAGTATTGTCCCTGTTATTATGGATACATCACATCACCACCACATCAGGTGCCGTCATGGTTGGATTTACAACTACCTCTACCTGACTCTGCAATCAGTGCCTATCACCACTAAAGTTGTGAGTTCGAACCCCGCTCATGGCGAGGTGTAGTCAATACAACATTATGTGATCAAGTTTGTCAGTGACTTGCGGCAGGTCTTTAGTTTTTCCCAGGTATTTCAGTTTCCTCCAGCAATAAAACTGACAGCCATGATATAGCTGAAAAATTGCTGAGTTGGCATTAAACAACAATCACTCGCTCCCTGTATGATAAATAAGCTGTTAACTAAAAAACAGCTGCACTATTAAATCTGACTAGTTTAAGATATGGGGGCGGGGGGCAGGGCATGCTTTCATTACATTATTGTCTTATTTTCATCCTGGACATTTTTATGTGTTTTTTTCGTTGATTGTGACAAGGGCTTGTCAAGTAGTAGTAATCCACCATATAGGAATAAAAATGATTTCTATATCAAGATTAAGACTTTACAACAACACTACTCACGAAGTTATGGGACTACATCGGTGGTGTAGTGGTTAGCGAGAAAGAGTAAAGACTGGTTGACTCAGAATCAGAATAATGTGTCCGAGTGGAGCGACATGTCTATCCATGAACTGTTGTTTCAGTGAGCTAGCACTATACAAATCCAACTCGGCGTGTTGATCTAGAACATAGTGGATCTCATCATCATCATCTCATTGAAAATTAACTTGTTCTCGTCATGATACAGATGAAAAATTGCTGAATTGACGTTAAACAACACTCACTCACTCACTCACTCAGTTATACAGTATCTGAGGGGTGACATTTTACTCACATGTGATAGATTGAATAATTGATAAAGAAAAGTTTGAAGACACCAAAAGGGTAATCAATCAAAGCACTGAAAGTACTGAGGGCCGGGCTAACCAAAAGCCATAAATCAAAGAAGGACAGACAATACAATGGCCAAAGTAAAAAGGACAAAGGGACAAACAATCAGCTACAAAACATTACACAAAAAATTGTGAGCAACATGAACCCCACTAAAAACCGGGGGATGAACTTGGTTTCACCTGAAGAGTAAGCAGTGCCTGCTCCACTAATGGCACCTGTCATGTTATTCTTGTTACAAACCTTGTGATGTCATAAATGAGAGAAAACCGGATTGTGATGACGACAAACTGAACATCTCAATGGTCATTTGTGACACATATATTATGAAACAGTTAACCAAGTCATGGTGGTGACCGAAAGACTTCCAATAATTAAGTTTGTCGTGGCAGTGATCGTATGGTAGTTGGATTTACAACTACCTATGCAATCGGTGACCAATTAAGAACCAATAGGAACCCTTGGTTCAGTAGTTTCCTTGTAGCAACAACCCTCTATCAATGAGATCATGATAGAAACTTCTGGAATAATATATTAATTTAAAGATACTCTGTATTGCTTAACATCCAGCGATCAGTATTTCAGCTATATTCAGGACGAGGTGGACCAACCTGGATAGCGACAATTTACTGCCACTGGAAAATTATGGAGAGTTGAATAGGGTCTTCAAAGTGCAGGGACCTGGCACTTTCTATGCATGCAACCCACTATGAGTCCACAATTAGATTTTTGATACTATAACCTGACAACCCCCTCCCCCATCAAGAGAGCACCTTTTTTCCACTACCTGGGCAGGGACCTGGCACTTGTCAAACATACAACCCACTATGATCCATAGTTAGATTTTTGATATTATAACATGACAACCCCCTCCCCTATCAAGAGGGCACCCTCTATCCATGACCTGGGGAGTGGTTAACAGTTCTGTGAGTTTGAGCCCTAGGAACCTACACTAGTACCCAGTACTTGCATGTGGAAAGCATACATTTGCAATTCACTACGGGGGAAGGTTTGGGTCAACAAACCATATGTTTTGTTTTGTTCTTGCAGAATGGCAGAGGCAACAACATCAAGATATGAATCAAACTACATAAAGATAGCTATGGTAGTGTTACGAGTTTCCCCACGTGCTGTACGAGTACTGTTTGACAAAGAATTTCATCCCGATTTTCTGCAGAGAACATTGAAGAGTAAATGGGGTTGTCTTTCTGAGCTTCAGAGGAAGAAACATATCACACAACCTCAGTGGAATTTGTTGTTCCCTAGAACAGGTAGGTTATTATACCCCCGCTCCCCGAAGGGGGAGAGGGGTATACTGTTTTACCTCTGTCCATCTGTCCATCCTTCCGTCTGTCCAAGATATTTTTTGTCACATATTTCTCAGTAACTGTTGATGGCAGAAATCTGATATTTGGTCACAAGCATCATATAGGTATACCATATTGTGGGTAGCGTTTTTGGACCCATCAGTTTCCTACTTCCTGTTTGCCGATTTTGTTGATTTTTCTACACATTGAACATATATGCTCATTTTTCGTCGTATTTTTCTCAGCAACTATTGATTGCAGAAATCTGATATTTGGTCACAAGCTTCATATAGGTACCCCATATTGTGGGAAGTGTTTTTTGACCCGTCAGATTCCTACTTCCTGTTTGCCAAAGAACGGGGGTATCATAGGTGAGCATTAGCTCACAGTTCATTTTGTTATATTTGTTTTACCTAAACCAGTTTTTATATGCAATGGTGCTGTCGACGGCATGGTTTCTAGTTGATGGATCCTAATGAATTTTTTTAACACTACGATCCTTGGCACTGAATAAAGCTAAGGTTGGTATTGATTTTGGGTATTAGGGTGAAGATACCATAGGTGTAATCAGAATCCGTATATCGAAGAACAGACAACACAATGGCCAAAAGAAAAAGTACAAAAAGACAAACAATGATCTACAAAACATACACATAAAACTGAAGATAGAGTAACACGGGCAAAGAAGTCGCCTTGTGAAGGTCGACTTCGCTTTCTCGTTGGTCAAAAGCGAAGTTCAAGTCGCCTTGTAATTTTGAAGAGTCACCCTATGTTGCCGCCCACGTATTTTCTCCACTTGTCATTTATGAAAAATATCGATGTCGTGTTTAGGCCTAAATTAAAAAATTGTTTGTTTGCCATTCTCCGACTCAGATTTTTTTGTGTGGATAGGTAGGTAGGTATATTATTTTGTTTTTCTGAACCAGACATATGTTATCGACACGAACTATGGAAAAACTACGAGAATTCCAATAATACCAGAAACCGGAACTTTACTAAAACACGAACGGACTGGAACGAAAATTTTGGAAATAAAAAAAAAGAGAAAGTTAAAAACGGCATTCTAATATGACATCCTTCAAACGCTTCGAGTCTAAACCCTTGGTAAAAATAATATATACCTACATCCATTGTAATTTATGACGTTATCGACAATTTATAGCGATATTTTACCTATTGCCATCACTTGGCGTCCGTCATCTGTCGTCTGTAAACTTTTCACATTTCAAGCTTCTTCTCCGAAACCACTGGGCCGATTGGAACCAAACTTGGCAGGAATGTTCCTTGGATGGTCCTCTACAAAGTTACTGTTTTTCGTTCCAGTCGAATATTCAAGATGGCTGCCAGGGCCAATAATATGCTCTGATTGGCCAAAATTTCAAAGATCTTCTTCTCTGAAACTAATGAACTGACTGAACCCAAACTGTAAATGAATGATCATTGGAATGTCCTTTACCAAGTTACTGTTTATTATGCCGATCGGAAATCCAAGATGGCCACCACCACAGAACATAGATTAACATTGGACCCTATGGGAAAATGTTCAAATGCCTTCTTCTCAGAAACTACAAATATGATTAAAGCCAAACTGTACATGAATGTTCATTGGATAGTCCTCTACAATCTTAAGGTTTTTTGTTCCGATATGAAATTCAAAATGGCGGCTACGGCAGGACTTACTTTAACATTGGACCCTATGGGAAAGATGTTTCAATATGCTTCTTCTCTGAAACCACTTGGACAATTGAAACCAAACTGCCCAGGAATGATCATTGGAAGCTCCTCTACAAAGTGTGTGTTTTTTATGTCGATCGGAAATCCAAGATGGCCACCACTGCAATACATAGATTAACATTGGACCCTATGGGAAAATGTTCAAATGCCTTCTTCTCAGAAACTACAAATATGATTAAAGCCAAACTGTACATGAATGTTCATTGAATGGTCCTCTACAAACTTTACATCTTTTGTTCCGATATGAAATTCAAAATGGCGGCTACGGCAGGACTTAGTTTAACATTGGACCCTATGGAAAAAATGTTTCAAAACGCTTCTTCTCTGAAACCACTAGGACAGTTGAAACCAAACCGCCCAGGAATGATCATTGGAAGGTCCTCTACAAAGTGTATGTTTTTTATGCTGATCGGAAGTCCAAGATGGCCGCCACCGCAATACATAGATTAACATTGGACCCTATGGGAAAATGTTCAAATGCCTTCTTCTCAGAAACTACGAATATGATTAAAGCCAAACTGTACATGAACGTTCATTGGATGGACCTCTACAAACTTTACGTTTTTTGTTCCGATATGAAATTCAAAATGGTGGCTACGGCAGGACTTAGTTTAACATTGGACCCTATGGAAAAAATGTTTCAAAACGCGTCTTTTCTGAAACCACTTGGACAATTGAAACCAAACTGCCCAGGAATGATCATTGGAAGGTCCTCTACAAAATGTATGTTTTTTATGCCGATCGGAAATCCAAGATGGCCACCACCGCAATACATATATTAACATTGGACCCTATGGGAAAATGTTCAAATGCCTTCTTCTCAGAAACTACAAATATGATTAAAGCCAAACTGTACATGAATGTTCATTGGATGGTCCTCTACAAACTTTACGTTTTTTGTTCCGATATGAAATTCAAAATGGCGGCTACGGCAGGACTTAGTTTAACATTGGACCCTATGAGAAAAATGTTTCAAAACACTTCTTCTCTGAAACCACTAGGACAGTTGAAACCAAACTGCCCAGGAATGATCATTGGAAGGTCCTCTACAAATTGTATGTTTTTTATGTCGATCGGAAATCCAAGATGGCCGCCACCGCAATAAATAGATTAACATTGGACCCTATGGGAAAATATTCAAATGCCTTCTTCTCAGAAACTACAAATATGATTAAAGCCAAACTGTACATGAATGTTCATTGGATGGTCCTCTACAATCATTACGTTTTTTGTTCCGATATGAAATTCAAAATGGTGGCTACGGCAGGACTTAGTTTAACATTGGACCCTATGGAAAAAATGTTTCAAAACGCTTCTTTTCTGAAACCACTTGGACAATTGAAACCAAACTGCCCAGGAATGATCATTGGAAGGTCCTCTACAAAACGTATGTTTTTTATGCCGATCGGAAATCCAAGATGGCCGCCACCGCAATACATATATTAACATTGGACCCTATGGGAAAATGTTCAAATGCCTTCTTCTCAGAAACTACAAATATGATTAAAGCCAAACTGTACATGAATGTTCATTGGATGGTCCTCTACAATCATTACGTTTTTTGTTCCGATATGAAATTCAAAATGGCGGCTACGGCAGGACTTAGTTTAACATTGGACCCTATGGGAAAAATGTTTCAAAACGCTTCTTCTCTGAAACCACTAGGACAGTTGAAACCAAACTGCCCAGGAATGATCATTGGAAGGTCCTCTACAAACTTACTGTTTTTTATGTCGATCGGAAATCCAAGATGGCTGCCACCACAATACATAGATTAACATTGGACCCTATGGGAAAATGTTCAAATGCCTTCTTCTCAGAAACTACAAATATGATTAAAGCCAAACTGTACATGAATGTTCATTGGATGGTCCTCTACAAACTTTACGTTTTTTGTTCCGATATGAAATTCAAAATGGTGGCTACGGCAGGACTTAGTTTAATATTGAACCCTATGGAAAAAATGTTTCAAAACGCTTCTTCTCTGAAACCACTTGGACAATTGAAACCAAACTGCCCAGGAATGATCATTGGAAGGTCCTCTGTTTTTTATGCAGATCGGAAATCCAAGATGGCTGCCACCACAGGTCATAGTATTAACACAGGACCATATGGGGAAAATACAGAAATATATTCTTCTCTGAAGCTATTGCACTGATTGAACCTAAACTGTGCATCAATCATTCGTCACATAAAGGCCTACCCATGGTAAAAACAATATATACATATGGCTTCCATGAATTATTTCTTGAATAAAATCTTTTGAGTCGCACAGATTTTTTTGTGTCAGTCGGCTGACGGCAAAAGAAACAATATTTTAATTTAGGCCTTATTGAAATCTAATCGTATCCGTAAAGTATTTTGAAGTGATTTTCTTGGAAAGTAATCCATCACGGTTTATAGAAGCTTTAATTTCGTTCATTAGAGCTTATGTTTATTGTTTGTATATGCCCGACTTAAAATAACAATGGCGCCATTAATTTGAAAGAGGACGCAATACTGTACCGTGCTATAGGAAATGTTGACCAAACTTTTTGTCTGAATCTACTTTCAACAAAACTTTTGATTTATTTTTTCTCATTTCTGTGACATAAAATCATAGTTTTCATATCTAATATTTTCATATATATGAAGGTTGGCCATTCAAAATTCATTAAAATGCACGGGGACGCTTCAGATTTTTATCGAGCCGCATTGGTATCATATACTTGACACAGAGTTAATATTACGATCTATCGAACTGTTTATTTATTTACAGACATATGTAAACATTAATGCATATAATTAAAAAATAGACTTTGAACTACAGTAGCTTTAATTACTCCACAGTTGCAATCTGATTTGAGATCTGGCAAATAATAATTACAGCCTATGCTTTCTACTGTTTTTGACTGACAGTGTCAATTTATGTTTGTGCTATATTTTCATTTCCTAGCTTGTTATATATAGTTGGACCATTGAGCAAATTGGCAGAGACAAATATGAGTTATTAATTTGTGTGGTATTGGATCATAGCACAGTAATATTTAAAAGGAGGGGGGGGGGAGGTTACATATAAAATATCATTGGTATGCAAGGTTCCAATAGACAAAGTAGACAGAAATAAAAATTTGACATTGAATAGATGTCCTTCAGGTAATTATGAATTAAAAAAATTCAGAACAGATCAGTTCAGACAGCTTTTTAAAGTATTTACTAACTTTGGGCAGGCAAATTTCAAAGGTGTTGCGAAACAATGTTTCAATTAATCGCAATTAACTGCTCCCAGACGCCTCTGTTGTCTCCCACTTCTCCCTGTGAGCTCTCTGAAAGAGAAGTCAATTCTCCCTCTAATTTGAAAGTCTTGAGAGCCCTGGTAAGCAGTTCCTGCTCCACTAGTGGCACCAGTAGTGTTAACCCTACCTGTTTCCAAGCAAGAGACACTTAAAGGGAAACTTTGCGATTTTTTACATGTTAGCTAAATATGTTCCTGGTGATATAAAATACATATTCACAAAGTTTTATCGACATATTTCCACAAATAACGAAGCAAATTGCAAATTTGTAATTTTAATTTCTAATTTTTCAACTAGCTTGTGACGTTTTAAGCCAGAAATGCATTGTGGGATTGAAATTTAAACTCTGGGTCGATGATGTTAAATTCGCTTCATTTAAAGTGCTCAGAGGACTGTAATTTAAATCTAATAACCGTTGGAAAATTAAATACTGAAGTGAACAGCTACGTACTTTTTTGACAAACAACTATTTTAAATGAACAAAATGTTTCATTTCCTTTATATTTACAACGGAAAGAGTGTTTTATAACAGTCACCTATATTCGCTATATATCGGATCCCTTTTACAATTATGTTCATTTTGTTTTACTTGCTAATGTGCTGAAAAATATAATGGATAATTTTGACAACGCGTAACTTGTGTAATGATTGTTAGATTCTGTTTTAATCCCTTTTTTTATAATCATTATTCGGCATGCTGTTTACTGTTATTTTGATCTCCGCATGTAGATGTCCGCTTGTGTGTTTTCTAGCCGGAGGGTAAAATTATACAGGTGTAAAATTCAAGGTGACCGGATTAATAAAATGGGAATTTGAATACACTATTTGCTTTCCAAGACGAGTTGGTAGATCGTTTATTATCTATTAAAGATAAAATATTCTTAAAACATTAGAATAAATATAATGTTGAAATAACAGGAACAAATTATATTTTAGATGATACAAAAAGTATACACCATCCTTGAAATTATAAATG
Source organism: Bathymodiolus brooksi (assembly GCA_963680875.1). Classification (NCBI taxonomy): domain Eukaryota; kingdom Metazoa; phylum Mollusca; class Bivalvia; order Mytilida; family Modiolidae; genus Bathymodiolus; species Bathymodiolus brooksi. The sequence continues at coordinate 78,887,648 of OY804590.1, forward strand.
TTCATTATGAGAGGCGCCAAATTGGCCTAACTATATATAGCTGTCTCATCATAATAATTTAACGATCGATGTTCATAAAAGATGTTTTAATTTTAATATTAAATAAAATAATTTAGGCCTAAACGTTTAGAAATGAATTTTTCTTTTTAACAATAAAAGAAAATGATTATGATTTTACTCAATCATTATTTTAACAGTCGGTGTTAAAAAAATGATGTTTTAATTAATTTAATTTAATCAAATGATTATGATTTTACTCAATCATTATTTTAACAGTCGGTGTTCATAAAAGATGTTTTTATTAATTTAACTTTAATCAAAGGATTATGATTTTACTCAATCATTATTTTAACAGTCGGTGTTCATAAAAGATGTTTTAATTAATTTAATTTAATCAAATGATTATGATTTTACTCAATCAATATTTCTTTACTTTTCTCTTGTTTAACGCGTGTTGTTTGTTTGGGAACATTTCTATATAAAGCACCGAAATTAACGTTTTAGTTATAGCTTGAATATGTCGAGCTCAGGTACGGAAAGTGACTCTAGCGCCTCAAGTGTTGTAGATTTCGACGACTATGGAGAGTTCGGTTACCAACTTGAACCAGAATATACGAAAGAAGAACTCAGACAAATGGAAGAGGCAGCGAGTGCCCAACGTCGGGAAATAGAGAACAACCCACGTCAGAACGACACAAATTTGATATCCACTGATATTCATTTAGACAAAGTTCGGAAGAGCTCATGATCATGAGTGGTATAAACAGATGAAGGGCAGTCAAAAATTAAAAAGAGATTAGGCCACACCAGATTTACTTCTTGTTCTTCTTCGGATTTTGTGCTAAAAACGTTGTCCAGAGCGAGCAAGTGATTTAAAAATGTTAATTTCTTTTCCTTTTTTTGCTTGTCATTTTTGATGAGCGAAACGTAAAATATTATGCGAAAAATATATTTTTTATATTTTTCATGTATTTTCAGAAGCGAGAGACCATATTTTAAATTTAAATATTTTATTCTTCAATAAATTAAGGCAAATAATTCCTGAAGTAAGAAGTGAAATGCGGGATTTACAAGTGTCATTTTACATCCGGTCGATGGGCCTCTGATCGAATACCTGAATACATGTGTCACAATATTTGGCAATAATCAGAAACACAATGCACATTTTGTGACCCGTTAACTAACTAAAATTGTACCCCTAAGGGTTGAAGGCATGTACAAGGAATATATACAAACAACGTACACAAGTCAAATAGACAAAAACATGATAAGAACAGAAAATAAAATGAAAACAAATTACGCTACCCGTGACTAGAATAGCAGATGCAATACACATTTTAAAGGTTCTAATAGGTGATCAAAATACACGACCCTGATCACGTTGAAGTATACATTAGGAATGGGTGCATATTAATGCATACTGCCGGATCAAGTGGGTGTTCGACAATTTAGTAAAATTCGTGTATAAATTGTGTAAAAATTGGCAAACAAGAGCCTGGCACCCCGTTTTCAGAACTGCTGGATTTGCACCTAATGGAGCAATGATTCATGGGCTATTTTCACACAAAAAAGATTACAATTGATTGTAAGTTATATTGAATTGTTCATTTTTATCTTGATTTTTTTTGGTGCCCCATCAGAATGATGTAGCAACAACAAAAACTATGAAATAAAGCAGGGTGAACAGGGCAGGGTAGAAATTCTTCTTGCAAAATAGACAAAAAACCATTCGTATGCAATTTTTCCTTATAGAACTAGAAATTAAAATAAGTTTATTAACCAAATCAGGGCCCCAGGAGGGCATATACAAATAACAATTATGATTGATACACAACAACAATACATCAAACTAAATATTCGCGGTGAAATATCAATAATTGTGATGAACAAATTTGTTATGACTATTCTGAAATTAATCAGAAGGGTCCACCAGTTCGAAAGATATGATTAAAATAAACAAAATATGTTGCGCAGAGACATATTGTATGTTACGCTTCGTTTTTGTATAATAAATTTATTTATAATACTCATTGTCTGTAATTGTCAAATGAAATCTATTACAAATTATATGTTTACATAATCCTCTCAATGGTATGGCTTCCTACCCTGTAACTTTCTGTGCTTTTAGCTTATGTGTATCTTTATTGTAGTGCATGCACGATCGATTACAAAGTGCGATCTTACTGAATAATGTCATTAAAACAATTTTGACCCGTAATATAGGCCATTTTGGATTTTTTTTAACGAATTCAGGGCATTGTTCTGATGTCCGTTCTTTTTTTAACTTAATTTCGTAGTTCTTCAATTTGGGGAAAAAATCTCATTAAAGACGAACCTTTTCCCCCGATTCAATTGTTTTGCCGTAATCTATAGAAGCAAAAGCAAAACGTAAATCTGCAAAAAGTGATTGTGTAATAAATTCATATATTTAGAATAATAAGAGAAATAAAAAGAATTATCATCAAGTTAAACAACCGTACGCCTGACAAGCCATATCGACACTGAATGAGGACCCTGGTTTGTCACGCTTGTTTTGGGGCGTGGCGGTATTTAGATGTCACGTGATACTTGGTATTGAGATGCTATCAAAATGGCGACTTCCATGTATCGTTGACAGAATTTTAAAATCGATTTCATTCCCTTATCCAACATAATAAAACGCAAATACACATATAAACATTCATATTTATACATCAGGAAAAACATATAAAAAAATATTTTTTTTGCGAAGTTTCCCTTTAAGGTGCAAAAAAATTGATGTTTCTGTTATTTGTACATGGAGAGTTTAATTTTTATCTGATTTTGATGGTGTTTTTTTTAAATGAATTTCTTAGGAAAATCCCTTTCAGAAAAATTATATCATTATTATGTAAATGTTACCTTTTTTAACTAAAATTAGCCCAACTTTTGGAAAATTTCAAATTTTAAATTTTCAGCCAAAATGTTATTTTCTTTCTATAAGTGGCCCTAATTCAAAATTCAGGGTTCCCACACATCCGGGAATTTTATTCCACTTGCTCCTGGCAGGGTAATGGCCTCGAAAATCGAGAAAACGGTAAAAACCCTTGAAATTAGTCTACCGGAAATCAGATATTAGATAACTTTGAATTACTTTCCTTTTATCCCTTTACAACTTCGGCCCAGCGAGTTCTGCAGCGTATCATTAATTAGATAGTATGTTGCTACCAATTACTTTGGGATAAGTATCGAAAGGGGCGAAACAAACTGAATTCTGTTTCATATGTGCGTTTGTAAGATACAGCTTTCAAGGATATTTTGAATAACAACGATTTCCAAAAACATGTGATACCGCCATGTCAGAGTTAATTATCTATTTCACAGGTAGATATGTCAAACATTAATGTACCTGCAAACTTATAATGGACAGTAATGTTTATTCTTCTAAAGAAGATATAGCATCGTTGAAAAACACTAATTTGATGGGTTGGACCCCATTCTAAAGTCAAGAAAACGTTAACAACCAAGCTTTTTCTGAAATCACCCTTTTTTTTATTATTAAAACCTGGAAATACCCTGGACTTTTATGTTGAAAATTGTATGGGAACCCTGAAAATTTCTCATATTTGGAAGTCAAAATGTGTACTCTTTATCTTTAATGCAGTTTTTTTTTTTTTTACAAAATCATCTCTATAGGTTATTAATGGACCTAAACTTTGTCTTAATTTATTTTTTATAGCGGCCTATATTCTAAAATTTCACATATTTGGAAGGCAATGCATCCAATTCTGATACATTCTTTTCTTAGATTTATTGAGCAGAGAGCATCTGGTAAAGTGTTGATGAAATTCTTATAAATGGTGTCAATAGTAACCTGATAAATTCAACTGAAAAAGACTTGATATTTTGACTTTTATATTTTCCATCCAATCTTGTTTGAAGATACCGGGGGGTAATCAGATTCTGTATATTGAAGAACAGACAAGACAATGGAGGCCAAAAGAAAAAGTACAAAAGGACAAACAACAATCAACAAAACGCACACATCTAAAGATCGAGTAACTCAACCGAACAATCAGATTTTACTAGCTAATTCTTTATGTTTCCAGGGGGAAATTACAAGGGACCAAATATGAAACGAGACCAATTCCTAAAATACAGTGGGTCAAGCAATTACTGTGTCATGCAACTTATTTTATAAAGTAAAATACTACATGTCCACACTAACTTGCATTTAATAAACTCGGCTACACTTGTTCAACTTTCTCGTATGGACATGCTGCAGTTGTATCATGTTTTGTTTGGCGTAACCCTTTATTAGTTCACCTGATCCAAAGGGTCAAGTGAGCTATTGTCACCACTGAGCGTCTGTCGTCCGTCCATCCGTTAACTTTTCACATTTTAATCAACTCCTCTCAAGCCACTGGGCCAATTTGAACCAAACTTTGGTGCCAGGAATGGTCCTTGGATGGCCCCCTTCCAAAATTGTGTCCGGTGATCCCGACTTCCAACCAAGATGGCCACCAAGCTAAAAATAGAAAAAAGGGGGGATGAAATTTTAATTGTCCATTGCTGCTTTAGTATAAGTCACAATGAGCTCAAATTTTTACTGCAGCTACATGGCAATGAGTAGTTTAACATATATTCGGGGTTTTTCTTTCAGCAGATATATACCAATTATGCAAATTAGGCATATTTTGATAAAAGATCACATTTAAATCTTCTCCTCTGAAACCGCAGAACCAAATTAAACCAACCCTGGCAGGGATGGTCTCTGGGTGGGTCCCTTTCAAAATTGTGTCTGACAGCCCCGCCCTCCATTCAAGATTGCTGCTGTTACTAAAAATAGAAATTTCTTCATTTGTCCATTTGTCCATTGCTGCTTTAGTATAAGTCAAAATGAGCTCAAATTCTAACTGCCACTACATGGCAAGGAGTAGTTTAACATATATTCTGTTTTTTTCTGTGAAATTTTTCTTTCAGCCAAATCTATACCGATTATGCAAATTAGGCATATTTTGATAAAAGATCATATTTAAATCTTCTCCTCTGAAACTGCTGAACCAAATTGAACCAAACCTGGCAGGGATGGTCCCTGGATGGGTCCCTTTCAAATTGTTTCTGACAGCCCTGCCCTCCATTCAAGATGACTGCTGTTACTAAATATAGAAATTTCTTCAATTGTCCATTGCTGCTTTATTATAAATCAAAATGAGCTCAAATTTTAACTGCAGCTACATGACAATGAGTAGATTAACATATGTTCTGGGTTTGAAATGCGACTACCCAAGGACTATCCCTGCCAGGTTTGGTTTAATTTCGTTCAGTGGTTACAGAGAAGATTTAAATGTGATCTTTTATCAAAATTTGTCTAATTTGCATAATTGGTATAAATCGGTTGAAAAAAAAATTTCACAGAAAAACCCAGAATATATGTTAAACTACTCATTGTCATATACAGCATGCAGAGTGCGTTATAGCAAGAAATCACCTTGGTCGGTGTTTTTTCGCGGTGAAATGTCGGTGATATGTCATAAAATCACCGTAAAATGTCGGTGAACAATTTACAAATTAGGACCTAAATGTCGGTGAAATATTTTAATTGTCGGTGACAACACCGCGGCGAAAGTCATACGTGTATACAAGTACATGTAACTGTACTTTATATTTCAATTTGATACTTTTTTTTTTTTCAGGGATGCCAGCATGGCATACATTTTATTTATAGGATATATGAGGCTGAGCACGCATCTTGTTTTGCGTATATTATCTAATCCAAGGATTTATATAGTAGTCCTACTATATAAATCCTTGTCTAATCCCAACATTTCGATTGGTTTATATCGGTGTTATATTATTTTTTCTCTCACGAGGTGATAATCACCTCTGTTTTATCAATGTACGGATGTGTCTATTTTTATGTAGTGCACACATTGAACTAAAAGGTCAAATACACACCGACCAAGGTGATTTCTTGCTATAACGCACTGTGCATGCTGTATATGGCAATGAGTAGTTTAACATATATTCTGGGTTTTTCTGTGAGCAGGGGTTGAAAAAAAATTTGGGCAGGTCCAAGCCAGGGCTTTTTAAACTTTTTTAACCCAAGTCCGGTCAGTGATTTGCCAAGCCCCAATTTGTAGGATAAAATTTGAAATTTTACTTGCTTGTCAACTAAAGTTTGTGCAATTGATGCAGCAAAAGTTTTACAACCATTAATATTTCTATAGTTTTCACCCAGGTCAAGTCCATTTTTAACTTGTATTTCACATATCAATTCATAATCTGAAAATGGTTTTCCAGCTTTGACAACACCTTAGGCAGTATTAAACAAACTTTCAAGATGTTTTCTCTGACTTTCATCTAATTTCAATAATGACTGGCCTATTGGGGTGTCAGCAAAGGCCTGTGAAGGGCCGGCAGCTGCCTGGGGATCATCAAGTTTCTTAGCTTAAACCAATGCTTGACACATAACAAGTGCTCCTGGTGTTTATCGTGTAACTTAAGTCCATCAATGCGTAAATTTTTAGTTCCCCGAGTAAGGGCATCTTTCCTATCTGACAAGTGTGGAAATTTTCTAGAGTACTTGCAGTACATTTCCTGAGCATTCTCGTCAAAGACGACCCAAGGAAATTTATCTATCCAGAGTTTTGAAATATTCTCGTTCGTTTCTCCCTATCATACTTAAGATCTTTATTTCTGGGAGTTTCAGGATCAGTTGGCTCGTCGTTCGCTTTCTGTTTTTCCACTTTTTTGACTAAAATTAAATTTAGCAACAACATTTTTCTCAGAAGTCGTCAACATAAACATATGATTGATCAATGTTATTCCGATGCTTGACTTTACATAGGTATGTGGGAAGTGCATAGGTGATTCGGAATTCATTAATATTCATGAGGAATATTGATCCGTCCTGGAGGGGTATTACCGTTCTTAAAATAGCTTTTTAGTACTTACTTACAGTGAAAGGAGACGATTGACAAAAACTTGCATGTGATTTGAATTGAAAACAAGTCGCTTAGAAAAAAAGGGGAGTTTTTATTTTATTAAAGGCATGCCCGATGGGCTTTTCCCATGGAAAAACGGCAAGCCCGAAGTTTCAATTTTCTAGTCCCGGGCATCGGACTTAAGGAATTTTCAACCCCTGGTGAGATTTTTTCAGCCAGTTTATTCCGTTTAGGAATATTATGAGATCAAAATCTTTTGCTCAGAAATTTGAGTTGAAATGATCTTTGGGTGGCCCACTTTCAAAATTATGTGTAACACCCCCATTTTCTATCAACTTTAGATGTCAAATTGAAAACCAGGTGAGCGATTACAGGCTCCTGGGAGCCTCTAGTTTCAGAATGTTTTCCCTAAAACTGGTTCATCAGAATCTTTGTTGTTCCATATAAAACAGGTTTTTCAAAATTGTTTTCCATAAAGCTCTTGGAAGTTCTGTGCAAATTTTAGCTGCTTTATACCAGTTGAATTATACTAACTTATGCTTATTATCCCCTCGCCAATGAAGTTGCGAAGGTATATAGAAACGCTACCGTCCATCCTTGTGAACACTCTTGAATCAACATCCTTCAATGGATTTTGACCAAACTTGATATATACTTAGTCCTGACGAGAATCTGGAACCCTATTGCTTTTCAAGGTCATAGGTCAATGGTCAAGGTCACCAGGTCAATTTTTTAGGCCACGCTTTGCATTGCCCTTGTTTTTATAACAAAAAATCACAATAAATTCTTCATCTCAGAAACTCAATAAACCAATGTAGTTAACATGATCTTAGGTTTGTCCACTTTCAAAATTGTGAGTGACAATGGTCAAGGTCACCAGGTCAAATTTTTAGTCCACGCTCCAATCTGATGAAAATCATTCTCTCACTCATTCCTAATGTCTGATATGTCACAGGAGAAAAGTTTTCAAAAGTATTAAAGAATTTCATGTTACATTTTTATTTGGTTATTTTCATGAGAGCACTTGTCAAAAGACAGTTTGAAAATTTCATGTAACATTTGTATTGGGTTATTTTCAGGAGAACCCTCGTCAAAAGACATTTGAGAATTTCATGTGCATGTAATATTTTTATGGTATTATTTTCAGGAGAACCCTTATCAAAAGATTTTGACATAACACTAATGATATGTCTTTTGAGAAATCTGATACCTATTGACATAATGGATAATAGACTACCCCCAGCAACAGATACAAGTTTGAGAGCTGATTTGTCTAGGATCAAATATTACAGAAACTGCATTGTACATTGTGATAGCGCTTTGGTTGCTGATACAGACTTTGAATCATATTGGAAAGATGTAACACCGGTAATACACAATTATTTTCCATTTTTTAAGCTGACCAGAACCAAAGGCTCACATGAGCTTTTCTCATTCTGAGGCTTACATACATTTAATACACACAAAACAATACTACACATTACAATATGCAGTCAAGCTTCAGTCCCTCGAACTCGGAGCGGTCGAACACTATTGATGGCTCAAACTGATTTGAAAGTTCCGTCAATTTTCCTTATTTTTCTAAGTAAAGAAAACCCCTTTCACTCGAACTCCGATACCTCAAACTGTCGAACTCAATAAATGGTCCTGTCAATAAAATCACGAGTTTTACCATGCCAAACTCGAACATCGCCATTTAATTGACAGATCTATGATACGGTTGATTGTGCTTACAGCAAGGTGTGATAGGTGCCCAACCTATAATTCACCACAAAAGTAGTCCCTTTTAAAGAAAATAGTTCCTTTCGCTTTGTTGCATTGTGACAAATACTGAATGGAATGGAATAATTAAAATTAAAATTGATAATTGAAGTTAAATATATAAGGATTATATTGAGCTCAAATTTGATGCATTTAGTTGTATTTTAATACCTCTATGGAGGATTTGATGCATGACCTATCAATATTGAATTTCCCGAGGATGAGGATGACCGAGCCATTTTTAGAGTAGGTGTTTTCCATAGCCTGGCATTTCACTGCAAGACTTTAAACATCCCCTGATATTTTCATAGAACGTAGAGGAATCATGTACGTTTCAGAAAATATATGGTCTTAGAAAGGTTAAACTTAAGATAAAATAGCCAGGCAGGCTCGAAAAAACACAAATTTAGTAGAAAATGTTAAAGAAATTAATTATAGGTTTCACACCTGATAAAATTCAGATTGCCAACAGATAATTGTTTACTTAACAATTACAGGTAGAGGTATAAACTTGTCATAATTTGTGTTAATTAGTCATTGTATTCAGCTGTGGCTTGATTATTACCGTTAATTACGAACGATTGTTGAAACCGAGATTGTACCAAGCCGAGTCTATACTCAACAATAATTAAAACTATCAAATGTTTACAATCGTAATAAAAGTTTATTAAAACAATATTTAAAATTGTTATTACATGAATTAGTATTATTAAGAGTGTTTTTTTATTTTTTTAGTTGCTGGAATCAAATAATACCAAACTGCGTGATCTCAAGGTTCATCTAAAAACCCAAAAAATAGAAATGTACTAGTAGTGAAATTCCGATTAACATGAGTTTTTATGTCAATATAATACCAAAAGAAACACATATAATTGCTTGAAATTCAAGATAAATAAAAAAGAAAATGATCATTGGCTAAAATTTGAAAATTTTCCATTAATATATATATATCCGAATTACAAGCATTATATCGATATCGATCCAAGTGTTAATACCCGACCTCGTATTTCCTGTATATAAAATAGATCACGAACCAGGGGATGTCATAGGGAAAGGGATGGAATCAGCGAATAATGATGCTAGAAAATGGCCGATTTTACCATTCGATGTATCTCAGGATTTTATAATAAGTAAGGAAATTCTTGTCTAGTTCTCGTATATCGAGAAACTTTTCATTGGAACATTTTTTGACGTATTTGAAGTGTCTATGCAAATTTAGAATTGACCGAAATAAATCGGAAAATACCGAAGTATAATTGTAATATAAGGAAAATATCGAAGGGAATTCGGCAATATATTTTTAAGAAAGTGGGCATTGATTATGTAAATAAATCGAAAGTTCTTCAAGGTAGGTATATTTGATTTACATAATATTCATATAAATATGAACATAAATTTTTGTTTTTGTTTGATATTGATAACAATTTCAAAATATAACAATTAAATGCAAAAAGTTGAATTAACAATAATTATTGGGGAAAATGATTTTTAAGGAATATAAATAAAGTGAGATAATCATAGTACTGTATAGTATTATAAAATTACTACTGAAAAACTTTTTGTATAAAAAAAAATTGAACCAATAGTGATTAAAAAAAAAAAATTAAAAAAATATTTTACAATACTGTCTGTACTCATGTAGGAGTGTGGAGCCCATCTATGATCTAAATAGATCCTCTGTATTTAATAACAATTTATATTCATAAAATAAAATAATCAAAATGCATATGTATGCTAAATAAAATTTGGATTAAGTGTTAACTATGTTAGATACAATGTATCTACGTACCATTAGTTGTTTACAAAATACACTTATATATCTATAATTATTGTTTGTAAACAAACATCTGCTTTGCATATCATAAATCCTCGGATTTACCATATTCTAAGAAAACACGTGTTTTTTTTAATTAATTTATTTCATAAAAATATATAACCTATATTTTCTGTTTTTATATATAATTATTAAGGTATAAATACCTTACAAAAGAACAAAAAGCCATTCAGAAAAATTTGTCAAACTAAAAATCTTCCTGATCTTACCAGCAGCTCGCTGGTAACATTTGGCCCAAATTTTGATTGTATTTTACTTCACATCCAAAATTTTACATGAAGACGTATGTTGAATGTAATATAATACAAACATCCTTGGGAAATATATATTTCAAACAATTACATCCATATTTTGTCACAATATATCCATAAATAAATGTCTGGCAAACTCATTTACCTAACACGATACACACATTAGCACCCCCCTATATTTTGTAATGGCTGAGTATATAGCCAAGGGAGATAATCGTTTCTATAACCTGCACGAACTGGTTGAGAACTTTGTTGAGAGAGATTGAACTGGGACATACTCTTACTCTGAATGTTTGGGAGAATCTTGAGTTGGAGGAAAATCAATGAAAAATGATTAAGACACTTTATTATATTGAAGTGTTAGGGTGTTTATCGCCACTTTTAACAATCTTTCAGTTGTATCACAGTGCATGAAGCTCAGTTTTATTGGTGGAGGAAAACGGAAAAAACCACCGAGCAGGATTTGAACTCAACTTTAGTGGTGATAGGCACTGATTGCACATATAGTTGACAATCAAACTACCATACGACCAAGATGGTCATTTTTATTATAATATTGAAAGCATGCAATAGACAATATAGTGACTATTCCTGAAGTCTTTTTTTTTTTAGAAACCTTTGTATTCTATTTATTTTCTACTTTGTTATCCAATGTTAATGTACTATAAATATTATTATCAGCAAGTAAAAGTTGCCATATTCAGATTTCTTCCTTTTGTTTTTATGAAAAAATGATTTTCTGTGCAATGAGGTTTGCTGAACAATGTTGAAAAGTGTTGTATATACAGTCATACCTGGTTATGTCAATATCAGATACACCTCAAGTGCGCTAGATTGTGGGTTCGAGCCCTGTTCGGGTCAAATCAAAGAATATAAAATTGGTATCTGTTGCTTCTCCACTAAGCAGGTTGGCTCGGAATCAGAATAATGTGTCCGAGTTGAGTGACATGTCTACCCGCAGATTGTTGTTTCAGTGAGCTAGCACTATAAAATCCAACTCAGCATGTTGGTTTAGTACAAAGTGGACCTGAACATGTTCTCATTGAAAATTAACTTGTTCTCGCCATGATATAGCTGAAAAATTGCTGAATTGGCATTAAGCAACAATCACTCACTCAATCTCAGATAAGTTGTTTCTTTGGATAACTAAAAGTAAGAAGTTTGACATTATGAGGTTCGACTGTATCCAATGTTTAAACTTCAATCATCATTAGAAACCTCAAGACCTCAGTAATTGCATGTACATGATGAGTGATCAGTATAGTACCTATTAACTTACTTATGGATACTATGATGGAAACTTAATCTAATTTTGAATATTTAATGAGAAGTAAATTTTCAGAACCCAGAAAAAATGTAATCTGCATCCATCAAACCAATAACTATGTGCATGTGTAGCACAGTGAATGCTCAATTTTCTGGAGAACACAAGTTATCACTATTTTAGTGAAGTTCATGTTACTTGTTTTCAATTTTCTATGTTTTATGCTGGTCTTTGTCTAATTTTCTTTGAAAAAATTTGAATATACCAAATAGTTGAACAGTTTTAACACCTGTTTCAGGGAAGATTAGAAACAGCACTATTTATTAAATTTTTATTCTAACTGAAGACTTGGCAGTATTAATCAATTAGTTAATATTAGTTGATATTCTTCATTCAATTGGATATTAATCAAATTTAAAAATAAAACCTTAAGAAATGACTAAATCAACTTTTCCACAAAAAAATGTTTTTTCTGACCTAAAACTTTCTGAACTTTTTCCAACATAAAAATAAATCAAAAGTCCAACTTTCCAAGCTTTATCCAACATAAACAATGACAAAGTCCTATTTTCCGAATTTATTCTAACCATAATATATTGCAAAGACTATTTTCCAAACTTTTCCGCCATAAAAAATGACAAAGTCCAACTTTCCGCCATTAAAAATGATAAGGTTCAACTTTCCAAGCTTTTTCCATCAATAAAAATGACAAAGTCCAACTTTCCGAACTTTTTTTGCCAATAAAAATAATAAAGTCCAATTTTCCGCACTTTTTTCGACATAAAAAATTAAAGTCCAAATTTCCGCATCTATTTCCGCCATTCAAAATGATTAAGTCCAACTTTCCGAGCTTTTTCCAACATAAAAAATGACAAAGTTCAAATTTCCGCACTTTTTCCGACCTAAAATATTGGCAAAGTCCAAATTTCCAAGCTATTTCCGAATAATTTCATTCGGAATTCCGAACTCTATCCTGCTAATGGATCGTCGAGACATGACGATGCAGCACAAACAAAATAAATTATAGAAGTCTAGAAGATTGTGCAAAAATACCGATATATATATATACGTTTACAGACCTCGACATTAATGTTTGTCCGATTGTCCGGTACCAGTGAAAACTAACATCGAACAAGTAGATCTTGTATTACGGTTGTCCGATGGGACAAGTGAAAAAATCAGAGATTCCCAAACGTACTGGTACGACGGACAAATCTATTTCTACTGGTATAAAATACTGGGTTGTTGTATAAAAGAGCCCTGTTTGATCTCCAATTTGTCCGTAATTTATAAAGTGAAATGCCAGATCAAAACTCTTTTATTGTATAAAATTATCGTTCCTCCATGCTTTGATGAAGTTCAAGGACATTGACAAAATTAAAGTCGCAATCTCAGAAACGCTTTAATGAACGAAAATATCAATATTTGAAATATAAGAACAAGAATCACTCCGGAACGGACACGTAAAAATTATCGAATATCAATTTGGTGCCAAATTTAAACTTGTCTTTTGTGCAAAATACGATAGAGGACTTGATTTAGACTTTTGGGAAATATTGAAACCTTTGAAATGGACAAATATTACAAGCTTTTTCCTGATCTGGTTGAAAAGATCCACTAAAATTTGCATTTCTCTGTGAATTTAAATAAAATACTTTGCTTTATTTATATCACAGGCACTTGTTTCTAGATACTGGTATATATAGTATCTAGGTATATTTTTATTACCAGAAACAAGGATTTATATAATACAAATATGAGTTATTATAAATTGTGTGGTATTGGATCACAACACAGTAATATTTCTAAAGGAAAAGGGGCGGGGTACATATAAAAATCACTGGTATGAAAGACTCCAATCAAGGTAGACAGAAATAAAAATGTGACATTGAATATATGTCCTTAAGGTAATGAATAAAAAAAAACCCAGAAGAAATCAGTTCAGGCAGCTTTAACTATTTATTAAATTTGGGCAGGGTAACGTCAGGGGGTCGCCAAACAATGTTTAGATTAATCGCAATTGACTTCTCCCAGAAGTCTCCCCACTTCTCTCTGTTGTCTCCCACTTCTCCCTGTGAGCTCTTTGAAAGAGAAGTCACTTCTCCCTCTAATTTGAAAGTAGTGGGAGCCCTGGATAATTATTCTCTAGTTTTTGTAATTTTTATTAATTTTTTCGGACAACTAAAAGATTGAGTCGGACAAGTACTTTTTTTAGTTAGTTGTCCGAAGGGACAAGTTGAAAAATATATGTAGAGCCCTGGTTTATATATACGTCTGAAAATTAAACCAAACAGTGTTAGAATTAGATTTTTGAGCTGTCAAATTTGTGTTCTTCCTTCGACGAGATTTGAACTCGCACCATTGATACACTGCAGCACCAATCGCTTAGCCTTATGTCCAGTGCCCTAGACCACTCGACCACATCCGCTCTATATCTATAAATCATACTGCTCCCGATGTAGACCTTTATTGTATCATGGTGACTGGGTGAGGTCGTATCATACTGCTCCCGATGTAGCCCTTTGTTGTATCATACTGCTCCCAATGTAATACTTTATCATATCATACTGCTCCCGATGTAGACCTTTATTGTATCATACTGCTCCCGATGTAGCCCTTTATTGTATCATACTGCTCCCGATGTAGCCCTTTATTGTATCATACTGCTCCCGATGTAGACCTTTATTGTATCATACTGCTCCCGATGTAGCCCTTTATCATATCATACTCCTCCTGATGTAGACCTTTATTGTATCATACTGCTCCCGATGTAGCCCTTTATTGTATCATACTGCTCCCGATGTAGACCTTTATTGTATCATACTGCTCCCGATGTAGCCCTTTATCATATACTGCTCCTGATGTAGACCTTTATTGTATCATACTGCTCCCGATGTAGTCCTTTATTGTATCATACTGCTCCCGATGTAGCCCTTTATTGTATCATACTGCTCCTGATGTAGTCCTTTATTGTATCATACTGCTCCTGATGTAGACCTTTATTGTATCATACTGCTCCCGATGTAGTCCTTTGTTGTATCATACTGCTCCCGATGTAGCCCTTTATCATATCATACTGCTCCTGATGTAGCCCTTTATCGTATCATACTGCTCACTATGTAGCCCTTTATCAGATTAGATGAAAGTAATATTTTATGAATGTCATATCATTAGATTCATCATTTTACGATAAATAATTTATTTAAGGCTATTTTACGGCTTGGTGGAAATTCTTTAAAAGTAGAATGTGATGGTTGGTATGGAAGAAATTTGGATGCAGAACAAAGAGACGATGGCCTTAAATGTATAAAAGATGAAAAAAGATTGGCATTAGTTGAAGAAGAGCTAGAAGAACAAAGTAAAAAGTTAGCAGAACAAAGTAAAAAGTTAGCAGAAACAAACAAGAAATTGATAGAGTTAGAACAAGAACAAAGTAATCCAGTTCCTAAGAACATCAGAGGTAAATACTGATTAACATGTGTTTCATGAGGGGTAAATACTGATTAACATGTGTTTCATGAGGGGTAAATACTGATTAACATGTGTTTCATCAGTGGTAAATACTGATCAACATGTGCTATATCAGGGGTAAATACTGATTAAAGGGAAACTTCACCAAAAAAATATTTTTTTATGTTTTTCCTGATGTTATATGGATGTTTATATGTATCGATATGGCTTGTTAGGCGTAATTCTTTTTATTTTTCCTATTATTCTAAATACAGTTAACTATCGTTGTCTCGAACTTGGTTGACTCGAATTTCTGGTTGAGTCGAATTTTTATCGAAGTCCCGAACTTCGTTGTGTATAAATATATATAATTTGACTCCTGTTGAGTCGAATTCGGATTCGAAATTTCGGTTGTCTCGAATAAAAGTTTTGGTCCCGAGATGTAGAAAACCATATTATTTACATTCGTTAAGTCAAATTTATCTGTCAAAACATGTGTATTACCTTGGGATTAAAATCGGATCACAGGTGAAACATCCGGTCATTGACTTTGACATTTTTACCTTAGACTATTTCACATGTTTATTTTAACAATCTGTCAAATTAATAATCTGTCAAATTAATTAGTGATAATATTTGAATTGGCTTGGCATAATTTATTATGACACAGGTTAAATGTGTACAAAAACAAATTATCGATTTATAATAAGTGCGCTTGGGTCGGCATATATCAATGATTGTGAAAAGTACACAACGGAAGTGTTTTATCTATTGATTTATTTGTCGGAAATTAATTTTCATTAAAGATGTATAATTTCTCAATTTTGAGAGATTTGAATTTTTTTTTACTCTTAATTAACTGTTGTAATAAAAGGGGAAATCACGCTATTTCTCAGAATTGTCGTTATTTTCGGTCGAGAAAAGTTTTCTTTTACACTTTATTGAATCAATGCAACACAACAGATAAACATAATCATACACACAAAAAAAAAGATATCTAGCAGTTATCAGTCATTCCACAAGATTCAAAGAATTTAACAGAAAAAAAAAAAACAACAAAAACATCGAATAAGTTTTAAATCGTTCCGAGATTCGAGACATGCGATGCTGGTTTTAGCTCTTCAAAAAAATATTGCTCGAGTTATCTCCCTTTCGTCGTTAAACAAACTACACTTCCGGTATTTTCATAGCTCCTTTTGAGTCGAACTACGGTTGACTCGAATTTTTTCCATGGTCCCATCGAATTCGAGATAACCAGAGTCAACTGTATATGAATTTATTACACAATCACTTTTTGCAGATTTACGTTTTGTTTCTATATACTTATGGCAAAACAAACGAATCAGAGAAAACGGTCCGTCTTTAATGAGACACATTTACAAAAGATTTTTTTTCGAAAATTGAAGAACTACGAAATTATGGGAAAAAGAAGAACGGACATCGGAACAATGCCATGAATTCGTAAAAAAATAATAATAGGCCTATGCTACGGGGCAAAATTGTTTTAATGATATTATTTATAAGATCGCACTTTGTAATCGATCGTTCATGCACTACAATAGAGTTACACATAAGCTCTGCTTCTTAGCTAAAAGCACAGAAAGTTACAGGGTGGGAAGCCATAAAATTGAGAGGATTATGTAAACATATAATTTGTAATAGTTTTCATTTGACAATTACAGACGATGAGTATTATAAATACTTTTAAAGTTTATTATGCAAAACATCAGGGTACATCTCTTACGTAATATAATAATTTGTTTATGGAAATACAATATTCTTATTCGCCAACAGTAAAAAGATTAATCTGTTTTCATAGCGGTTATTTCTGATTTGAACAAAGCGTAACATATAATGTCTCTGCGTAAAGAAAACATTTTTAGTTCACCTGGACCAAAGGTCCAGGTGAACTATTGCCATCACTTGGCATCCGTCGTCTGTTGTCTGTCGTCTGTAAACTTTTCACATTTCAAGCTTCTTCTCCGAAACCACTGGGCCGATTGGAACCAAACTTACCAGGAATGTTCCTTGGATGGTCCTCTACAAAGTTACTGTTTTTCGTTCTAGTCGGATATTCAATATGGCTGCCAGGGCCAATAATGTGCTCTGATTGGCTGAAATTTCAAAGATCTTCTTCTCTGAAATTAATGAACTGACTGAACCCAAACTGTAAGAGAATGATCATTAGAATGTCCTTTACCAAGTTACTGTTTTTTTATGCCGATCGGAAATCCAAGATGGCTGCCATCGCAGGACATAAATTAACATTGGACCCTATGGGAAAATGTTCAAATGCCTTCTTCTCAGAAACTACAAATATGATTAAAGCCAAACTGTACATGAATGTTCATTGGATGGTCCTCTACAATCTTAAGGTTTTTTTGTTCCGATATGAAATTCAAAATGGCGGCTACGGCAGGACTTAGTTTAAAATTGGACCCTATGGGAAAAATGTTTCAAAACGCTTCTTCTCTGAAACCAAACTGCACAGGAATGATCATTGGAAGGTCCTCTACAAATTTTATGTTTTTTATGCCGATCGGAAATCCAAGATGGCCGCCACCGCAGGACATAGATTAACATTGGACCCTATGGGAAAATGTTCAAATGCCTTCTTCTCAGAAACTACAAATATGATTAAAGCCAAACTGTACATGAATGCTCATTAGATGGTCCTCTACAAACTGTACGTTTTTTGTTCCGGTATGAAATTAAAAATGGCGGCTACGGCAGAACTTAGTTTAACATTGGACCCTATGGGAAAAATGTTTCAAAACGCTTCTTCTCTGAAACCACTTGGAAAATTGAAACCAAGCTGCCCAGGAATGATCATTGGAAGGTCCTCTACAGAATATATGTTTTATATGCCGATCGGAAATCCAAGATGGCCGCCACTGCAATACATAGATTAACATTGAACCCTATGGGAAAATGTTCAAATGCCTTCTTCTCAGAAACTACAAATATGATTAAAACCAAACTGTACATGAATGTTCATTGGATGGTCGTCTACAAACTGTACGTTTTTTGTTCCAATATGAAATTCAAAATGGCGGCTACGGCAGGACTTAGTTTAACATTGGACCCTATGGGAAAAATGTTTCAAAACGCTTCTTCTCTGAAACCACATGGACAATTGAAACCAGACTAACCAGGAATGATCATTGGAAGGTCCTCTACAGAATATTTGTTTTATATGCCGATCGGAAATCCAAGATGGACGCCACTGCAATACATAGATTAACATTGAACCCTATGGGAAAATGTTCAAATGCCTTCTTCTCAGAAACTACAAATATAATTAAAGCCAAACTGTACAAGAATGTTCATTGGATGGTCCTCTACAAACTTTACGTTTTTTGTTCCGATATGAAATTCAAAATGGCAGATACCGCAGGACATAGTTTAACATTGAACCCTATGGGGAAAATGTTTCAAAATGCTTCTCTGAAACCACTTTGACAATTGAAACCAAACTGCCCAGGAATGATCATTTGAAGGTTCTCTACAAAGTATATGTTTTTTATGCCGATCGGAAATCCAAGATGGCCGCCACCGCAATACATAGATTAACATTGGACCCTATGGGAAAATGTTCAAATGCCTTCTTCTCAGAAACTACAAATATGATTAAAGCCAAACTGTACATGAATGTTCATTGGATGGTCCTCTACAAACTTTGCGTTTTTTCTTCCGATATGAAATTCAAAATGGCGGCTACGGCAGGACTTAGTTTAACATAGGACCCTATGGGAAAAATGTTTCAAAATGCTTCTTCTCTGAAGCCACTAGGACAGTTGAAACCAAACTGCCCAGGAATGATCATTGGAAGGTCCTCTACAAATTTTATGTTTTTTATGCCGATCGGAAATCCAAGATGGTCACCACCGCAATACATAGATTAACATTGGAACCTATGGGAAAATGTTCAAATGCCTTCTTCTCAGAAACTACAAATATGATCAAAGCCAAACTGTACATGAATGTTCATTGGATGGTCCTCTACAAACTTTACGTTTTTTGTTCCGATATGAAATTCAAAATGGCGGCTACGGCAGGACTTAGTTTAACATTGTACCCTATTGGAAAAATGTTTCAAAACGCTTCTTCTCTGAAACCACTTGGACAACTGAAACCAAACTGCCCAGGAATGATCATTGGAAGGTCCTCTACAGAATATTTGTTTTATATGCCGATCGGAAATCCAAGATGGCCGCCACTACAATACATAGATTAACATTGAACCCTATGGGAAAATGTTCAAATACCTTCTTCTCAGAAACTACAAATATGATTAAAGCCAAACTGTACATGAATGTTCATTGGATGGTCATCTACAAACTTTACGTTTTTTGTTCCGATATGAAATTCAAAATGACGGCTACGGCAGGACTTAGTTTAACATTGGACCCTATGAGAAAAATGTTTCAAAACGCTTCTTCTCTGAAACCACATGGACAATTGAAACCAAACTGCCCAGGAATGATCATTGGAAGGTCCTCTACAGAATATTTGTTTTATATGCCGATCGGAAATCCAAGATGGCCGCCACTACAATACATAGATTAACATTGAACCCTATGGGAAAATGTTCAAATGACTTCTTCTCAGAAACTACAAATATGATTAAAGCCAAACTGTACATGAATGTTCATTGGATGGTCCTCTACAAACTTTACGTTTTTTGTTCCGATATGAAATTCAAAATGGCGGCTACGGCAGGACTTACTTTAACATTGGACCCTATGGGAAAGATGTTTCAAAACGCTTCTTCTCTGAAACCACATGGACAGTTGAAACCAAGCTGCCCAGGAATGATCATTGGAAGGTCCTCTATAAAGTTTCTGTTTTTTTATGCCGATCGAAAATTCAAGATGGCCGCCACCGCAGGACATAGATTAACATTGGGCCCTATGGGAAAATGTTCAAATGTCTTCTTCTCAGAAACTACAAATATGATCAAAGTCAAACTGTACATAAATGTTCATTGGATGGTCCTCTACAAACTTTACGTTTTTTGTTCCGATATGAAATTCAAAATGGCGGCTACGGCAGGACTTAGTTTAACATTGGACCCTATGGGAAAAATGTTTCAAAACGCTTCTTCTCTGAAACCACTTGAACAATTGAAACCAAACTGCCCAGGAATGATCATTGGAAGGTCCTCTACAAAATGTCAGTTTTTTTATGCCTATTGAAAATTCAAGATGGCCGCCACCGCAGGACATAGATTAACATTGGAACCTATGGGAAAATGTTCAAATGCCTTCTTCTCAGAAACTACAAATATGATCAAAGCCAAACTGTACATGAATGTTCATTGGATGGTCCTCTACAAACTTTACGTTTTTTGTTCCGATATGAAATTCAAAATGGCGGCTATGGCAGGACTTAGTTTAACATTGGACCCTATGGGAAAAATGTTTCAAAATGCTTCTCTGAAACCACTTGGACAATTGAAACCAAACTGCCCAGGAATGATCATTGGAAGGTCCTCTACAGAATATTTGTTTTATATGCCGATCGGAAATCCAAGATGGCCGCCACTGCAATACATAGATTAACATTGAACCCTATGGGAAAATGTTCAAATGCCTTCTTCTCAGAAACTACAAATATGATCAAAGCCAAACTGTACATGAATGTTCATTGGATGGTCCTCTACAAACTTTACGTTTTTTGTTCCGATATGAAATTCAAAATGGCGGCTACGGCAGGACTTAGTTTAACATTGTACCCTATGGGGAAAATGTTTCAAAACGCTTCTTCTCTGAAACCACTTGGACAATTGAAACCAAACTGCCCAGGAATGATCATTGGAAGGTCCTCTACAAAATGTCAGTTTTTTTATGCCTATTGAAAATTCAAGATGGCCGCCACCGCAGGACATAGATTAACATTGGAACCTATGGGAAAATGTTCAAATGCCTTCTTCTCAGAAACTACAAATATGATCAAAGCCAAACTGTACATGAATGTTCATTGGATGGTCCTCTACAAACTTTACGTTTTTTGTTCCGATATGAAATTCAAAATGGCGGCTACGGCAGGACTTAGTTTAACATTGGACCCTAAGGGAAAAATGTTTCAAAATGCTTCTCTGAAAATACTTGGACAATTGAAACCAAACTGCCCAGGAATGATCATTGGAAGGTCCTCTACAGAATATTTGTTTTATATGCCGATCGAAAATCCAAGATGGCCGCCACTGCAATACATAGATTAACATTGAACCCTATGGGAAAATGTTCAAATGCCTTCTTCTCAGAAACTACAAATATGATCAAAGCCAAACTGTACATGAATGTTCATTGGATGGTCCTCTACAAACTTTACGTTTTTTGTTCCGATATGAAATTCAAAATGGCGGCTACGGCAGGACTTAGTTTAACATTGTACCCTATGGGGAAAATGTTTCAAAACGCTTCTTCTCTGAAACCACTTGGACAATTGAAACCAAACTGCCCAGGAATGATCATTGGAAGGTCCTCTACAGAATATTTGTTTTATATGCCGATCGGAAATCCAAGATGGCCGCCACTACAATACATAGATTAACATTGAACCCTATGGGAAAATGTTCAAATGCCTTCTTCTCAGAAACTACAAATATGATTAAAGCCAAACTGTACATGAATGTTCATTGGATGGTCCTCTACAAACTTTACGTTTTTTGTTCCGATATGAAATTCAAAATGACGGCTACGGCAGGACTTACTTTAACATTGGACCCTATGGGAAAAATGTTTCAAAAGGCTTCTTCTCTGAAACCACTTGAACAATTGAAACCAAACTGCCCAGGAATGATCATTGGAAGGTCCTCTACAGAATATTTGTTTTTTATGCCTATTGAAAATTCAAGATGGCCGCCACCGCAGGACATAGATTAACATTGGAACCTATGGGAAAATGTTCAAATGCCTTCTTCTCAGAAACTACAAATATGATCAAAGCCAAACTGTACATGAATGTTCATTGGATGGTCCTCTACAAACTTTACGTTTTTTGTTCCGATATGAAATTCAAAATGGCGGCTATGGCAGGACTTAGTTTAACATTGGACCCTAAGGGAAAAATGTTTCAAAATGCTTCTCTGAAACCACTTGGACAATTGAAACCAAACTGCCCAGGAATGATCATTGGAAGGTCCTCTACAGAATATTTGTTTTATATGCCGATCGGAAATCCAAGATGGCCGCCACTGCAATACATAGATTAACATTGAACCCTATGGGAAAATGTTCAAATGCCTTCTTCTCAGAAACTACAAATATGATCAAAGCCAAACTGTACATGAATGTTCATTGGATGGTCCTCTACAAACTTTACGTTTTTTGTTCCGATATGAAATTCAAAATGGCGGCTACGGCAGGACTTAGTTTAACATTGGACCCTATGGGGAAAATGTTTCAAAACGCTTCTTCTCTGAAACCACTTGGACAATTGAAACCAAACTGCCCAGGAATGATCATTGGAAGGTCCTCTACAGAATATTTGTTTTATATGCCAATCGGAAATCCAAGATGGCCGCCACTACAATACATAGATTAACATTGAACCCTATGGGAAAATGTTCAAATGCCTTCTTCTCAGAAACTACAAATATGATTAAAGCCAAACTGTACATGAATGTTCATTGGATGGTCCTCTACAAACTTTACGTTTTTTGTTCCGATATGAAATTCAAAATGGCGGCTACGGCAGGACTTAGTTTAACATTGGACCCTATGGGAAAAATGTTTCAAAACGCTTCTTCTCTGAAACCACTTGAACAATTGAAACCAAACTGCCCAGGAATGATCAATGGAAGGTCCTCTACAAAATGTCAGTTTTTTTATGCCTATTGAAAATTCAAGATGGCCGCCACCGCAGGACATAGATTAACATTGGAACCTATGGGAAAATGTTCAAATGCCTTCTTCTCAGAAACTACAAATATAATCAAAGCCAAACTGTACATGAATGTTCATTGGATGGTCCTCTACAAACTTTACGTTTTTTGTTCCGATATGAAATTCAAAATGGCGGCTACGGCAGGACTTAGTTTAACATTGGACCCTAAGGGAAAAATGTTTCAAAATGCTTCTCTGAAACCACTTGGACAATTGAAACCAAACTGCCCAGGAATGATCATTGGAAGGTCCTCTACAGAATATTTGTTTTATATGCCGATCGAAAATCCAAGATGGCCGCCACTGCAATACATAGATTAACATTGAACCCTATGGGAAAATGTTCAAATGCCTTCTTCTCAGAAACTACAAATATGATCAAAGCCAAACTGTACATGAATGTTCATTGGATGGTCCTCTACAAACTTTACGTTTTTTGTTCCGATATGAAATTCAAAATGGCGGCTACGGCAGGACTTAGTTTAACATTGGACCCTATGGGGAAAATGTTTCAAAACGCTTCTTCTCTGAAACCACTTGGACAATTGAAACCAAACTGCCCAGGAATGATCATTGGAAGGTCCTCTACAGAATATTTGTTTTATATGCCGATCGGAAATCCAAGATGGCCGCCACTACAATACATAGATTAACATTGAACCCTATGGGAAAATGTTCAAATGCCTTCTTCTCAGAAACTACAAATATGATTAAAGCCAAACTGTACATGAATGTTCATTGGATGGTCCTCTACAAACTTTACGTTTTTTGTTCCGATATGAAATTCAAAATGACGGCTACGGCAGGACTTACTTTAACATTGGACCCTATGGGAAAAATGTTTCAAAAGGCTTCTTCTCTGAAACCACTTGAACAATTGAAACCAAACTGCCCAGGAATGATCATTGGAAGGTCCTCTACAAAATGTCAGTTTTTTTATGCCTATTGAAAATTCAAGATGGCCGCCACCGCAGGACATAGATTAACATTGGAACCTATGGGAAAATGTTCAAATGCCTTCTTCTCAGAAACTACAAATATGATCAAAGCCAAACTGTACATGAATGTTCATTGGATGGTCCTCTACAAACTTTACGTTTTTTGTTCCGATATGAAATTCAAAATGGCGGCTATGGCAGGACTTAGTTTAACATTGGACCCTAAGGGAAAAATGTTTCAAAATGCTTCTCTGAAACCACTTGGACAATTGAAACCAAACTGCCCAGGAATGATCATTGGAAGGTCCTCTACAGAATATTTGTTTTATATGCCGATCGGAAATCCAAGATGGCCGCCACTGCAATACATAGATTAACATTGAACCCTATGGGAAAATGTTCAAATGCCTTCTTCTCAGAAACTACAAATATGATCAAAGCCAAACTGTACATGAATGTTCATTGGATGGTCCTCTACAAACTTTACGTTTTTTGTTCCGATATGAAATTCAAAATGGCGGCTACGGCAGGACTTAGTTTAACATTGGACCCTATGGGGAAAATGTTTCAAAACGCTTCTTCTCTGAAACCACTTGGACAATTGAAACCAAACTGCCCAGGAATGATCATTGGAAGGTCCTCTACAGAATATTTGTTTTATATGCCAATCAGAAATCCAAGATGGCCGCCACTACAATACATAGATTAACATTGAACCCTATGGGAAAATGTTCAAATGCCTTCTTCTCAGAAACTACAAATATGATTAAAGCCAAACTGTACATGAATGTTCATTGGATGGTCCTCTACAAACTTTACGTTTTTTGTTCCGATATGAAATTCAAAATGACGGCTACGGCAGGACTTACTTTAACATTGGACCCTATGGGAAAGATGTTTCAAAACGCTTCTTCTCTGAAACCACATGGACAGTTGAAACCAAACTGCCCAGGAATGATCATTGGAAGGTTCTCTACAAATTTTATGTTTTTTATGCCGATCGAAAATTCAAGATGGCCGCCACCGCAGGACATAGATTAACATTGGAACCTATGGGAAAATGTTCAAATGCCTTCTTCTCAGAAACTACAAATATGATCAAAGTCAAACTGTACATGAATGTTCATTGGATGGTCCTCTACAAACTGTACGTTTTTTGTTCCGATATGAAATTCAAAATGGCAGCTACGGCAGGACTTAGTTTAACATTGGACCCTATGGGAAAAATGTTTCAAAACGCTTCTTCTCTGAAACCACTTGAACAATTGAAACCAAACTGCCCAGGAATGATCATTGGAAGGTCCTCTACAAAATGTCAGTTTTTTTATGCCTATTGAAAATTCAAGATGGCCGCCACCGCAGGACATAGATTAACATTGGAACCTATGGGAAAATGTTCAAATGCCTTCTTCTCAGAAACTACAAATATGATCAAAGCCAAACTGTACATGAATGTTCATTGGATGGTCCTCTACAAACTTTACGTTTTTTGTTCCGATATGAAATTCAAAATGGTGGCTACGGCAGGACTTAGTTTAACATTGGACCCTAAGGGAAAAATGTTTCAAAATGCTTCTCTGAAACCACTTGAACAATTGAAACCAAACTGCCCAGGAATGATCATTGGAAGGTCCTCTACAAAATGTCAGTTTTTTTATGCCTATTGAAAATTCAAGATGGCCGCCACCGCAGGACATAGATTAACATTGGAACCTATGGGAAAATGTTCAAATGCCTTCTTCTCAGAAACTACAAATATGATCAAAGCCAAACTGTACATGAATGTTCATTGGATGGTCCTCTACAAACTGTACGTTTTTTGTTCCGATATGAAATTCAAAATGGTGGCTACGGCAGGACTTAGTTTAAAATTGGACCCTATGGGAAAAATGTTTCAAAATGCTTCTCTGAAACCACTTGAACAATTGAAACCAAACTGCCCAGGAATGATCATTGGAAGGTCCTCTACAAAATGTCAGTTTTTTTATGCCTATTGAAAATTCAAGATGGCCACCACCGCAGGACATAGATTAACATTGGAACCTATGGGAAAATGTTCAAATGCCTTCTTCTCAGAAACTACAAATATGATCAAAGCCAAACTGTACAAGAATGTTCATTGGATGGTCCTCTACAAACTTTACGTTTTTTGTTCCGATATGAAATTCAAAATGGCGGCTACGGCAGGACTTAGTTTAACATTGGACCCTAAGGGAAAAATGTTTCAAAACGCTTCTTCTCTGAAACCACTTGAACAATTGAAACCAAACTGCCCAGGAATGATCATTGGAAGGTCCTCTACAAAATGTCAGTTTTTTTATGCCTATTGAAAATTCAAGATGGCCGCCACCGCAGGACATAGATTAACATTGGAACCTATGGGAAAATGTTCAAATGCCTTCTTCTCAGAAACTACAAATATGATCAAAGCCAAACTGTACATGAATGTTCATTGGATGGTCCTCTACAAACTTTACGTTTTTTGTTCCGATATGAAATTCAAAATGGCGGCTATGGCAGGACTTAGTTTAACATTGGACCCTAAGGGAAAAATGTTTCAAAATGCTTCTCTGAAACCACTTGGACAATTGAAACCAAACTGCCCAGGAATGATCATTGGAAGGTCCTCTACAGAATATTTGTTTTATATGCCGATCGGAAATCCAAGATGGCTGCCACTGCAATACATAGATTAACATTGAACCCTATGGGAAAATGTTCAAATGCCTTCTTCTCAGAAACTACAAATATGATCAAAGCCAAACTGTACATGAATGTTCATTGGATGGTCCTCTACAAACTTTACGTTTTTTGTTCCGATATGAAATTCAAAATGGCGGCTACGGCAGGACTTAGTTTAACATTGTACCCTATGGGGAAAATGTTTCAAAACGCTTCTTCTCTGAAACCACTTGGACAATTGAAACCAAACTGCCCAGGAATGATCATTGGAAGGTCCTCTACAGAATATTTGTTTTATATGCCGATCGGAAATCCAAGATGGCCGCCACTACAATACATAGATTAACATTGAACCCTATGGGAAAATGTTCAAATGCCTTCTTCTCAGAAACTACAAATATGATTAAAGCCAAACTGTACATGAATGTTCATTGGATGGTCCTCTACAAACTTTATGTTTTTTGTTCCGATATGAAATTCAAAATGACGGCTACGGCAGGACTTACTTTAACATTGGACCCTATGGGAAAGATGTTTCAAAACGCTTCTTCTCTGAAACCAAACTGCCCAGGAATGATCATTGGAAGGTTCTCTACAAATTTTATGTTTTTTATGCCGATCGGAAATTCAAGATGGCCGCCACCGCAGGACATAAATTAACATTGGAACCTATGGGAAAATGTTCAAATGCCTTCTTCTCAGAAACTACAAATATGATCAAAGTCAAACTGTACATGAATGTTCATTGGATGGTCCTCTACAAACTTTACGTTTTTTGTTCCGATATGAAATTCAAAATGGCGGCTATGGCAGGACTTAGTTTAACATTGGACCCTAAGGGAAAAATGTTTCAAAATGCTTCTCTGAAACCACTTGGACAATTGAAACCAAACTGCCCAGCAATGATCATTGGAAGGTCCTCTACAGAATATTTGTTTTATATGCCGATCGGAAATCCAAGATGGCCGCCACTGCAATACATAGATTAACATTGAACCCTATGGGAAAATGTTCAAATGCCTTCTTCTCAGAAACTACAAATATGATCAAAGCCAAACTGTACAACAATGTTCATTGGATGGTCCTCTACAAACTTTACGTTTTTTGTTCCGATATGAAATTCAAAATGGCGGCTACGGCAGGACTTAGTTTAACATTGGACCCTATGGGAAAAATGTTTCAAAACGCTTCTTCTCTGAAACCACTTGAACAATTGAAACCAAACTGCCCAGGAATGATCATTGGAAGGTCCTCTACAAAATGTCAGTTTTTTTATGCCTATTGAAAATTCAAGATGGCCGCCACCGCAGGACATAGATTAACATTGGAACCTATGGGAAAATGTTCAAATGCCTTCTTCTCAGAAACTACAAATATGATCAAAGCCAAACTGTACATGAATGTTCATTGGATGGTCCTCTACAAACTTTACGTTTTTTGTTCCGATATGAAATTCAAAATGGTGGCTACGGCAGGACTTAGTTTAACATTGGACCCTATGGGAAAAATGTTTCAAAATGCTTCTCTGAAACCACTTGAACAATTGAAACCAAACTGCCCAGGAATGATCATTGGAAGGTCCTCTACAAAATGTCAGTTTTTTTATGCCTATTGAAAATTCAAGATGGCCGCCACCGCAGGACATAGATTAACATTGGAACCTATGGGAAAATGTTCAAATGCCTTCTTCTCAGAAACTACAAATATGATCAAAGCCAAACTGTACAAGAATGTTCATTGGATGGTCCTCTACAAACTTTACGTTTTTTGTTCCGATATGAAATTCAAAATGGCGGCTACGGCAGGACTTAGTTTAACATTGGACCCTATGGGAAAAATGTTTCAAAACGCTTCTTCTCTGAAACCACTTGAACAATTGAAAACAA
This sequence comes from Bathymodiolus brooksi, assembly GCA_963680875.1. NCBI lineage: Eukaryota > Metazoa > Mollusca > Bivalvia > Mytilida > Modiolidae > Bathymodiolus > Bathymodiolus brooksi. The sequence continues at coordinate 78,916,511 of OY804590.1, forward strand.
ACTGCCCAGGAATGATCATTGGAAGGTCCTCTACAAAATGTCAGTTTTTTTATGCCTATTGAAAATTCAAGATGGCCGCCACCGCATGACATAGATTAACATTGGAACCTATGGGAAAATGTTCAAATGCCTTCTTCTCAGAAACTACAAATATGATCAAAGCCAAACTGTACATGAATGTTCATTGGATGGTCCTCTACAAACTTTACGTTTTTTGTTCCGATATGAAATTCAAAATGGCGGCTACGGCAGGACTTAGTTTAACATTGTACCCTATGGGGAAAATGTTTCAAAACGCTTCTTCTCTGAAACCACTTGGACAATTGAAACCAAACTGCCCAGGAATGATCATTGGAAGGTCCTCTACAGAATATTTGTTTTATATGCCGATCGGAAATCCAAGATGGCCGCCACTACAATACATAGATTAACATTGGAACCTATGTGAAAATGTTCAAATGCCTTCTTCTCAGAAACTACAAATATGATCAAAGTCAAACTGTACATGAATGTTCATTGGATGGTCCTCTACAAACTTTACGTTTTTTGTTCCGATATGAAATTCAAAATGGCAGCTATGGCAGGACTTAGTTTAACATTGGACCCTATGGGAAAAATGTTTCAAAACGCTTCTTCTCTGAAACCACATGAACAATTGAAACCAAACTGCCCAGGAATGATCATTGGAAGGTCCTCTACAAAATGTCAGTTTTTTTATGCCTATTGAAAATTCAAGATGGCCGCCACCGCAGGACATAGATTAATATTGGAACCTATGGGAAAATGTTCAAATGCCTTCTTCTCAGAAACTACAAATATGATCAAAGCCAAACTGTACATGAATGTTCATTGGATGGTCCTCTACAAACTTTACGTTTTTTGTTCCGATATGAAATTCAAAATGGTGGCTACGGCAGGACTTAGTTTAACATTGGACCCTATGGGAAAAATGTTTCAAAATGCTTCTCTGAAACCACTTGAACAATTGAAACCAAACTGCCCAGGAATGATCATTGGAAGGTCCTCTACAAAATGTCAGTTTTTTTATGCCTATTGAAAATTCAAGATGGCCACCACCGCAGGACATAGATTAACATTGGAACCTATGGGAAAATGTTCAAATGCCTTCTTCTCAGAAACTACAAATATGATCAAAGCCAAACTGTACAAGAATGTTCATTGGATGGTCCTCTACAAACTTTACGTTTTTTGTTCCGATATGAAATTCAAAATGGCGGCTACGGCAGGACTTAGTTTAACATTGGACCCTATGGGAAAAATGTTTCAAAACGCTTCTTCTCTGAAACCACTTGAACAATTGAAACCAAACTGCCCAGGAATGATCATTGGAAGGTCCTCTACAAAATGTCAGTTTTTTTATGCCTATTGAAAATTCAAGATGGCCGCCACCGCAGGACATAGATTAACATTGGAACCTATGGGAAAATGTTCAAATGCCTTCTTCTCAGAAACTACAAATATGATCAAAGCCAAACTGTACATGAATGTTCATTGGATGGTCCTCTACAAACTTTACGTTTTTTGTTCCGATATGAAATTCAAAATGGCGGCTACGGCAGGACTTAGTTTAACATTGGACCCTAAGGGAAAAATGTTTCAAAATGCTTCTCTGAAACCACTTGGACAATTGAAACCAAACTGCCCAGGAATGATCATTGGAAGGTCCTCTACAGAATATTTGTTTTATATGCCGATCGAAAATCCAAGATGGCCGCCACTGCAATACATAGATTAACATTGAACCCTATGGGAAAATGTTCAAATGCCTTCTTCTCAGAAACTACAAATATGATCAAAGCCAAACTGTACATGAATGTTCATTGGATGGTCCTCTACAAACTTTACGTTTTTTGTTCCGATATGAAATTCAAAATGGCGGCTACGGCAGGACTTAGTTTAACATTGGACCCTATGGGGAAAATGTTTCAAAACGCTTCTTCTCTGAAACCACTTGGACAATTGAAACCAAACTGCCCAGGAATGATCATTGGAAGGTCCTCTACAGAATATTTGTTTTATATGCCGATCGGAAATCCAAGATGGCCGCCACTACAATACATAGATTAACATTGAACCCTATGGGAAAATGTTCAAATGCCTTCTTCTCAGAAACTACAAATATGATTAAAGCCAAACTTTACGTTTTTTGTTCCGATATGAAATTCAAAATGGCGGCTACGGCAGGACTTACTTTAACATTGGACCCTATGGGAAAAATGTTTCAAAAGGCTTCTTCTCTGAAACCACTTGAACAATTGAAACCAAACTGCCCAGGAATGATCATTGGAAGGTCCTCTACAAAATGTCAGTTTTTTTATGCCTATTGAAAATTCAAGATGGCCGCCACCGCAGGACATAGATTAACATTGGAACCTATGGGAAAATGTTCAAATGCCTTCTTCTCAGAAACTACAAATATGATCAAAGCCAAACTGTACATGAATGTTCATTGGATGGTCCTCTACAAACTTTACGTTTTTTGTTCCGATATGAAATTCAAAATGGCGGCTATGGCAGGACTTAGTTTAACATTGGACCCTAAGGGAAAAATGTTTCAAAATGCTTCTCTGAAACCACTTGGACAATTGAAACCAAACTGCCCAGGAATGATCATTGGAAGGTCCTCTACAGAATATTTGTTTTATATGCCGATCGGAAATCCAAGATGGCCGCCACTGCAATACATAGATTAACATTGAACCCTATGGGAAAATGTTCAAATGCCTTCTTCTCAGAAACTACAAATATGATCAAAGCCAAACTGTACATGAATGTTCATTGGATGGTCCTCTACAAACTTTACGTTTTTTGTTCCGATATGAAATTCAAAATGGCGGCTACGGCAGGACTTAGTTTAACATTGGACCCTATGGGGAAAATGTTTCAAAACGCTTCTTCTCTGAAACCACTTGGACAATTGAAACCAAACTGCCCAGGAATGATCATTGGAAGGTCCTCTACAGAATATTTGTTTTATATGCCAATCGGAAATCCAAGATGGCCGCCACTACAATACATAGATTAACATTGAACCCTATGGGAAAATGTTCAAATGCCTTCTTCTCAGAAACTACAAATATAATCAAAGCCAAACTGTACATGAATGTTCATTGGATGGTCCTCTACAAACTTTACGTTTTTTGTTCCGATATGAAATTCAAAATGGCGGCTACGGCAGGACTTAGTTTAACATTGGACCCTAAGGGAAAAATGTTTCAAAATGCTTCTCTGAAACCACTTGGACAATTGAAACCAAACTGCCCAGGAATGATCATTGGAAGGTCCTCTACAGAATATTTGTTTTATATGCCGATCGAAAATCCAAGATGGCCGCCACTGCAATACATAGATTAACATTGAACCCTATGGGAAAATGTTCAAATGCCTTCTTCTCAGAAACTACAAATATGATCAAAGCCAAACTGTACATGAATGTTCATTGGATGGTCCTCTACAAACTTTACGTTTTTTGTTCCGATATGAAATTCAAAATGGCGGCTACGGCAGGACTTAGTTTAACATTGGACCCTATGGGGAAAATGTTTCAAAACGCTTCTTCTCTGAAACCACTTGGACAATTGAAACCAAACTGCCCAGGAATGATCATTGGAAGGTCCTCTACAGAATATTTGTTTTATATGCCGATCGGAAATCCAAGATGGCCGCCACTACAATACATAGATTAACATTGAACCCTATGGGAAAATGTTCAAATGCCTTCTTCTCAGAAACTACAAATATGATTAAAGCCAAACTGTACATGAATGTTCATTGGATGGTCCTCTACAAACTTTACGTTTTTTGTTCCGATATGAAATTCAAAATGACGGCTACGGCAGGACTTACTTTAACATTGGACCCTATGGGAAAAATGTTTCAAAAGGCTTCTTCTCTGAAACCACTTGAACAATTGAAACCAAACTGCCCAGGAATGATCATTGGAAGGTCCTCTACAAAATGTCAGTTTTTTTATGCCTATTGAAAATTCAAGATGGCCGCCACCGCAGGACATAGATTAACATTGGAACCTATGGGAAAATGTTCAAATGCCTTCTTCTCAGAAACTACAAATATGATCAAAGCCAAACTGTACATGAATGTTCATTGGATGGTCCTCTACAAACTTTACGTTTTTTGTTCCGATATGAAATTCAAAATGGCGGCTATGGCAGGACTTAGTTTAACATTGGACCCTAAGGGAAAAATGTTTCAAAATGCTTCTCTGAAACCACTTGGACAATTGAAACCAAACTGCCCAGGAATGATCATTGGAAGGTCCTCTACAGAATATTTGTTTTATATGCCGATCGGAAATCCAAGATGGCCGCCACTGCAATACATAGATTAACATTGAACCCTATGGGAAAATGTTCAAATGCCTTCTTCTCAGAAACTACAAATATGATCAAAGCCAAACTGTACATGAATGTTCATTGGATGGTCCTCTACAAACTTTACGTTTTTTGTTCCGATATGAAATTCAAAATGGCGGCTACGGCAGGACTTAGTTTAACATTGGACCCTATGGGGAAAATGTTTCAAAACGCTTCTTCTCTGAAACCACTTGGACAATTGAAACCAAACTGCCCAGGAATGATCATTGGAAGGTCCTCTACAGAATATTTGTTTTATATGCCAATCAGAAATCCAAGATGGCCGCCACTACAATACATAGATTAACATTGAACCCTATGGGAAAATGTTCAAATGCCTTCTTCTCAGAAACTACAAATATGATTAAAGCCAAACTGTACATGAATGTTCATTGGATGGTCCTCTACAAACTTTACGTTTTTTGTTCCGATATGAAATTCAAAATGACGGCTACGGCAGGACTTACTTTAACATTGGACCCTATGGGAAAGATGTTTCAAAACGCTTCTTCTCTGAAACCACATGGACAGTTGAAACCAAACTGCCCAGGAATGATCATTGGAAGGTTCTCTACAAATTTTATGTTTTTTATGCCGATCGAAAATTCAAGATGGCCGCCACCGCAGGACATAGATTAACATTGGAACCTATGGGAAAATGTTCAAATGCCTTCTTCTCAGAAACTACAAATATGATCAAAGTCAAACTGTACATGAATGTTCATTGGATGGTCCTCTACAAACTGTACGTTTTTTGTTCCGATATGAAATTCAAAATGGCAGCTACGGCAGGACTTAGTTTAACATTGGACCCTATGGGAAAAATGTTTCAAAACGCTTCTTCTCTGAAACCACTTGAACAATTGAAACCAAACTGCCCAGGAATGATCATTGGAAGGTCCTCTACAAAATGTCAGTTTTTTTATGCCTATTGAAAATTCAAGATGGCCGCCACCGCAGGACATAGATTAACATTGGAACCTATGGGAAAATGTTCAAATGCCTTCTTCTCAGAAACTACAAATATGATCAAAGCCAAACTGTACATGAATGTTCATTGGATGGTCCTCTACAAACTTTACGTTTTTTGTTCCGATATGAAATTCAAAATGGTGGCTACGGCAGGACTTAGTTTAACATTGGACCCTATGGGAAAAATGTTTCAAAATGCTTCTCTGAAACCACTTGAACAATTGAAACCAAACTGCCCAGGAATGATCATTGGAAGGTCCTCTACAAAATGTCAGTTTTTTTATGCCTATTGAAAATTCAAGATGGCCGCCACCGCAGGACATAGATTAACATTGGAACCTATGGGAAAATGTTCAAATGCCTTCTTCTCAGAAACTACAAATATGATCAAAGCCAAACTGTACATGAATGTTCATTGGATGGTCCTCTACAAACTGTACGTTTTTTGTTCCGATATGAAATTCAAAATGGTGGCTACGGCAGGACTTAGTTTAACATTGGACCCTATGGGAAAAATGTTTCAAAATGCTTCTCTGAAACCACTTGAACAATTGAAACCAAACTGCCCAGGAATGATCATTGGAAGGTCCTCTACAAAATGTCAGTTTTTTTATGCCTATTGAAAATTCAAGATGGCCACCACCGCAGGACATAGATTAACATTGGAACCTATGGGAAAATGTTCAAATGCCTTCTTCTCAGAAACTACAAATATGATCAAAGCCAAACTGTACATGAATGTTCATTGGATGGTCCTCTACAAACTTTACGTTTTTTGTTCCGATATGAAATTCAAAATGGCGGCTACGGCAGGACTTAGTTTAACATTGGACCCTATGGGGAAAATGTTTCAAAACGCTTCTTCTCTGAAACCACTTGGACAATTGAAACCAAACTGCCCAGGAATGATCATTGGAAGGTCCTCTACAGAATATTTGTTTTATATGCCGATCGGAAATCCAAGATGGCCGCCACTACAATACATAGATTAACATTGAACCCTATGGGAAAATGTTCAAATGCCTTCTTCTCAGAAACTACAAATATGATTAAAGCCAAACTGTACATGAATGTTCATTGGATGGTCCTCTACAAACTTTACGTTTTTTGTTCCGATATGAAATTCAAAATGACGGCTACGGCAGGACTTACTTTAACATTGGACCCTATGGGAAAGATGTTTCAAAACGCTTCTTCTCTGAAACCACATGGACAGTTGAAACCAAACTGCCCAGGAATGATCATTGGAAGGTTCTCTACAAATTTTATGTTTTTGATGCCGATCGAAAATTCAAGATGGCCGCCACCGCAGGACATAGATTAACATTGGAACGTATGGGAAAATGTTCAAATGCCTTCTTCTCAGAAACTACAAATATGATCAAAGTCAAACTGTACATGAATGTTCATTGGATGGTCCTCTACAAACTTTACGTTTTTTGTTCCGATATGAAATTCAAAATGGTGGCTACGGCAGGACTTAGTTTAACATTGGACCCTATGGGAAAAATGTTTCAAAACGCTTCTTCTCTGAAACCACTTGAACAATTGAAACCAAACTGCCCAGGAATGATCATTGGAAGGTCCTCTACAAAATGTCAGTTTTTTTATGCCTATTGAAAATTCAAGATGGCCGCCACCGCAGGACATAGATTAACATTGGAACCTATGGGAAAATGTTCAAATGCCTTCTTCTCAGAAACTACAAATATGATCAAAGCCAAACTGTACATGAATGTTCATTGGATGGTCCTCTACAAACTTTACGTTTTTTGTTCCGATATGAAATTCAAAATGGCGGCTACGGCAGGACTTAGTTTAACATTGGACCCTAAGGGAAAAATGTTTCAAAATGCTTCTCTGAAACCACTTGGACAATTGAAACCAAACTGCCCAGGAATGATCATTGGAAGGTCCTCTACAGAATATTTGTTTTATATGCCGATCGGAAATCCAAGATGGCCGCCACTGCAATACATAGATTAACATTGAACCCTATGGGAAAATGTTCAAATGTCTTCTTCTCAGAAACTACAAATATGATCAAAGCCAAACTGTACATGAATGTTCATTGGATGGTCCTCTACAAACTTTACGTTTTTTGTTCCGATATGAAATTCAAAATGGCAGCTACGGCAGGACTTAGTTTAACATTGGACCCTATGGGGAAAATGTTTCAAAACGCTTCTTCTCTGAAACCACTTGGACAATTGAAACCAAACTGCCCAGGAATGATCATTGGAAGGTCCTCTACAGAATATTTATTTTATATGCCGATCGGAAATCCAAGATGGCCGCCACTACAATACATAGATTAACATTGAACCCTATGGGAAAATGTTCAAATGCCTTCTTCTCAGAAACTACAAATATGATTAAAGCCAAACTGTACATGAATGTTCATTGGATGGTCCTCTACAAACTTTACGTTTTTTGTTCCGATATGAAATTCAAAATGGCGGCTACGGCAGGACTTACTTTAACATTGGACCCTATGGGAAAGATGTTTCAAAACGCTTCTTCTCTGAAACCACATGGACAGTTGAAACCAAACTGCCCAGGAATGATCATTGGAAGGTCCTCTACAAAATGTCAGTTTTTTTATGCCTATTGAAAATTCAAGATGGCCGCCACCGCAGGACATAGATTAACATTGGAACCTATGGGAAAATGTTCAAATGCCTTCTTCTCAGAAACTACAAATATGATCAAAGCCAAACTGTACATGAATGTTCATTGGATGGTCCTCTACAAACTTTACGTTTTTTGTTCCGATATGAAATTCAAAATGGCGGCTACGGCAGGACTTACTTTAACATTGGACCCTATGGGAAAGATGTTTCAAAACGCTTCTTCTCTGAAACCACATGGACAGTTGAAACCAAACTGCCCAGGAATGATCATTGGAAGGTTCTCTACAAATTTTATGTTTTTTATGCCGATCGAAAATTCAAGATGGCCGCCACCGCAGGACATAGATTAACATTGGAACCTATGGGAAAATGTTCAAATGCCTTCTTCTCAGAAACTACAAATATGATCAAAGTCAAACTGTACATGAATGTTCATTGGATGGTCCTCTACAAACTTTACGTTTTTTGTTCCGATATGAAATTCAAAATGGTGGCTACGGCAGGACTTAGTTTAACATTGGACCCTATGGGAAAAATGTTTCAAAATGCTTCTCTGAAACCACTTGAACAATTGAAACCAAACTGCCCAGGAATGATCATTGGAAGGTCCTCTACAAAATGTCAGTTTTTTTATGCCTATTGAAAATTCAAGATGGCCGCCACCGCAGGACATAGATTAACATTGGAACCTATGGGAAAATGTTCAAATGCCTTCTTCTCAGAAACTACAAATATGATCAAAGCCAAACTGTACATGAATGTTCATTGGATGGTCCTCTACAAACTGTACGTTTTTTGTTCCGATATGAAATTCAAAATGGTGGCTACGGCAGGACTTAGTTTAACATTGGACCCTATGGGAAAAATGTTTCAAAATGCTTCTCTGAAACCACTTGAACAATTGAAACCAAACTGCCCAGGAATGATCATTGGAAGGTCCTCTACAAAATGTCAGTTTTTTTATGCCTATTGAAAATTCAAGATGGCCGCCACCGCAGGACATAGATTAACATTGGAACCTATGGGAAAATGTTCAAATGCCTTCTTCTCAGAAACTACAAATATGATCAAAGCCAAACTGTACAAGAATGTTCATTGGATGGTCCTCTACAAACTTTACGTTTTTTGTTCCGATATGAAATTCAAAATGGCGGCTACGGCAGGACTTAGTTTAACATTGGACCCTATGGGAAAAATGTTTCAAAACGCTTCTTCTCTGAAACCACTTGAACAATTGAAACCAAACTGCCCAGGAATGATCATTGGAAGGTCCTCTACAAAATGTCAGTTTTTTTATGCCTATTGAAAATTCAAGATGGCCACCACCGCAGGACATAGATTAACATTGGAACCTATGGGAAAATGTTCAAATGCCTTCTTCTCAGAAACTACAAATATGATCAAAGCCAAACTGTACATGAATGTTCATTGGATGGTCCTCTACAAACTTTACGTTTTTTGTTCCGATATGAAATTCAAAATGGCGGCTATGGCAGGACTTAGTTTAACATTGGACCCTAAGGGAAAAATGTTTCAAAATGCTTCTCTGAAACCACTTGGACAATTGAAACCAAACTGCCCAGGAATGATCATTGGAAGGTCCTCTACAGAATATTTGTTTTATATGCCGATTGGAAATCCAAGATGGCCGCCACTGCAATACATAGATTAACATTGAACCCTATGGGAAAATGTTCAAATGCCTTCTTCTCAGAAACTACAAATATGATCAAAGCCAAACTGTACATGAATGTTCATTGGATGGTCCTCTACAAACTTTACGTTTTTTGTTCCGATATGAAATTCAAAATGGCGGCTACGGCAGGACTTAGTTTAACATTGGACCCTATGGGGAAAATGTTTCAAAACGCTTCTTCTCTGAAACCACTTGGACAATTGAAACCAAACTGCCCAGGAATGATCATTGGAAGGTCCTCTACAGAATATTTGTTTTATATGCCGATCGGAAATCCAAGATGGCCGCCACTACAATACATAGATTAACATTGAACCCTATGGGAAAATGTTCAAATGCCTTCTTCTCAGAAACTACAAATATGATTAAAGCCAAACTGTACATGAATGTTCATTGGATGGTCCTCTACAAACTGTACGTTTTTTGTTCCGATATGAAATTCAAAATGACGGCTACGGCAGGACTTACTTTAACATTGGACCCTATGGGAAAGATGTTTCAAAACGCTTCTTCTCTGAAACCAAACTGCCCAGGAATGATCATTGGAAGGTTCTCTACAAATTTTATGTTTTTTATGCCGATCGAAAATTCAAGATGGCCGCAACCGCAGGACATAGATTAACATTGGAACCTATGGGAAAATGTTCAAATGCCTTCTTCTCAGAAACTACAAATATGATCAAAGTCAAACTGTACATGAATGTTCATTGGATGGTCCTCTACAAACTTTACGTTTTTTGTTCCGATATGAAATTCAAAATGGCGGCTATGGCAGGACTTAGTTTAACATTGGACCCTAAGGGAAAAATATTTCAAAATGCTTCTCTGAAACCACTTGGACAATTGAAACCAAACTGCCCAGGAATGATCATTGGAAGGTCCTCTACAGAATATTTGTTTTATATGCCGATCGGAAATCCAAGATGGCCGCCACTGCAATACATAGATTAACATTGAACCCTATGGGAAAATGTTCAAATGCCTTCTTCTCAGAAACTACAAATATGATCAAAGCCAAACTGTACAAGAATGTTCATTGGATGGTCCTCTACAAACTTTACGTTTTTTGTTCCGATATGAAATTCAAAATGGCGGCTACGGCAGGACTTAGTTTAACATTGGACCCTATGGGAAAAATGTTTCAAAACGCTTCTTCTCTGAAACCACTTGAACAATTGAAACCAAACTGCCCAGGAATGATCATTGGAAGGTCCTCTACAAAATGTCAGTTTTTTTATGCCTATTGAAAAGTCAAGATGGCCGCCACCGCAGGACATAGATTAACATTGGAACCTATGGGAAAATGTTCAAATGCCTTCTTCTCAGAAACTACAAATATGATCAAAGCCAAACTGTACATGAATGATCATTGGATGGTCCTCTACAAACTTTACGTTTTTTGTTCCGATATGAAATTCAAAATGGCGGCTACGGCAGGACTTAGTTTAACATTGGACCCTAAGGGAAAAATGTTTCAAAATGCTTCTCTGAAACCACTTGGACAATTGAAACCAAACTGCCCAGGAATGATCATTGGAAGGTCCTCTACAGAATATTTGTTTTATATGCCGATCGGAAATCCAAGATGGCCGCCACTGCAATACATAGATTAACATTGAACCCTATGGGAAAATGTTCAAATGTCTTCTTCTCAGAAACTACAAATATGATCAAAGCCAAACTGTACATGAATGTTCATTGGATGGTCCTCTACAAACTTTACGTTTTTTGTTCCGATATGAAATTCAAAATGGCGGCTACGGCAGGACTTAGTTTAACATTGGACCCTATGGGGAAAATGTTTCAAAACGCTTCTTCTCTGAAACCACTTGGACAATTGAAACCAAACTGCCCAGGAATGATCATTGGAAGGTCCTCTACAGAATATTTGTTTTATATGCCGATCGGAAATCCAAGATGGCCGCCACTACAATACATAGATTAACATTGAACCCTATGGGAAAATGTTCAAATGCCTTCTTCTCAGAAACTACAAATATGATTAAAGCCAAGCTGTACATGAATGTTCATTGGATGGTCCTCTACAAACTGTACGTTTTTTGTTCCGATATGAAATTCAAAATGACGGCTACGGCAGGACTTACTTTAACATTGGACCCTATGGGAAAGATGTTTCAAAACGCTTCTTCTCTGAAACCAAACTGCCCAGGAATGATCATTGGAAGGTTCTCTACAAATTTTATGTTTTTTATGCCGATCGAAAATTCAAGATGGCCGCCACCGCAGGACATAGATTAACATTGGAACCTATGGGAAAATGTTCAAATGCCTTCTTCTCAGAAACTACAAATATGATCAAAGTCAAACTGTACATGAATGTTCATTGGATGGTCCTCTACAAACTTTACGTTTTTTGTTCCGATATGAAATTCAAAATGGCGGCTATGGCAGGACTTAGTTTAACATTGGACCCTAAGGGAAAAATGTTTCAAAATGCTTCTCTGAAACCACTTGGACAATTGAAACCAAACTGCCCAGGAATGATCATTGGAAGGTCCTCTACAGAATATTTGTTTTATATGCCGATCGGAAATCCAAGATGGCCGCCACTGCAATACATAGATTAACATTGAACCCTATGGGAAAATGTTCAAATGCCTTCTTCTCAGAAACTACAAATATGATCAAAGCCAAACTGTACAAGAATGTTCATTGGATGGTCCTCTACAAACTTTACGTTTTTTGTTCCGATATGAAATTCAAAATGGCGGCTACGGCAGGACTTAGTTTAACATTGGACCCTATGGGAAAAATGTTTCAAAACGCTTCTTCTCTGAAACCACTTGAACAATTGAAACCAAACTGCCCAGGAATGATCATTGGAAGGTCCTCTACAAAATGTCAGTTTTTTTATGCCTATTGAAAAGTCAAGATGGCCGCCACCGCAGGACATAGATTAACATTGGAACCTATGGGAAAATGTTCAAATGCCTTCTTCTCAGAAACTACAAATATGATCAAAGCCAAACTGTACATGAATGATCATTGGATGGTCCTCTACAAACTTTACGTTTTTTGTTCCGATATGAAATTCAAAATGGCGGCTACGGCAGGACTTAGTTTAACATTGGACCCTAAGGGAAAAATGTTTCAAAATGCTTCTCTGAAACCACTTGGACAATTGAAACCAAACTGCCCAGGAATGATCATTGGAAGGTCCTCTACAGAATATTTGTTTTATATGCCGATCGGAAATCCAAGATGGCCGCCACTGCAATACATAGATTAACATTGAACCCTATGGGAAAATGTTCAAATGTCTTCTTCTCAGAAACTACAAATATGATCAAAGCCAAACTGTACATGAATGTTCATTGGATGGTCCTCTACAAACTTTACGTTTTTTGTTCCGATATGAAATTCAAAATGGCGGCTACGGCAGGACTTAGTTTAACATTGGACCCTATGGGGAAAATGTTTCAAAACGCTTCTTCTCTGAAACCACTTGGACAATTGAAACCAAACTGCCCAGGAATGATCATTGGAAGGTCCTCTACAGAATATTTGTTTTATATGCCGATCGGAAATCCAAGATGGCCGCCACTACAATACATAGATTAACATTGAACCCTATGGGAAAATGTTCAAATGCCTTCTTCTCAGAAACTACAAATATGATTAAAGCCAAACTGTACATGAATGTTCATTGGATGGTCCTCTACAAACTTTACGTTTTTTGTTCCGATATGAAATTCAAAATGACGGCTACGCAGTCAAGGAAATTAGGAATTTGAATCCACAGGACATTCGGTCCTGTGAACTGTGAAGAATTACAGGACCGAACTAGATTTTACAGGACCGACAATAAAATAATGATTTTTTTTTAAATAATAGATTTATTTTATTTAAGTGTCACATATTGATTGCATTAAACTTGCAATCACAAACAGCAATATCTACAATTAGACAGCGGCGTAAAGGTTAGCGTGCGAGTGCTCATGGGTTTGTGCTCCAGTCGGGTCAGACGAAAGACTATAAAATTGGCATTTTTTGCTTCTCTGTTAGGTACACAGCATTAAGGAGAAAGAGCAAATACTGGTTGGCTCTGAATCAGTATAATGTGTCCAAGTGGGATGACAATTTGATGTCCATAAATATATTATTGTATACAGCATGATCATATTCATTAAGGTATATTTCCACTCTAAAATTACAAAACTATTTGTGACATTAAAAATTACTAAATGAAATATTCATTCTATCTAAACAAAGGAATCCTTATATGTAAAAAAAAAATAGAATAAAATAATAGCTCTACTGTATGCCACCAGAAAAAGGATAATTAGAAACCAGAATTTAGAATTACAAAAGAATATATATATATATAGCTCTTTTGGTCCATTGGCTTCGATGCACCAGTTGCAGACCATAACATTTTGTTCAACGTTGTGATGAAGCCAGGGTCGGTCCTGCTTCCAAGAATCAATAAATTTACGTTCTCAGTCTTTTTCATACTGTTTCTTCCGTTCTCTCGTCTCCTCTGGGGTTACTTTTCTCTTTAATGGCTCCTGTCTTATACTGCAAGAAAGCCATGACCACCGTGTTTTGAAGTGATAAAATGTTCCAAATTAACGACGATTGTTAAAGAAAAAAACTCTAGAGAATAATATTATTTTTCCGAAATACATTGTACCACGATCACTTGTAGTCACACAAAATATTTTACGACATCAAAATTTTACGACAATAACTGTCGTAAATAGTTAGTGTCTTTGCTTATTTATTTTAGATTTTTCTTGATCTAAAAATAACAAATAAAAGAGAATTAGAAATATTTTTAAGTTGAATTTACCGAGAACCTTGATTTATCTATTCTTAAAGGCAGCGGCTGACAAAACAATTTACCGGACAGTCGGTCCGGTGAGATAACGAAAACTATCGGACGCGGTCCGTCGGTCCGGTGCTAATTTCCATGACTGGCTACGGCAGGACTTACTTTAACATTGGACCCTATGGGAAAGATGTTTCAAAACGCTTCTTCTCTGAAACCACATGGACAGTTGAAACCAAACTGCCCAGGAATGATCATTGGAAGGTTCTCTACAAATTTTATGTTTTTTATGCCGATCGAAAATTCAAGATGGCCGCCACCGCAGGACATAGATTAACATTGGAACCTATGGGAAAATGTTCAAATGCCTTCTTCTCAGAAACTACAAATATGATCAAAGTCAAACTGTACATGAATGTTCATTGGATGGTCCTCTACAAACTTTACGTTTTTTGTTCCGATATGAAATTCAAAATGGCAGCTACGGCAGGACTTAGTTTAACATTGGACCCTATGGGAAAAATGTTTCAAAACGCTTCTTCTCTGAAACCACTTGAACAATTGAAACCAAACTGCCCAGGAATGATCATTGGAAGGTCCTCTACAAAATGTCAGTTTTTTTATGCCTATTGAAAATTCAAGATGGCCGCCACCGCAGGACATAGATTAACATTGGAACCTATGGGAAAATGTTCAAATGCCTTCTTCTCAGAAACTACAAATATGATCAAAGCCAAACTGTACATGAATGTTCATTGGATGGTCCTCTACAAACTTTACGTGTTTTGTTCCGATATGAAATTCAAAATGGTGGCTACGGCAGGACTTAGTTTAACATTGGACCCTATGGGAAAAATGTTTCAAAATGCTTCTCTGAAACCACTTGAACAATTGAAACCAAACTGCCCAGGAATGATCATTGGAAGGTCCTCTACAAAATGTCAGTTTTTTTATGCCTATTGAAAATTCAAGATGGCCGCCACCGCAGGACATAGATTAACATTGGAACCTATGGGAAAATGTTCAAATGCCTTCTTCTCAGAAACTACAAATATGATCAAAGCCAAACTGTACATGAATGTTCATTGGATGGTCCTCTACAAACTGTACGTTTTTTGTTCCGATATGAAATTCAAAATGGTGGCTACGGCAGGACTTAGTTTAACATTGGACCCTATGGGAAAAATGTTTCAAAATGCTTCTCTGAAACCACTTGAACAATTGAAACCAAACTGCCCAGGAATGATCATTGGAAGGTCCTCTACAAAATGTCAGTTTTTTTATGCCTATTGAAAATTCAAGATGGCCGCCACCGCAGGACATAGATTAACATTGGAACCTATGGGAAAATGTTCAAATGCCTTCTTCTCAGAAACTACAAATATGATCAAAGCCAAACTGTACAAGAATGTTCATTGGATGGTCCTCTACAAACTTTACGTTTTTTGTTCCGATATGAAATTCAAAATGGCGGCTACGGCAGGACTTAGTTTAACATTGGACCCTATGGGAAAAATGTTTCAAAACGCTTCTTCTCTGAAACCACTTGAACAATTGAAACCAAACTGCCCAGGAATGATCATTGGAAGGTCCTCTACAAAATGTCAGTTTTTTTATGCCTATTGAAAATTCAAGATGGCCACCACCGCAGGACATAGATTAACATTGGAACCTATGGGAAAATGTTCAAATGCCTTCTTCTCAGAAACTACAAATATGATCAAAGCCAAACTGTACATGAATGTTCATTGGATGGTCCTCTACAAACTTTACGTTTTTTGTTCCGATATGAAATTCAAAATGGCGGCTATGGCAGGACTTAGTTTAACATTGGACCCTATGGGAAAAATGTTTCAAAATGCTTCTCTGAAACCACTTGGACAATTGAAACCAAACTGCCCAGGAATGATCATTGGAAGGTCCTCTACAGAATATTTGTTTTATATGCCGATCGGAAATCCAAGATGGCCGCCACTACAATACATAGATTAACATTGAACCCTATGGGAAAATGTTCAAATGCCTTCTTCTCAGAAACTACAAATATGATTAAAGCCAAACTGTACATGAATATTCATTGGATGGTCCTCTACAAACTTTACGTTTTTTGTTCCGATATGAAATTCAAAATGACGGCTACGGCAGGACTTACTTTAACATTGGACCCTATGGGAAAGATGTTTCAAAACGCTTCTTCTCTGAAACCACATGGACAGTTGAAACCAAACTGCCCAGGAATGATCATTGGAAGGTTCTCTACAAATTTTATGTTTTTTATGCCGATCGAAAATTCAAGATGGCCGCCACCGCAGGACATAGATTAACATTGGAACCTATGGGAAAATGTTCAAATGCCTTCTTCTCAGAAACTACAAATATGATCAAAGTCAAACTGTACATGAATGTTCATTGGATGGTCCTCTACAAACTGTACGTTTTTTGTTCCGATATGAAATTCAAAATGGCAGCTACGGCAGGACTTAGTTTAACATTGGACCCTATGGGAAAAATGTTTCAAAACGCTTCTTCTCTGAAACCACTTGAACAATTGAAACCAAACTGCCCAGGAATGATCATTGGAAGGTCCTCTACAAAATGTCAGTTTTTTTATGCCTATTGAAAATTCAAGATGGCCGCCACCGCAGGACATAGATTAACATTGGAACCTATGGGAAAATGTTCAAATGCCTTCTTCTCAGAAACTACAAATATGATCAAAGCCAAACTGTACATGAATGTTCATTGGATGGTCCTCTACAAACTTTACGTTTTTTGTTCCGATATGAAATTCAAAATGGCGGCTACGGCAGGACTTAGTTTAACATTGGACCCTATGGGAAAAATGTTCAAATGCCTTCTTCTCAGAAACTACAAATATGATCAAAGTCAAACTGTACATGAATGTTCATTGGATGGTCCTCTACAAACTTTACGTTTTTTGTTCCGATATGAAATTCAAAATGGCAGCTACGGCAGGACTTAGTTTAACATTGGACCCTATGGGAAAAATGTTTCAAAACGCTTCTTCTCTGAAACCACTTGAACAATTGAAACCAAACTGCCCAGGAATGATCATTGGAAGGTCCTCTACAAAATGTCAGTTTTTTTATGCCTATTGAAAATTCAAGATGGCCGCCACCGCAGGACATAGATTAACATTGGAACCTATGGGAAAATGTTCAAATGCCTTCTTCTCAGAAACTACAAATATGATCAAAGCCAAACTGTACATGAATGTTCATTGGATGGTCCTCTACAAACTTTACGTTTTTTGTTCCGATATGAAATTCAAAATGGCGGCTACGGCAGGACTTAGTTTAACATTGGACCCTATGGGAAAAATGTTTCAAAACGCTTCTTCTCTGAAACCACTTGGACAATTGAAACCAAACTGCCCAGGAATGATCATTGGAAGGTCCTCTACAAAATGTCAGTTTTTTTATGCCTATTGAAAATTCAAGATGGCCGCCACCGCAGGACATAGATTAACATTGGAACCTATGGGAAAATGTTCAAATGCCTTGTTCTCAGAAACTACAAATATGATCAAAGCCAAACTGTACATGAATGTTCATTGGATGGTCCTCTACAAACTTTACGTTTTTTGTTCCGATATGAAATTCAAAATGGTGGCTACGGCAGGACTTAGTTTAACATTGGACCCTATGGGAAAAATGTTTCAAAATGCTTCTCTGAAACCACTTGAACAATTGAAACCAAACTGCCCAGGAATGATCATTGGAAGGTCCTCTACAAAATGTCAGTTTTTTTATGCCTATTGAAAATTCAAGATGGCCGCCACCGCAGGACATAGATTAACATTGGAACCTATGGGAAAATGTTCAAATGCCTTCTTCTCAGAAACTACAAATATGATCAAAGCCAAACTGTACATGAATGTTCATTGGATGGTCCTCTACAAACTTTACGTTTTTTGTTCCGATATGAAATTCAAAATGGCGGCTACGGCAGGACTTAGTTTAACATTGGACCCTATGGGGAAAATGTTTCAAAACGCTTCTTCTCTGAAACCACTTGGACAATTGAAACCAAACTGCCCAGGAATGATCATTGGAAGGTCCTCTACAAAATGTCAGTTTTTTTATGCCTATTGAAAATTCAAGATGGCCGCCACCGCAGGACATAGATTAACATTGGAACCTATGGGAAAATGTTCAAATGCCTTCTTCTCAGAAACTACAAATATGATCAAAGCCAAACTGTACATGAATGTTCATTGGATGGTCCTCTACAAACTTTACGTTTTTTGTTCCGATATGAAATTCAAAATGGCGGCTATGGCAGGACTTAGTTTAACATTGGACCCTATGGGAAAAATGTTTCAAAATGCTTCTCTGAAACCACTTGGACAATTGAAACCAAACTGCCCAGGAATGATCATTGGAAGGTCCTCTACAGAATATTTGTTTTATATGCCGATCGGAAATCCAAGATGGCTGCCACTGCAATACATAGATTAACATTGAACCCTATGGGAAAATGTTCAAATGCCTTCTTCTCAGAAACTACAAATATGATCAAAGCCAAACTGTACATGAATGTTCATTGGATGGTCCTCTACAAACTTTACGTTTTTTGTTCCGATATGAAATTCAAAATGGCGGCTACGGCAGGACTTAGTTTAACATTGTACCCTATGGGGAAAATGTTTCAAAACGCTTCTTCTCTGAAACCACTTGGACAATTGAAACCAAACTGCCCAGGAATGATCATTGGAAGGTCCTCTACAGAATATTTGTTTTATATGCCGATCGGAAATCCAAGATGGCCGCCACTACAATACATAGATTAACATTGAACCCTATGGGAAAATGTTCAAATGCCTTCTTCTCAGAAACTACAAATATGATTAAAGCCAAACTGTACATGAATGTTCATTGGATGGTCCTCTACAAACTTTACGTTTTTTGTTCCGATATGAAATTCAAAATGACGGCTACGGCAGGACTTACTTTTAACATTGGACCCTATGGGAAAGATGTTTCAAAACGCTTCTTCTCTGAAACCAAACTGCCCAGGAATGATCATTGGAAGGTTCTCTACAAATTTTATGTTTTTTATGCCGATCGGAAATTCAAGATGGCCGCCACCGCAGGACATAGATTAACATTGGAACCTATGGGAAAATGTTCAAATGCCTTCTTCTCAGAAACTACAAATATGATCAAAGTCAAACTGTACATGAATGTTCATTGGATGGTCCTCTACAAACTTTACGTTTTTTGTTCCGATATGAAATTCAAAATGGCGGCTATGGCAGGACTTAGTTTAACATTGGACCCTAAGGGAAAAATGTTTCAAAATGCTTCTCTGAAACCACTTGGACAATTGAAACCAAACTGCCCAGGAATGATCATTGGAAGGTCCTCTACAGAATATTTGTTTTATATGCCGATCGGAAATCCAAGATGGCCGCCACTGCAATACATAGATTAACATTGAACCCTATGGGAAAATGTTCAAATGCCTTCTTCTCAGAAACTACAAATTTGATCAAAGCCAAACTGTACATGAATGTTCATTGGATGGTCCTCTACAAACTTTACGTTTTTTGTTCCGATATGAAATTCAAAATGGCGGCTACGGCAGGACTTAGTTTAACATTGTACCCTATGGGGAAAATGTTTCAAAACGCTTCTTCTCTGAAACCACTTGGACAATTGAAACCAAACTGCCCAGGAATGATCATTGGAAGGTCCTCTACAGAATATTTGTTTTATATGCTGATCGGAAATCCAAGATGGCCGCCACTACAATACATAGATTAACATTGAACCCTATGGGAAAATGTTCAAATGCCTTCTTCTCAGAAACTACAAATATGATTAAAGCCAAACTGTACATGAATGTTCATTGGATGGTCCTCTACAAACTTTACGTTTTTTGTTCCGATATGAAATTCAAAATGACGGCTACGGCAGGACTTACTTTAACATTGGACCCTATGGGAAAGATGTTTCAAAACGCTTCTTCTCTGAAACCACATGGACAGTTGAAACCAAACTGCCCAGGAATGATCATTGGAAGGTTCTCTACAAATTTTATGTTTTTTATGCCGATCGGAAATTCAAGATGGCCGCCACCGCAGGACATAGATTAACATTGGAACCTATGGGAAAATGTTCAAATGCCTTCTTCTCAGAAACTACAAATATGATCAAAGCCAAACTGTACATGAATGTTCATTGGATGGTCCTCTACAAACTTTACGTTTTTTGTTCCGATATGAAATTCAAAATGGTGGCTACGGCAGGACTTAGTTTAACATTGGACCCTATGGGAAAAATGTTTCAAAACGCTTCTTCTCTGAAACCACTTGGACAATTGAAACCAAACTGCCCAGGAATGATCATTGGAAGGTCCTCTACAGAATATTTGTTTTATATGCCGATCGGAAATCCAAGATGGCCGCCACTGCAATACATAGATTAACATTGAACCCTATGGGAAAATGTTCAAATGCCTTCTTCTCAGAAACTACAAATATGATCAAAGCCAAACTGTACATGAATGTTCATTGGATGGTCCTCTACAAACTTTACGTTTTTTGTTCCGATATGAAATTCAAAATGGCGGCTATGGCAGGACTTAGTTTAACATTGGACCCTAAGGGAAAAATGTTTCAAAATGCTTCTCTGAAACCACTTGGACAATTGAAACCAAACTGCCCAGGAATGATCATTGGAAGGTCCTCTACAGAATATTTGTTTTATATGCCGATCGGAAATCCAAGATGGCCGCCACTGCAATACATAGATTAACATTGAACCCTATGGGAAAATGTTCAAATGCCTTCTTCTCAGAAACTACAAATATGATCAAAGCCAAACTGTACATGAATGTTCATTGGATGGTCCTCTACAAACTTTACGTTTTTTGTTCCGATATGAAATTCAAAATGGCGGCTACGGCAGGACTTAGTTTAACATTGTACCCTATGGGGAAAATGTTTCAAAACGCTTCTTCTCTGAAACCACTTGGACAATTGAAACCAAACTGCCCAGGAATGATCATTGGAAGGTCCTCTACAGAATATTTGTTTTATATGCCGATCGGAAATCCAAGATGGCCGCCACTACAATACATAGATTAACATTGAACCCTATGGGAAAATGTTCAAATGCCTTCTTCTCAGAAACTACAAATATGATTAAAGCCAAACTGTACATGAATGTTCATTGGATGGTCCTCTACAAACTTTACGTTTTTTGTTCCGATATGAAATTCAAAATGACGGCTACGGCAGGACTTACTTTAACATTGGACCCTATGGGAAAGATGTTTCAAAACGCTTCTTCTCTGAAACCAAACTGCCCAGGAATGATCATTGGAAGGTTCTCTACAAATTTTATGTTTTTTATGCCGATCGGAAATTCAAGATGGCCGCCACCGCAGGACATAGATTAACATTGGAACCTATGGGAAAATGTTCAAATGCCTTCTTCTCAGAAACTACAAATATGATCAAAGTCAAACTGTACATGAATGTTCATTGGATGGTCCTCTACAAACTTTACGTTTTTTGTTCCGATATGAAATTCAAAATGGCGGCTATGGCAGGACTTAGTTTAACATTGGACCCTAAGGGGAAAATGTTTCAAAACGCTTCTTCTCTGAAACCACTTGGACAATTGAAACCAAACTGCCCAGGAATGATCATTGGAAGGTCCTCTACAGAATATATGTTTTATATGCCGATCGGAAATCCAAGATGGCCGCCACTACAATACATAGATTAACATTGAACCCTATGGGAAAATGTTCAAATGCCTTCTTCTCAGAAACTACAAATATGATTAAAGCCAAACTGTACATGAATGTTCATTGGATGGTCCTCTACAAACTTTACGTTTTTTGTTCCGATATGAAATTCAAAATGACGGCTACGGCAGGACTTACTTTAACATTGGACCCTATGGGAAAGATGTTTCAAAACGCTTCTTCTCTGAAACCACATGGACAGTTGAAACCAAACTGCCCAGGAATGATCATTGGAAGGTTCTCTACAAATTTTATGTTTTTTATGCCGATCGGAAATTCAAGATGGCCGCCACCGCAGGACATAGATTAACATTGGAACCTATGGGAAAATGTTCAAATGCCTTCTTCTCAGAAACTACAAATATGATCAAAGTCAAACTGTACATGAATGTTCATTGGATG
The DNA here is from genome assembly GCA_963680875.1 of Bathymodiolus brooksi. Lineage (NCBI taxonomy): Eukaryota > Metazoa > Mollusca > Bivalvia > Mytilida > Modiolidae > Bathymodiolus > Bathymodiolus brooksi. Next base: position 78,939,182 of record OY804590.1, read on the forward strand.
GTCCTCTACAAACTGTACGTTTTTTGTTCCGATATGAAATTCAAAATGGCAGCTACGGCAGGACTTAGTTTAACATTGGACCCTATGGGGAAAATGTTTCAAAACGCTTCTTCTCTGAAACCACTTGAACAATTGAAACCAAACTGCCCAGGAATGATCATTGGAAGGTCCTCTACAAAATGTCAGTTTTTTTATGCCTATTGAAAATTCAAGATGGCCACCACCGCAGGACATAGATTAACATTGGAACCTATGGGAAAATGTTCAAATGCCTTCTTCTCAGAAACTACAAATATGATCAAAGCCAAACTGTACATGAATGTTCATTGGATGGTCCTCTACAAACTTTACGTTTTTTGTTCCGATATGAAATTCAAAATGGCGGCTACGGCAGGACTTAGTTTAACATTGGACCCTATGGGAAAAATGTTTCAAAACGCTTCTTCTCTGAAACCACTTGGACAATTGAAACCAAACTGCCCAGGAATGATCATTGGAAGGTCCTCTACAAAATGTCAGTTTTTTTATGCCTATTGAAAATTCAAGATGGCCGCCACCGCAGGACATAGATTAACATTGGAACCTATGGGAAAATGTTCAAATGCCTTGTTCTCAGAAACTACAAATATGATCAAAGCCAAACTGTACATGAATGTTCATTGGATGGTCCTCTACAAACTTTACGTTTTTTGTTCCGATATGAAATTCAAAATGGTGGCTACGGCAGGACTTAGTTTAACATTGGACCCTATGGGAAAAATGTTTCAAAATGCTTCTCTGAAACCACTTGAACAATTGAAACCAAACTGCCCAGGAATGATCATTGGAAGGTCCTCTACAAAATGTCAGTTTTTTTATGCCTATTGAAAATTCAAGATGGCCGCCACCGCAGGACATAGATTAACATTGGAACCTATGGGAAAATGTTCAAATGCCTTCTTCTCAGAAACTACAAATATGATCAAAGCCAAACTGTACATGAATGTTCATTGGATGGTCCTCTACAAACTTTACGTTTTTTGTTCCGATATGAAATTCAAAATGGCGGCTACGGCAGGACTTAGTTTAACATTGGACCCTATGGGGAAAATGTTTCAAAACGCTTCTTCTCTGAAACCACTTGGACAATTGAAACCAAACTGCCCAGGAATGATCATTGGAAGGTCCTCTACAAAATGTCAGTTTTTTTATGCCTATTGAAAATTCAAGATGGCCGCCACCGCAGGACATAGATTAACATTGGAACCTATGGGAAAATGTTCAAATGCCTTCTTCTCAGAAACTACAAATATGATCAAAGCCAAACTGTACATGAATGTTCATTGGATGGTCCTCTACAAACTTTACGTTTTTTGTTCCGATATGAAATTCAAAATGGCGGCTATGGCAGGACTTAGTTTAACATTGGACCCTATGGGAAAAATGTTTCAAAATGCTTCTCTGAAACCACTTGGACAATTGAAACCAAACTGCCCAGGAATGATCATTGGAAGGTCCTCTACAGAATATTTGTTTTATATGCCGATCGGAAATCCAAGATGGCTGCCACTGCAATACATAGATTAACATTGAACCCTATGGGAAAATGTTCAAATGCCTTCTTCTCAGAAACTACAAATATGATCAAAGCCAAACTGTACATGAATGTTCATTGGATGGTCCTCTACAAACTTTACGTTTTTTGTTCCGATATGAAATTCAAAATGGCGGCTACGGCAGGACTTAGTTTAACATTGTACCCTATGGGGAAAATGTTTCAAAACGCTTCTTCTCTGAAACCACTTGGACAATTGAAACCAAACTGCCCAGGAATGATCATTGGAAGGTCCTCTACAGAATATTTGTTTTATATGCCGATCGGAAATCCAAGATGGCCGCCACTACAATACATAGATTAACATTGAACCCTATGGGAAAATGTTCAAATGCCTTCTTCTCAGAAACTACAAATATGATTAAAGCCAAACTGTACATGAATGTTCATTGGATGGTCCTCTACAAACTTTACGTTTTTTGTTCCGATATGAAATTCAAAATGACGGCTACGGCAGGACTTACTTTTAACATTGGACCCTATGGGAAAGATGTTTCAAAACGCTTCTTCTCTGAAACCAAACTGCCCAGGAATGATCATTGGAAGGTTCTCTACAAATTTTATGTTTTTTATGCCGATCGGAAATTCAAGATGGCCGCCACCGCAGGACATAGATTAACATTGGAACCTATGGGAAAATGTTCAAATGCCTTCTTCTCAGAAACTACAAATATGATCAAAGTCAAACTGTACATGAATGTTCATTGGATGGTCCTCTACAAACTTTACGTTTTTTGTTCCGATATGAAATTCAAAATGGCGGCTATGGCAGGACTTAGTTTAACATTGGACCCTAAGGGAAAAATGTTTCAAAATGCTTCTCTGAAACCACTTGGACAATTGAAACCAAACTGCCCAGGAATGATCATTGGAAGGTCCTCTACAGAATATTTGTTTTATATGCCGATCGGAAATCCAAGATGGCCGCCACTGCAATACATAGATTAACATTGAACCCTATGGGAAAATGTTCAAATGCCTTCTTCTCAGAAACTACAAATTTGATCAAAGCCAAACTGTACATGAATGTTCATTGGATGGTCCTCTACAAACTTTACGTTTTTTGTTCCGATATGAAATTCAAAATGGCGGCTACGGCAGGACTTAGTTTAACATTGTACCCTATGGGGAAAATGTTTCAAAACGCTTCTTCTCTGAAACCACTTGGACAATTGAAACCAAACTGCCCAGGAATGATCATTGGAAGGTCCTCTACAGAATATTTGTTTTATATGCTGATCGGAAATCCAAGATGGCCGCCACTACAATACATAGATTAACATTGAACCCTATGGGAAAATGTTCAAATGCCTTCTTCTCAGAAACTACAAATATGATTAAAGCCAAACTGTACATGAATGTTCATTGGATGGTCCTCTACAAACTTTACGTTTTTTGTTCCGATATGAAATTCAAAATGACGGCTACGGCAGGACTTACTTTAACATTGGACCCTATGGGAAAGATGTTTCAAAACGCTTCTTCTCTGAAACCACATGGACAGTTGAAACCAAACTGCCCAGGAATGATCATTGGAAGGTTCTCTACAAATTTTATGTTTTTTATGCCGATCGGAAATTCAAGATGGCCGCCACCGCAGGACATAGATTAACATTGGAACCTATGGGAAAATGTTCAAATGCCTTCTTCTCAGAAACTACAAATATGATCAAAGCCAAACTGTACATGAATGTTCATTGGATGGTCCTCTACAAACTTTACGTTTTTTGTTCCGATATGAAATTCAAAATGGTGGCTACGGCAGGACTTAGTTTAACATTGGACCCTATGGGAAAAATGTTTCAAAACGCTTCTTCTCTGAAACCACTTGGACAATTGAAACCAAACTGCCCAGGAATGATCATTGGAAGGTCCTCTACAGAATATTTGTTTTATATGCCGATCGGAAATCCAAGATGGCCGCCACTGCAATACATAGATTAACATTGAACCCTATGGGAAAATGTTCAAATGCCTTCTTCTCAGAAACTACAAATATGATCAAAGCCAAACTGTACATGAATGTTCATTGGATGGTCCTCTACAAACTTTACGTTTTTTGTTCCGATATGAAATTCAAAATGGCGGCTATGGCAGGACTTAGTTTAACATTGGACCCTAAGGGAAAAATGTTTCAAAATGCTTCTCTGAAACCACTTGGACAATTGAAACCAAACTGCCCAGGAATGATCATTGGAAGGTCCTCTACAGAATATTTGTTTTATATGCCGATCGGAAATCCAAGATGGCCGCCACTGCAATACATAGATTAACATTGAACCCTATGGGAAAATGTTCAAATGCCTTCTTCTCAGAAACTACAAATATGATCAAAGCCAAACTGTACATGAATGTTCATTGGATGGTCCTCTACAAACTTTACGTTTTTTGTTCCGATATGAAATTCAAAATGGCGGCTACGGCAGGACTTAGTTTAACATTGTACCCTATGGGGAAAATGTTTCAAAACGCTTCTTCTCTGAAACCACTTGGACAATTGAAACCAAACTGCCCAGGAATGATCATTGGAAGGTCCTCTACAGAATATTTGTTTTATATGCCGATCGGAAATCCAAGATGGCCGCCACTACAATACATAGATTAACATTGAACCCTATGGGAAAATGTTCAAATGCCTTCTTCTCAGAAACTACAAATATGATTAAAGCCAAACTGTACATGAATGTTCATTGGATGGTCCTCTACAAACTTTACGTTTTTTGTTCCGATATGAAATTCAAAATGACGGCTACGGCAGGACTTACTTTAACATTGGACCCTATGGGAAAGATGTTTCAAAACGCTTCTTCTCTGAAACCAAACTGCCCAGGAATGATCATTGGAAGGTTCTCTACAAATTTTATGTTTTTTATGCCGATCGGAAATTCAAGATGGCCGCCACCGCAGGACATAGATTAACATTGGAACCTATGGGAAAATGTTCAAATGCCTTCTTCTCAGAAACTACAAATATGATCAAAGTCAAACTGTACATGAATGTTCATTGGATGGTCCTCTACAAACTTTACGTTTTTTGTTCCGATATGAAATTCAAAATGGCGGCTATGGCAGGACTTAGTTTAACATTGGACCCTAAGGGGAAAATGTTTCAAAACGCTTCTTCTCTGAAACCACTTGGACAATTGAAACCAAACTGCCCAGGAATGATCATTGGAAGGTCCTCTACAGAATATATGTTTTATATGCCGATCGGAAATCCAAGATGGCCGCCACTACAATACATAGATTAACATTGAACCCTATGGGAAAATGTTCAAATGCCTTCTTCTCAGAAACTACAAATATGATTAAAGCCAAACTGTACATGAATGTTCATTGGATGGTCCTCTACAAACTTTACGTTTTTTGTTCCGATATGAAATTCAAAATGACGGCTACGGCAGGACTTACTTTAACATTGGACCCTATGGGAAAGATGTTTCAAAACGCTTCTTCTCTGAAACCACATGGACAGTTGAAACCAAACTGCCCAGGAATGATCATTGGAAGGTTCTCTACAAATTTTATGTTTTTTATGCCGATCGGAAATTCAAGATGGCCGCCACCGCAGGACATAGATTAACATTGGAACCTATGGGAAAATGTTCAAATGCCTTCTTCTCAGAAACTACAAATATGATCAAAGTCAAACTGTACATGAATGTTCATTGGATGGTCCTCTACAAACTGTACGTTTTTTGTTCCGATATGAAATTCAAAATGGCAGCTACGGCAGGACTTAGTTTAACATTGGACCCTATGGGGAAAATGTTTCAAAACGCTTCTTCTCTGAAACCACTTGAACAATTGAAACCAAACTGCCCAGGAATGATCATTGGAAGGTCCTCTACAAAATGTCAGTTTTTTTATGCCTATTGAAAATTCAAGATGGCCACCACCGCAGGACATAGATTAACATTGGAACCTATGGGAAAATGTTCAAATGCCTTCTTCTCAGAAACTACAAATATGATCAAAGCCAAACTGTACATGAATGTTCATTGGATGGTCCTCTACAAACTTTACGTTTTTTGTTCCGATATGAAATTCAAAATGGTGGCTACGGCAGGACTTAGTTTAACATTGAACCCTATGGGAAAAATGTTTCAAAACGCTTCTTCTCTGAAACCACTTGGACAATTGAAACCAAACTGCCCAGGAATGATCATTGGAAGGTCCTCTACAGAATATTTGTTTTATATGCCGATCGGAAATCCAAGATGGCCGCCACTGCAATACATAGATTAACATTGAACCCTATGGGAAAATGTTCAAATGCCTTCTTCTCAGAAACTACAAATATGATCAAAGCCAAACTGTACATGAATGTTCATTGGATGGTCCTCTACAAACTTTACGTTTTTTGTTCCGATATGAAATTCAAAATGGCGGCTATGGCAGGACTTAGTTTAACATTGGACCCTAAGGGAAAAATGTTTCAAAATGCTTCTCTGAAACCACTTGGACAATTGAAACCAAACTGCCCAGGAATGATCATTGGAAGGTCCTCTACAGAATATTTGTTTTATATGCCGATCGGAAATCCAAGATGGCCGCCACTGCAATACATAGATTAACATTGAACCCTATGGGAAAATGTTCAAATGCCTTCTTCTCAGAAACTACAAATATGATCAAAGCCAAACTGTACATGAATGTTCATTGGATGGTCCTCTACAAACTTTACGTTTTTTGTTCCGATATGAAATTCAAAATGGCGGCTACGGCAGGACTTAGTTTAACATTGTACCCTATGGGGAAAATGTTTCAAAACGCTTCTTCTCTGAAACCACTTGGACAATTGAAACCAAACTGCCCAGGAATGATCATTGGAAGGTCCTCTACAGAATATTTGTTTTATATGCCGATCGGAAATCCAAGATGGCCGCCACTACAATACATAGATTAACATTGAACCCTATGGGAAAATGTTCAAATGCCTTCTTCTCAGAAACTACAAATATGATTAAAGCCAAACTGTACATGAATGTTCATTGGATGGTCCTCTACAAACTTTACGTTTTTTGTTCCGATATGAAATTCAAAATGGCGGCTACGGCAGGACTTACTTTAACATTGGACCCTATGGGAAAGATGTTTCAAAACGCTTCTTCTCTGAAACCACATGGACAGTTGAAACCAAACTGCCCAGGAATGATCATTGGAAGGTTCTCTACAAATTTTATGTTTTTTATGCTGATCGGAAATTCAAGATGGCCGCCACCGCAGGACATAGATTAACATTGGAACGTATGGGAAAATGTTCAAATGCCTTCTTCTCAGAAACTACAAATATGATCAAAGTCAAACTGTACATGAATGTTCATTGGATGGTCCTCTACAAACTTTACGTTTTTTGTTCCGATATGAAATTCAAAATGGCAGCTACGGCAGGACTTAGTTTAACATTGGACCCTATGGGGAAAATGTTTCAAAACGCTTCTTCTCTGAAACCACTTGAACAATTGAAACCAAACTGCCCAGGAATGATCATTGGAAGGTCCTCTACAAAATGTCAGTTTTTTTATGCCTATTGAAAATTCAAGATGGCCACCACCGCAGGACATAGATTAACATTGGAACCTATGGGAAAATGTTCAAATGCCTTCTTCTCAGAAACTACAAATATGATCAAAGCCAAACTGTACATGAATGTTCATTGGATGATCCTCTACAAACTTTACGTTTTTTGTTCCGATATGAAATTCAAAATGGTGGCTACGGCAGGACTTAGTTTAACATTGAACCCTATGGGGAAAATGTTTCAAAACGCTTCTTCTCTGAAACCACTTGGACAATTGAAACCAAACTGCCCAGGAATGATCATTGGAAGGTCCTCTACAGAATATTTGTTTTATATGCCGATCGGAAATCCAAGATGGCCGCCACTGCAATACATAGATTAACATTGAACCCTATGGGAAAATGTTCAAATGCCTTCTTCTCAGAAACTACAAATATGATCAAAGCCAAACTGTACATGAATGTTCATTGGATGGTCCTCTACAAACTTTACGTTTTTTGTTCCGATATGAAATTCAAAATGGCGGCTATGGCAGGACTTAGTTTAACATTGGACCCTAAGGGAAAAATGTTTCAAAATGCTTCTCTGAAACCACTTGGACAATTGAAACCAAACTGCCCAGGAATGATCATTGGAAGGTCCTCTACAGAATATTTGTTTTATATGCCGATCGGAAATCCAAGATGGCCGCCACTGCAATACATAGATTAACATTGAACCCTATGGGAAAATGTTCAAATGCCTTCTTCTCAGAAACTACAAATATGATCAAAGCCAAACTGTACATGAATGTTCATTGGATGGTCCTCTACAAACTTTACGTTTTTTGTTCCGATATGAAATTCAAAATGGCGGCTACGGCAGGACTTAGTTTAACATTGTACCCTATGGGGAAAATGTTTCAAAACGCTTCTTCTCTGAAACCACTTGGACAATTGAAACCAAACTGCCCAGGAATGATCATTGGAAGGTCCTCTACAGAATATTTGTTTTATATGCCGATCGGAAATCCAAGATGGCCGCCACTACAATACATAGATTAACATTGAACCCTATGGGAAAATGTTCAAATGCCTTCTTCTCAGAAACTACAAATATGATTAAAGCCAAACTGTACATGAATGTTCATTGGATGGTCCTCTACAAACTTTACGTTTTTTGTTCCGATATGAAATTCAAAATGGCGGCTACGGCAGGACTTACTTTAACATTGGACCCTATGGGAAAGATGTTTCAAAACGCTTCTTCTCTGAAACCACATGGACAGTTGAAACCAAACTGCCCAGGAATGATCATTGGAAGGTTCTCTACAAATTTTATGTTTTTTATGCTGATCGGAAATTCAAGATGGCCGCCACCGCAGGACATAGATTAACATTGGAACGTATGGGAAAATGTTCAAATGCCTTCTTCTCAGAAACTACAAATATGATCAAAGTCAAACTGTACATGAATGTTCATTGGATGGTCCTCTACAAACTTTACGTTTTTTGTTCCGATATGAAATTCAAAATGGCAGCTACGGCAGGACTTAGTTTAACATTGGACCCTATGGGGAAAATGTTTCAAAACGCTTCTTCTCTGAAACCACTTGAACAATTGAAACCAAACTGCCCAGGAATGATCATTGGAAGGTCCTCTACAAAATGTCAGTTTTTTTATGCCTATTGAAAATTCAAGATGGCCACCACCGCAGGACATAGATTAACATTGGAACCTATGGGAAAATGTTCAAATGCCTTCTTCTCAGAAACTACAAATATGATCAAAGCCAAACTGTACATGAATGTTCATTGGATGATCCTCTACAAACTTTACGTTTTTTGTTCCGATATGAAATTCAAAATGGTGGCTACGGCAGGACTTAGTTTAACATTGAACCCTATGGGGAAAATGTTTCAAAACGCTTCTTCTCTGAAACCACTTGGACAATTGAAACCAAACTGCCCAGGAATGATCATTGGAAGGTCCTCTACAGAATATTTGTTTTATATGCCGATCGGAAATCCAAGATGGCCGCCACTGCAATACATAGATTAACATTGAACCCTATGGGAAAATGTTCAAATGCCTTCTTCTCAGAAACTACAAATATGATCAAAGCCAAACTGTACATGAATGTTCATTGGATGGTCCTCTACAAACTTTACGTTTTTTGTTCCGATATGAAATTCAAAATGGCGGCTACGGCAGGACTTAGTTTAACATTGTACCCTATGGGGAAAATGTTTCAAAACGCTTCTTCTCTGAAACCACTTGGACAATTGAAACCAAACTGCCCAGGAATGATCATTGGAAGGTCCTCTACAGAATATTTGTTTTATATGCCGATCGGAAATCCAAGATGGCCGCCACTACAATACATAGATTAACATTGAACCCTATGGGAAAATGTTCAAATGCCTTCTTCTCAGAAACTACAAATATGATTAAAGCCAAACTGTACATGAATGTTCATTGGATGGTCCTCTACAAACTGTACGTTTTTTGTTCCGATATGAAATTCAAAATGACGGCTACGGCAGGACTTACTTTAACATTGGACCCTATGGGAAAGATGTTTCAAAACGCTTCTTCTCTGAAACCACATGGACAGTTGAAACCAAACTGCCCAGGAATGATCATTGGAAGGTTCTCTACAAATTTTATGTTTTTTATGCCGATCGGAAATTCAAGATGGCCGCCACCGCAGGACATAGATTAACATTGGAACCTATGGGAAAATGTTCAAATGCCTTCTTCTCAGAAACTACAAATATGATCAAAGTCAAACTGTACATGAATGTTCATTGGATGGTCCTCTACAAACTTTACGTTTTTTGTTCCGATATGAAATTCAAAATGGCAGCTACGGCAGGACTTAGTTTAACATTGGACCCTATGGGGAAAATGTTTCAAAACGCTTCTTCTCTGAAACCACTTGAACAATTGAAACCAAACTGCCCAGGAATGATCATTGGAAGGTCCTCTACAAAATGTCAGTTTTTTTATGCCTATTGAAAATTCAAGATGGCCACCACCGCAGGACATAGATTAACATTGGAACCTATGGGAAAATGTTCAAATGCCTTCTTCTCAGAAACTACAAATATGATCAAAGCCAAACTGTACATGAATGTTCATTGGATGGTCCTCTACAAACTTTACGTTTTTTGTTCCGATATGAAATTCAAAATGGTGGCTACGGCAGGACTTAGTTTAACATTGAACCCTATGGGAAAAATGTTTCAAAACGCTTCTTCTCTGAAACCACTTGGACAATTGAAACCAAACTGCCCAGGAATGATCATTGGAAGGTCCTCTACAGAATATTTGTTTTATATGCCGATCGGAAATCCAAGATGGCCGCCACTGCAATACATAGATTAACATTGAACCCTATGGGAAAATGTTCAAATGCCTTCTTCTCAGAAACTACAAATATGATTAAAGCCAAACTGTACATGAATGTTCATTGGATGGTCCTCTACAAACTTTACGTTTTTTGTTCCGATATGAAATTCAAAATGACGGCTACGGCAGGACTTACTTTAACATTGGACCCTATGGGAAAGATGTTTCAAAACGCTTCTTCTCTGAAACCACATGGACAGTTGAAACCAAACTGCCCAGGAATGATCATTGGAAGGTTCTCTACAAATTTTATGTTTTTTATGCCGATCGGAAATTCAAGATGGCCGCCACCGCAGGACATAGATTAACATTGGAACCTATGGGAAAATGTTCAAATGCCTTCTTCTCAGAAACTACAAATATGATCAAAGTCAAACTGTACATGAATGTTCATTGGATGGTCCTCTACAAACTTTACGTTTTTTGTTCCGATATGAAATTCAAAATGGCAGCTACGGCAGGACTTAGTTTAACATTGGACCCTATGGGGAAAATGTTTCAAAACGCTTCTTCTCTGAAACCACTTGAACAATTGAAACCAAACTGCCCAGGAATGATCATTGGAAGGTCCTCTACAAAATGTCAGTTTTTTTATGCCTATTGAAAATTCAAGATGGCCACCACCGCAGGACATAGATTAACATTGGAACCTATGGGAAAATGTTCAAATGCCTTCTTCTCAGAAACTACAAATATGATCAAAGCCAAACTGTACATGAATGTTCATTGGATGGTCCTCTACAAACTTTACGTTTTTTGTTCCGATATGAAATTCAAAATGGTGGCTACGGCAGGACTTAGTTTAACATTGAACCCTATGGGAAAAATGTTTCAAAACGCTTCTTCTCTGAAACCACTTGGACAATTGAAACCAAACTGCCCAGGAATGATCATTGGAAGGTCCTCTACAGAATATTTGTTTTATATGCCGATCGGAAATCCAAGATGGCCGCCACTGCAATACATAGATTAACATTGAACCCTATGGGAAAATGTTCAAATGCCTTCTTCTCAGAAACTACAAATATGATTAAAGCCAAACTGTACATGAATGTTCATTGGATGGTCCTCTACAAACTTTACGTTTTTTGTTCCGATATGAAATTCAAAATGACGGCTACGGCAGGACTTACTTTAACATTGGACCCTATGGGAAAGATGTTTCAAAATGCTTCTTCTCTGAAACCACATGGACAGTTGAAACCAAACTGCCCAGGAATGATCATTGGAAGGTTCTCTACAAATTTTATGTTTTTTATGCCGATCGGAAATTCAAGATGGCCGCCACCGCAGGACATAGATTAACATTGGAACCTATGGGAAAATGTTCAAATGCCTTCTTCTCAGAAACTACAAATATGATCAAAGTCAAACTGTACATAAATGTTCATTGGATGGTCCTCTACAAACTTTACGTTTTTTGTTCCGATATGAAATTCAAAATGGCAGCTACGGCAGGACTTAGTTTAACATTGGACCCTATGGGAAAAATGTTTCAAAACGCTTCTTCTCTGAAACTACTTGAACAATTGAAACCAAACTGCCCAGGAATGATCATTGGAAGGTCCTCTACAAAATGTCAGTTTTTTTATGCCTATTGAAAATTCAAGATGGCCGCCACCGCAGGACATAGATTAACATTGGAACCTATGGGAAAATGTTCAAATGCCTTCTTCTCAGAAACTACAAATATGATCAAAGCCAAACTGTACATGAATGTTCATTGGATGATCCTCTACAAACTTTACGTTTTTTGTTCCGATATGAAATTCAAAATGGTGGCTACGGCAGGACTTAGTTTAACATTGAACCCTATGGGGAAAATGTTTCAAAACGCTTCTTCTCTGAAACCACTTGGACAATTGAAACCAAACTGCCCAGGAATGATCATTGGAAGGTCCTCTACAGAATATTTGTTTTATATGCCGATCGGAAATCCAAGATGGCCGCCACTGCAATACATAGATTAACATTGAACCCTATGGGAAAATGTTCAAATGCCTTCTTCTCAGAAACTACAAATATGATCAAAGCCAAACTGTACATGAATGTTCATTGGATGGTCCTCTACAAACTTTACGTTTTTTGTTCCGATATGAAATTCAAAATGGCGGCTACGGCAGGACTTAGTTTAACATTGTACCCTATGGGGAAAATGTTTCAAAACGCTTCTTCTCTGAAACCACTTGGACAATTGAAACCAAACTGCCCAGGAATGATCATTGGAAGGTCCTCTACAGAATATTTGTTTTATATGCCGATCGGAAATCCAAGATGGCCGCCACTACAATACATAGATTAACATTGAACCCTATGGGAAAATGTTCAAATGCCTTCTTCTCAGAAACTACAAATATGATTAAAGCCAAACTGTACATGAATGTTCATTGGATGGTCCTCTACAAACTTTACGTTTTTTGTTCCGATATGAAATTCAAAATGACGGCTACGGCAGGACTTACTTTAACATTGGACCCTATGGGAAAGATGTTTCAAAACGCTTCTTCTCTGAAACCACATGGACAGTTGAAACCAAACTGCCCAGGAATGATCATTGGAAGGTTCTCTACAAATTTTATGTTTTTTATGCCGATCGGAAATTCAAGATGGCCGCCACCGCAGGACATAGATTAACATTGGAACCTATGGGAAAATGTTCAAATGCCTTCTTCTCAGAAACTACAAATATGATCAAAGTCAAACTGTACATGAATGTTCATTGGATGGTCCTCTACAAACTTTACGTTTTTTGTTCCGATATGAAATTCAAAATGGCAGCTACGGCAGGACTTAGTTTAACATTGGACCCTATGGGGAAAATGTTTCAAAACGCTTCTTCTCTGAAACCACTTGAACAATTGAAACCAAACTGCCCAGGAATGATCATTGGAAGGTCCTCTACAAAATGTCAGTTTTTTTATGCCTATTGAAAATTCAAGATGGCCACCACCGCAGGACATAGATTAACATTGGAACCTATGGGAAAATGTTCAAATGCCTTCTTCTCAGAAACTACAAATATGATCAAAGCCAAACTGTACATGAATGTTCATTGGATGGTCCTCTACAAACTTTACGTTTTTTGTTCCGATATGAAATTCAAAATGGTGGCTACGGCAGGACTTAGTTTAACATTGAACCCTATGGGAAAAATGTTTCAAAACGCTTCTTCTCTGAAACCACTTGGACAATTGAAACCAAACTGCCCAGGAATGATCATTGGAAGGTCCTCTACAGAATATTTGTTTTATATGCCGATCGGAAATCCAAGATGGCCGCCACTGCAATACATAGATTAACATTGAACCCTATGGGAAAATGTTCAAATGCCTTCTTCTCAGAAACTACAAATATGATTAAAGCCAAACTGTACATGAATGTTCATTGGATGGTCCTCTACAAACTTTACGTTTTTTGTTCCGATATGAAATTCAAAATGACGGCTACGGCAGGACTTACTTTAACATTGGACCCTATGGGAAAGATGTTTCAAAACGCTTCTTCTCTGAAACCACATGGACAGTTGAAACCAAACTGCCCAGGAATGATCATTGGAAGGTTCTCTACAAATTTTATGTTTTTTATGCCGATCGGAAATTCAAGATGGCCGCCACCGCAGGACATAGATTAACATTGGAACCTATGGGAAAATGTTCAAATGCCTTCTTCTCAGAAACTACAAATATGATCAAAGTCAAACTGTACATGAATGTTCATTGGATGGTCCTCTACAAACTTTACGTTTTTTGTTCCGATATGAAATTCAAAATGGCAGCTACGGCAGGACTTAGTTTAACATTGGACCCTATGGGGAAAATGTTTCAAAACGCTTCTTCTCTGAAACCACTTGAACAATTGAAACCAAACTGCCCAGGAATGATCATTGGAAGGTCCTCTACAAAATGTCAGTTTTTTTATGCCTATTGAAAATTCAAGATGGCCACCACCGCAGGACATAGATTAACATTGGAACCTATGGGAAAATGTTCAAATGCCTTCTTCTCAGAAACTACAAATATGATCAAAGCCAAACTGTACATGAATGTTCATTGGATGGTCCTCTACAAACTTTACGTTTTTTGTTCCGATATGAAATTCAAAATGGTGGCTACGGCAGGACTTAGTTTAACATTGAACCCTATGGGAAAAATGTTTCAAAACGCTTCTTCTCTGAAACCACTTGGACAATTGAAACCAAACTGCCCAGGAATGATCATTGGAAGGTCCTCTACAGAATATTTGTTTTATATGCCGATCGGAAATCCAAGATGGCCGCCACTGCAATACATAGATTAACATTGAACCCTATGGGAAAATGTTCAAATGCCTTCTTCTCAGAAACTACAAATATGATTAAAGCCAAACTGTACATGAATGTTCATTGGATGGTCCTCTACAAACTTTACGTTTTTTGTTCCGATATGAAATTCAAAATGACGGCTACGGCAGGACTTACTTTAACATTGGACCCTATGGGAAAGATGTTTCAAAATGCTTCTTCTCTGAAACCACATGGACAGTTGAAACCAAACTGCCCAGGAATGATCATTGGAAGGTTCTCTACAAATTTTATGTTTTTTATGCCGATCGGAAATTCAAGATGGCCGCCACCGCAGGACATAGATTAACATTGGAACCTATGGGAAAATGTTCAAATGCCTTCTTCTCAGAAACTACAAATATGATCAAAGTCAAACTGTACATAAATGTTCATTGGATGGTCCTCTACAAACTTTACGTTTTTTGTTCCGATATGAAATTCAAAATGGCAGCTACGGCAGGACTTAGTTTAACATTGGACCCTATGGGAAAAATGTTTCAAAACGCTTCTTCTCTGAAACTACTTGAACAATTGAAACCAAACTGCCCAGGAATGATCATTGGAAGGTCCTCTACAAAATGTCAGTTTTTTTATGCCTATTGAAAATTCAAGATGGCCGCCACCGCAGGACATAGATTAACATTGGAACCTATGGGAAAATGTTCAAATGCCTTCTTCTCAGAAACTACAAATATGATCAAAGCCAAACTGTACATGAATGTTCATTGGATGGTCCTCTACAAACTTTACGTTTTTTGTTCCGATATGAAATTCAAAATGGTGGCTACGGCAGGACTTAGTTTAACATTGGACCCTATGGGGAAAATGTTTCAAAATGCTTCTCTGAAACCACTTGGACAATTGAAACCAAACTGCCCAGGAATGATCATTGGAAGGTCCTCTACAGAATATTTGTTTTATATGCCGATCGGAAATCCAAGATGGCCGCCACTGCAATACATAGATTAACATTGAACCCTATGGGAAAATGTTCAAATGCCTTCTTCTCAGAAACTACAAATATGATTAAAGCCAAACTGTACATGAATGTTCATTGTATGGTCCTCTACAAACTTTACGTTTTTTGTTCCGATATGAAATTCAAAATGGCGGCTACGGCAGGACTTAGTTTAAAATTGGACCCTAAGGGAAAAATGTTTCAAAATGCTTCTTCTCTGAAACCACTTGGACAATTGAAACCAAACTGCCCAAGAATGATCATTGGAAGGTCCTCTACAAAGTTTCAGTTTTTTTATGCCTATCGAAAATTCAAGATGGCCGCCACCGCAGGACATAGATTAACATTGGGCCCTATGGGAAAATGTTCAAATGTCTTCTTCTCAGAAACTACAAATATGATCACAGTCAAACTGTACATGAATGTTCATTGGATGGTCCTCTACAAACTACGTTTTTTGTTCCGATATGAAATTCAAAATGGCGGCTACGGCAGGACTTAGTTTAACATTGGACCCTATGGGAAAAATGTTTCAAAACGCTTCTTCTCTGAAACCACTTGGACAATTGAAACCAAACTGCCCAGGAATGATCATTGGAAGGTCCTCTACAGAATATTTGTTTTATATGCCGATCGGAAATCCAAGATGGCCGCCACTGCAATACATAGATTAACATTGAACCCTATGGGAAAATGTTCAAATGCCTTCTTCTCAGAAACTACAAATATGATCAAAGCCAAACTGTACATGAATGTTCATTGGATGGTCCTCTACAAACTTTACGTTTTTTGTTCCGATATGAAATTCAAAATGGTGGCTACGGCAGGACTTAGTTTAACATTGAACCCTATGGGGAAAATGTTTCAAAACGCTTCTTCTCTGAAACCACTTGGACAATTGAAACCAAACTGCCCAGGAATGATCATTGGAAGGTCCTCTACAGAATATTTGTTTTATATGCCGATCGGAAATCCAAGATGGCCGCCACTGCAATACATAGATTAACATTGAACCCTATGGGAAAATGTTCAAATGCCTTCTTCTCAGAAACTACAAATATGATCAAAGCCAAACTGTACATGAATGTTCATTGGATGGTCCTCTACAAACTTTACGTTTTTTGTTCCGATATGAAATTCAAAATGGCGGCTACGGCAGGACTTAGTTTAACATTGTACCCTATGGGGAAAATGTTTCAAAACGCTTCTTCTCTGAAACCACTTGAACAATTGAAACCAAACTGCCCAGGAATGATCATTGGAAGGTCCTCTACAAAATGTCAGTTTTTTTATGCCTATTGAAAATTCAAGATGGCCACCACCGCAGGACATAGATTAACATTGGAACCTATGGGAAAATGTTCAAATGCCTTCTTCTCAGAAACTACAAATATGATCAAAGCCAAACTGTACATGAATGTTCATTGGATGGTCCTCTACAAACTTTACGTTTTTTGTTCCGATATGAAATTCAAAATGGTGGCTACGGCAGGACTTAGTTTAACATTGAACCCTATGGGAAAAATGTTTCAAAACGCTTCTTCTCTGAAACCACTTGGACAATTGAAACCAAACTGCCCAGGAATGATCATTGGAAGGTCCTCTACAGAATATTTGTTTTATATGCCGATCGGAAATCCAAGATGGCCGCCACTGCAATACATAGATTAACATTGAACCCTATGGGAAAATGTTCAAATGCCTTCTTCTCAGAAACTACAAATATGATTAAAGCCAAACTGTACATGAATGTTCATTGGATGGTCCTCTACAAACTTTACGTTTTTTGTTCCGATATGAAATTCAAAATGACGGCTACGGCAGGACTTACTTTAACATTGGACCCTATGGGAAAGATGTTTCAAAACGCTTCTTCTCTGAAACCACATGGACAGTTGAAACCAAACTGCCCAGGAATGATCATTGGAAGGTTCTCTACAAATTTTATGTTTTTTATGCCGATCGGAAATTCAAGATGGCCGCCACCGCAGGACATAGATTAACATTGGAACCTATGGGAAAATGTTCAAATGCCTTCTTCTCAGAAACTACAAATATGATCAAAGTCAAACTGTACATGAATGTTCATTGGATGGTCCTCTACAAACTTTACGTTTTTTGTTCCGATATGAAATTCAAAATGGCAGCTACGGCAGGACTTAGTTTAACATTGGACCCTATGGGGAAAATGTTTCAAAACGCTTCTTCTCTGAAACCACTTGAACAATTGAAACCAAACTGCCCAGGAATGATCATTGGAAGGTCCTCTACAAAATGTCAGTTTTTTTATGCCTATTGAAAATTCAAGATGGCCACCACCGCAGGACATAGATTAACATTGGAACCTATGGGAAAATGTTCAAATGCCTTCTTCTCAGAAACTACAAATATGATCAAAGCCAAACTGTACATGAATGTTCATTGGATGGTCCTCTACAAACTTTACGTTTTTTGTTCCGATATGAAATTCAAAATGGTGGCTACGGCAGGACTTAGTTTAACATTGAACCCTATGGGAAAAATGTTTCAAAACGCTTCTTCTCTGAAACCACTTGGACAATTGAAACCAAACTGCCCAGGAATGATCATTGGAAGGTCCTCTACAGAATATTTGTTTTATATGCCGATCGGAAATCCAAGATGGCCGCCACTGCAATACATAGATTAACATTGAACCCTATGGGAAAATGTTCAAATGCCTTCTTCTCAGAAACTACAAATATGATTAAAGCCAAACTGTACATGAATGTTCATTGGATGGTCCTCTACAAACTTTACGTTTTTTGTTCCGATATGAAATTCAAAATGACGGCTACGGCAGGACTTACTTTAACATTGGACCCTATGGGAAAGATGTTTCAAAATGCTTCTTCTCTGAAACCACATGGACAGTTGAAACCAAACTGCCCAGGAATGATCATTGGAAGGTTCTCTACAAATTTTATGTTTTTTATGCCGATCGGAAATTCAAGATGGCCGCCACCGCAGGACATAGATTAACATTGGAACCTATGGGAAAATGTTCA
Source organism: Bathymodiolus brooksi (assembly GCA_963680875.1). Lineage (NCBI taxonomy): Eukaryota > Metazoa > Mollusca > Bivalvia > Mytilida > Modiolidae > Bathymodiolus > Bathymodiolus brooksi. Next base: position 78,957,998 of record OY804590.1, read on the forward strand.
AATGCCTTCTTCTCAGAAACTACAAATATGATCAAAGTCAAACTGTACATAAATGTTCATTGGATGGTCCTCTACAAACTTTACGTTTTTTGTTCCGATATGAAATTCAAAATGGCAGCTACGGCAGGACTTAGTTTAACATTGGACCCTATGGGAAAAATGTTTCAAAACGCTTCTTCTCTGAAACTACTTGAACAATTGAAACCAAACTGCCCAGGAATGATCATTGGAAGGTCCTCTACAAAATGTCAGTTTTTTTATGCCTATTGAAAATTCAAGATGGCCGCCACCGCAGGACATAGATTAACATTGGAACCTATGGGAAAATGTTCAAATGCCTTCTTCTCAGAAACTACAAATATGATCAAAGCCAAACTGTACATGAATGTTCATTGGATGGTCCTCTACAAACTTTACGTTTTTTGTTCCGATATGAAATTCAAAATGGTGGCTACGGCAGGACTTAGTTTAACATTGGACCCTATGGGGAAAATGTTTCAAAATGCTTCTCTGAAACCACTTGGACAATTGAAACCAAACTGCCCAGGAATGATCATTGGAAGGTCCTCTACAGAATATTTGTTTTATATGCCGATCGGAAATCCAAGATGGCCGCCACTGCAATACATAGATTAACATTGAACCCTATGGGAAAATGTTCAAATGCCTTCTTCTCAGAAACTACAAATATGATTAAAGCCAAACTGTACATGAATGTTCATTGTATGGTCCTCTACAAACTTTACGTTTTTTGTTCCGATATGAAATTCAAAATGGCGGCTACGGCAGGACTTAGTTTAAAATTGGACCCTAAGGGAAAAATGTTTCAAAATGCTTCTTCTCTGAAACCACTTGGACAATTGAAACCAAACTGCCCAAGAATGATCATTGGAAGGTCCTCTACAAAGTTTCAGTTTTTTTATGCCTATCGAAAATTCAAGATGGCCGCCACCGCAGGACATAGATTAACATTGGGCCCTATGGGAAAATGTTCAAATGTCTTCTTCTCAGAAACTACAAATATGATCACAGTCAAACTGTACATGAATGTTCATTGGATGGTCCTCTACAAACTACGTTTTTTGTTCCGATATGAAATTCAAAATGGCGGCTACGGCAGGACTTAGTTTAACATTGGACCCTATGGGAAAAATGTTTCAAAACGCTTCTTCTCTGAAACCACTTGGACAATTGAAACCAAACTGCCCAGGAATGATCATTGGAAGGTCCTCTACAGAATATTTGTTTTATATGCCGATCGGAAATCCAAGATGGCCGCCACTGCAATACATAGATTAACATTGAACCCTATGGGAAAATGTTCAAATGCCTTCTTCTCAGAAACTACAAATATGATTAAAGCCAAACTGTACATGAATGTTCATTGTATGGTCCTCTACAAACTTTACGTTTTTTGTTCCGATATGAAATTCAAAATGGCGGCTACGGCAGGACTTAGTTTAAAATTGGACCCTATGGGAAAAATGTTTCAAAATGCTTCTTCTCTGAAACCACTTGGACAATTGAAACCAAGCTGCCCAAGAATGATCATTGGAAGGTCCTCTACAAAGTTTCAGTTTTTTTATGCCTATCGAAAATTCAAGATGGCCGCCACCGCAGGACATAGATTAACATTGGGCCCTATGGGAAAATGTTCAAATGTCTTCTTCTCAGAAACTACAAATATGATCACAGTCAAACTGTACATGAATGTTCATTGGATGGTCCTCTACAAACTACGTTTTTTGTTCCGATATGAAATTCAAAATGGCGGCTACGGCAGGACTTAGTTTAACATTGGACCCTAAGGGAAAAATGTTTCAAAACGCTTCTTCTCTGAAACCACTTGGACAATTGAAACCAAACTGCACAGGAATGATCATTGGAAGATCTTCTACCAAGTTTATGTTTTTATATGCCGATCGAAAATTCAAGATGGCCACCACTGCAGGACATAGATTAACATTGGACCCTATGGGAAAATGTTCAAATGCCTTCTTCTCAGAAACTACAAATATGATCAAAGCCAAACTGTACATGAATGTTCATTGGATGGTCCTCTACAAAATTTACGTTTTTTGTTCCGATATGAAATTCAAAATGGCGGCTACGGAAGGACTTAGTTTAACATTGAACCCTATGGGAAAAATGTTTCAAAATGCTTCTCTGAAACCACTTGGACAATTGAAACCAAACTGCCCAGGAATGATCATTGGAAGGTCCTCTACAGAATATTTGTTTTATATGCCGATCGGAAATCCAAGATGGCTGCCACTGCAATACATAGATTAACATTGAACCCTATGGGAAAATGTTCAAATGCCTTCTTCTCAGAAACTACAAATATGATCAAAGCCAAACTGTACATGAATGTTCATTGGATGGTCCTCTACAAACTTTACGTTTTTTGTTCCGATATGAATTCAAAATGGCGGGTACGGCAGGACTTAGTTTAACATTGGACCCTATAGGGAAAATGTTTCAAAACTCTTCTCTGAAACCACTTGGACAATTGAAATCAAACTGCCCAGGAATGATCATTGGAAGGTCCTCTATTTTTTATGCCGATCGGAAATCCAAGATGGCTGCCACCACAGGTCATAGTATCATAGATGCCAACCATTACGATTTTTCCGTAATTGTTACGAATTTCGGGACAAAATTACGGTGTTACGGTCAACAGTCTACTTGTTACGGATTTCCGATTATTGCCGGCCGGAAACCGTTCCCCATTTAAATATCATTGTGATCATTTAGACGCTTCATTGTATGTTAAAATCGCGTAATGATAAGCGCTTGAGGGATTTCGATTATTTAATCCTTTAGGGATTCTCGGGACTATCTATAGTAGAAAACGATCTATCTATTTCTTGTTTGATCCCGAGTAGTTAATGAACACAGCACGTTTTTGTCAATTTCGCGATGTCTGAGGGAACAAGTGAAGCTTCTGCAGCGAAGAAAAGAAAATTGGGACAACGATTTCGTCCCGAATATTCTTCTCTTGTCTTATGAAATCGATACGGGAACATTATGCCTATTGCAAGTATTGCAAACAAGACTTGTCCATTCAGCACGGTGGTCGGGATGAACACACATATACAACAAAACAGTTCAAAAGTGCCAAGTCAACAACATATCAGGCACTCCAGAATTAGACATTAATTATTCCATGGGAGGGTGAGAGAGGGCCACTTCAGGAAATTTTCATTTCTATTGACAGTAAGTTGAAACATAGAATACATTTGTAAGTGAACATACATGTATTAAAACTTAACTTTTTATTTCTTTTTGTTGCTCATCAATTTTACATCTAGTTGTCACAAATAAAGGAAATCATTTGCTCATCACTTTGTGCCTAGTCTGTAGTACGATTATGGTATCTATGTAGTATTAACACAGGACCATATGGGGAAAATACAGAAATATATTCTTCTCTGAAGCTATTGCACTGATTGAACCTAAACTGTGCATCAATCATTGGAAGGTCCTTTACAAACTTTGTGTTTTTTTATGTTGATCCTAATTCCAAGATGACTACCACTGCAGGACATAGGTTTTACATAGGACTAATTGGTTCTTTTTATAACCAGGTGAACGATACAGGCTCTTGAGAGCCTCTGGTTTGTTTATTTTAATCACGTCTTTCGAATTGGCGGACCGTTCTGATTAATCTCAGAATAGTCATATAAAATATGGTTGTTGTTTTTACAAGGAAAAATTGTATACGAATAGTTTTTGCCTATTTTGCTTTTTGGGGTTTGCAAGAAGAATTTTCTACCCTGCCCTGTTCAACCTGCTTTACTTCATAATTTTGGTTGTTGCTATATCAATTCTGATGAGGCACAAAAAAAATCAAGATAAAAATGAACAATTCAATATAACTTACGATCAATGTTAATCTTAAGATTTTTTTGTGAAAATACCCCCAGAATCATTGCTGCATCGGGCATGGATCCAGCAGTTTTGAAAACGGGGTCCCAGGTTCTTGTTTCCCAATTTTTACCCAATTTATTCACAAATTTTACTAAATTGTCGAACAACCACTTGATCCACTAATGTGCATTAATATGCACCCATTCGTAATGTATACTTGATCAGGGTCGTGTATTTTGTTCACCTATTAGAACCTTTAAAATATGTATTGCATCTCCTATTCTAGTCACGGGTAGCGTTAACGGGTCACAAAATGTGTATTGCGTTTCTGATTATTGCCAAAGATTGTGACACATGTATTCAAGTATTCGGTCAGAGTCCCGTCGACCGGATGTAAAATGACACTTGTATATTCTGCCTGGCGACTTCCTGTGTGGACCTAAGCTCATTACGCAATATTAGGTACCCTGCTGAGTGAACCGGTGTGAATGTACCTGTCGTTTTCAGAATGAAAATAAAAATAAGTAAATCCAGCCTTTCACTTCTTATTACAGGAATTATTTGCCTTAATTTATTGAAGAATAAAATATTTAAAATTAAAATATGATCTCGCTTCTGAAAATACATGAAAAATATAAGAAATATATTTTCCGCATAATATTTTACGTTTCGCTCATCAAAAATGACAAACAAACAAAAAAGGAAAAGAAATTAACATTTTTGGATCACTTGCTCGCTCCAATGTTTTTATCACAAAATCTGAAGAACAAGAAGTAAATTTGGTGTGGCCTAATCTCTGTATATTTTGACTGCTCTTCATCTATTTATACCGCTCATGATCATGATCTCTTACAAACTTTGTCTGAATGAATATCAGTGGATATCAAAATTATAGGTTAAGCTTATCAAAATTATAGGTTAAGTTTGCTTACGGGGGTTCCGAGCTGAAAAAAATCATATATATAGGTTTTGTGCCTTCTGAGGGTCACTGATCGAGCAAAGAGGTTTATTTTCTTTAAACACTAACTTTGTAAACTCAGTTGCCACCCGATCTCCTAACCTTTAATTTTTAGTTCTTTAATTAAAATTAAAACATCTTTTATGAACATCGATCGTTAAAATTGTGAATACATACTAATTATGATGAGACAGCTATATATAGCTAGGCCAATGTGGTGCCTCTAATAATGAAAACTTATAATTTCAAGGATGGTGTATACTTTTTTATTATCTAAAACATTATTGCAATTATAATTGTTCCTGTTTTTTCAACATTATATTTATTCTAATGTTTTAAAAATATTTTATCTTTAATAAATAATAAACGATCTACCAACGCATCTTGGAAAGCAAATAGTGTGTATTCAAATTCCCATTTTATTAATCTGATCAATACACAAGTTACTAGTGGTGCACCGATCATCGGAAACATCGACTAATCAGTCGGACGTCATCATACGATCCGATGATCGATTCTTAAACCTTGTGATCGATTCTGATTCTATAGTGTCTAAAATATATATGCTTAACTTTGTTCTTTGGTTGGTTTTTTTTTCTGTCTGCATACTGACAAAAATATTGCAGTTTTATCCCAGCTGGTTTTTTTTAGCCTTCATACTGACAAACATCTGGCAGTTTTGTCCAAGCGTACTTTTGACACTCAGTGAATACACATATTTGGACTAGTCTATTATTTATCTATTTCACGGAATAGTCCATTTTATATCAGATGTTACACACATGGAAAACGATCTTTTGTTTTGTTCTAAGTTAATGTTTACAAATGGAAAAATTGTAATTTGTAAATATATTATTTGATTTTATTCAAATCTTTACTTTTGTCAAACACATATTTGGACTAGTCTATTATTTATCTATCTATATCAGGTGTTACACATATGGAAAACGATCTTTTGTTTTGTTCTATTTTAAAGTTAATGTTTACTAATGGAAAAATTATAGTTTATATAAATTTATGATACAATTTTATTCATATCTTTACTTTTGTCAATCATACTCTTGAAATAAAGACTTATTTGATTAATTATAGTCAGTAAATACATTTAGCAGGCAATTGTCACCGATGATCGATCATCTATCGATGTTGATATAACGATCATCGATCTTGAAAATGTTACCGATTCCCATCACTACAAGTTACGCATTGTCAAAATTATCCATTATATTTTTCAGCACATTAGCAGTAAAACAAAATGAACATAATTGTAAAAAGGATCCTACATATAGTGAATATAGGTGACTGTTGTAAAACACTCTTTCCGTTGTAAATATAAAGGAAATGAAACAATTTGTTCATTTAAAATAGTTGTTTGTCAAAAAGGTACGTAGCTGTTCACTTCAGTATTTAATTTTCCAACGGTTATTAGATTTAAATTACAGTCCTCTGAGCACTTTAAATGAAGCGAATTTAACATCAGCGACCCAGACTTTAAATTTCAATCCCACAATGCAATTATCGGGCTAAAACGTCACAACCCATGAACAAATTAGAAATTAAAATTACAAATTTGCGATTTGCTTCGTTAATTGTGGAAATATGTTGATAAAACTTTGTGAATATGTATTTTATATCACCAGGAACATATTAAGCTAACATGTAAAAAATTGCGAAGTTTCCCTTTAACATGTGCTTCATCAGGAGTAAATACTGATTAACATGTGTTTCACCAGGGGTAAATATTGCTGAATTATCGCATTTGTATCGAACAAATCCTTTCAGCCATGACCAAGGTTGTTTACGGAATATTCCCTGTATTAAAAATAACTATCTCAGAATCGTAAATAGCAGTTTGCGCATGCGGTAAATAGATATGTTTTCATCCCGAAATCTTTTCATCCTTGTGTAAACTCGGACCGGAACAAAGCTGACCTTAAAAAAAATTACCGATTACAAGTTATGTTCCACCACAGACTAGTGTAATCTTCAGTAATATAAGTATGATCATCATGAATATATGATTACACAATATTCTATGCAATTTTTTGTTATCCATTAAAAACCCAGTGTCGAGTCATTTTGGGGTGTACTGTCTTGTTCCTGTTGCTTAACTCTGTCCAGTCCCGATCCGTATACTACATATTGTTTAACTTCTGGTATCAAAAAATAAAAACCTAGGGCTAATTTATTTAGACGGGGCACTACCCAGTAGGTCACAGAAATGAAAGTGAGCGGAAAAGCATAAGAAAAACAAAGCAGATGAGGGATAGAAAATTGCTAGAAATCTGGGAAAAGGACCGGACATGGCTATAGAGTCTAGTACGACCAAGGCTTAAGCGTAATGACACACATATATGTATAGTGACAAGAGTATATGACAAGAGGCTGAGTGAAGATGAAGGGGAAGGGAGTGATGAGAATGAGGAGAACGAACTGGAGGAGCTCCAAACAGAGAGAAGACTAGTATTTTTTTTTTATTCAAGAGAATAAACATGTGATATCATGATGCTTTACGTTACTTTCTTTCAATTTATGTCAGATTTGGTCAATTTACTTTTGGGCCAGTAAAGTTCTCTTATGTACTGGCCCAAAGTTCCAAATTCCAAAGTCAATGACTGTTGACATGTGTTTCATTAGGGGTAAATACTGCTTAAAATATGTTTCATTAGGGGTAAATGCTGATTAACATGTGTTTCATTAGGGGTAAAAACTGATTAAAATATGTTTCATTAGGGGTAAAAACTGATTAACCTGTGTTTCATCAGAGGTAAATACGGATTAGAAATTCATTAGAAAATCATAGAAAGAGGCACAATCGATACCCTTACATGCATATACATGACCACTCACTTTTATTACTTGGTCCAAGCCTCCACTCTTGAAGATAAAAGTATGACTAGGAAAAAAACAAGGCATATTGATCATCATACAACTTCATTAGCAGTATAGCTAAATTTTAAAGATTTATTTAACATGGAAAATAATCCATTGTTGCATCCTAAGTCGATAATTAATCAATTATTTGCATGTCCTAGCGCGACCTATCAGAAAAAAACAATGTTTTAATGCCCGTCATACGATAGTAACGGGCATTATAGTTTTGTGGTTTGTCCGTTCGTTAGTTTGATACCTTTAATATTTGGTAGGATGATTGGTCATCATAATTGGTTGATCTTATAATCCCACCATTTTGATTCAACGATTTTTGTAGGAGTTATGGGACTTTTCAAGTTTTCATGCAATTTCAGTATAGTTATATTTGCGAAGGCAACTCCTCTGAGGTTGTTAGTCTGATAGCTTTCATACTTGGTAGGATAATTAGTCATGATGTGTAGCTGATCCCTGCTATTATGATATGGAAATTTTTGTTGAAGTTATGGGACCTTAACGTTTTCATGCATGTTATACTTTGTGTAGTCTGTCATATTATTTAGCAGGGCATAGTGTTCTTTGGACACAGTAGATATTCGTTGGAAATTTTGGGTAATTAAGGTATTGTTTTGGGACTGGAGAATCATTTCTTATAGTGTTAATAAATTCTCAACTAAGGCAGCTGCACTATCAAAACTTCCCAGTTTAAAATGTGTGGGGACATGACATGCTGTCTTGTCTTTATTTCTAAGTGTTATGATTTCCATACACCTACACAAGTTTTTGCTATATCTGTCTGGGCTTTCCTTCCCCAGTAGGCTGAGGAGTCACGATAGAGCTGAATAATTACTGACAGTTGACATCAGTATATATCAACCACTCCCATGCAGATTCAGGAAGCTTCAAGAAAGATTTGAACGCATCACAATATAGTATTTTAATAGATGAACAATTGCTGAAAGTCTACATCAGCATATAACCCACTCCTCCATTGGCTTAAATCAACACCTCACAATATCATATTTTGATTGTTTTATTTTCAAATATACCTGTTGTTAACCAATCTTTTTTTCAGAGTCATTTACAAAAGATATAGAGATTTGGAAAAAAAACAAATTGTTCGAAGCTTCTGCTGTAGCCACCATATTAGAGGAAGTTAGAAATAAGTCATTTGTTGTGATAACAGGACCATCTGGTATTGGTAAATCTACTATTGTCAAATTGGTTGCGCTGCAGCTTCAGAGGACAAATGGTTATCAAATTCTTTCAGTCACATGTCCAAAAGATATTGTGTATTTTGATCCAAATATAAAACAAATATACATTATTGATGATATTTGTGGAAAATTTTCTGTTGATCAATCTATGATTAATTTGTGGGAGAATGTAAATCGTCAGATATTGGAATATAGCAAGGACAATAAAGATTTTAGAGTTTTAGGAACATGCAGGTTGGAAATAAGCATTTCAAGCCCATTTAGAAAACTTCGAAAAATATATGGAATTACGGAGTGCAATTTGCTTCAGGAAAAGTTTGTTTATAGTAAAGAGGAGAAATTGAAGATTGCCGCCTGTCATATTGACGAGGAAATAATAAAACAGTTAGACGATGAGATCCTTAGCGCATATCATATGTTCCCTCTTCTTTGTATGATGTATGCTGCTTCAGAAAGTAATCCAGGTGTGAGATTCTTTCAATATCCAATAAAGGCAATTAAGAAGCAGCTGGGTAAGATGAACAAACAAAATGAATGTTGTTTTATAGGACTGGCTTTAATTGTCGTATACAACAACAAATTATACAAACACCTACTACAAAATGGAGATGATGACAAATTTAAAGATGTTTTCAAGTATGTGTTTGAAGAATTAGGACTCAGAAATAAACCTTCAAAGCGTAGTGTCCTTTCAGGTCTCCAAGCACAAGTAGGGATATATACAAAAGAGTTAGAATCAACGATTACCATTATTCACGATAAAATATTTGATATTTTATCATTGTACTTTGGGAAGAGGATTCCCAAAGCTATTTTAACTCATGGCAGTGGAACTTTTATCGCAGAAAGGTTTCTATTTGAATCTGTAAAAGATGACCTTAAAATAGTTATACCTTCTGAATTAGAGTATTCATTCTTTAATCGTTTGGTGGAAGAAATTGAAAACAACAGATTTTATAATGTTTTCAAAAATGTACAGGTATGTAATGAATTGTATCAACAAAAATTCATCTCATTTTTGTCAAAGCATGCGCATCAAAGTATTGTTCAAAAGTTACTTTGTAATCGCTGGCCACTATATCTGTCTGCAGTCAACGGAGGTAAATTATTAGTAGAATTTATCATAAATGAGCAAAGAACCAGTGGAATGTGTAATAAACTAGACAAGGATGGAAATCATCAAGATATGTTAATGGACAAACCACAATCAAACATGTATGCTTGTAACATTGACACAGATAATGATGAAAGCACCACTATATTTTATGACACTGATGGTGATAAACACAACACTGAAGTAGATGCATATCGAATACAATTTGAAAATTCCCCAATGGTGGCAGCTTGTGAAGGAGGTTACATTGATATTGTTAAATGTCTGATAGAAAATGGTTATAATATCGACCATTCTGATAGTGATCTACCTATACCAACGCCATTGTTTAGTGCTTGTAAATATGGTAACAAGGATGTTGTAGATTTCCTTTTAAAAAGAAATTGTAAGGTGGATGCAATGGATAAATATGGTCAGACTGCTTTACACGCTGCATGTAAAAAGGGCAATAAAGACATAGTTAATAGCTTACTGAAGTGTGATAGTAATATAAATCTATGTAGCGTTTATGTACATACTCCTTTATATTATGCTTGTATAAATGATCATATAGATATTGTACAGATTTTACTTGTCAATAATTGTGACATTCATGGTGCTATTCATGGAGCCTGTGAAGAAGGTTATAAAGACATTGTTGAGATTTTGATAAAGCATAATGTTGACATTAATCAGTGTGATGGTCAGCTTGATAAAACACCAATATACTATGCCTGTCTTCATGGTCATACAGATATTGTACAGATTTTGCTTGACAATAATTGTGACATTCATGGTGCTATAAATGGAGCCTGTGAAGGAGGTTATAAAGACATTGTTGAGATTTTGATAAAACATAATGTTGACATTAATCACTGTGGTGGTCTATTTAATCAAACACCAATATACTATGCATGTCGTAAGGGTCATACAGATATTGTACAGATTTTACTTGACAATAATTGTGACATTCCTGATGGTGCTATTAATGGAGCCTGTAGAGGAGGTTATAAAGACATTGTTGAGATTTTGATAAAACATAATGTTAACATTAATCAGCGTAGTGGTTTACGTAATCAAACACCAATATACTATGTCTGTCTTATTGGTCATACAGATATTGTAAAGATTTTACTTGACAATAATTGTGACATTCCTGATGGTGCTATTAATGGAGCCTGTAGAGGAGGTTATAAAGACATTGTTGAGATTTTGATAAAACATAATGTTGACATTAATCAGCGTGGTGGTCCGCTTGATAAAGCACCAATATACTATGCCTGTCTTCATGGTCATACAGATATTGTACAGATTTTGCTTGACAATAATTGTGACATTCCTGATGGTGCTATTAATGGAGCCTGTATAGGAGGTTATAAAGACATTGTTGAGATTTTGATAAAACATAATGTTAACATTAATCAGCGTAGTGGTTTACGTAATCAAACACCAATATACTATGTCTGTCTTATTGGTCATACAGATATTGTAAAGATTTTAATTGACAATAATTGTGACATTCCTGATGGTGCTATTAATGGAGCCTGTAGAGGAGGTTATAAAGACATTGTTGAGATTTTGATAAAACATAATGTTGACATTAATCAGCGTGGTGGTCCGCTTGATAAAGCACCAATATACTATGCCTGTCTTCATGGTCATACAGATATTGTACAGATTTTGCTTGACAATAATTGTGACATTCCTGATGGTGCTATTAATGGAGCCTGTATAGGAGGTTATAAAGACATTGTTGAGATTTTGATAAAACATAATGTTAACATTAATCAGCGTAGTGGTTTACGTAATCAAATACCAATATACTATGCCTGTCTTAAAGGTCATACAGATATTGTACAGATTTTACTTGACAATAATTGTGACATTCATGATGCTATAAATGGAGCCTGTGAAGGAGGTTATAAAGACATTGTTGAGATTTTGATAAAACATAATGTTAACATTAATCAGCGTGGTGGTCAGCTTGATAAAACACCAATATACTATGCCTGTCTTAATGGTCATACAGATATTGTAAAGATTTTACTTGACAATAAATGTGACATTCCTGATGATGCTATTCAAGAAGCCTGTGAAGGAGGTTATAAAGAAATTGTTGAGATTTTGATAAAACATAATGCTATTCGTGGAGCCTGTGAAGGAGGTCATAAAGATATTGTTGAGATTTTGACATTAATCTTCTGGTTTGTAGTTTTCTTGGTGGTAGTTATACACCAATAGTGTTTGCCTGTCTTAATGGGTAATGTGGTAATGGTCATACAGGTATTGTTAAGCTGCTACTTGATAATAACTATGATGTCCTTGATAATGATGGGTTTTCAGATGCACTTCATTCTGCCTGTGAAGGAGGTTTTGTAGATATAGTAGATCTTTTACTCAGATATAACTGTAACATTAATCAGTGTCAGCCATTGACAAACCAAAGTCCATTAATTGTTGCTTGTGATGGAAATAAAGAAGCCGTTGTTAAACTGTTACTAAGTTATGAAGTCTGTGATGTGAATATTATTGATCAGTATAATCGTAATGCACTTCATTATGCCTGTAGAAAGGGTCAATCTGATGTTATTGAACTTTTATTAAAACACCATTGTAATGTAAATCTTAATGACAAGTGGTTGAAAACTCCGTTATTTATTGCTTGTGAGGAAGTTCATGTAGACATTGTTAAAATGTTAATTAACCATGATAACTGTATGATAGATGTTCTTGATGTTGAAGGAAACGGCTTACTGCATGCAACTTGTGGAAAATCTTGTCAGAGTGCACCTGACCATTATAAAACACAACACATGGTGTATTCAACCGTAAATGGTCGTATTGAAATTATTGGGATTTTATTGGGCAAAAGCTGTGACGTGAATGTTCTTAATAATGAAGGACAGTCTGTATTACATGCTGCTTGTGTATATGGAGACACTAAAATTGTTGATATTCTGTTGAGGAGTAATAGTAATGTCAATCAATGTAATAAGGCAAAGAAGACACCTTTATTTATAGCATGTGAGGAAGGATACATTGATATTGTCAGACTGTTAATTGAAAGTAAATGTGAAATATTTAATCACAGTCTTAATGGACAAACGGTACTTCATGCTGTTGCAGTGGACGTGATAGAAGTAATAGGAATTATCAGAATTATAGAAGTAATATGAATTATCTGAATAATAGAAGTAACAGGAATTATCTGGGATTTACAAAATGTAAATCCTTTAAAAAAAAGTCACAACGATATTTTAGCTTTATTAATTGACAAAAAATGTGATGTAAGCATATCAGACAACAATTCTCAGACTCCATTACACATTGCCTGTTATAAAGGAAATGTAGCACTTGTAGAAATATTACTTAGAAATAAGTGTGAATGTGATGTAAACATATCAGACAACAATTCTCAGACTCCATTACACATTGCCTGTTATACAGGAAATGTAGCACTTGTAGAAATATTACTCAGAAATAAGTGTGAATGTGATGTAAACATATCAGACAACAATTCTCAGACTCCATTACACATTGCCTGTTATACAGGAAATGTAGCACTTGTAGAACTATTACTCAGAAATAAGTGTGAATGTGATGTAAACATATCAGACAACAATTCTCAGACTCCATTACACATTGCCTGTTATACAGGAAATGTAGCACTTGTAGAAATATTGCTCAGAAATAAGTGTGAATGTGATGTAAACATATCAGACAACAATTCTCAGACTCCATTACACATTGCCTGTTATACAGGAAATGTAGCACTTGTAGAAATATTACTCAGAAATAAGTGTGAATGTGATGTAAGCATATCAGACAACAATTCTCAAGACTCCATTACACATTGCCTGTTATAAAGGAAATGTAGCACTTGTAGAAATATTACTGAGAAATAAGTGTGAATGTGATGTAAACATATCAGACAACAATTCTCAGACTCCATTACACATTGCCTGTTATACAGGAAATGTAGCACTTGTAGAAATATTAGTTAGAAATAAGTGTGTCGTCGACCAATGTGACTACTTGAATAAAACACCACTTAATCTGGCAGTCGAAGGCGGGCACACAAAAGTTGTTACAATGTTACTTAGTAGAAAATAAATGTGATATCAGGGACAAAGATCGCCTAATCGCTCTTGATATTGGTGTAAAAAGACATATTGTAGATATAAAAAATTTCTCTTGATGAAAAAAATACCAATGCACATGATGCTTGCACTGAATAGGCAAACTATTTCTTATATAAAGAAACTAAACAAGAAGCTCATTAAGAAACAACTCTTAGTTCTAGTGTCCTGTAAGAAGACTATTTTTCATTTTGGGGGGGGGGGGGGGGGGGGGGTGTTATAGTTTTTTGTTTCGTTCAGAAGCGCGAATTTTTTTTCCAGAATTTAACTTTAGGTTATATGACAAAAACTCTGAATCAGATTATTATTTTTTCCTCCACCAAAATCAGAATATTTTTTTCAGCAACATTGGGAATCAGAATATTTTTTTTAGAAAAAACCATAACCCCCCCTTCAAGTTAAATGGTCGTTTCCTTAAGATCAATGAACATCTGAAATTAGATTTAATGTTTGTTAATTTGATATGTTTTAGCTAAACAAGGGTTAGGGTTATGGTGTTTAATGCCACTTTCAACAATATTTCATTGATATCATGGCGGTCAGTTGTATTTGTGGGGAAACCTGGAGAAAACCAAGTTACTGATAAACTTTATCACATACTGTTGGATAGAGTACACTTCGCTATGAACGGACTTCCAACTCACATATTGGTGATAGGTACTGATTGCATAAAATTAGATTCATTGTTTGATATGTTTGAGCTGAACAAGGGTTGGGGTTAAGGTGTTTAACGCCACTTTCAACAATATTTCAGTTTATAAATCGTGGCAGTCAGTTTTATTGGAGGAAACTGGAGTACCCGAAGAAAACCAACGACCTGCCGCAAGTCACTGACAAACTTTATCACATAATGTTGTATCGAGTACACATCGCCTGAACGGGATTCGAACTCACAACATTAGTTGTGATAGGTACCGATTCCATAGGTAGTTATAAATCCAACTACCATCCGATCATGACCACGATGGCCCCTTGAGCTAAACAAAGAAAATGTGATTAATATATATGATAAATACATGTATTAATTTTGAACATGTACAGCATGATGTTTTATTGAGAGATATTTTTAAACAATGTAAATATTCAGATCGGGATATGTGTAGGTATAATATTTAGATATATCAGTAGATTTCCCCTAAATGGTCATTCCTTAAATTCATGAAACATGTGCGAAGCTATATATGCAGCTTGAGACTCATTTTCATTTAATTGAGATTTACACAGCAACATCATGAACTTACATATTGCATCCGGTTCAAATTCTAGCTCTCCAAAATATATATCATTATTATATGACTTCAGATAATGTCTTTTCTGATTGGCTGACATCCCTAGTAACGTTCTTTGATAAAACGTTATAATCACAGCGCAAAAAGTCATGAGAGGTGAACATAATATTCCAATGCTTCTCCAGACACCTTAAAATAGAAATGGTGTTTCCCAATTATCTTAAAAGTAGTAGCCAATCATCATCGGGTTAAGTTTTGTCATCGACTAATCAGATGCGTTCTTACTAATTACTTTCGGTACACAATTAAATTAATAATGGCAGACATTGGGCAGACACATCTTCGCTAGCCACGAGTTATGATCCGCTCTACTCATCTTCACCCTTGGCATCGTTAGACGGATTTTCAAGGTCACACGGCGACGGTTTATATGTAATGCAGCTAGTGGTAGCTGCAACCAATCAGAACAGGCTTTACAAGTAAACCAATATTTTCATGTTTTTATTAATATAGACTGTATACAAAATGTTACAAACAATTTATATATCTGTAAAAACAAATTCACATTTTAATATCAAGAACCATTCTGTACAGTCTTGGTCCTGAGCGAAAGATTCAATCGGATTCCATTTTCTGACCTCATTACAGCTGATATTTTTTTCTTTACTGTGTGATTTGAATCCAATGATAAACTGAACCTGAAAATTAAACGTTCACTGTTTATATCTCTTACTATGTAACATGAAAGCTTACAGTTGACACATGCTTTATATAAAAGGAAGGCTTGTGGTAGATACTTCTTACCATATTAAATGAAACTCACAGCTGATACATTTTATTATATACATAACCGTATGCTTCCTATGCCTATACTTAAGTAATTTTCTTAAATCAATGAATATACATACCGGGGTAATTATTGTTTTCTGAAGTTGTCAGTTACAATTCCGTCCTTTCCGACTTATCGTCGTATTGTTAAGAGTACCACGATGGGTGACACTAGTGGAACAAGAATTGTCTTCTCTTCCGGTGCATCTGAGTTCATGCCCAATGTTAGTGGGGTTCGTGGCATCTGAGTTCATGCCCAATGTTAGTGGGGTTCATGGCATCTGAGTGCATTCCCAATGTTAGTGGGGTTCGTGGCATCTGAGTTCATGCCCAATGTTAGTGGGGTTCATGGCATCTGAGTGCATTCCCAATGTTAGTGGGGTTCGTGACATCTGAGTTCATTCCCAATGTTAGTGGGGTTCGCGGCATCTGAGTTCAGGCCCAATGCTAGTGGGGTTCGTGGTATCTGAGTTCATGCCCAATGTTAGTGGCATTCGTGGTATCCGAGTTCATGCCCAATGTTAGTGGGGTTCGTGGTATCTGAGTTCATGCCCAATGTTCGTGGGGTTCGTGGTATCTGAGTTCATGCCCAATGTTAGTGGGGTTCGTGGTATCTGAGTTCATGCCCAATGTTCGTGGGGTTCGTGGTATCTGAGTTCATGCCCAATGTTAGTGGGGTTCGTGGTATCTGAGTTCATGCCCAATGTTCGTGGGGTTCGTGTTGTGTTGTGTAATCTTTAGTGTTTTGTCTACCATTGTATTTCTTTTTGTACTTATATTTTGACCACTGTATTGTAGTAAAAAAAAAAGGGGGAAATATCAAATTTAGAGAGCACAACATGTTTCTAGAATAACCTTCACCAAGTAGCCAAAATATTAGAAAGCCAAATACATGTAGTTTTAAAATATTTGAGAGCAAAATATTAGACGGTCTAAACAGACGGGGTAGATGATACCTTCAGGGACTTATATAATCCACTAGCAGAGGTATCGACCGAGTTAAAATTAGAGGGTCTAAACAGACTGGGTAGGTGATACCTTCAGGGACTTATATAGTCCACTAGCAGAGGTATCGACCCAGTTAAAACTAGAGGGTCTAACCAGACGGGGTAGATGATACCTTCAAGGACTTATATAGTCCACTAGCAGAGGTATCGACCCAGTTAAAACTAGAGGGTCTAAACAGACTGGGTAGATGATACCTTCAGGGACTTATATAGTCCACTAGCAGAGATATCAACCCAGTTAAAACTAGAGGGTCTAAGCAGACTGGTTAGATGATACCTTCAAGGACTTATATAGTTCACCAGCAGAGGTATAGACCCAGCTAAAACTAGAGGGTCTAAACAGACTGGGTAGATGATACCTTCAGGGACTTATATAGTCCACTAGCGGAGGTATCGACCCAGTTAAAACTAGAGGGTCTAAACAGATTGGGTAGATGATACCTTCAGGGACTTATATAGTCCACTAGCAGAGGTATTGATCCAGTTAATACTAGAGGGTCTAAACAGACTGGGTAGATGATACCTTCAGGGACTTAATATAGTCCACTAGCAGAGGTGTCGACCCAGTTAAAACTAGAGGGTTTAAGCAGACTGGGTAGAAGATATCTTCAGGGACTTGTATAGTCCACTAGCAGAGGTATCGACCCAGTTAAAAGTAGAGGGTCTAAACAGACTGGGTAGATGATATCTTCAGGGACTTATATAGTCCACTAGCAGAGGTGTCGACCCAGTTAAAACTAGAGGGTCTAAACAGACTGGGTAGATGATACCTTCAGGGACTTATATAGTCCACTAGCAGAGGTGTCGACCCAGTTAAAACTAGAGGGTCTAAACAGACTGGGTAGATGATACCTTCAGGGACTGATATAGTCCACTAGCAGAGGTGTCGACCCAGTTAAAACTAGAGGGTCTAAACAGACTGGGTAGAAGATATCTTCAGGGACTTATATAGTCCACTAGCAGAGGTATCGACCCAGTTAAAACTAGAGGGTCTAAACAGACTGGGTAGATGATACCTTCAGGGACTTATATAGTCCACTAGCAGAGGTATCGACCCAGTTAAAAGTAGAGGGTCTAAACAGACTGGGTAGATGATACCTTCAGGGACTTATATAGTCCACTAGCAGAGGTATCGACCCAGTGATAGTAATAAAATCGGGAATATCAAATTTAGTGCACAGAACGCATTTCTGGAATAACCTTCGTATTACGGCTTCTGATTACTCCTTTGGTATTTTCAACCTTTTCTTATTATAATTCTACATTGTTGTTGTTATGGCGGTTGATAATTTCTTCTATAGTTTTAATACTCACTTTTGTAAAATTCTGGCAACGACTACCTTTTCCTCGTTCAATGCAAAATGTTGACCTATGCAATTCCTAATTAAAAAAAAACAAAGCATGAAAACATAGCAACAATATAGAATCACAGAAAATCGGAATAACAAAATACATAGGTACAACAAGTCATGGCTTATGTAGATATCAGATTTAATGGGAATGACCAGTGCCAGATTTACCTGTAGGCACGATAGGCTGAAGCCTAGGCTAAGGCTCCCACACCTAGGGGTCCTCCCGCGAAGATGTGTATTATTTTTAACATTGTTATTGGACTTTCACACTTATTCTGTCATAGCGTAATATACTTTCTAAACAACCCTTCAGTAATTTTCTTTACACAGTTGCACTGAACATTGCAGAATTTTAAACACCCTTCATCATCCTGGCCTTTAGTGAAATTGATTAAACGCTTCCATCTTCCTCCAGTCGTGAAGGTGGGGAATTGGGAGGGGCCTCACAAATGGATTAGCCTAGGACCTCTCTTTATCTAAATCCGGCACTGGGTACGACACGTTTCTGGAATAGCCTTTATCAGGTGATGCTCAAAATCGAAAGTTTGGAAAGCTAAATAATGCAGTTTGTACCTTTTTGGTAAAAATAGACTGATAAATGTATGGTCAGTTTTTGGTTAAAATAGACTGATAAATGTATGGTCAGTTTTTGGTTAAAATAGACGGATAAATGTATGGTCAGTTTTTGGTTAAAATAGACTGATAAATGTATGGTCAGTTTTTGGTAAAAATAAACTGATAAATGTATGGTTCTCTTCCAAAAATGTGTTCGGCGGTTCGGCCCTTCGACCAAGATGGCCCCCACAGCCGAACTTAGCTTAACATAGGACCCTATTGGAAATTCACATAAAAATCTTCTCTTCAGAAACCACTGGGCCAATTGCCACCAAACTTTGGTGGAATGGTCCTTGGATGGCCCCTTCCAAAATTGTGTCCAGTGATCCCGACTTCCAACCAAGATGGCCACCAAGCTAAAAATAGAAAAAAGGGGATGAAATTTAAAACAAATCTTCTCCTCTGAATCTACTGAGCCATTCTCAACCAAACTTTGCTGAATTGATCCTTGGGTGGTCCCCTTCCAAAATTGTGTCCGGCATTTCAGACCTCCGACCAACATGACCGCCACAGCCGAACTTAATTTAACATAGGACCCTATGGGAAATTCCCATAAAAATCTTGTCTGAAACCATTTGCTCAATAAGAACTAAATGTTGATGAAATAGTCATTGGATGGTTCTCTTCCTAAAATATGTCCGGCGGTTCGGCCCTTCGACCAAGATGGCCCCCACAGCCGAACTTAACTTAACATAGGACCCTATGAGAAATTCATATAAAAATCTTCTCAGAACCCACGGGGACAATTGCAACAAAATTTTGGTGGAATGGTCCTTGGATGGCCCCCTTCCAAAATTGTGTCCGGTGATCCTGACTTCCAACCAAGATGGCCACCAAGCTAAAAATAGAAAAAGGGGAATGAAATTTAAAAAAAAAAATTCTCCTCTGAAACTACTGAGCCAATCTCAACCAAACTTTGCTGAAATGATCCTTGGGTGGTCCCCTTCCAAAATTGTGTCCCACATTTCAGACCTCCGACCAAGATGGCCGCCACAGCCGAACTAAATTTAACATAGGACCTTATGGGAAATTACCATAAAAATCTTCTTGTCTGAAACCATTTGTTCAATAAGAACTAAATTTTGATGAAAAAGTCATTGGATGGTTCTCTTCCAAAAATGCGTCCGGCGATTCGGCCCTTCGACCAAGATGGCCCCCACAGCCGAACTTAGCTTAACATAGGACCCTATTGGAAATTCACATAAAAATCTTCTTGTCTGGAACCAGTTGCTCAATTGGAACCAAACTTTGATAAAATAGTCATTGGATGGTCTTCTTCCACAATTGTGTCTGGTGGTCCCGCCCTCTGACCAAGATGGCTGCACAGCTGAACTTAGTTTAACATAGGACCCTATGGGAAATTCACATAAAAACCATCTTGTCTAGAACCAGTAGCTCAATTAGAACCAAACTTTGATGGAAGTCATTAGATGGTCCTCTTCCAAAATTGTGTCTGGCAGTCGCGCTCTCCCACCAAGATGGCCGCCACAGTGCAGTTGCATTGTTATTAAAAGCAGCTTTGATCCAGGTGAGCGATTACAGGCTCCTGGGAGCCTCTAGTTGGTAAAAATAGACAGATAAATGTATTGTCCGTTTTTGGTAAAAATAAACTGATAAATGTATTGTCAGTTTTTGGTAAAAATAGACTGATAAATGTATTGTCAGTTTTTGGTTGGTTTCTTATCACATGTCTAACAACTGACATAGGTTCGGTCACCGGTATCCACTTCAAGTGTTAAAATAAATAAATAAATACTGGAATAACCTTTATCAGAATGAAATATTGTTACAAGTGGTGTTAAACACCATAAACCAAAATCAGACGATGACGTAAAATAGGCCAGCACACGTGAATGACCAAACATACAACTATTCAATTCATATTTTAAAATCTAGGTGTAGACAAAACATACAATGTATGTTAAAATTTACATTTGTTGAAAATGGTCAGGATTATATCATAAAATAGAGCATATGAAATGCCATTGGTTAAGTTAAATTCAATATTAATTTTCTGTTAATCCAGAGAATATATATAATACTACCTGTCTAAACAGAACTTGCTTTGGATCAGCTTTTGTGTTAGGAATGGACATGTGTTCAGGTTATACAGGTTTTCTTATTCTGAGATTTTATTTTTAAGTTCAGTCACTGGTATCCACTTCAGGTATTAATATAAATAAATTCTGTGTTAGGAATGGACATGTGTTCAGTTTATACAGGTTTTCTTATTCTGGGATTTTATTTTTAAGTTCGGTTCATACATAGTTTTTTGTGTTGTCTTATTGTGTGTATTTACGTTCTGTGTTCCGTGTTGTGGTGTCTGTTGAGATTTCCGCATGGAGGCGATGTTCAGTTCGTCTTTGTCTGCAGTTGTTTGTAGGAGGGTCCTTCTCTTGATTGGGTTATTTGTGTTTCTTTGCCTACATTTCTTTGTAGGAGGGTCCTTCTCTTGATTGGGTTGTTTGTGTTTCTTTGCCTACAGTTGTGTGTAGGAGGGTCTTTCTCTTGATTGGGTTGTTTGTGTTTCTTTGTCTACAGTTGTGTGTAGGAGGGTCCTTCTCTTGATTGGGTTGTTTGTGTTTCTTTGTCTACAATTGTTTGTAGGAGGGTCCTTCTCTTGATTGAGTTGTTTGTGTTTCTTTGCCTACAGTTGTTTGTAGGAGGGTCCTTCTCTTGATTGGGTTGTTTGTGTTTCTTTGTCTACAGTTGTGTGTAGGAGGGTCTTTCTCTTGATTGGGTTGTTTGTGTTTCTTTGTCTACAGTTGTTTGTAGGGGGGTCCTTCTCTTGATTGGGTTGTTTGTGTTTCTTTGTCTACAGTTGTTTGTAGGAGGCTCCTTCTCTTGATTGGGTTGTTTGTGTTTCTTTGCCTACAGTTGTTTGTAGGAGGGTCCTTCTCTTGATTGGGTTGTTTGTGTTTCTTTGCCTACAGTTGTTTGTAGGATGGTCCTTCTCTTGATTGAGTTGTTTGTGTTTCTTTGTCTACAGTTGTGTGTAGGAGGGTCCTTCTCTTGATTGGGTTGTTTGTGTTTCTTTGTCTACAGTTGTTTGTAGGATGGTCCTTCTCTTGATTGGGTTGTTTGTGTTTCTTTGTCTACAGTTGTTTGTAGGAGGGTCCTTCTCTTCATTGGCTTGTTTGTGTTTCTTTGACTACAGTTGTGTGTAGGAGGGTCCTTCTCTTGATTGGGTTGTTTGTGTTTCTTTGTCTACAGTTGTTTGTAGGAGGTCCATCTCTTGATTGGGTTGTTTGTGTTTCTTTGTCTACAGTTGTTTGTAGGAGGGTCCTTCTCTTGATTGAGTTGTTTGTGTTTCTTTGCCTACAGTTGTTTGTAGGAGGGTCCTTCTCTTGATTGGGTTGTTTGTGTTTCTTTGTCTACAGTTGTTTGTAGGAGGGTCCTTCTCTTGATTGGGTTGTTTGTGTTTCTTTGTCTACAGTTGTTTGTAGGAGGGTCCTTCTCTTGATTGAGTTGTTTGTGTTTCTTTGTCTACAGTTGTTTGTAGGAGGGTCCTTCTCTTGATTGGGTTGTTTGTGTTTCTTTGTCTACAGTTGTTTGTAGGAGGGTCCTTCTCTTGATTGAGTTGTTTGTGTTTCTTTGTCTACAGTTGTTTGTAGGAGGGTCCTTCTCTTGATTGGGTTGTTTGTGTTTCTTTGTCTACAGTTGTTTGTAGGAGGGTCCTTCTCTTGATTGGGTTGTTTGTGTTTCTTTGTCTACAGTTGTTTGTAGGAGGGTCCTTCTCTTGATTGGGTTGTTTGTGTTTCTTTGCCTACAGTTGTTTGTAGGAGGGTCCTTCTCTTGATTGGGTTGTTCGTGTTTCTTTGTCTACAGTTGTTTGTAGGAGGGTCCTTCTCTTGATTGAGTTGTTTGTGTTTCTTTGTCTACAGTTGTTTCTAGGAGGGTCCTTCTCTTGATTGGGTTGTTTGTGTTTCTTTGTCTACAGTTGTTTGTAGGAGGGTCCTTCTCTTGATTGAGTTATTTGTGTTTCTTTGTCTACAGTTCTTTGTAGGAGGGTCCTTCTCTTGATTGGGTTGTTTGTGTTTCTTTGTCTACAGTTGTTTGTAGGAGGGTCCTTCTCTTGATTGGGTTGTTTGTGTTTCTTTGCCTACAGTTGTTTGTAGGAGGGTCCTTCTCTTGATTGGGTTGTTTGTATTTCTTTGCCTACAGTTGTTTGTAGGAGGGTCTTTCTCTTGATAGGGTTGTTTGTGTTTCTTTGTCTACAGATGTTTGTAGGAGGGTCTTTCTCTTGATTGGGTTGTTTGTGTTTCTTTGTCTACAGATGTTTGTAGGAGGGTCTTTCTCTTGATTGGGTTGTTTGTGTTTCTTTGCCTACAGTTGTTTGTAGGAGGGTCCTTCTCTTGATTGGGTTGTTTGTGCTTCTTTGCCTACAGTTTTTTGTAGGAGGGTCCTTCTCTTGATTGGGTTGTTTGTGCTTCTTTGCCTACAGTTGTTTGTAGGAGGGTCCTTCTCTTGATTGGGTTGTTTGTGTTTCTTTGCCTACAGTTGTTTGTAGGAGGGTCCTTCTCTTGATTGGGTTGTTTGTGTTTCTTTGTCTACAGTTGTTTGTAGGAGGGTCCTTCTCTTGATTGGGTTGTTTGTGCTTCTTTGCCTACAGTTGTTTGTAGGAGGGTCCTTCTCTTGATTGGGTTGTTTGTGTTTCGTTGCCTACAGTTGTTTGTAGGAGGGTCCTTCTCTTGATTGGGTTGTTTGTGTTTCCTTGTCTGCAGTTGTTTGTAGGAGGGTCCTTCTCTTGATTGGGTTGTTTGTGTTTCTTTGCCTACAGTTGTTTGTAGGAGGGTCCTTCTCTTGATTGGGTTGTTTGTGCTTCTTTGCCTACAGTTGTTTGTAGGAGGGTCCTTCTCTTGATTGGGTTGTTTGTGTTTCTTTGTCTACAGTTGTTTGTAGGAGGGTCCTTCTCTTGATTGGGTTGTTTGTGCTTCTTTGCCTACAGTTGTTTGTAGGAGGGTCCTTCTCTTCATTGGGTTGTTTGTGTTTCTTTGTCTACAGTTGTTTGTAGGAGGGTCCTTCTCTTGATTTGGGTTGTTTGTGTTTCTTTGCCTATAGTGGTGTCCAACACATATTGTGTTGTGTTTTTGTTTTGTTTTTTCTTCGTCTTGTGTACCCAGTTTCTCTGGATTGTCAATTGTTGATTGCCCCTTCAGTGTTCTCTAACGTTTATAAAATATATGAAATGCCATTGATGAAGTTAAATTCCATAACAATTTTCTGTTAATCCAGAGAATATATATAATACTATTATACAGTGAAGAGATTTTATTTTAACTTCGGTTTATACATATGTACAGTATTCTGTTTTATTCAGGGTTCGGCTTAGACATATATATAGAGTTTGAAGATACCAAAGGTGCAATCCGACAAATGGACGGAATAATTATTATAGAAAGCTTCATTGAGACGGTAACCTACTAACATTGTCAATTTGGCCTTTCTCATTGAAAACATATTTACCTTGGTCCTGCAGAAAAGGGAACAAAGGCAAATGAATCTTTCTGTTGAAGGTTTTCAGGTAAGAATCTGTCTGGTCTGTATTCCATGGGGTCTTCCCACACATGTGGGTTGTGATGTAGATTATACAGATGGACAGTAAAACGAGTTCCGATAGGAAATTTAATGCCTTCTATTTCAACTTCCTTCGTAATTTGTCTCATAATGAACGGAACAGGCGAATGGAGTCTTAATGCTTCTTTTAAGCAGCACCCTAAATACTCCATCTTTGAGAGGTCTTCCCTGAAGTCGAGAATTAAATATATTATGATTAAGACAAAATTATTCAATTCAATTTTTTTTTTAAATAAATTGTTGTCAACATTAGCAGTATTTAAGATATAGTGTGGCGTGAACAAATTAATTTGCTATAAATAACTTGACTAGTGTAACAGGAATTACTCACCCTTTCAGAGCACTTGAGTTCACCCTCAGTTTTTAGTGTGGTTCGTGTTACTCGATCTTTAGTTTTATGTGTATGTTTTGTAACATATCTACATGCGACTGTTGGTCTATTTAATCCCAAGCACCGTCGTGATCTCATTAAAAAGTAACTGGTTCTCGCCATGATACAAAAGGTGAAAAATGAGGTCCTCACTTGTCGGTAAACAACAACCAATCACAAACATTTAATACATTATTATCCCCTCGCCAACGAAGTTGCGAAGGGATGTAACGCTACCGTCCGTCCTTCCTTCCGTCTGTTCGTCCTTCCGTAACATCCTTGTGAACACTCTAGAATCAACATCCTTCAATGGATTTTGACCAAACGTGGTACATACTTAGTCCTTATGAGAATCTGGAACCCTGTTTATTTTCAAGGTCAAGGTCACCGGGTCAAATTTTTAGGCGAGGGGATATGCCACGCTTTGCGTTGCCCTTGTTTGAGAAAAGGTTTTGAACTTCTGTCATTTCAGGATTTGTAAATATTAAAGGTATGGCCATAATAGCTGCTAAATGTGTCTTAGCATACATGTAGATAAATGAATGAAGTGTATATTTCACAACTCCGACGTTGCGTTGAATGATTTTTTTGGTGTTTTAGCGCCATTTTCAGCAATATTTCAGCTATATCATGGCGACCAGCTTTAGTGTTGGAGGAAGCCGGAGTACCCGGAGAGAACGACCCTGAGCAAGCAACTGGTAAACTTTATCACTTGCGGCTGCGAGTCGAGTGTATTTTTTTTTTAATTTGCAAAGCTGGGCGCGAACACACGTCATATTGGTGATAGGCTTGTATGAGTGAGCTGTTAGATCCAACGACCTAACAGGTAAACTTTATCACTTGCGGCTGTAATTCGAGTGCACTCTTTTTGTAATTTACAAAGCTGGGCGCTAGCCCACGCCGTATTGGTGATAGGTACTTGTATGAACTGTTAGATCCAACGTCCTAACTCATTGAGCCCCCCGGGCCCTCTTACGCTACGCTCAAGCTTGTAGTTTGTATTCAAACATTTTACAACGTCACCGTTTTCTGTGTACTAAACTTAAGTCAAGAATTTTTAAAGAATCACATCATCTTATACTTCCAAAGGTGTTTCGGAAGAAAACAACGTTAACATCTTGTTAGAAAATAACCGACACAGATGACGAGAGATGATATTGACAATTAGATTTTGTGTTGGTCGTCATTTTACTCACATGTAGAGAACACTTTGATAGCTGTATCATTTCACTAAGAGTGGAGATTTAGATAACTGTATCATTTCACTAAGAGTGGAGATTTAGATAACTGTATCATTTCACTAAGAGTGGAGATTTGGATAACTGTATCATTTCACTACGAGTGGAGATTTAGATAACTGTATCATTTCACTAAGAGTGGAGATTTAGATAACTGTATCATTTCACTAAGAGTGGAGATTTAGATAACTGTATCATTTCAGTAAGAGTGGAGATTTAGATAACTGTATCATTTCAGTAAGAGTGGAGATTTAGATAACTGTATCATTTCAGTAAGAGTGGAGATTTACTCACATGTAGAGAACACTTTGTTGTATCGAGTACACATCGCCATGAGCGGGATTTGAACTCACAACTTTAGTGGTGATAGGCGCTGATTGCACAGGTAGTTTTAAATTCAACTACTATACAATAATGATGGTCACGACCACCATGCCCCCCCCCCCCCCCCCCATGTTCTTGTAATCTAGAACCTTTCTCTAGTCTGATTGCCCCTTTGGTATCTTCAAACTCTTCCCTCTAGTCTCGATTCACCATGTTGTATTGAAGTATTCAAGTAATCAAGATAAAACACATACCAATCGAAATCATCTGTATTTCTATCACCAATAATTCTGTCTAATTCTTCTTGTGCCTTAACCTGATATTCAGGGTGTTGCGCCAGAGAATACAATGCCCACGATATCCCGCTTGACGTCGTATCATGCCCTGTGATTCAGAACGTGAAGAGAAACAATGAAGGCTAAATAATTTAATAGTGAGGGTCAGCGTTAGGGTTAGGGTTATTGTGTTTAACGCCACTTTCAACAATATTTCAGTAATATCGTGACGGTCAGTTTTATTGGTGGAGAAAAGCGCAGTACCTGTAGAAAACCATCGACCTGCCGAAAGTCTCTGACAAACTTTATCACATAATGTTGTATCGACTACACCTCGCCAGGAGCGGAATTCGAACTCACAACTTCAGTGGTGCTAGACACTGATGCATAGGTAGTTGTAAATCCAATTACCATACGATCACGCCAACGACGGCTTCTTAATATTAAGGTAAAGTATATTTAAGTGAATGTCTGAACAGTAGATTTATTATCAAGACGAATACATAATACCATTACTTTATATTGTAGATGGGTAATGCAATTATCAGCAACCATGAGTCAATTTGATTGGTGGAGGGAGATCGGGTTCTCTAGAGAAAACTTCCGACCATTTATAAGTGTCTGACAAACAGTATCATATAAAGCTTGTATAGAAAGCCTATACATGCTGTTATAGTGACAACCGGAACCTTTTAACCGTAATGGAATCGGGGGGTTTGACGCCGTAAGATCTGATTCAACCCACCATTTCGTTGGAAATGCCTGTACAAAGTCAGGGTCATTGCGGTTTTCCCAGTTTTCCGGATGTTGACTGATTTTGTATGTTTGTATACTTATGAGTTTTGCCTTTCCCTTTGGAAGATTGCTCGGTGTTCGGTAATTTTGTTATTACCCTTATGTATTTATGCCACAAGCACAAGATGTTCGCTGAGATAATTCAAAGTAGGTTTAGGACTATTGTCACCCTAAAACAGTCAATAATAAGTAGCTCTTAAGATAATTTGGTAAAGCCAGAATTTAAATATGAGTAATCCGATTTTCAAAATAAAATGGTATACTCAATTAAAATATGCTCTATCCACATTGATTATGTGAGGCTCTCGTAATGTTTTGCCTGATTTTACTTTACAGGAGGAACAAAAAGAACCATTTAGTAATTATTTCTAATTAACTGGACAGACCTTCAAATAAAAATGTATCAGCTTCATTCCTTATTTCTAGTGGAGTCAAACCAACGCCATGCTCATCTCTGGCCGACAAAAGAATATCCAAGAAATCTAGGTATCTCTTTCTTTCTGTACCTTCCTTTTCTTTCGCCTTCTGTAAATAAAAAGATAAAACATGACGTACGCATTAAAAAGATATATCTAATTTAGTGCGCACGACCCACTTCATCAGAGTAGGTATACACTCATTAATTGGAGAGCCAAATAATCAAAGAATATAAAAGTCAAACAAAATATTATTTCATGGTCCACTTCTATCCACACTTTTAAGGTGCTTTATATTATTATTGTGGGGTCCACTTCTATCCACACTTTTAAAGTACTTTATATTATTATTGTGGGGTCCACTTCTATCCACACTTTTAAAGTACTTTATATTATTATTGTGGGGTCCACTTCTATCCACACTTTTAAGGTACTTTATATTATTATTGTGGGGTCCACTTCTATCCACACTTTTAAGGTGCTTTATATTATTATTGTGGGGTCCACTTCTATCCACACTTTTAAGGTACTTTATATTATTATTGTGGGGTCCACTTCTATCCACACTTTTAAGGTACTTTATATTATTATTGTAGGGTTCACGTTACTCAATCTTTAGTTTTATGTGTAATGTTTTGTAGATCATTGTTTCTCCTTTTGTTTTGTTTTCTTTTGACAATTGTGTTGTTTGTTCTTCTTTGATCTACAGCTTCAGATTATTATTTTGGTATCTTGGACTTTTCTTTGAAATTATATTCTCATAGTTGATCCCTTAATGATCCTACTGGATGAGCATGTCGGAAAGAATTCAAATTTGTCAGCGATGAACAAACTAAATGTTTGATATCATGACGTTTACAAGGTTTGTCATGATATGTGTGCTAAACACGTTAAGGTTATTTAGTAACATGCGCTAAAAATCATGACCAAGGAATGTACTGAACCAAGGGTTCCTTGTAGTTAAGTTGCAACTATATATCACATCAACTGTTTTACAGTCGCCACCATGGCTTGGTTAATCGTTACGGAAGATCTGTGTCGCAAATGACCATGAGCATGTTCTGTTTGTTGTAATCACAAACCGGTTCTTTTCTGATTCATGTCTTATCACCTATTTGTGACAAGAGTAACATAATGGGTGCCACTAGTGGAGCAGGTACTACTTATCCTTCCGAAGCACCTGAGTTCATTCACAGTTTTTAGTGATGTTCGTGTTGCTCAATCCTTAGTTTGATGTGGAGTGTTTCTGATCATTGTCTTTTTGTCCCGTATCATTTCACCACTGTACTGTCTGATGTTCGTGTTGCTCGATCCTTAGTTTGATGTGGAGTGTTTCTGATCATTGTCTTTTTGTCCCGTATCATTTCACCACTATACTGTCTGATGTTCGTGTTGCTCGATCCTTAGTTTGATGTGGAGTGTTTCTGATCATTGTCTGTTTGTCCCTTATCATTTCACCATTGTACTGTCTGTTTTAATCATTGTCTTTTTGTCCCGTATCATTTCACCACTGTACTGTCTGATGTTCGTGTTGCTCGATCCTTAGTTTGATGTGGAGTGTTTCTGATCATAGTCTCTTTGTCTCTTATCATTTCGCCATTGTACTGTCTGTTCATCTTCGATTTACAGATTCTTTTTCCCGTTTGGTCTTCAGACGTTTCTTAGCAAGTTGATGGGCCATTTCTTCAACTAGGGACCAAAGATTGGGGTGATGTCAGTGAGAAGCAAAATATATTAGTTTTTTATCTATTTTAATGATAAGATAAGATACTTGTTTGACATATTTCTTAAAATGGTTATCATTTTAAACGCTTTACTTTCTATCATTTCAAGTTTATGTGGACATTGTGTAGAAATATTCTTAAGAAGAGTTTGAAGACGCCAACGGGGTAATCAGAATCCGTAAATAGAAGAGGGACAGGCAGCACAATGGCCAAAAAGAAAAAGGAAAAACAACTATCTACAAAACATACACATAAAACTAAAGATCGAGCACCACAAACCCAACTAAAACCCAGGTGATCCGGAAGGGTTGGCAGTTCCTGCTACACTTAAATCATGCCACCATGGTATTATCCTAATTATTAGGTCTTCAAATAGAGTTGTGACATATTATTTCAGCATGATTACCGATAATGTTCAAATAAGATAATTTTGACTTTACCCATTTACAACTTGTCTGTACACATTTTTATTAGTGTGATTACAACTATTGGTGTTTAATGTCACTTTCTACAAGATTTCAGTTATACTGTGGGAACCAGTGTTATTAATGAGAAAAGCACAGATGTGTTGAAAGTCAGTTAAGCTAAGAATGTTGTATCGTATCGAGTACATCCTACAATGGGTGGGGGCAGAACTAATAAGTTTTAGATAAGGAAACATGATCAAGGAAAAGATGCCAAGAAGAGATCCATTAATATGAATCTGTAGAAAACAACTTACTAAAACATATTTACGACTTTCTATAATCTCCTCTGTTACTTTATGTACATCCTACAATGGGTGGGGGCCGAACTAACAAGTTTTAGATAAGGAAACATGATCAAGGAAAAGAGGTCAAGAAGAGATCCATTAATATGAATCTGTAGAAAACAACTTACTAAAACATATTTACGACTTTCTATAATCTCCTCTGTTACTTTATGTACAAAGTCACAGTCTTTCTTAAACTGTCGGCCATTGGCGGTGAGATAATAAATGAAATCATAATGTAACCATGGTGATCTGAAACAAAAAAAACAAAAAATGATACTCATACATGTAGAATAGCAGAAAATCTTATGATAACAAACACGATTTAAATCAAGATCACGTCGTCATATATTTGAAATTATTTAAATACAAAATAAAGAGTCAAATTTAATATTACGTACCTCGCCCTATTTAGCCATAATTCTGATAATTCATTCACAGTTTTCACATAAGGATGAGATTCTCTGCAAAAAAGATATATAGATATATGTTACAAACAGTTACCATGTACATAATTAAACAACATAAGCTATATTTTACCGTTTGAGAAACTTTGAAGAGAGAGACCAAATGGGTATTCAGATTTCAGAAATTACACCATTATGAGTCCATAGACAAACCTTTTGAATCAGAGAGCTCAAATTCAAAGTTTTTAACTAGATTAACACAACGGGTGCCAATAGTGGAACAGGAACTGGTTACCCTCCCGGAGCACCTGAGTTCACCCTGGTTTTTAATGAGGTTCGTGTTACTCGTTCTTTAGTTTTATGTGTATTCTTTGTATATCATTGTTTGTCCTTTCTTCATTTTTCTCTTGGCCATTATGTTGTCTGTTCTTCTTCTCTTGGTCATTGTGTTGTTTGTTCTTCTTTTCTTGGCCATTGTGTTTTCTGTTCTTCTTCTCTTGGCCATTATGTTGTCTGTTCTTCTTTTGGTCATTATGTTGTCTGTTCTTCTTCTCTTGGCCATTGTGTTGTCTGTTCTTCTCCTCTTGGCCATTATGTTGTTTGTTCTTCTTTTGGCCATTATGTTGTCTGTTCTTCTTCTCTTGGCCATTGTGTTGTCTGTTCTTCTCCTCTTGGCCATTATGTTGTTTGTTCTTCTCTTGGCCATTGTGTTGTCTGTTCTTCTTCTCTTGACCATTGTGTTGTCTGTTCTTCTCCTCTTTGCCATTATGTTGTCTGTTCTTCTTCTCTTGGCCATTGTGTTGTCTGTTCTTCTTCTCTTGGCCATTATGTTGTCTGTTCTTCTCTTGGCCATTATGTTGTCTGTTCTTCTTCTCTTGGCCATTATGTTGTCTGTTCTTCTCTTGGCCACTATGTTGTCTGTTCATCTTCTCTTGGCCATTATGTTGTCTGTTCTTCTTCTTTTGGCCATTATGTTGTCTGTTCTTCTTCGATTTACGGGTTCTGATTACCCCTTGATATCTTCAAACTTATCTTGAATGAGTTGTCCTTATTATCGATATGTCTAAATCATAAAATTTTGCATTGATTTTAATTTCTATTACACCAAAGTGAACCTCACGGAAGGAACAGAAATAATGCCTAAAACCTATATGATGTGGCTCGGGGAATAACAACTGCTACGGGACGAATCAAACATACAAATCGCCCTGGGGACGGTACGCAAATGAGTGCATCGTGTCTTGTGAATGACACTGCTAGCACACAAGACAACATAATAAATTATAGCTTGTACATAAAAATTTCCGGACCAAATCCATAATATCTTCTTTATTGCGTGTTGAACATAGCTAGAATGCCGCTCGCTTGACACAATTAAATTTCTATTTGCTATGACAATCTACATCTCCGACAATAACCCGACCAACACTGCCTTTTATTTTTTTAACTACGTTATTTATTCTATATATCGTGTTCCCATCATCATGAACATAGCTGAAATACTGCTTACTTGACACAAATACATTTCTATTTTTAATAATGGTAGTCATTTTGGATTGAGAGTTGGGCTGCCATAGACAATATGAAAAGTGGACGAGGCATATATCATTTAAGTCCTATAAAATAGTTTGACAATGTGTCTATGTAAGACTTACCCTCTAGTGTGACAATGTGTTTATGTAAGACTTACCCTCTAGTTTGACAATGTGTTTATGTAAGACTTACCCTCTAGTTTGACAATGTGTCTATGTAAGACTTACCCTCTAGTTTGACAATGTGTCTATGTAAGACTTACCCTCTAGTTTGACAATGTGTCTATGTAAGACTTACCCTCTAGTTTGACAATGTGTCTATGTAAGACTTACCCTCTAATTTGACAATGTGTTTATGTAAGACTTACCCTCTAGTTTGACAATGTGTTTATGTAAGACTTACCCTCTAGTTTGACAATGTGTTTATGTAAGACTTACTCTTTAGTTTGACAATGTGTCTATGTAAGACTTACCCTTTAGTTTGACAATCAGTTTCATAAGAGAAGGCACACCTAAGTATGATATCCAATGTACATAGACTGATATGTTCGAAAGCTTCAAAACTATGACAACTTTTTGCACATGTCATCAGCTTTTTCTGTACAAACGAGAAAAATGCAATATCTTCATTACAATTATATTAATACATCTAATTATATTCTGCTATCACAAGAAACAAATTCACAAGACATCGATAATATTAAGGTTGATTTTGCCATATTAATATTTTTGGTAAGTAATTTATTTTATTCTGTCGCTACAAGAAGAGTTTGAAGATACCAAAGGTGTAATCAGAATCCGTATATCGAAGAAATACAGACAACTTAATGGCCAAAAGAAAAGGACAAAAAGAAATACAGACAACGCAATGGCCAAAAGAAAAGGATAAAAAGAAACACAGACAACACAATGGCCAAAAGAAACACAGACAACACAATGGCCAAAAGAAAAGGATAAAAAGAAACACAGACAACACAATGGCCAAAAGAAACACAGACAACACAATGGCCAAAAGAAAAGGACAAAAAGAAATACAGACAACGCAATGGCCAAAAGAAAAGGATAAAAAGAAACACAGACAACACAATAGCCAAAAGAAATACAGACAACACAATGGCCAAAAGAAAAAGGACAAAAGGAAAAACAATGATTTACAAAACACTACACAGAAAACAACAGATCGAACAAAATGTGTTTTGTGGGTTTTTCAGAAATGGGTTGATTCGTGAAGATATGGGTGTTCCTACTGCTACCTAACTGTCGAAAAAGTCAATCACCGTTGGTCTAATTTACACCACAGTTACATGACCATGGCTTGATTAACATAACGTCCGAGTTTTACAGTGCAGTATTTTGTTCAGCAGATTTTTACAGGCTATCAAAATTATGTTTTTTTTTTTATTAAAGAAATAACATTGAAATTTTCTTCCTCAAATTATCATATTAGTCTGAAATGGTTTTTGGTCTGTGCACGTTCATAATTGCGTGCAACAACACAGTCGTCCATTCAAGATAGCTACCATTACTGAGGATGGACACTTCTTTAAACGATAAATATATAGGCTAATTTTAAGCTGAAATCAGCTGGAATTTGAATGTTCCCTTGATTAACATGTTATATGATTCCAGATTTCCAGATTGTGTGTTTATCAATTACTATTTCTTGTATTGTCGATCCGTTCATTGTCATTCGGATCATGCTAATTTGTGGTTGTTAATACTGGTTCAAACATACATGTACTTTATAATTTTATATTATAAATAGAGGGAGAAAATACAGTTTGTATAAGAAACAGGTTAATATAAGTTACGCTTGTTTCTGAATCCTATGTTTTATTGTACATTGTATTTGTATTATTAAAAGTTTATATGTTATTTATCAATACAATATTTGTAAATCAATATTATAAATAACAACTTAAACAGCAACTAAACAAAACACTCATCTGGACTTTAGAACTGTTCCGATAGTGTGGTATCTTTTTAATTTTTCGTACTATTCTATAAATAGCAACAATTTCAAATAACATAGCACAACATATTTGCATGATAACAAATATATTAGAAGTGAAAATAAATCATTGCAACTTACCATGAGAATATCAGCACATTGGTTGTATATTTTGACATAAGGTTTGAGAATTTCAAAATGGAAGGCAGGAGTTAAAAGTCGCCTTGACCTTGCCCACCTCTCACCGTCACTCAATAGTAAGCCTTCTCCTAACCATGGAATGGCATATTCGTAAACACCACCAATACCGCGTGGTTTGGGTTCTATGGAAAATATATTGACAAGATAACATTATTTTGAACACATTGGTGATTGGTCACGTGGTATCAAAATAAAAACGTAGATATCTAATTTAGTGCGCACGATTCGTTTCTGGAATAACCTTCATCTGTACCCCCATAGTCAAAAGATTGGAAAGCCAATACAATATGTACTTTAAGATCTTTGAGCACAAGTAAAGGGCGTAACCAAGATATCCTAAATGGGCTAAGATTACATGTTCTTGGGGAGATTGACCTTAATTTTAACACATGGTTATCGTGCTCGCCTCGAGTGTGGTATCTATATCGTGAGTTCGAGCCCAGTCGAATCAAGCCAAAGACTATATAATTGGCATTTGCTGCTTCTCCGTCAGGAATACAGCACTAAGGATCAAAATAATGTGTCCGAGTATTGCGACATGTCTATCCACAGACTGTTGTTTCAGTGAGCTAGAAGAAGAGTTTAGAGATACCAAAGGGGCAATCAGAATCCGTATAATATCAAAGAAGAATAGACAACACAATGGTCAAAAGAAAAACCACCAAAGGACAAACAACAATCGACAAAACATACATATAAAACTAAAGATCGAGTAACACGAACCCCACTAAAAACAGGGGGTGAACTCAGGTGTTCCGGAAGGGTAGGCAGTTTTTGCTCTACTAGTGGCACCCGTCGTTTTAATCTAGTTACAATCTAACTAACATAAGCCTGTTGATCTAATAAAACACAGACATCGTCATCATCTCATCGAAATGCAACTTGTTCTCGTCATGATATGGTTAAAACATTGCTCACTTGGCATTAAACAACCACTCACATGTTTCTTTTTGCACTTTCCGTAGTGTATATAATTACAATAATAATATTCGCCATGTTGTTGTCGATTAAGGTTATGGGTATGGTGTTTAATGCCACTTTCAACAATATTTCAGTTATATATGTGCAATCAGTTTTATTGGTGGAGGAACCGGAGTACCAGGAGAAATGTGGTGTTGTGAGCAATTTAAATTCACGGTATAACAATACATGAGCCTATGAGTAGAAATATATATAAATACCTGATGTCTTTAAAATGACCTTGACTGTGTCAGGATGGTACACCAGAACCACAGGCATGAACGCCCCATGCCACATCCGGTACATCTTTGGCCATTTACAGATGAAATTATAATGGAACTGTAAGCGTTCTTCAGATGTCTTTGGGAACTATCATATAATAAATCAACAGAAAAGTTCATGTAAATTATATACTGTCCCCAACTTTGAATCTTTATAATTTTACCGTTGACGAAAAATGACAGAGTTTGAAGATACCAAAGGGGTAATCAGAAGCCCCTAATCAAAGAACAGACAATACAATGGTCAAAAGTGTAAAGATACCAAAGGGGTAATCAGAAGCCGGATATCAAAGAACAGACAATACAATCGTCAAAAGTGTTTGAAGATACCAAAGGGGTAATCAGAAGCGGGATATCAAAGAACAGACAATACAGTGGTCAAAAGTGTAAGGATACCAAAGGGGTAACCAGAAGTCACAAATCAATGAACAGACAATACAATGGTCAAAAGTGTAAAAATACCAATGGGGTAATCAGAAGTCACAAATCAAAGGACAGACAATACAATGGTCAAAAGTGTAAAGATACCAAATGGGTAATCAGAAGCCGGATATCAAAGAACAGACAATACAATGGTCACAAGTGTAAAGATACCAAAGGGGTAATCAGAAGCCGCAAATCAAAGGACAGACAATACAATGGTCAAAAGTGTAAAGATACCAAAGAGGTAACCAGAAGCCGCAAATCAAAGAACAGACAATACAATGGTCAAATGTGTAAAGATACCAAACGGGTAATCAGAAGCCGCAAACCTAGGAACAGACAATGCAATGGTCAAAAGTGTAAAGATACCAAAGGGGTAATCAGAAGCCGCAAATCAAAGAACAGACAATACAATGGTCAAAAGTGTAAAGATACCAAACGGGTAATCAGAAGCCGGATATCAAAGAACAGACAATACAATGGTCAAATGTGTAAAGATACCAAAGGAGTAATCAGAAGCCGCAAACCTAGGAACAGACAATGCAATGGTCAAAAGTGTAAAGATACCAAAGGGGTAATCAGAAGCCGCAAACCTAGGAACAGACAATGCAATGGTCAAAAGTGTAAAGATACCAAAGGGGTAATCAGAAGCCGCAAATCAAAGAACAGACAATACAATGGTCAAAAGTGTAAAGATACCAAAGGGGTAATCAGAAGCCGGATATCAAAGAACAGACAATACAATGGTCAAAAGTGTAAAGATACCAAAGGGGTAATCAGAAGCCGGATATCAAAGAACAGACAATGCAATGGTCAAAAGTGTAAAGATACCAAAGGGGTAATCAGAAGCCGGATATCAAAGAACAGACAATACAATGGTCAAAAGTGTAAAGATCCCAAAGGGGTAACCAGAAGCCGCAAATCAAAGAACAGACAATACAATGGTCAAAAGTGTAAAGATACCAAAGGGGTAATCAGAAGCCGCAAATCAAAGGACAGACAATACAATGGTCAAAAGTGTAAAGATACCAAAGGAGTAATCAGAAGCCGCAAACCTAGGAACAGACAATGCAATGGTCAAAAGTGTAAAGATACCAATGGGGTAATCAGAAGTCACAAATCAAAGGACAGACAATACAATGGTCAAAAGTGTAAAGATACCAAATGGGTAATCAGAAGCCGCATATCAAAGAACAGACAATACAATGGTCACAAGTGTAAAGATACCAAAGGGGTAATCAGAAGCCGCAAATCAAAGGACCAGACAATACAATGGTCAAAAGTGTAAAGATACCAAAGGGGTAATCAGAAGCCGGATATCAAAGAACAGACAATACAGTGGTCAAAAGTGTAAGGATACCAAAGGGGTAACCAGAAGTCACAAATCAATGAACAGACAATACAATGGTCAAAAGTGTAAAGATACCAATGGGGTAATCAGAAGTCACAAATCAAAGAACAGACAATACAATGGTCAAAAGTGTAAAGATACCAAATGGGTAATCAGAAGCCGGATATCAAAGAACAGACAATACAATGGTCAAAAGTGTAAAGATACCAATGGGGTAATCAGAAGTCACAAATCAAAGAACAGACAATACAATGGTCAAAAGTGTAAAGATACCAAAGAAGTAATCAGTAGCTGCAAACCAAAGGACAGACAATACAATGGTCAAAAGTGTAAAGATAACAAAGGGGTAATCAGAAGTCACAAATCAATGAACAGACAATACAATGGTCAAAAGTGTAAAGATACCAATGGGGTAATCAGAAGTCACAAATCAAAGAACAGACAATACAATGGTCAAAAGTGTAAAGATACCAAAGGGGTAATCAGAAGCCGGATATCAAAGAACAGACAATACAATGGTCAAAAGTGTAAAGATACCAAAGGAGTAATCAGAAGCCGCAAACCTAGGAACAGACAATGCAATGGTCAAAAGTGTAAAGATACCAATGGGGTAATCAGAAGCCGCAAATCAAAGAACAGACAACACAATGGTCAAAAGTGTAAAGATACCAATGGGGTAATCAGAAGCCGCAAATCAAAGAACAGACAACACAATGGTCAAAAGTGTAAAGATACCAATGGGGTAATCAGAAGCCGCAAATCAAAGAACAGACAACACAATGGTCAAAAGTGTAAAGATACCAAAGGGGTAATCAGAAGTCACAAATCAAAGAACAGACAATACAATGGTCAAAAGTGTAAAGATACCAATGGGGTAATCAGAAGCCGCAAATCAAAGAACAGACAACACAATGGTCAAAAGTGTAAAGATACCAAACGGGTAATCAGAAGCTGCAAACCAAGGAACAGACAATACAATGGTCAAAAGTGTAAAGATAACAAAGTGGTAATCAGAAGCTGTAAATCACAGAACAGACAATACAATGGTCAAAAGTGTAAAGATACCAAAGGGGTCATCAGAAGCTGCAAATCAAAGAACAGACAATACAATGGTCAAAAGTGTAAAGATACCAAAGGGGTAATCAGAAACCGCAAACCAAGGAACAGACAACACAATGGTCAAAAGTGTAAAGATAATAAAGGGGTCATCAGAAGTCGCGAATCAAAGAACAGACAATACAATGGTCAAAAGTGTAAAGATACCAAAGGGGTAATCAGAAGTCACAAATCAAAGAACAGACAATACAATGGTCAAAAGTGTAAAGATACCAATGGGGTAATCAGAAGCCGCAAATGAAAGAACAGACAACACAATGGTCAAAAGTGTAAAGATACCAAACGGGTAATCAGAAGCTGCAAACCAAGGAACAGACAATACAATGGTCAAAAGTGTAAAGATAACAAAGTGGTAATCAGAAGCTGTAAATCACAGAACAGACAATACAATGGTCAAAAGTGTAAAGATATCAAAGGGGTAATCAGACGCTGCAAACCAAGGAACAGACAATACAATGGTCAAAAGTGTAAAGATACCAAAGGGGTAATCAGAAGTCGTATTTAGATTAAAATACAGGTGTTTTGTATATGCATTATCAATGATTGTCCCAAGCCTATATCGTGAATATCCTATATCGCATACCCTATATTGTATACCCTATATCGTATACCCTATATCGTATACCCAAAAAAATCAAAATTTCAAAATTTTACAAAATTGCATAACATTTCAAAAATGTTCAAACATTTTTCAAAATTTAAACTTAAAAAATTTAAAATTTCAAAAATTTCTAAATTTTCTAAAATTTCATAACATTTCTAAATTAAATTTGTCAAAAAATTTTCAAAATTTAAAAAATTTTAAATTCTCAAAAATTTTAAAAATTTGCATAAAATATGAAAATAAAAATAATTTAAATTTAAGAAAAAAATCAAACTTTTTCAAAAAAATTCAAAATTTTCATAAAATGCATGTATTATCAAAGGCATGGATGAAATACATGATATAATGAACATTACATGTCAAAATCTGTATCACATGCGTATCAACCCTCGACCTATATCACCCCTCGGGCCGGTGGCTCTTGGGATGAAATAGGGTTCTCGGGTTGATACGACATGTGATACAGATTTTGACATGTAATATTCAGTATATATCACCTCTATAATAGACGTTACAGGTTTATCTATGTATCATTATTCACCTACCTAATGAATAAACGACAAGGCAGATAATATATGATATGGGGTAGTTATGTCGAATCAAGTTACTGAAGGTTTCCACACGGGTTTAATTTCAGATCTGACAATAAAAACATAATTTATTCAAACATATTTTTGCTTCGTACATTGCTTGTTCTAGATACAGGGGTTATCGTTGTGTCATTCTGAAACGCAGTTCGCATTTTTTAGTGGGGTTCATGTTGCTCAATCTTTAGTTTTCTGTGTAATGTTATGTAAATACTTGTTTGTTCTTTTGTCTTTTTTGGCCATTGTATCGTCTGTCTAACCAGCGGTTTATGTTTTCTGTGTAATGTTATGTAAATACTTGTTTGTTCTTTTGTCTTTATTGGCCATTGTATCGTCTGTCTAACTAGCGGTTTATGTTTTCTGTGTAATGTTATGTAAATACTTGTTTGTTCTTTTGTCTTTATTGGCCATTGTATCGTCTGTCTAACTAGCGGTTTATGTTTTCTGTGTAATGTTATGTAAATACTTGTTTGTTCTTTTGTCTTTTTTGGCCATTGTATCGTCTGTCTAACTAGCGGTTTATGTTTTCTGTGTAATGTTATGTAAATACTTGTTTGTTCTTTTGTCTTTATTGCCATTGTATCGTCTGTCTAACTAGTGGTTTATGTTTTCTGTGTAATGTTATGTAAATACTTGTTTGTTCTTTTGTCTTTTTTGGCCATTGTATCGTCTGTCTAACTAGCGGTTTATGTTTTCTGTGTAATGTTATGTAAATACTTGTTTGTTCTTTTCTCTTTTTTGGCCATTGTATCGTCTGTCTAACCAGCAGTTTATGTTTTCTGTGTAATGTTATGTAAATACTTGTTTGTTCTTTTCTCTTTTTTGGCCATTGTATCGTCTGTCTAACTAGCGGTTTATGTTTTCTGTGTAATGTTATGTAAATACTTGTTTGTTCTTTTGTCTTTTTTGGCCATTGTATCGTCTGTCTAACTAGCGGTTTATGTTTTCTGTGTAATGTTATGTAAATACTTGTTTGTTCTTTTGTCTTTTTTGGACATTGTATCGTCTGTCTAACCAGCAGTTTATGTTTTCTGTGTAATGTTATGTAAATACTTGTTTGTTCTTTTCTCTTTTTTGGCCATTGTATCGTCTGTCTAACCAGCAGTTTATGTTTTCTGTGTAATGTTATGTAAATACTTGTTTGTTCTTTTGTCTTTTTTGGCCATTGTATCGTCTGTCTAACCAGCAGTTTATGTTTTCTGTGTAATGTTATGTAAATACTTGTTTGTTCTTTTCTCTTTTTTGGCCATTGTATCGTCTGTCTAACCAGCAGTTTATGTTTTCTGTGTAATGTTATGTAAATACTTGTTTGTTCTTTTGTCTTTTTTGGCCATTGTATCGTCTGTCTAACCAGCAGTTTATGTTTTCTGTGTAATGTTATGTAAATACTTGTTTGTTCTTTTCTCTTTTTTGGCCATTGTATCGTCTGTCTAACCAGCAGTTTATGTTTTCTGTGTAATGTTATGTAAATACTTGTTTGTTCTTTTCTCTTTTTTGGCCATTGTATCGTCTGTCTAACCAGCGGTTTACGTTTTCTGTGTAATGTTATGTAAATACTTGTTTGTTCTTTTGTCTTTTTTGGCCCATTGTATCGTCTGTCTAACCAGCGGTTTACGTTTTCTGGTTACGCCTTTAGTATCTTCGAACTTTTCTTTCAGATTTATT
Organism: Bathymodiolus brooksi; assembly: GCA_963680875.1. Lineage (NCBI taxonomy): Eukaryota > Metazoa > Mollusca > Bivalvia > Mytilida > Modiolidae > Bathymodiolus > Bathymodiolus brooksi. Next base: position 78,999,728 of record OY804590.1, read on the forward strand.
TTGAAGAGGAAACGAGTGGACTGATGAAATTGCCATCTTGAAATAAAAACGTAAATATCAAATGTAGTGCCCACGATGCGTTTCTGGACTAACCTTCATCAGGTACGCTCAAAATCGAAAGGTTGGAAAGCCAACTACTTTAACGTTTTTGAAGCAATAAAACCAAAGAACCTAAACAGGATAGCCACAATGGACTACGGTCACCTAGGATACCTATGCCTGAGAGGGAGAAACTTCACACTTGAGGATGGTATAAGGGTTCAAGCTCAATTCAGTTGTTAGGTTTGTGGTCAGTGTTGATATTGTTGGAATTGTTGATCATTGCTGCTAAAACTTTGCTATGATTACATTAGATGTTATGTTTATTGAATGGCATGTGCTAGGAGAAAAAAACATAAAAATATGTGTTACAAATTACAACACTTTTAAAACACATATCGGACACAGTTTCAAAAAGCAAATTACTGTTTTAATGAAAAGACTGTATTTGGCGCTTTAAAATCTGATTCAACCCACAATTTCTTTGGAAATGCCTGTACCAAGTCAGGGTCATTACGGTTTTGACAGTTTTCCGGTTGTTGACTGATTTTGTTTGTTTATATATTATGAGTTTTGACTTTCCCTTTGTAAGATTGTTCGGAGTTCGGTAATTTTGTTATTACCCTTATTAAGCAAAACACATGAAGTGTTGAACAGAAGACAAGTTTTGTGTTTAATTCATAGGACGGGTGCCACTATTGGAACTTGAAATGCTAGCGTATCCAGAACACCTGGGTTCACTCCCGTTGTTGTGGAGTTCGTGTTGCTAAATCTTTATTTTTCTGTGCAACATTTTGTCGAGCAAGGTTTGTCTTTTTTGTGCCTGCTTTTTTGGCCATTGTAAGTTTTGTCCTTCTATGATTTACGGCTTCTAATTACCCCTTTGGTATCTTAGATCTACGGCTTCTAATTACCCCTTCGGTATCTTAGATTTACGGCTTCTAATTACCCCTATGGTATCTTAGATTTACGGCTTCTAATTATCCCTATGGTATCTTAGATTTACGGCTTCTAATTACCCCTATGGTATCTTAGATTTACGGCTTCTAATTAGCGCTTTGGTATCTTAGATTTACGGCTTCTAATTACCCCTTTGGTATCTTAGGTTTACGGCTTCTAATTACCCCTTTGGTATCTTAGATTTACGGCTTCTAATTACCCCTTTGGTATCTTAGATTTACGGCTTCTAATTACCCCTTTGGTATCTTAGATTTACGGCTTCTAATTACTCCTATGGTATCTTAGATTTACGGCTTCTAATTACCCCTTTAGTATCTTAGATTTACGGCTTCTAATTACCTCTATGGTATCTTAGATTTACGGCTTCTAATTACCCCTTTGGTATCTTAGATTTACGGCTTCTAATTACCCCTATGGTATCTTCAAACATTTCTTATCTTCTTAACTCATAATTAGGAATTATTGAAATATTGCTAACTTTACGTTAAATAATAATAATCAATCAATCAATCAATCAAGATTAATAACAAATCTGTCACATGTAAATCGACCATAAAATTACCTTATGCAAATTTCCATACAACCAATGAAAATCCTTTGGTCCAGGAATATCATGGAACATTTTACGTTTTTTCTTCATTTTGATGATGGAAAGTGCCACATATGTTGTAACGATAAATCCCAAGAGTAACAGAAATGGTGGTGAAGTGATGATATCTACAGATAGTGTTGTCATTTTCGACACCTCTCTGTCACTTTACTGGTATAACTTATTCTGCTTGCTGTATGCATGTAATGATAAATTTTGAATGAGCATTATCAATGATATATGTCCATGGTTAAAGGCATTCGATATTGAAGTCTCGGGGTGATACTAGGGCCGATGTGGAAAATGTAATATCATATTCTATAATTATTAACTTTTTAAAATTTTGATTTTTTTTACATCCAAATATTTTGGCTTTGAGTGTACCAGATGATGGTTATTACAGAAACGGGTCGTTGCGAACTAAATTTGTTAGATCTACGTTTGCATAAAAACAGAATTAATTACATTGTATAATAACAATAGAATATCTTTAAAAAAATAGTTATCAATTACAAAATGTTAAAATCACGAGGCGTTTCTGGAATAACTTTCATTAGGTGGGTCATTCTCCGACAACTTTTCCAAATACCGAGATTTGTCAGTATGAAAGGGAATTTGTCACAAATGGTTCATTTTGTACAGTTCGTTTAATTAGCCAACCTTGAGACAGAATTAAGTGTTTGGCAAGCTGTTTTATCAGTAATATATTTTTTCTGCGTTTTTTATTCTCGTGTGGGGGAAATATTTTTCTTTACCGTCACAATACCTTAAACACATATTTTCTTACTTTTTCTTCAACATAAACAATAAAACCGATATGAATATAAGCGAATGAATTTGTTCTGTTAATACATGTAGAATTACTTATATAATTTTTCTTATATCAACGAAGTATTGAAAAGGTTTGTGTGTCATAATTTCAAAGTTGAGATCCGGGATGTATATATTTTTGCTATATTCTTTAACTATTGCTCAATGGTCAAAAATAACTGAACTGGGTTACAGATGTGCTACTACAGTGTCATTTAAGGTTACATATGTTGTATAATTACAAATATGATATACATAAAACATTTTTGAGTTCGTGACGGAAAGAAAAATTTGTGACGGTAAAGAAAACGTATGTGACGGTAAAGACATTTTGGTTTATAATAACAACTATCAACATAAATCAAATGCACAAAGTTGAATATAACATATTTAACGGTGCTCAAAGTCATTCCTGATGCTAAATAAAAGTGATTAAAAGTGTGGTTGTCTTTACCATCACGACTGTAATATGAAATCGTGACGCCAAAGACTGCTACGGTAGAGACAATTCTGCATTTCGGTATTGATTCCGTGTATTACAGAAAATATTTCTAAAGGTGAAATATGTGCATTGCTATCGGGAACAACGTTTTATTTGTACATGACGCTTAAAATGTTGTAGCAAGTGAACCGAGGAACTTCTATTATGTTTGGTAAAGATGTTGAATAAAGGTACTAATGCATTTTAATGGAGATACTGGCTTGTTTCTTTGAATCCTGCTGAGAGTCGATCCACGATACCGTTTCTTTACATCGATGAAGTAAAGATGAAAGCACCAACGTGACTTCGATCTCAGAGTCACCTGTATATTAGACGTTCTTCAACGTTAAATTTTTGTGACGGTAAAGATAGAAATTCGTAGGACACACATTTTAGAGTAAATAAAGGAAATATTTTATATACAAAACATATAAATCTTTAAGCATGTTATTATTTAATGTTTACTGTAATGATTAAACCTTTAAAACATAAAGAAACACCATTTTTGAAGTTTTAATTCTTTTTTTCTATAATCATCCCTGTTATGAGACATTACCGTTACGTGTATTATTCGATATGTGACGGTAAAAAAGAGAATTTGTAAATCCATTATGTGGCGTATACCTTAATGTATTTTATAAATCTTTTAATGAAATAAATACAATTTAACATGAACAACCAACATATCAACTTTTATTTTAATTTAAATTTGTTGTTTTTCTGTAATATTAATGGGACACAATTGCAGTCTTTACCGTCACTATTGTAAAAGTTGTCAGAGATGACCCAGGTACGCTCATAATAAAAAGATTGGAAAGCCAAAGACGTACAAGGTCTTTAAGAGCAAGTAAATATAGCAGCCAGAAAAAAGGCCAATGTCACCTAAACATGAGGGAGGAGAACCTTAGTTTTATTAATACACAAAATGTAATTGCATCATTTAGGAAAATTGCAATAATAGATATAGCTAATAAACCATGTCAGTGACGAACACTGACTACTGGGCGGATGCTACCCTAGGGGACTAATAGTCCACCAGCAGAGGTATTGACCCAGTGATAGAAACACTGACTACTGGGCAGATGATACCCTAGGGTACTAATAGTCTACCAGCAGAGGTATTGACCCGGTGATAGAAACACTGACTACTGGGCAAATGCTACTCTAGTGGGACTAATAGTCCACCAGCAGAGGTATTGACCCAGTGATAGAAACACTGACTACTGGGCAGATGCTACCCTAGGGGACTAATAGTCCACCAGCAGAGGTATTGACCCAGTGATAGAAACACTGACTACTGGGCAGATGATACTCTAGGGGGACTAATATTCCACCAGCAGAGGTATTGACCCGGTGATAGAAACACTGACTACTGGGCAGATGATACTCTAGGGGGACTAATAGTCCACCAGCAGAGGTTTTGACCCAGTGATAGAAACACTGACTACTAGGCAGATGCTACCCTAGGGGACTAATAGTCCACCAGCAGAGGTATTGACCCAGTGATAGAAACACTGACTACTGGGCAGATGATACTCTAGGAGGACTAATATTCCACCAGCAGAGGTATTGACCCAGTGATAGAAACACTGACTACTGGGCAGATGATACTCTAGGGGGACTAATAATCCACCAGCAGAGGTATTGACCCAGTGATAGAAACACTGACTACTGGGCAGATGATACTCTAGGGGGACTAATAGTCCACCAACAGAGGTATTGACCCAGTGATAGAAACACTGACTACTGGGCAGATGCTACCCTAGGGGACTAATAGTCCACCAGCAGAGGTATTGACCCAGTGATAGAAACACTGACTACTGGGCAGATGATACTCTAGGGGGACTAATATTCCACCAGCAGAGGTATTGGCCCAGTGATAGAAACACTGACTACTGGGCGGATGATACTCTAGGGGGACTAATAATCCACCAACAGAGGTATTGGCCCAGTGATCGAAACACTGGCTACTGGGCAGATGATACTCTAGGGGGACTAATAGTCCACCAGCAGAGGTATTGACCCAGTGATAGAAACAGTGACTACTGGGCAGATGATACTCTAGGGGGACTAATAGTCCACCAGCAGAGGTATTGACCCAGTGATAGAAACACTGACTACTGGGCAGATGATACCCTAGGAGACTAATAGTCCACCAGCAGAGGTATTGACCCCAGTGATAGTAATAAAAACGTAGATATCTAATTTAGAGCACACCATCCGTTTCTGGAACAACCTTCATCAGGTAATTAGCTCAAAATCTAAAGACTGGAAAGTCAAATATGTTGTAAGTCTTTTGGAGCAAGTAAACCATAGGGCCTAATCAGGGAAGCCAACATTTGTCACCTTAGATGCCTGAGGGAGAGGAACCTTAGTTTTATTGATAATTACATTATTTAGGAAATTACAATAGTAGATATATCTAATAAAACATGTCAGTTACGAAACACTGACTACTGGGCGGATACTAAATAAACACTGACTACTGGGCGGATATTACTCTAGACCTAAAAGTGTAGTCAAAATAAACACTGACTACTGGGCGGATATTACCCTAGGCCTAAAAGTGTAGCCAAAATAAACACTGACTACTGGGCGGATATTACCTTAGACCTAAAAGTGTAGCCAAAATAAACACTGACTACTGGGCGGATATTACCCTAGACCTAAAAGTGTAGCCAAAATAAACACTGACTACTGGGCGGATATTGCCCTAGACCTAAAAGTGTAGCCAAAATAAACACCGACTCCTAGGCGGATATTACCATAGACCTAAAAGTGTAGCCAAAATAAACACTGACTACTGGGCGGATATTACCATAGACCTAAAAGTGTAGCCAAAATAAACACTGACTACTGGGCGAATATTACCCAAGACCTAAAAATGTAGCCAAAATAAACACTGACCACTATGCGGATATTACCCTAGGCCTAAAAGTGTAGCCAAAATAAACACTGACTACTATGCGGATATTACCCTAGGCCTAAAAGTGTAGCCAAAATAAACACTGACTACTGGGCGGATATTACCCTAGACCTAAAAGTGTAGCCAAAATCGGATAAGGTCACCTTAGACCCCGGATGGAGGAGCACCTTAGTTTTATTAATAATGTATTTATGAACTGTAAATTTCAATAACTAAAAAACCATATCAGTGACGAAACGCCGACTACTTGGCGGATGATACCCTCGTGGTGTAATACATTTTAAACAACAAATAACAATTAAACCTCATCCAAGTGTTTCCTTTGTTTGTTTATGGCTTTTCATGTTTGGTAATGATGTCTCAGACAATGGCCTGTGGTAGAAAGCAAGTACGTGAGTGTTAATACGAATTTCACATTGTACATCCGTATCATACCAGTCTGATATGGAAGAGTCTCAATTAAACCATATATTACCTTTACAAAAAAAAAGATTTTTAAAAATAGTGTACATGTCTTGGTTTATGTAGGGTCAATGACCAATATTGGCTTTGGTTTCAAACCATATACCCTTAAGTTATGACCTTGGGTAACTGGACAATATATATTTTTTGCTTCCATGTTAAAAATTTAGCGTTTTCTTAAAAAAAATTCCGAAAAAGTGGGGGTCATTTGACCCGATTCCTACGATACTACTGATACCCAGTGATCGTTATTAAAGGGTTCCCCGCTGTTAAGTTGATTGTTATTTTTAATAGCTCCTCTCTTAGTTTTTGTTTTGCTTTAGAGCAGATTGTTTACCTACATGTATAATAATTTCTTTAGAAGAATACCCTCTGTCTTTTTATTGATTTTATCTCAAAATGTCTGATTTATTTTCAAGGTTTCAATGATTACTATAGAACAGTAAATTTTCGATAGTTTCACCTTTAATTAAACATTTAAATTTCAGTGAACTCTTTAGCTTTATGTGATAACATTTGTCAGTAACTAGGTAACGGCAGGGTCGGATTGTGACCTTTGGGGTCCCCAGGCTAATAAAATTGTGCGACCCCCCTCCCTCCCTCAGACAGAACCACCTTCTAATTCGTCAGCACCCGTCTTAAATAAATTTTGTTTACCTTTTAGCTTAAAAATTTATATTTCAAAATCTTTTAGCAGGGCCCCTCAAGTTTTCAAAATGTGAAATATGACATATAGATAGAAATATTAACATATAAAGCTCTTTAGAACTTTATACCGACATGACATAGAACAATTGTACCGACATGACATAGACAAACAAACAATATTGACAATATACTGTTAATGCACACATTGTTCATGCTAGATAATCATAGAATATAGAGTGAGTGAGTGATTGCTGTTTAATGCCAACACAGCAATTTGTTAGCCATATTATGGCGAGAACAAGCTAATTTTCAATGAGATGATGCTTTCTAGACATGCTTAGTTGAATTTGTATAGTGCTAGATCACTGAAACAACAGATAGACATGTCGCCAAACTCGGACACATTAACCTGATTCTGACCCAACCGATCTTTCCTCTTTCTCCTTAATGCTGCCTACTTAGAGTAGAAGCAACACATACCAATTACAGTCTTTGGTTTTACCCAATCGGGGCTCGAACCCACGATCTACCGCACTCGAGACGAACACGTTAACTCCTGTTAACCCATTACACCACCGATGCGTTGTACTATACATCATGAAATTTACTTCATGGGTCAATAACTGATTAATTAACATATACCGGTAGTCCGATGTCTATACATGATGGGAAAAAACATTTTTCTGTGCGTAAATTTGTAAGTAGCGGTCTCCGTCCGGAATGCATTTTGTAAATATGATAAAAGAAGACAATTTCCGCAGCAGACGACGTACCGGATTAGGATTAGATCATTGTTTATTTCCGTATTACGTTATTATTTCAAGATACAAATCTCTATATAATTTTAGAATGTAAATGTAAAAATCTCACCTATTTGAAATATCCCACAGATAACAATAAATCTGAATAAAGATTTTTATCAGATGTCTAAAGGTTATTTTACGTATTAAATTTACTTTTAAATGATAGTTTCGTATTTTAACACCATAACTTGTGAAATATTTTGTTACAGACATTATTTCAAATTTATGAAATTGTCTATATAATTCAAGAATAATAAAAAGAGAAAGATTAAGTTCAAGTGATCTATTTGTACACCTCACCACAAGTAAAGTCGCATAATTAAAGATAAAGCTAGGCAATTTTCAACCATCCTTTTGGTGTATTTTACGTTTTAAGTTCCGTTTTTTGATGTAGTCTTCTATTGTCACGGTTAAACGTTGTTCGGTTCGTCTTACTCCAATTTGTTTTGTAGGGGGTTCAAGTTTTATTCATGTATTTTGTATCATAGCAATGCTCATATGGTGAATAAACGTTAGAGAATATCGAAGTGGCAATCAATAATGGACAATCTAGAGAAACTGGCAACACATGTCACGCAAGACGAAGAAAGACAACACAAAAACACAACACAATATGTGTTGAACCCCACTATACACAAACACACACAAATAACGTATATAAGACATGAGCCCTCCTACAAACAACTGAAGGTAAAGATGAACCGAACATCGTTTTTATGCGGAAATCGTAACGGACATCATGAATTTCTATAACACATAATATCTCTTCATGACGGCGTGCGAAAAGCTTGAAGATACCAATGGAGTAAGCAGAAGCCGTAAATCGAAGAAGACCAGAAAATGCAATGGCAAAAAGAAATAGGACGAAAGAAAAACAATGGTTCACAAAACCCTACACAAAAAGATAACAGGAACCTCACCAAAAACAGATGGTGATCTCGAATGACACCGAAAGGTAAGGGAACGACCATTTGACTTGAAGGGGGGGGGGGGGTTATGGATTTTTTCTAAATAAATATTCTGATTCCCATTGTTGCTGAAAAAAATATTCTGATTTTGGAGGAGGAAAAAAAATCTGATTCAGAGTTTTTGCGACAAAAAAAATAAATATTCTAACTTGTGTTGTCCGAAAAAAAAATTCTGAACGAAACAAAAAACCATAACCCCCCCCCCCCTCCTTCAAGCTAAATGGTCGGTCCCTAAGCAGTTTCTGTACCATTAAAGACACCTGATGTGTTACTGGTAAACAACACAAACATCATCTGATATGATAGTTATATAAATATACAATGTATATGAATAAAATGCATAAAACATGAATACGCTACGAAAATTAATAGCAGTAAAGACGAATCGAAGATCGCTTTATCCAGAAATTGTTTTGGACATCAGAAAACGGAACTAAAAGCGCAAAGATATATTATTGGACAGAATGTTCATATTAAATATGTAAATGTTTCAGGTAAATGATAGACAGTGCCGGATTTACAATTGTGCTAAGGTGTGCCTAAACACAGGGCGTCGTTGGCCAGGGGGGGGGGGGGGCATCTTCCTGCCAATTTTTGTTTTGTTACGATGGATTTTTGCTTATGTGGTACAATTTTAAATTTGAAGGCGTACTGTTTCGGAGCGATTCCAGATATAATGATAGAGTTGACTGCCTGTGTAGGCCTACCGGGTCTACCTCCATCAGGGCCTAAGTAAGGGGCCTCATAACTTAACTAGCACAGGCTCTCGTTTGTCCTAAATCCGGCACTGATGATGGAAGGCAATAATTTTGATTGCTTAAGTTTAAATTGTGTTTTCCCGCGTGTTTGTAACACCTGTCAGGTTTTCTTCCATATTTAATACTACAACACGGTTTAGTTCAAATACATAGTGTTTTGTAGATCATTGCTTGTCCCTTTGTCATTTTTCGTTGTATTTTATGTCCTTCTTCGATTTTCGGCTCTATTCACACCTTTGGTATATTCAAACTTTTCTGATTGAAAATTCAATATTACTAATAATTTATTTTTCTTAATTAACGTTTGAATAAAGGAAATTGAAAATGCTCAACTGCAAAAATGCATTACCTGTAACAGGTGACTCCTGATGCTGAAACTTCTATCGTATGTAACAAATTTATACAGCAGATAAGCTTGGTGGCAACTTCAGACGTATATTTAAAACGTATCGAAAAATTGTTTCGAAAACGCGATATACATTCATGATTGGCTCGCACAGAAACTGTTTTCGATACGTTTCTGCTGTATCGTTTTAGTTTGTAACGTTTCAGAAACCAACCTGTGTTCAGACGTAAAAAACAGAACCTGTGTTCAGACGTAAAAAACCAACCTGTGTTCAGACGTAAAAAACAGAACCGTATTGCGATCACACGATACTGTAAAACGTTTTAGATGTTGGATCGTTTGAAAAACGTATAGGCAAAAAAATGCGTTTTCGATAACAACTTTTCTAATCAGCGGAAACAATTTCGAAACGCACCAATGTGTTTTCGAAATTATTGCGATACGTATTTGAAATGTCTTAAAGAAGAGTTTTAAGATACCAAAGGGGTAATCAGAATCGGTATATCGAAGAAGAACAGGTATGTCTGAACTTACTATCACATGCAGTATAGATTCTGGTGGTTTCGAAATCGATTCAGCTGGAACGCTTTAACAAAAACCCATTACCTATACGTTTTCGAAATCGATTCAGCTGGAACGCTTTAACAAAAACCCATTACCTATACGTTTTCGAAATCGATTCAGCTGGAACGCTTTAACAAAAACCCATTACCTATACGTTTTCGAAATCGATTCAGCTGGAACGCTTTAACAAAAACCCATTACCTATACGTTTTCGAAATCGATTCAGCTGGAACGCTTTAACAAAAACCCATTACCTATACGTTTTAGAAACGATTCAACTCCTGAAACGTATTTGAATCTCATTTTCAGTGTTGCGTGAACGCAAGACGTTTTTTTTGTACGTTTTAATTTTGATGTCTAGCCACGTTTGTTTCTGGAACGTTTAGAACTAAAACTAAATCCGTATCGAAAACGGTTTTCGTGAGAACCAAGCATAAAACGCTTCAACTGAAAAGTATCGAAAACGGTTTCGGGTTGAATTCGGCACAAGTGATTGGAATTTTGTGATCTATTGCGTCATTAGTGTTAGTATTTGAAACGGGTTTTTGTTGGACGTGGAATTCGATAAAACAATATATATCGTTTTAGTGTAGCATGTTTGGCATTTCTTAAAAAGTATTTTATATCAATTAATGTTGAAATAAAACGAAAAACAAAAAAATACCACGCCGTCAAATGTCAAATTGTATGTTATTTCTAATAAAAAGTTAGGAAAGATTTTACCTACCACCAGGTATTAAATATTAATTAATTGAAGGGTGTCGTATTTCTATAAACGCGTTGAACTACCTACCAAGACAAGATAATCAGATATTTGATGTATATATAGGACCAAGCACACACGAGTTAAGTTGCAGTATAGCGTGAAATTGTTTATTAAAAAGCTTATTTTTGTTTTTGTTAATCTATACGTCTATTTAATACTGTAACCTTACCACAACAACAGTTCAAATTTGTTATTTTGTGTAAGGATTATGTGTGAACCTGATTATAGATACGAATACACATACTTTAGTAAAAACATATTTTCATTTCCCTCGAGGATGCGGTAAAACAGAATTATCCTGTAAAATGATTACAATGGACAAAATTATATATGTTACACATAATGCAATGTAAGTCATTTTTATAACGTATATTTCTGAATTATTTTTTTCCTTGTTTTCAATAATATATGGGTCAAGGTTATGGTGTTTAACGCCAATTTTCCACCAACCTGCCGTAAGTCACTAACAACCTTTATCACATATTGTTGTATCGAGTACACCTCGCTATACACAGGATTCGAACTCACAACTTTAGTGGTGATGGGCACTGATTACACAGGTAGTTGTAAATCCAACTACCACGACGGCTCCTCAATAATATATTGTCGACAGATTTTGGGGCATTCTAAAATGTGTCGACAATTGTCTGATTTTAACGCTCAGAAAAATGTCTAAAATGACTACAGATATTCTTATCGTTTATTACCTTCTGTTAACAATCTTCCCCAGCAAGTGGAAAAAATTAAAGGGTGGGAAAATAGACGTTAGAGAAAACCGAAAGAGCAGTTCAGTATGGACAATCCCTAAACACTGGTAGCATTGGCAACAAGACACAGAACGAAGACAAGCAACAAAAATCCCAGATTACAAAAAACTAAAAAGAGGAGCAACACGGACTCCACCAAAAAACCGGGGGTGAATTAAGGTGTTTGTGAAGGGAAAGCAATTCCTGTTGCTTTCAAGACGCCCGCAGTAATACTCGTACCGAAATTCAAGAGATCAACATAGTAATAATATGAGTAGACGAGATAAAATTAGGAACCTAAATCAAAGAACTAAAATCGTGAGACGAGGAAATTGAATTGGTAATTATAAGCTTCTGTCGGCTCGTGCATGACACTTATCGTGCATGACACTTATCGCGATACTTATTGTGATATCCAACTATATCTTAAGAGTTAAGTTACTCCAGCACTTGTAGAAACGGAACAAGCACAAGTTGACACCGGAAATACAGTAACATTCAATTTGTTTGTTGTAATTCCACAAAACAGCTTGTCGTGAAGGTTAATAAAACGATACTTTAATATTTTTAAGACAAATTATCAACACATATGTGACTGTGAAACCGCATCCGTGGTAGATTGAATGTTCGAGCCTCAGACTATAAAATTGGTATTTACTGCCTCTCTATTAAGCACGAAGCATAAAGGAGTAAGAGGTAAAACTTGCTGGTTCAGAACAGATGTGTCAGAGTGAAGCGGTAGGTACTACCCACGGATGTTGGCTCATAACAGATAATGTGTCAGAGTGAAGCGGTAGGTACTACCCACGGACTGTCGTTTCAGTGAGTTAGCACTATCAACATCCAACTCAGCGTGTTAATCTAGTACAAAACGAACATCAACACCATTTCATTGAATGTAGCTTGTTCTCGCCATGATATAGCTGCAAAATTTCTCATTTGGCGTAAAACAACTATCACTCACTGACTCTGCGACTGTGAAATGTAGAACAGCAATAAAAACGTTGTTCCTTTACTCTAATTTATGACTAATAATGTTATTTTAAAAGTTAGTAAGTATATTTAAGTATGTTACGATTTCGTTCTTTATCGTCATCTATTTGGCTTAAAACCAGAATATTTAGGAGTTTCTAAACTGAATAGTAATTTATTACCGGGTTTTGTTACAAGAGTAGCAGGACAGGTGTCACACGTGGACCAGGAACTGCCTACCCTTCCGGAGCACTTGAGTTCACCCCCGGTTTTTAGTAGGGTTCGTGTTGTTCTATCTTTAGTTTTCTGTGTAATGTTTTGTAGATCGTTGTTTGTCCTTTTGTCTTTTTTTTTTTTGGCAACTGTTTTGTCTGTCCTTCTTCGATTTACGGCTTCTGATTACCCCTTTGTTATATTTTGTCCATTGTATTGTCCGTACTTTGTCTATTTACGACTTCTGATTACCCCTTTGTTATATTTTGTCCATTGTATTGTCCGTACTTTGTCTATTTACGGCTTCTGATTACCCCTTTGTTATATTTTGTCCATTGCAATGTCCGTACTTTGTCTATTTACGACTTCTGATTACCCCTTTGTTATATTTTGTCCATTGCAATGTCCGTACTTTGTCTATTTACGGCTTCTGATTACCCCTTTGTTATATTTTGTCCATTGTATTGTCCGTACTTTGTCTATTTACGGCTTCTGATTACCCCTTTGTTATATTTTGTCCATTGTATTGTCCGTACTTTGTCTATTTACGGCTTCTGATTACCCCTTTGTTATATTTTGTCCATTGTATTGTCCGTACTTTGTCTATTTACGGCTTCTGATTACCCCTTTGTTATATTTTGTCCATTGTATTGTCCGTACTTTGTCTATTTACGGCTTCTGATTACCCCTTTGTTATATTTTGTCCATTGTATTGTCCGTACTTTGTCTATTTACGGCTTCTGATTACCCCTTTGTTATATTTTGTCCATTGTATTGTCCGTACTTTGTCTATTTACGGCTTCTGATTACCCCTTTGTTATATTTTGTCCATTGTATTGTCCGTACTTTGTCTATTTACGGCTTCTGATTACCCCTTTGTTATATTTTGTCCATTGTATTGTCCGTACTTTGTCTATTTACGGCTTCTGATTACCCCTTTGTTATATTTTGTCCATTGTATTGTCCGTACTTTGTCTATTTACGACTTCTGATTACCCCTTTGTTATATTTTGTCCATTGTATTGTCCGTACTTTGTCTATTTACGGCTTCTGATTACCCCTTTGTTATATTTTGTCCATTGTATTGTCCGTACTTTGTCTATTTACGGCTTCTGATTACCCCTTTGTTATATTTTGTCCATTGTATTGTCCGTACTTTGTCTATTTACGACTTCTGATTACCCCTTTGTTATATTTTGTCCATTGTATTGTCCGTACTTTGTCTATTTACGGCTTCTGATTACCCCTTTGTTATATTTTGTCCATTGTATTGTCCGTACTTTGTCTATTTACGGCTTCTGATTACCCCTTTGTTATATTTTGTCCATTGTATTGTCCGTACTTTGTCTATTTACGGCTTCTGATTACCCCTTTGTTATATTTTGTCCATTGTATTGTCCGTACTTTGTCTATTTACGGCTTCTGATTACCCCTTTGTTATATTTTGCCCATTGCAATGTCCGTACTTTGTCTATTTACGGCTTCTGATTACCCCTTTGTTATATTTTGCCCATTGCAATGTCCGTACTTTGTCTATTTACGGCTTCTGATTACCCCTTTGTTATATTTTGTCCATTGTATTGTCCGTACTTTGTCTATTTACGGCTTCTGATTACCCCTTTGTTATATTTTGTCCATTGTATTGTCCGTACTTTGTCTATTTACGGCTTCTGATTACCCCTTTGTTATATTTTGTCCATTGTATTGTCCGTACTTTGTCTATTTACGGCTTCTGATTACCCCTTTGTTATATTTTGTCCATTGTATTGTCCGTACTTTGTCTATTTACGGCTTCTGATTACCCCTTTGTTATATTTTGCCCATTGTATTGTCCGTACTTTGTCTATTTACGGCTTCTGATTACCCCTTTGTTATATTTTGCCCATTGCAATGTCCGTACTTTGTCTATTTACGGCTTCTGATTACCCCTTTGTTATATTTTGCCCATTGCAATGTCCGTACTTTGTCTATTTACGGCTTCTGATTACCCCTTTGTTATATTTTGCCCATTGCAATGTCCGTACTTTGTCTATTTACGGCTTCTGATTACCCCTTTGTTATATTTTGTCCATTGTATTGTCCGTACTTTGTCTATTTACGGCTTCTGATTACCCCTTTGTTATATTTTGCCCATTGCAATGTCCGTACTTTGTCTATTTACGGCTTCTGATTACCCCTTTGTTATATTTTGTCCATTGTATTGTCCGTACTTTGTCTATTTACGGCTTCTGATTACCCCTTTGTTATATTTTGTCCATTGTATTGTCCGTACTTTGTCTATTTACGGCTTCTGATTACCCCTTTGTTATATTTTGCCCATTGCAATGTCCGTACTTTGTCTATTTACGGCTTCTGATTACCCCTTTGTTATATTTTGCCCATTGCAATGTCCGTACTTTGTCTATTTACGGCTTCTGATTACCCCTTTGTTATATTTTGCCCATTGCAATGTCCGTACTTTGTCTATTTACGGCTTCTGATTACCCCTTTGTTATATTTTGTCCATTGTATTGTCCGTACTTTGTCTATTTACGGCTTCTGATTACCCCTTTGTTATATTTTGCCCATTGCAATGTCCGTACTTTGTCTATTTACGGCTTCTGATTACCCCTTTGTTATATTTTGTCCATTGTATTGTCCGTACTTTGTCTATTTACGGCTTCTGATTACCCCTTTGTTATATTTTGCCCATTGCAATGTCCGTACTTTGTCTATTTACGGCTTCTGATTACCCCTTTGTTATATTTTGCCCATTGCAATGTCCGTACTTTGTCTATTTACGGCTTCTGATTACCCCTTTGTTATATTTTGCCCATTGCAATGTCCGTACTTTGTCTATTTACGGCTTCTGATTACCCCTTTGTTATATTTTGCCCATTGCAATGTCCGTACTTTGTCTATTTACGGCTTCTGATTACCCCTTTGTTATATTTTGTCCATTGTATTGTCCGTACTTTGTCTATTTACGGCTTCTGATTACCCCTTTGTTATATTTTGTCCATTGTATTGTCCGTACTTTGTCTATTTACGGCTTCTGATTACCCCTTTGTTATATTTTGTCCATTGTATTGTCCGTACTTTGTCTATTTACGGCTTCTGATTACCCCTTTGTTATATTTTGTCCATTGTATTGTCCGTACTTTGTCTATTTACGGCTTCTGATTACCCCTTTGTTATATTTTGTCCATTGTATTGTCCGTACTTTGTCTATTTACGGCTTCTGATTACCCCTTTGTTATATTTTGTCCATTGTATTGTCCGTACTTTGTCTATTTACGGCTTCTGATTACCCCTTTGTTATATTTTGTCCATTGTATTGTCCGTACTTTGTCTATTTACGGCTTCTGATTACCCCTTTGTTATATTTTGTCCATTGTATTGTCCGTACTTTGTCTATTTACGGCTTCTGATTACCCCTTTGTTATATTTTGTCCATTGTATTGTCCGTACTTTGTCTATTTACGGCTTCTGATTACCCCTTTGTTATATTTTGTCCATTGTATTGTCCGTACTTTGTCTATTTACGGCTTCTGATTACCCCTTTGTTATATTTTGTCCATTGTATTGTCCGTACTTTGTCTATTTACGGCTTCTGATTACCCCTTTGTTATATTTTGTCCATTGTATTGTCCGTACTTTGTCTATTTACGACTTCTGATTACCCCTTTGTTATATTTTGTCCATTGTATTGTCCGTACTTTGTCTATTTACGGCTTCTGATTACCCCTTTGTTATATTTTGTCCATTGTATTGTCCGTACTTTGTCTATTTACGGCTTCTGATTACCCCTTTGTTATATTTTGTCCATTGTATTGTCCGTACTTTGTCTATTTACGGCTTCTGATTACGCCTTTAGTATATCTTCAAACTTTTCTTATGCCGTCAAAGAATAAATGTAAAGTTTGATTTATTTTTTTCTTCTAAATATTTTAGGAGAAGAAAGAACATCGCTAGTTGTTATAGAAATTACAGACTTACATGTACGTACATATATTGTATAAATATAGAATTTCCTTGTCAATGATATGATTGTGTTGTTTGACAGTAAAATCTAATTTTAATGAGAGTATAATGTATTTTCTCCATTACAACACCTATAATCTTAAAATCATATTGAAGTGCATTAACAAACTAGACTGATGCATCGGCACCCGCACAGCACATAGGTACCAGGGGTCGATTACAAACTAGACTGATGCATCGGCACCCGCACAGTACATAGGTACCAGGGGTCGATTACAAACTAGACTGATGCATCGGCACCCGCACAGCACATAGGTACCAGGGGTCGATTACAAACTAGACTGATGCATCGGCACCCGCACAGCACATAGGTACCAGGGGTCGATTACAAACTAGACTGATGCATCGGCACCCGCACAGCACATAGGTACCAGGGGTCGATTACAAACTAGACTGATGCATCGGCACCCGCACAGCACATAGGTACCAGGGGTCGATTACAAACTAGACTGATGCATCGGCACCCGCACAGCACATAGGTACCAGGGGTCGATTACAAACTAGACTGATGCATCGGCACCCGCACAGCACATAGGTACCAGGGGTCGATTACAAACTAGACTGATGCATCGGCACCCGCACAGCACATAGGTACCAGGGGTCGATTACAAACTAGACTGATGCATCGGCACCCGCACAGCACATAGGTACCAGGGGTCGATTACAAACTAGACTGATGCATCGGCACCCGCACAGCACATAGGTACCAGGGGTCGATTACAAACTAGACTGATGCATCGGCACCCGCACAGCACATAGGTACCAGGGGTCGATTACAAACTAGACTGATGCATCGGCACCCGCACAGCACATAGGTACCAGGGGTCGATTACAAACTAGACTGATGCATCGGCACCCGCACAGCACATAGGTACCAGGGGTCGATTACAAACTAGACTGATGCATCGGCACCCGCACAGCACATAGGTACCAGGGGTCGATTACAAACTAGACTGATGCATCGGCACCCGCACAGCACATAGGTACCAGGGGTCGATTACAAACTAGACTGATGCATCGGCACCCGCACAGCACATAGGTACCAGGGGTCGATTACAAACTAGACTGATGCATCGGCACCCGCACAGCACATAGGTACCAGGGGTCGATTACAAACTAGACTGATGCATCGGCACCCGCACAGCACATAGGTACCAGGGGTCGATTTCACAAAAAGGCGCAAGTCTAAGATTAATCGTAAGTGTTATCGTAAATGTGATTTCCAAGCTTTTGATTGGTTGAAATTCACACTTACGACTGATCTTAGACTTACAACTTTTTGTGAAATCGATCACAGAGGCCTAAGTATAAACAATGATTTGTTTTAGTATATTTGTTTTGTCGGGAAAAACGAAAAGAAGCTAGTCCGGTCATTTAATTTCACGATACTCTATAATGTTCTTACACTAAATAATTACCAGTTTGGTGACAATGTTGATGGCATCTACCCCCCCCCCCCCCCCTGAAATTGAAATAAAGGATACCATAAACAGATAGGTTCGTTTCATATCTAGAGCTACACCTAGATATGGGAAGTTAAGTCCGGTTTAGAACGAATCTTTAGGACATGGAAGATGATTTCAATTTTCCCATTGTGAAATTTTCTTACAAACATGCAAGTTGAATAATGTATATATTGTACATATGTATTTCTCTATACCTTGTCAAATAATGATGGTCTATTGAGAATAAAAGATATATATATATAGGGAGTGGATGTGGTCGAGTGGTCTAGGGCACTGGACGTAAGGCTAAGCGAATGGTGCTGCAGTGTATCAATGGCGTGGGTTCAAATCCCGTCGAGGGAAGAACAAAAAATTGACAGCTCTAAAATCTAATTCTAACACTGTTTGGTTTAATTTTCAGACGTATATATATATAAGTAGGTATAAAACAATTAAATTAAATTTGATTTATAATGTGTGAGCGCATATATACATGTATAGTACCTGTTCTTGAAACAATCTCTTTTCGTATTTCCCCCATATTACTAATGTATTAAATCTAATTATAAATAGAAAAAACATATGTTTTTGACTATAAAGTGACCATTACTTATAAATATCAATTCAACCATTGCATTTTAATTATATGTCCACGGTACAATGAAAGTAGTAACACGTGCATAGAGGCCACCTTTCTTTAAGTAATTAGACAGATCACGATTGAGGTTACTAATGCTGCATAATAATTTCATTAATAGAAATCAAGAGATAACAAAATTTTAACATGTTTGTTGTCATGGTAACAATGCAAGAAAATGCTTGCATACCGACTTTTTTCTCTCAACTTTATATATTTTTTACACACGTTCTTACATCTATCTCTTCATGAATGGAGATTAAAAAAAATAATTTTAAGGTTCAGTGGGGTTTTAAATCGTTACATAAAAGAATAAATGTTATGTTCAGTGGAGCATTAAATCGTTACGTTAGTGTGAAATAATTGAAATCATTTTAATTAAGATGGTTGTCTGAGCCTAATCATATAATATAGTGTGACAAGTTATTTAATGTTATAATAAATAAATTGTCCTACTTTACAACTATTAAAAATTCATTTAGTTATCGAATTCAGAAGACAATATCATTCTTAACTCTTTAATTAATCTATAAAAGATAATGTGTAGCCTAATTATAAGGTATACAGGGTTAGGGTTATGGTGTTTAACGCCACTTTTAACAATATTTCAGTTATATCTTCACAAGCACAACAGTGAAATAGACCGAATGACATGTTCGGTTTGCATACAATATGCTTCTTCCGACAGGATGATGGTGACGCTGGTGATGATGATATTTCAAGTGATGACAATACTGACATTCTTTCTTCATTATATTTTTTTCAAATAAAACAATTATTATATAACTTTTAGTAATTGTCCCCATGATGGTCGCGCTAGTAGAATATCTGGGGGGCTAGTTGATTTTTATATCTACTAGTCCTGCTGGCTAGTTGCAATTTTTGCTTAAATTCTACCCCTGTATACAGGTAGCAGCTATAAACACCATTAATATTTATTGTTTATTATTATTTCTGATATTGTGTAAAATGCCCTATGCCAGTCAGCAACTCTTCTCACTCGTTATGTATATATGCAAGTGCTCATTTTGCCCCCCCCCCCCTCCCCGACCCTTGAACTGATTGAAAATAAAGATCTTGTATTTATTGAATGGAATTCTTGTTTTGAAATCCTTTGTAGTTGGGTAGATAATGTATTGTCCAATATTTTATAAGCCATTAATTGTTTAATAGTATAAACTTTCTTTTAAAAACATAACGAAAGTGTGAAATAGATTTCCATGTTTGGATTTAACACCGTTGGCATTTAAACTTCGTATGTAATATTTTAGAATGAGAGTGTAAAGGATGGTTTTATTAACACAAAGGATGTGTGTGGTGTCTTGTCCTCACGTCATAAATATTAGCTTCAAGTTATTTAAATACCACTACAATTGTAATATTCTTTCAAATACTCAGAGACACTACAGGATACACACATATGCTTGTTTGGTTGCACTTGTTAACGTTTGTATATTGATGTAGTATACAGAACGCTACACACACGTAACATATATATTAAATATCTTGTTTTGTAGACATGGCTAATCAGAAACCAGGTGTGAACCAACAGGTCAGTGATATACTTTTATTTTGTGTACATCAACATCGATCGATCGATCTCGATCTCGATCTCGATCGAGAGAGAGAGAGCGAGAGAGAGAGAGAGAGAGAGAGAGAGGGAGAGGGGGGTGGTAGACCAACAATATTTTATGTACATTTCAAAATATTTACTCAGGAATTTCAACATTTTGTCAACAACATCTTATTTTTTTTTATGTAATTTTGTTATTAGTACAAGTCCTAGTAACAGCTATGTAAAACCTATATCAAATCTATAAATTATACCAAAGTACCACTGAACTTTTAGGGGATGTGTATTTCCCCTCAAGGCAGAGATATTTTTTTTCACAAAACAACAATCAGATTAGTTCGTCATTGGACATTAAAATCGGTCTTGTTTCTTCAAAATTGTATATTAATATTCGTTGATAAAAATTAGTGTCAGATTATTTTTTCTGCATTTTTGAAGTCAATTTCTATTAAATTTTGGGACAATTATTTATTTCATAGCAAAAACATATCCCCCAATGTGCCTTGATGTGGGCGGAACTTACATTTGTATGTTCTATTTATAACTGACCAATATCAAAAAAAATATTGGGCAGGCTATATTGGTCGGTAAATGCTGTCATTGCAGGATAAAAACATATACAATGAACAATATATATACTGTCGAAAATATGAAATATAGTGTACGAGCTTTAGAAAATAGTTAGTGAGCCTTTGTCGAGATGTTCTAGTCTGTTGCACAAAGAGTGCAAATAAATTTTTATTTTTAACGACAATATACAAATGTATAACGTTTATTGTAGTTATCAAGAAAGGTAAAAATTAAGTTTCACTAAGCTGTCTTCAAAGTTTTGGATCTCGACTAATGTTTGATAGAAATGTCAAATAATTCACACAAATAGTTATAATATAGTAATATAAACGATTACATTTTAAGAAAAATAACATTTCCTTACATTTAATCAAATCTAGTATACTAGTAACGAGTCGTATGCACTAAATTAGAAATAGCTACGTTTTTATTACTAGAACATAGGCCTTTGAAACACAATATCTGTAAGAACAGCATCGGTGGTGTAATGGTTAGCGTGCTCCACTCGAGTGCGGTAGATCGTGGGTTCGAGCCCCGGTCGGGTCAAACCAAAGACTAAAAAAATGGTATTTATTGCTTATCCAACTAAACCTGTTGGTCCAGTACAAAGAGAACCTCAACAGCATCTCACTGAAAATATAACTTGTTCTCGCCATGATATAGCTGAAAAAAATGCTGGGTTGACGTTAAACAACAATCACTCTCACCCACTCAATGTAGTTAAGTCGTCTGCCAGAAAACATAGCTTTTCGTCTTGGAATGATTTTGTCCTCGACACAATGGATCGAACATTTTATCTATCATTTCTTTATGCTAATTACAGAGTAAAGAAGCCACAAATACCAATTATATAATCTTTAGATGAAACATACGGGCAATATCTTAAAAGATGTACCTTGACCGCAGTCTTTGTGAGAGATACAGGCTGGACTGAGTGAACCACTACTTTGTCCGAGACCATACTATTTTATTGTTATTTTTTTTCAGTTTATAATACACATTTAATGTACTAAAATACCATTTTCATCATATTATTCTTTTTTATTTTCATTTTATTTTAGGTTATCATACAGCAAAACATGTCGGAAGAAAATATAGCAACTTATCAACCAATGGAAAGACGAAGATCCAGGCCGCTTGGGTTGCTAGAAACAATGTACCACACGTTTAATTGTAGAGACATTGACGTCTGCCCGATGTTTTTCCGGATATCTTGTAAATACCCGGTAACACGTCATCATGTAAAAGTGGCACTATTTCAGCTCGCGGAGGAATTTACAGCGTTAAGATTGACAATAGTTCAAACAGGTCAACATACATATAAATTTGTGGAAAAGAAACACATGCCGGTTTCTATTAAGGAAAGACATATTAAAACGAAAACACCAATGTTAAGCCAAGAGTGCTTTCACAGATTTGACTTCAGCCGAGGCCCTCTTTGGAAATTTACATGGTTGAAATATACAGGAGATTCCGAAAATTCTACCGAACATCTATATCCATTTCAGTTTTTCTTCACCTTCCATCACGCCATTGCCGACTTTCAACTTAGCCGTATATTTGTTTGTTGTTTCTTACAGAATATTCTATATTCACAGGGTGCACTGTCTGAATGTGTATCACAACGAAGACATCTCCATCCATGCGTGGAACACGTGATCCCTTTAGATCTAATCAGACCAAAACACGAGCTCAAAGGTCACAAGAGCTATCCACGATATGCTCTAGACATGTACAATGTAACATTCAGTTCTGAAATTAGCACTTTAAAGGAAAAACAGATTTCCACAGAAATCAGTGTCATAAATTTGACTGAAGCAGAAACAATGTCGTTCTTTCAACAGTGCAAGGAACATGACGTGAAGGTAACTGCCGCTCTAACTGCCGCCATGACGCTTTCATTTACGCAACTTATTCGAAAAGCAATTCCGTTAGTTATCACAAACTTTGTAGTTCCTACTGAAATAATGGTCGACTTAAGGCGTTATATGCTGGATAAAAGAACACAACAATCGTTCGGAAGCGTCGGTGCTGTTCATATGCCATTACAAGTGGACATTGACCTGTCGGGAGATGTCACTTCAAAATCATTATATTGGTCCGTAGCTACGCAGTGTCAGAACAAGTTGGACGAGGACCTCGCCAAAGGAGAACCAATGAGGGTTCTGCGAGAGCAGATTCCTTCAGAGATACAAAATCCACCAATGACAGGAAAATCACCGTCTGTGTTGACATTAACAAATTTAGGGTATCTTAATGATATTGTTCCGGAAAGTTGCAATAATTTAATGAAACTAGACGAATTTATTCCATGGTCGAATGTAAATATAGATGACATGCCCATATTTTACATTGGGCCATATACTATTAACAAAAAATTAACAATGGCGGTGGGTTTTTGTGGTAGTTACACGTCACATCAGACGACAGGACAGTTCACATGGACATTGATTAATATACTAAAAAATTGTAGTAAACTTTGATGTAGGTCAATGCCACAGATGATAGTTTATTCACATATCTCAATTTAAAAATCTTAATATATGTTAATAAAATATTTGTATTTTGTATTTAGTTTATCAGTTTAAAATCTTATTGTAACATCAGTTTAAATGTGTCGTCACTCTACTCCAAAGCTAGAACACCAGCCCACGTGCACATTATTCTTTTCACAAATAGGTTCGTCCTGAATATAGCTGAAAAATTGCTCGCTGGACGTTAAACACCAATCAATCAATCAGAAATAGGTACACGTATTTACGAAATCTGAATGCTTGTACATAAACAATAGAAGCTACTGTGTAATATTGGATATAAATTAACGAAGAAAATCCCGGTTGCCGGTCGTTAGTTTAAACATATTTTATTTTCCAAAAACATGGCTAGATACAAGTTTTTCAACCTAGAATATCTTCTGTCAGTTGTCGGAAGGGATGCATTATGCAATCCGAATACAACAGAGAGATAAAACCACAAATAACACTCCTCCTTCACATGTTACCAATCGTCTGCAAACTTCCTCACAAAACATTAACAGAGGTACCAAAGGCGGAAGAAAATGGCGTCCGATTTCGGGTTCCTGACATATATTGTCCTGATATGCACACCTTGTCACTCGAAGAAACAATAAATACTTGACAACAAATTCGGTTTCACAAAGAATGCAAAACAGTTTACATTGTCTTTATGTGAAATTCAATTTCGGATGAAAACTGGAGAGAGAAAAATATTGCCGAACGTCATTCATCGATTGTCTGTTATCCTTTAAGCCTAAAATATTAAAGAGTAGAAACGCTGTTGTCCAGAGCATGCAATAACAATATTGTTTAAGAATAAAACTGGTCATTATACACTGTATTTTGTATTTTACTTTACTTAATTTCTCACTTTCTTAATTAAACAAATAATTGTTGTACTGGCGTTGGTTAACATCAGGACCATCGCTTCAATAGCATGCCATTTTCTGACTGGGTACTTGGCATTCATCAACATCCCTCCATATTGTGGTACATGTGTTGAAAAACCGATGAAGGGTTGCTTTTGACCATGTTTTTTTTTATTATACAACACACAAACATGCTTATATAGAGACACCAAACACCGAAGTTAAGGCAGTCATTCTAAATTGTGTACAGTCGATATCATGAATTAAATTACTATTACCGAACCCACTTGCTGTTCATCTTCCTAGATTAGGATAAATCTTTTCTGGTACCTGGTTCATGTAGAGCAAAGGCTAAGAAACTGCAACAGTAACATTTTATATTGTCCATTAACACCATCACAAGTCCCAAGCCATGGCATATAATTCTCACAAGTCCCAAGCCATGGCATAGAATTCTCACAAGTCCCAAGCCATGGCATAGAATTCTCACAAGTCCCAAGCCATGGCATAGAATTCTATCAGTTTCGTCTGTCTGATTGATGTGTGTTTTTGTGTGTTTCATCTTCCTAGAAAAGTGAGCTGGTACCTGGTTCATGTAGAGCAAAGGGTAAGAAACTGTAACAGTAAATATAAATTATATATTGTCTAACAATGTACATCAATTCTATAATCCCACAATGCCCAAGCCATGGCATATATCAGTTTCGTCTGTCTTCTGTGTTGTGCTTTGAGGTTTGTCAGAAGTAGCTACCAGGTGACATTTCGTCTGTTTTCTTGTTTTGAGTTTTGGTGTTTGAGGACTGTCAGAAGAGCAACTACCAGGTGACATTTCGTCTGTTTTCTTGTTTTGAGTTTTGGTGTTTGAGGTCTGTCAGAAGAGCAACTACCAGGTGACATTTCTTCTGTTTTCTTGTTTTGAGTTTTGGTGTTCGATGTCTGTCAGAAGAGCAACTACCAGGTGACATTTCGTCTGTTTTCTTGTTTTGAGTTTTGGTGTTCGAGGTCTGTCAGAAGAGCAACTACCAGGTGACATTTCGTCTGTTTTCTTGTTTTGAGTTTTGGTGTTTGAGGTCTGTCAGAAGAGCAACTACCAGGTGACATTTCGTCTGTTTTCTTGTTTTGAGTTTTGGTGTTTGAGGTCTGTCAGAAGAGCAACTACCAGGTGACATTTCTTCTGTTTTCTTGTTTTGAGTTTTGGTGTTCGAGGTCTGTCAGAAGAGCAACTACCAGGTGACATTTCGTCTGTTTTCTTGTTTTGAGTTTTGGTGTTCGAGGTCTGTCAGAAGAGCAACTACCAGGTGACATTTCATCTGTTTTCTTGTTTTGAGTTTTGGTGTTCGAGGTCTGTCAGAAGAGCAACTACCAGGTGACATTTCGTGTTTTCTTGTTTTGAGTTTTGGTGTTCGAGGTCTGTCAGAAGAGCAACTACCAGGTGACATTTCGTGTTTTCTTGTTTTGAGTTTTGGTGTTTGAGGACTGTCAGAAGAGCAACTACCAGGTGACATTTCTTCTGTTTTCTTGTTTTGAGTTTTGGTGTTCGAGGTCTGTCAGAAGAGCAACTACCAGGTGACATTTCGTCTGTTTTCTTGTTTTGGTGTTCGAGGTCTGTCAGAAGAGCAACTACCAGGTGACATTTCGTGTTTTCTTGTTTTGAGTTTTGGTGTTCGAGGTCTGTCAGAAGAGCAACTACCAGGTGACATTTCGTCTGTTTTCTTGTTTTGAGTTTTGGTGTTTGAGGTTCTGTCAGAAGTAACTACCAGGTGACATTTCGTCTGTTTTCTTGTTTTGAGTTTTGGTGTTCGAGGTCTGTCAGAAGAGCAACTACCAGGTGACATTTCGTGTTTTCTTGTTTTGAGCTTTGGTGTTTGAGGTCTGTCAGAAGAGCAACTACCAGGTGACATTTCGTCTGTTTTCTTGTTTTGAGTTTTGGTGTTTGAGGTCTGTCAGAAGCAACTACCAGGTGACATTTCGTCTGTTTTCTTGTTTTGAGTTTTGGTGTTTGAGGTTCTGTCAGAAGTAACTACCAGGTGACATTTCGTCTGTTTTCTTGTTTTGAGTTTTGGTGTTTGAGGACTGTCAGAAGAGCAACTACCAGGTGACATTTCTTCTGTTTTCTTGTTTTGAGTTTTGGTGTTCGAGGTCTGTCAGAAGAGCAACTACCAGGTGACATTTCGTCTGTTTTCTTGTTTTGGTGTTCGAGGTCTGTCAGAAGAGCAACTACCAGGTGACATTTCGTGTTTTCTTGTTTTGAGTTTTGGTGTTTGAGGTCTGTCAGAAGAGCAACTACCAGGTGACATTTCGTCTGTTTTCTTGTTTTGAGTTTTGGTGTTTGAGGTCTGTCAGAAGTAACTACCAGGTGACATTTCGTCTGTTTTCTTGTTTTGAGTTTTGGTGTTTGAGGTTCTGTCAGAAGTAACTACCAGGTGACATTTCGTCTGTTTTCTTGTTTTGAGTTTTGGTGTTCGAGGTCTGTCAGAAGAGCAACTACCAGGTGACATTTCGTGTTTTCTTGTTTTGAGCTTTGGTGTTTGAGGTCTGTCAGAAGAGCAACTACCAGGTGACATTTCGTCTGTTTTCTTGTTTTGAGTTTTGGTGTTTGAGGTCTGTCAGAAGTAACTACCAGGTGACATTTCGTCTGTTTTCTTGTTTTGAGTTTTGGTGTTTGAGGTTCTGTCAGAAGTAACTACCAGGTGACATTTCGTCTGTTTTCTTGTTTTGAGTTTTGGTGTTCGAGGTCTGTCAGAAGAGCAACTACCAGGTGACATTTCGTGTTTTCTTGTTTTGAGTTTTGGTGTTTGAGGTCTGTCAGAAGAGCAACTACCAGGTGACATTTCGTCTGTTTTCTTGTTTTGAGTTTTGGTGTTTGAGGTTCTGTCAGAAGAGCAACTACCAGGTGACATTTCGTCTGTTTTCTTGTTTTGAGTTTTGGTGTTTGAGGTTCTGTCAGAAGTAACTACCAGGTGACATTTCGTCTGTTTTCTTGTTTTGGTGTTTGAGGTCTGTCAGAAGAGCAACTACCAGGTGACATTTCGTCTGTTTTCTTGTTTTGAGTTTTGGTGTTTGAGGTCTGTCAGAAGAGCAACTACCAGGTGAAATTTCGTCTGTTTTCTTGTTTTGAGTTTTGGTGTTTGAGGTTCTGTCAGAAGTAACTACCAGGTGACATTTCGTCTGTTTTCTTGTTTTGAGTTTTGGTGTTTGAGGTTCTGTCAGAAGTAACTACCAGGTGACATTTCGTCTGTTTTCTTGTTTTGAGTTTTGGTGTTCGAGGTCTGTCAGAAGAGCAACTACCTGGTGACATTTCGTGTTTTCTTGTTTTGAGTTTTGGTGTTTGAGGTCTGTCAGAAGAGCAACTACCAGGTGACATTTCGTCTGTTTTCTTGTTTTGAGTTTTGGTGTTTGAGGTCTGTCAGAAGAGCAACTACCAGGTGACATTTCGTCTGTTTTCTTGTTTTGAGTTTTGGTGTTTGAGGTTCTGTCAGAAGTAACTACCAGGTGACATTTCGTCTGTTTTCTTGTTTTGAGTTTTGGTGTTTGAGGTCTGTCAGAAGAGCAACTACCAGGTGACATTTCGTCTGTTTTCTTGTTTTGGTGTTTGAGGTCTGTCAGAAGAGCAACTACCAGGTGACATTTCGTCTGTTTTCTTGTTTTGAGTTTTGGTGTTTGAGGTTCTGTCAGAAGAGCAACTACCAGGTGACATTTCGTCTGTTTTCTTGTTTTGGTGTTTGAGGTCTGTCAGAAGAGCAACTACCAGGTGACATTTCGTCTGTTTTCTTGTTTTGAGTTTTGGTGTTTGAGGTCTGTCAGAAGAGCAACTACCAGGTGACATTTCGTCTGTTTTCTTGTTTTGAGTTTTGGTGTTTGAGGTTCTGTCAGAAGAGCAACTACCAGGTGACATTTCGTCTGTTTTCTTGTTTTGAGTTTTGGTGTTTGAGGTCTGTCAGAAGAGCAACTACCAGGTGACATTTCGTCTGTTTTCTTGTTTTGAGTTTTGGTGTTTGAGGTTCTGTCAGAAGTAACTACCAGGTGACATTTCGTCTGTTTTCTTGTTTTGAGTTTTGGTGTTTGAGGTCTGTCAGAAGAGCAACTACCAGGTGACATTTCGTCTGTTTTCTTGTTTTGGTGTTTGAGGTCTGTCAGAAGAGCAACTACCAGGTGACATTTCGTCTGTTTTCTTGTTTTGAGTTTTGGTGTTTGAGGTTCTGTCAGAAGAGCAACTACCAGGTGACATTTCGTCTGTTTTCTTGTTTTGGTGTTTGAGGTCTGTCAGAAGAGCAACTACCAGGTGACATTTCGTCTGTTTTCTTGTTTTGAGTTTTGGTGTTTGAAATCTGTCAGAAGAGTGCTACTACCTAGTGATCTTTTAAAACAAATCTCTAAGACATACAAGTTTAAACCTTTATTTATTTATGTGTCATTACCTCGAACTATATCATAGATGATGAAAACACATGGATTTTGTTTTTCATACAGCTTTAGAAATTTGCTTCTCAACAATACTGTATTGTAGAACACGATAATCACTAGTTTTTGAAATCCATATCATGAGGTACAAAAAGAGGTAAGGAGTGATTGTTGAGTAATGCCAACTCAGCAATTTTTCAGCTATATCATGGCCAGAACAAATTAATTTTTAATAAAATGATGAGGTCTGCTTCGTAGTAGACCAACGTATACCTAGCTGGATTTTTATAGTTTCGTTGTTAAATAGGTCACATTTCTTTTTAAACCATCAGTTTTTGAACAGGACATAAAAGAATAACTATCCATGTATCACATTATAAATTCTACAGGTAGCTCAGACATCTTACCTGTTCTAATAATTTGATTACCTATAGGATAACCTCTCACATAAATCATGTGTGTGAAATCAAATAAGGCTTAAATGATGTTAAAAATAAAAACGACTCTGAACAAGAAATGACTGATCATATATTTGAAGACAAAAGAGAGAGATGAGTAAATGATTTAAAATGCATTTAACTTAAAGGGATAGTGCCTGTCAGTTTGGTAATTCTTTTCAATTTTTTTTTTGCATTGAAATTTAATATATACCTTAAAAACATGAGTATAAAATGTCGGAACTACATGCACAATGGCACTGTTGCTTACACTTCAGCATGAGTTTGAACTCTCAACGCTTCCTTCGATTCCATCGAACGGTCATGTTGGTAGCCTATGTTAATTCTTGTTTTATTATAATTTCCCAAAACTTGTTTTCTGTTTCTTTTTTAAGTAGAATCAGATAACATTCTTATACGACTGTGTGCAGGTTTTCCATCAGCAGACATTTTTTCCCCAACAACAAACTTTGCGCATGCATAATAAAAGGTCACCTAAGGTTATATGAATAGGGGTGTATATTTTAGTACAGACAGGAATTTATGGTCGAGATGTGTTTTCATAAAAATAAAAGAGAATGGATGGACTTTTTACTTTAAAACTCAATAATTAGTGATAATTTGTTTTCAATATCTGGACAAAAAAAATTCAGCAAAATCAATGACATCATACCTTTAAAGGTTTATTTTCACAATGTCACCGCATAAAGATAATTTTAATTTGTATTAATTATGCCATTTAAAAACCAGAGGCTCTCAAGAGCCTGTATCGTTCACCTGGTTATAAAAAAAACCAATTGGTCCTATGTAAAAACTATGTCCTGCAGTGGTAGTCATCTTGGAATTACGATCAACATAAAAAACACAAAGTTTGTAAAGGACCTTCCAATGATTGATGCATAGTTTAGGTTCAATCAGTGCAATAGCTTCAGAGAAGAAGATATTTCTGTATTTTCCCGATATGGTCCTGTGTTAATACTATGACCTGTGGTGGCAGCCATCTTGGATTTCCGATCGGCATAAAAAACAGAGGACCTTCCAATGATCATTCCTGGGCAGTTTGGTTTCAGAGAAGAAGCGTTTTGAAACATTTTCCCCATAGGGTCCAATGTTAAACAAGTCCTGCCGTAGCCACCATTTTGAATTTCATATCAGAACAAAAAACGTAAAGTTTGTAGAGGACCATCCAATGAACATTCATGTACAGTTTGGCTTTAATAATATTTGTAGTTTCTGAGAAGAAGGCATTTGAACATTTTCCCATAGGGTCCAATGCTAATCTATGTCCTGCGGTGGTGGCCATCTTGGATATCCGATCGGCATAAAAAACATACACCTTGTAGAGGACCTTCCAATGATCATTCCTGGGCAGTTTGGTTTCAATTATCCAAGTGGTTTCAGAGAATAAGCGTTTTGAAACATTTTCCCCATAGGGTCCAATGTTAAACTAAGTCCTGCCGTAGCCGCCATTTTGAATTTCATATCGGAACAAACCAGAGGCTCTCAAGAGCCTGTATCGTTCACCTGGTAATAAAAAAAACCAATTGGTCTAATGTAAAAACTATGTCCTGCAGTGGTAGTCATCTTGGAATTACGATCAACATAAAAAACACAAAGTTTGTAAAGGACCTTCCAATGATTGATGCACAGTTTAGGTTCAATCAGTGCAATAGCTTCAGAGAAGAATATATTTCTGTATTTTCCCCATATGGTTCTGTGTTAATACTATGACCTGTGGTGGCAGCCATCTTGGATTTCCGATCGGCATAAAAAACAGAGGACCTTCCAATGATCATTCCTGGGCAGTTTGGTTTCAACTGTCCAAGTGGTTTCAGAGAAGAAGCATTTTGAAACATTTTTCCCATAGGGTCCAATGTTAAACTAAGTCCTGCCGTAGCCGCCATTTTGAATTTCATATCAGAATAAAAAACGTAAAGTTTGTAGAGGACCTTTCAATGAACATTCATGTACAGTTTGGCTTTAATCATATTTGTAGTTTCTGAGAAGAAGGCATTTGAACATTTTCCCATAGGGTCCAATGCTAATCTATGTCCTGCGGTGGTGGCCATCTTGAATTTTCGATCGGCATAAAAAAACAGAAACTTTGTAGAGGACCTTCCAATGATCATTCCTGGGCAGTTTGGATTCAATTGTCCAAGTAGTTTCAGAGAAGAAGCGTTTTGAAACATTTTTCCCATAGGGTCCAATGTTAAACTAAGTCCTGCCGTAGCCGCCATTTTGAATTTCATATCGGAACAAAAAACCTAACGTTTGTAGAGGACCATCCAATGAACATTCATGTACAGTTTGGCTTTAATAATATTTGTAGTTTCTGAGAAGAAGGCATTTGAACATTTTCCCATAGGGTCCAATGTTAATCTATGTATTGCGGTGGCGGCCATCTTGGATTTCCGATCGGCATAAAAAACATAAAATTTGTAGAGGACCTTCCAATGATCATTCCTGGGCAGTTTGGTTTCAACTGTTCTAGTGGTTTCAGAGAAGAAGCGTTTTGAAACATTTCCCCCATAGGGTCCAATGTTAAACTAAGTCCTGCCGTAGCCGCCATTTTGAATTTCATATCGGAACAAAAAACGTAAAGTTTGTAGAGGACCATCCAATGAACATTCATGTACAGTTTGGCTTTAATCATAATTGTAGTTTCTAAGAAGAAGGCATTTGAACATTTTCCCATAGGGTCCAATGTTAATCTATGTCCTGCGGTGGTGGCCATCTTGGATTTCCGATCGGCATAAAAAACATACACCTTGTAGAGGACCTTCCAATGATCATTCCTGGGCAGTTTGGTTTCAATTATCCAAGTGGTTTCAGAGAAGAAGCGTTTTGAAACATTTTTCCCATAGGGTCCAATGTTAAACTAAGTCCTGCCGTAGCCGCCATTTTGAATTTTATATCGGAACAAAAAACGTAAAGTATGTAGAGGACCATCCAATGAACATTCATGTACAGTTTGGCTTTAATCATATTTGTAGTTTCTGAGAAGAAGGCATTTGAACATTTTCCCATAGGGTCCAATGTTAATCTATGTCCTGCGGTGGTGGCCATCTTGGATTTCCGACCGGCATAAAAAAACAGAAACTTTGTAGAGGACCTTCCAATGATCATTCCTGGGCAGTTTGGTTTCAACTGTCCAAGTGGTTTCAGAGAAGAAGCATTTTGAAACATTTTTCCCATAGGGTCCAATGTTAAACTAAGTCCTGCCGTAGCCGCCATTTTGAATTTCATATCGGAACAAAAAACGTATAGTTTGTAGAGGACCATCCAATGAACATTCATGTACAGTTTGGCTTTAATAATATTTGTAGTTTCTGAGAAGAAGGCATTTGAACATTTTCCCATAGGGTCCAATGTTAATCTATGTCCTGCGGTGGCGGCCATCTTGAATTTCCGATCGGCATAAAAAAACAGAAACTTTGTAGAGGACCTTCCAATGATCATTCCTGGGCAGTTTGGTTTCAACTATCCAAGTGGTTTCAGAGAAGAAGCGTTTTGAAACATTTTTCCCATAGGGTCTAATGTTAAACTAAGTCCTGCCGTAGCCGCCATTTTGAATTTCTTATCGGAACAAAAAACGTAAAATTTGTAGAGGACCATCCAATGAACATTCATGTACAGTTTGGCTTTAATAATATTTGTAGTTTCTGAGAAGAAGGCATTTGAACATTTTCCCATAGGGTCCAATGTTAATCTATGTATTGTGGTGGCGGCCATCTTGGATTTCCGATCGGCATAAAAAACATAAAATTTGTAGAGGACCTTCCAATGATCATTCCTAGGCAGTTTGGTTTCAATTATCCAAGTGGTTTCAGAGAAGAAGCGTTTTGAAACATTTTTCCCATAGGGTCCAATGTTAAACTAAGTCCTGCCGTAGCCGCCATTTTGAATTTCATACCGGAACAGAAAACGTAAAGTTTGTAGAGGACCATCTAATGAACATTCATGTACAGTTTGGCTTTAATCATATTTGTAGTTTCTGAGAAGAAGGCATTTGAATATTTTCCCATAGGGTCCAATGTTAATCTATGTATTGCGGTGGTGGCCATCTTGGATTTCCGACCGCCATAAAAAACAGAAAATTTGTAGAGGACCTTCCAATGATCATTCCTGGGCAGTTTGGTTTCAACTGTTCTAGTGGTTTCAGAGAAGAAGCATTTTGAAACATGTTTCCCATAGGGTCCAATGTTAAACTAAGTCCTGCCGTAGCCGCCATTTTGAATTTCATATCGGAACAAAAACCCTTAAGATTGTAGAGGACCATCCAATGAACATTCATGTACAGTTTGGCTTTAATCATATTTGTAGTTTCTGAGAAGAAGGCATTTGAACATTTTCCCATAGGGTCCAATGTTAATCTATGTCCTGCGATGGCGGCCATCTTGGATTTCCGATCGGCATAAAAAACAGTAACTTGGTAAAGGACATTCCAATGATCATTCCTTTACAGTTTGGGTTCAGTCAGTTCATTAGTTTCAGAGAAGAAGATCTTTGAAATTTCAGCCAATCAGAGCATATTATTGGCCCTGGCAGCCATATTGAATATCCGACTGGAACGAAAAACAGTAACTTTGTAGAGGACCATCCAAGGAACATTCCTGCTAAGTTCGGTTCCAATCGGCCAAGTGGTTTCGGAGAAGAAGCTTGAAATGTGAAAAGTTTACAGACGACAGACTACAGACGACAGACGACGACGCCAAGTGATGCCAATAGTTCACATGGACCTTTGGTCCAGGTGAACTAAAAACGTAAAATTTGTAGAGGACCATCCAATGAACATTCATGTACAGTTTGGCTTTAATAATATTTGTAGTTTCTGAGAAGAAGGCAATTGAACATTTTCCCATAGGGTCCAATGTTAATCTATGTATTGCGGTGGCGGCCATCTTGGATTTCCGATCGACATAAAAAACATATATTTTGTAGAGGACCTTCCAATGATCATTCCTGGGCAGTTTGGTTTCAATTGTCCTAGTGGTTTCAGAGAAGAAGCGTTTTGAAACATTTTTCCCATAGGGTCCAATGTTAAACTAAGTCCTGCCGTAGCCGCCATTTTGAATTTCATACCGGAACAAAAAACGTAAAGTTTGTAGAGGACCATCTAATGAACATTCCTGTACAGTTTGGCTTTAATCATATATGTAGTTTCTGAGAAGAAGGCATTTGAATATTTTCCCATAGGGTCCAATGTTAATCTATGTCCTGCGGTGGTGGCCATCTTGGATTTCCAATCGGCATAAAAAACAGAAATTTGTAGAGGACCTTCCAATGATCATTCCTGGGCAGTTTGGTTTCAATTGTCCAAGTGGTTTCAGAGAAGAAGCATTTTGAAACATTTTTCCCATAGGGTCCAATGTTAAACTAAGTCCTGCCGTAGCCGCCATTTTGAATTTCATATCGGAACAAAAAACCTTGAGATTGTAGAAGACCGTCCAATGAACATTCATGTACAGTTTGGCTTTAATCATATTTGTAGTTTC
This sequence comes from Bathymodiolus brooksi, assembly GCA_963680875.1. NCBI lineage: Eukaryota > Metazoa > Mollusca > Bivalvia > Mytilida > Modiolidae > Bathymodiolus > Bathymodiolus brooksi. Next base: position 79,034,745 of record OY804590.1, read on the forward strand.
TGAGAAGAAGGCATTTGAATATTTTCCCATAGGGTCCAATGTTAATCTATGTCCTGCGATGGCGACCATCTTGGATTTCCGATCGGCATAAAAAACAGAAACTTGGTAAAGGACATTCCAATGATCATTCATTTACAGTTTGGGTTCAGTCAGTTCATTAGTTTCAGAGAAGAAGATCTTTGAAATTTCAGCCAATCAGAGCATATTATTGGCCCTGGCAGCCATATTGAATATCCGACTGGAACGAAAAACAGTAACTTTGTAGAGGACCATCCAAGGAACATTCCTGGGCAGTTTGGTTTCAATTGTCCAGGTGGTTTCAGAGAAGAAGCGTTTTGAAACATTTTTCCCATAGGGTCGAATGTTAAACTAAGTCCTGCCGTAGCCGCCATTTTGAATTTCATATCGGAACAAAAAACCTAACGTTTGTAGAGGACCATCCAATGAACATTCATGTACAGTTTGGCTTTAATAATATTTGTAGTTTCTGAGAAGAAGGCATTTGAACATTTTCCCATAGGGTCCAATGTTAATCTATGTATTGCGGTGGTTGCCATCTTGGATTTCCGATCGACATAAAAAACATAAACTTTGTAGAGGACCTTCCAATGATCATTCCTGGGGAGTTTGGTTTCAATTGTCCAAGTGGTTTCAGAGAATAAGCGTTTTGAAACATTTTCCCCATAGGGTCCAATGTTAAACTAAGTCCTGCCGTAGCCGCCATTTTGAATTTCATACCGGAACAAAAAACGTAAAGTTTGTAGAGGACCATCCAATGAACATTCATGTACAGTTTGGCTTTAATAATATTTGTAGTTTCTCAGAAGAAGGCATTTGAACATTTTCCCATAGGGTCCAATGTTAATCTATGTATTGCGGTGGCGGCCATCTTGGATTTCCGATCGGCATAAAAAACATAAATTTTGTAGAGGACCTTCCAATGATCATTCCTGGGCAGTTTGGTTTCAATTGTCAAGTGGTTTCAGAGAATAAGCGTTTTGAAACATTTTTCCCATAGGGTCCAATGTTAAACTAAGTCCTGCCGTAGCCGCCATTTTGAATTTCATACCGGAACAAAAAAAGTAAAATTTGTAGAGGACCATCCAATGAACATTCATGTACAGTTTGGCTTTAATAATATTTGTAGTTTCTGAGAAGAAGGCATTTGAACATTTTCCCATAGGGTCCAATGTTAATCTATGTATTGCGGTGGCAGCCATCTTGGATTTCCGATCGACTTAAAAAACATAAACTTTGTAGAGGACCTTCCAATGATTATTCCTGGGCAGTTTGGTTTCAATTGTCCAAGTGGTTTCAGAGAAGAAGCGTTTTGAAACATTTTTCCCATAGGGTCCAATGTTAAACTAAGTCCTGCCGTAGCCGCCATTTTGAATTTCATACCGGAACAAAAACGTAAAGTTTGTAGAGGACCATCTAATGAACATTCATGTACAGTTTGGCTTTAATCATATTTGTAGTTTCTGAGAAGAAGGCATTTGAATATTTTCCCATAGGGTCCAATGTTAATCTATGTCCTGCGGTGGCGGCCATCTTGAATTTTCGATCGGCATAAAAAAAACATAAACTTTGTAGAGGACCTTCCAATGATTATTCCTGGGCAGTTTGGTTTCAATTGTCCAAGTGGTTTCAGAGAAGAAGTGTTTTGAAACATTTTTCCCATAGGTTCCAATGTTAAACTAAGTCCTGCCGTAGCCGCCATTTTGAATTTCATATCGGAACAAAAAACGTAAAGTTTGTAGAGGACCATCCAATGAACATTCATGTACAGTTTGGCTTTAATAATATTTGTAGTTTCTGAGAAGAAGGCATTTGAACATTTTCCCATAGGGTCCAATGTTAATTTATGTCCTGCGGTGGTGGCCATCTTGGATTTCCGATCGGCATAAAAAACATAAATTTGTAGAGGACCTTCCAATGATCATTCCTGGGCAGTTTGGTTTCAACTGTCCTAGTGGTTTCAGAGAAGAAGCGTTTTGAAACATTTTTCCCATAGGGTCCAATGTTAAACTAAGTCCTGCCGTAGCCGCCATTTTGAATTTCATATCGGAACAAAAAACGTAAAGTTTGTAGAGGACCATCCAATAAACATTCATGTACAGTTTGGCTTTAATAATATTTGTAGTTTCTGAGAAGAAGGCATTTGAACATTTTCCCATAGGGTCCAATGTTAATCTATGTATTGCGGTGGTGGCCATCTTGGATTTCCGATCGACATAAAAAACATAAACTTTGTAGAGGACCTTCCAATGATCATTCCTGGGAAGTTTGGTTTCAATTGTCCAAGTGGTTTCAGAGAAGAAGCGTTTTGAAACATTTTTCCCATAGGGTCCAATGTTAAACTAAGTCCTGCCGTAGCCGCCATTTTGAATTTCATACCGGAACAAAAAACGTAAAGTTTGTAGAGGACCATCCAATGAACATTCATGTACAGTTTGGCTTTAATAATATTTGTAGTTTCTGAGAAGAAGGCATTTGAACATTTTCCCATAGGGTCCAATGTTAATCTATGTATTGCGGTGGCAGCCATCTTGGATTACCTTCCAATGATCATTCCTGGGGAGTTTGGTTTCAATTGTCCAAGTGGTTTCAGAGAAGAAGCGTTTTGAAACATTTTTCCCATAGGGTCCAATGTTAAACTAAGTCCTGCCGTAGCCGCCATTTTGAATTTCATACCGGAACAAAAAACGTAAAGTTTGTAGAGGACTATCCAATGAACATTCATGTACAGTTTGGCTTTAATAATATTTGTAGTTTCTGAGAAGAAGGCATTTGAACATTTTCCCATAGGGTCCAATGTTAATCTATGTATTGCGGTGGCGGCCATCTTGGATTTCCGATCGGCATAAAAAACATAAAATTTGTAGAGGACCTTCCAATGATCATTCCTGGGCAGTTTGGTTTCAACTGTCCAGGTGGTTTCAGAGAAGAAGCATTTTGAAACATTTTTCCCATAGGGTCCAATGTTAAACTAAGTCCTGCCGTAGCCGCCATTTTGAATTTCATATCGGAACAAAAAACCTTGAGATTGTAGAAGACCGTCCAATGAACATTCATGTACAGTTTGGCTTTAATCATATTTGTAGTTTCTCAGAAGAAGGCATTTGAACATTTTCCCATAGGGTCCAATGTTAATCTATGTCCTGCGATGGCGGCCATCTTGGATTTCCGATCGGCATAAAAAACAGAAACTTGGTAAAGGACATCCCAATGATCATTCATTTACAGTTTGGGTTCAGTCAGTTCATTAGTTTCAGAGAAGAAGATCTTTGAAATTTCAGCCAATCAGAGCATATTATTGGCCCTGGCAGCCATATTGAATATCCGACTGGAACGAAAAACAGTAACTTTGTAGAGGACCATCCAAGGAACATTCCTGCTAAGTTTGGTTCCAATCGGCCCAGTGGTTTCGGAGAAGAAGCTTGAAATGTGAAAAGTTTACAGACGACAGACAACGGACGACGGGCGCCAAGTGATGGCAATAGTTCACCTGGACCTTTGGTCCAGGTGAACTAAAAAATGGGCGTGATTAAAAATGACATGATGGAAAACAGAAACAAATCTAATGATATAAAATATCATGCAGAAAACAACTGGATGTCTGATTTGTCATTTTCAATTCCCATAACTTATGTCCATATTTCAGCCTTGTTCAACAATTTTGGCATTTTCTAGACTCATCGACTAGGTTGCACAAACCTGAATTAAATTTCAGTCGCTCTTACAACTTAAGGGTAAATAAATTTTATGTAATTTTAAGTGTCAATTAAGTTTAAATTGACACTAAATTTATAATTTAAGTTTGTACAACCCAGTCCTGATACTGAATGTTGGTAAACATTGTTTGGGTGTCAGTTATGTATTGTTTCACCTTCTTTCAATCTCAAGACTGGCCAAACCTCAATTAAATTTTATCTTCATTTAAATTTAAGTGTAAATTAATTTTATGTACATTTCAAGTAAATTTAAGTGTCAATTAAGTTTTAATTGACACTTAAATTTAATCAATGTTTGTACAACACAGTCCTGAATGTTCTGAACTTTTAAGTGTAAATTAATTTTATGCACATTTCAAGTAAATTTAAGTGTCAATTAAGTTTTAATTGACAATTAAATTTAATCAATGTTTGTACAACACAGTCCTGAATGTTCTGAACTTTTAAGTGTAAATTAATTTTATGCACATTTCAAGTAAATTTAAGTGTCAATTAAGTTTTAATTGACACTTAAATTTAATCAATGTTTGTACAACACAGTCCTGAATGTTCTGAACTTTTAAGTGTAAATTAATTTTATGCACATTTCAAGTAAATTTAAGTGTCAATTAAGTTTTAATTGACACTTAAATTTAATCAATGTTTGTACAACACAGTCCTGAATGTTCTGAACTTTTAAGTGTAAATTAATTTTATGCACATTTCAAGTAAATTTAAGTGTCAATTAAGTTTTAATGGACACTTAAATTTAATCAATGTTTGTACAACATAGTCCTGAATGTTATTACACTTTGCTTGGGTATCAGTTATGCATTATTTAACTTTTTTTGTAAATCTCAGGACTTGGTAAATGAACAGGAATATTCTGAAATGAAAAAATGAAAAAACAGAGGTTTTATGGAATAAGAAATCACTCACCTGATAAACAGCTTCATTCAATCTATTCCATTGTAGAAAATGTCAGTATTGAGATATCATACATAAAAATCTTATAACAAAAATATGAAAAAAATAAAACATTACATCTTAATTTTAACAAATTTGTTTACTTATATATGTCCAACAATATTGTACAATAAAATAAATAATTATATAAAACAAGGGAGGTAATTATGTCTATGTCCTGTAAATAACATATATTTTCACAAAGTGATCTCCCTTGTTACAGCTTAATGATTCTGAATGAAATCAAATATTAAACATCAATTAACTTATTATCTCCAATTTCAGCTAAAATGTTAGCCTAATGAAGCATGACATGTAGATTTTCTACTTTTTTCAAAATTATTTTTAGTAATGGGAGCCATTTTGGATGGAAAGTGTATTTCTGACATTGGACCACCAAAGATCATGGTAGCCAATCGTGGTTTAAATTGGCAAACTGGTTTCACTGAAGAAGTTGTTTTCAAATGAATGATTTTTGATTCATATCAGTCAAAATTGTTAAAACTCTGCAAACTCACAAATTTCACAAGAAGACAGTAAAATATACAGCCAAACTTGTATATAAAGGGCACTCAAGGGAACCTGAAAATGTGTCCTTTGTGAGCAGGTGCCCTTTATATACAGGTTAAAATAATATGCACTATTCATTAATGTTGAACATGAGACTGTCCTTTATAAACAGTGATTTGTTATATAGAGGTATCCTTTTAAGGCAGGTTTGACTATAAAATAATGACTCCTCTATATCTTGTCTGAATTTCAGCTCATTCAAGTTTCAAATAAAATGTGGATATGTTTTTGCCATTTCAAGAAAATTTTATATTAGTAATGACAGCCACACTAGCCAGAGGGTGGGACTATCAAGCTTAAAATCTATTTTTTGTAATGACAGACATACTGAATAGATGGTAGGACTATCGGATATATTTCTGAAAGAGATTTGAGCAATTATCATCCTAGCCATGTTTGGTTTAATTTAATTTGGCCCCCATGGTTTTTAGAAAGAAAATTTATTGTCAAAATTCAACAACATTACAAACACTTGTTTGTTTATGATAAGTAACTTATAATTAGACAGATACAGTTCAAATTTCAGCTCATTCCAGCGAAACATGTAGACGTTTTTGGCCATTTACGATAGCCATCTTTGAATGAGGATGGGGACTGTCTGATACATATTCAAAAGGAGACCACCCAAACCAAATATGGTCCAATGGTTTCAGAGAAGATATAAAATGACAACTGATGCCATCTGATGGCAAACACTCATGTGGCATGTAGCATTGTGATCTTACACAAACCTTGAGTTTTATTTCTGGATATTGCGATTAAAGCTCAAACTTTTTTTAAATGACTTATAATATTTTGGATTTTGCAATTAAATCTCACTTTTTTTAAATGACTTATAATATTTTGGGGTTTTTCGATTAAATCTCAAACTTTTTTAAATGACTTATAATATTTTTGTGTTTTGCGATTAAATCTCAAACTTTTTTAAATGACTTATAATATTTTTGAGTTTTGCAATTAAATCTCAAACTCTCTTTGAAAGTAAACAAGTTTTCATTACAATCACATACAAAGGACTTCCATATAAATTACATATAATATTTCTGGAACTGTCTGGACTCGTCCTTCATAATAAAATACAGTTATATTATAATCACAGATACTGTAGTATTTATCATGAAAGTGAGTTTTTTGCCTTTCAATATTTCAGACACAGCACAGGTACAGTATTTTAACAGATATTCAGTCTTGTTTTATTTTTCTTTATTCAATGCTTGAACAAATTCTTCTAGTTTGTCTTGTATCTGTCTAACAGTTTCTGGAAAACAAAAAATGGCATTAATAAGTGTGTATTAGATTTCTGGATTTTACGTCATAAAAATCTGAATATCAAGTCAAATCAGACACACATTTCAAACAACAGGCTATTCCAAAACAAACTGATAACTTGCTTGTTTATTCAAAAAGTAGGCCAACAAAGGATTCCCATTGTATAAATTACCATATCATTGGAAATTTATGTCTGGTGATGAAGGGTTAGGGAGGTTTAGGGTTATGGTGTTTAATGCCACTTTCAGCAATATTTCAGTTATATCGTGGTGGTCAGTTTTATTGGGTCTGATGATGAAACAGTTTGGACTAATGAAAATACATTAAAACAAAAAACGGACAACACAAGTAAATGAGTGATTGTCGTTTTACACTAAATGAGAAATTTTTCATCTATATCATGTCGAAAGAAAGTAAGAAAATAATTACTGTATGTTGAAGGTCCAAGAAAGTATTACCGCACATCAGCGTAATTCTGCGAGATGCACATTTTTTGTATTTTGTCTCTTAAATGCATCAAAATTAACACAACAAAACACTAACAAAAAACTAAAAATATAAAGGACATTTTATCATGATAACCAAACTCCAAAATACAAAAATTAATATCCAACAGAACAACCGTCTTTAGATAATGGAGTTAAGGTTATTGTACCACTTTCAACAATATTTCAATTATAACGTGGCGGTCAGTTTTATTGGTGGAGAAAATTACAAATCACTGACAAATTTTATCACATAATGTTGTATCGAGTACAACTTGTCATGAACAGGGTTTGAACTCACAACTTTAGTGGTGATAGGCACTGATTGCACAGGCAGTTGTAAATCCAACTATCATACAATAACGACCAGGACTTCCCCTATAATATTTTGCAAACAAGGTGAGTTGTCCCCTTTATTGTATTGCTAGGGTATTTGTTTGGTTTTTACAAACTTACATTGAATTCAACCCTTCTTAATGATGCCTGTATTTACTTACTTAATTCTTCAGCTAATTGCCCCCTCCTTAATGATGCCTGTATTTACTTACTTAATTCTTCAGCTAATTGCCCCCTCCTTAATGATGCCTGTATTTACTTACTTAATTCTTCAGCTAATTGCCCCCTCCTTAATGATGCCTGTATTTACTTACTTAATTCTTCAGCTAATTGCACCCTTCTGCCTGTTAATAATTTTTTCAGTATTTCTTTATTATCACTAAGTTCTTCTAAAGCTTCTTTGATAATTCTTTCTAATCTTCTTGCTGTAATGTAATTTTGATATCTATATATATTTAGTATCCATGACAAATATAGTGGTCTTTTTTGTGTTCAATGATTTACGACTTCCGCATAAAAATTATATTCTGTTCGTCTTTACCTCCAATTGTTTACATTATTTGTGTTTGTTAACGCATAGTTGTGTCCAACACATATTGTGTTTTTATTTTGTTTTTCTTCCGTCTTGTGTACCCTATGTTTCCAGTTTCTCTGGATTGTTCTTTTTTGATTGCCCTTCGGTATTCTTTAACGTTTATTTAATGTGAGAGGTTTTCTCATAATTTGTAGATATTTGAACCTTGTAAAAAAAAATCAGAAGATAATTCTATAGCAAATAGGAATTTTGTACAAATTGTTACAACTTTAAATTTGTTATTTTCATTGAATTGTGCATGAAAGAGGACCCATTTTCTTAAAGGAAAATAACTCCTGCTAAACGTATAATTTTAGAATCAACGTAGGAAATGTGCAAATGGTCTATTTACTCTGACAGAGTGTGTCCTTAGATGTAAAACAGGTCATTCTATTTTCATTATTAGGTAAAACAGGACAAAAATGTTGTCCATTATGAAAACAAAACACCAGCGTTTTGTCGTAAATAACAATGCATAGTGAGAAAAGGTTAAACTGATAATTTGAAATTTGTATATTCAAGCAATTAAATCTTAAAAATGTCATAAAAAATTTTGTTATCTGTAAACTACCTTTAATCACGAGACAGCAAAGTGGATTTTCTTATCTGAAAGTTTTTGCAGAGTTTGGCAGCCGTATTTGAAATTGTAGAATTTCACAAATGTGGAAATCTTTTATAGTATGTAAAATCCTACTAAAGTTTCAATGAGATATGGCTTCCAAGATACAGCATGTACACAAACTTTAACATTGTATTTATTGGCAGTCATGCTTTATCAAAGTCTTGGCAGCCATATTTGAAATCAAAATGATGTATACCTTCATTGTTGACCACTTGATTTCTCAAAGCATTACTGGTCACACCCAACATTCTGTGTAACCTCCAAAATAACACCACATCACTACATTCCAACTGTAAATTAAAAGAAATCATAATTATTTAATAACCGTCAATTTCCTCACCCTACCACAATGAATACAATTTGAGGGGGGTTGCAAAGTTTTGATTGAATGGCAGATGATGTCAACTGAGCAGTATTTCAGATGTATTTATGTTGAGGACAAATAAAATGTAAGTATAACCTCACACTCAGGTGATTGGCCTTTGGACAGATGGGTCACTGTCCAGAGGTAGCATATTTTAAACTTAATCCTTATTTTTACCATTCTTAATCATCCTGAAAGGTTACATTCAAGTAGCCCATTGGTTTCTGAAGACCAGATTGTTCTATATTAGTCAATCAAAATTTATTTTACTCTTGAGGTGGCCATATTGTATGTTGTATTAGAACACAATGAAGAAACCTTTTTTTAAGAACTATTCCAATAAATTTTGCTTCCCATGGACAAGCGAGTTGTAAAGAGAAAATTACAATGTAAATTGTTAAAGGACAATAGATCTTATCTCCAGTAAAAATACAGTAGAAATTTATGACAGTAAACAGTTTCTATTTAAATTGTTGTTTGTTTTTTCATTTAAAAATCTGGTTTATAAACAAATTCTTTATCTTTCAAAATTGTCCTTGTTGAGAAGTTAAGGCTTTTTCATAGAAAGGAATAAAATAGCACAGATCTGCCTTATTTCTATTGTGTGTATTTTTGACTGTGGTTACAACAACTCACACCACTGTCTGTGAATCCTTCTTTGTAGTAATAAAAGCCTTTTCTACATTCTTGAGCTTGTGATAAAGATTTCTTCAGAAAATGCTGTCTGTATACATGGTACCATGTTTCTCTAATCTGTAAGTATAATATACATCCATGAATTAATGTTAAATCTGTTAGATTGATCGGTGTTTAATGCCAACTTTAGCAATATTTCAGCTATATCATGGCAGTAAATCTGTTAGAAGTATCAGTTATGATTTTGTTGCCTAAAGAGGAATGGTTTTTAACCAACACACAGCCTTCCTAGATGGTAGTCAGTCAACCATGAACATTCATTGACCCCGTTACTTTGTTGTCTAAAGAGGAATGGTTTTTAACCAACACACAGCCTTCCTAGATGGTGGTCAGTCAACCATGAACATTCATTGACCCTGTTACTTTGTTTTCTAAAGAGGAATGGTTTTTAACCAACACACAGCCTTCCTAGATGGTAGTCAGTCAACCATGAACATTCATTGACCCTGTTACTTTGCTTTTCATGTTTATGTCATTCTTTGATATCAAATCTGTTGGAAGTGAAAACCTGTCTAAACCATACAGTGAAAACCTGTCTAAACCAAACAGTGAAAACCTGTCTAAACCATACAGTGAAAACCTGTCTAAACCATACAGTGAAAACCTGTCTAAACCATACAGTGAAAACCTGTCTAAACCATACAGTGAAAACCTGTCTAAACCATACAGCAAAAACCTGTCTAAACCAGACAGTGAAAACCTGTCTAAACCATACAGTGAAAACCTGTCTAAACTATAGTGAAAACCTGTCTAAACCATAGTGAAAACTTGTCTAAACCATACAGTGAAAACCTGTCTAAACCATACAGTGAAAACCTGTCTAAACCATACAGTGAAAATCTGTCTAAACCATACAATGAAAACCTGTCTAAACCATACAGTGAAAACCTGTCTAAATCATACAGTGAAAACCTGTCTAAACCATACAGTGAAAACCTGTCTAAACCATACAGTAAAAACCTGTCTAAACCATACAATGAAAACCTGTCTAAACAATACAGTGAACACCTGTCTAAACCAAACAGTAAAAACCTGTCTAAACCATACAGTGAAAACCTGTCTAAACCATACAGTGAAAACCTGTCTAAATCAAACAGTGAAAACCTGTCTAAACCATACAGTGAAAACCTGTCTAAACCATACAGTGAAAACCTGTCTAAACCATACAGTGAAAACATGTCTAAACCATACAGTGAACACCTGTCTAAACCATACAGTGAAAACCTGTCTAAACCATATAGTGAAAACCTGTCTAAACCAAACAGTGAAAACCTGTCTAAACCATACAGTGAAAATCTGTCTAAACCATACAGTGAAAACCTGTCTAAACCATACAATGAAAACCTGTCTAAGCCATACAGTGAAAACCTGTCTAAACCAAACAGTGAAAACCTGTCTAAACCATACAGTGAAAACCTGTCTACACCATACAGTGAAAACCTGTCTAAACCATACAGTGAAAACCTGTCTAAACCATACAGTGAAAATCTGTCTAAACCAAACCTCCTTGGGATCAACTTTTGTGTTCAGAATAGACAGATGTTTGGTTTATACATGTTCAATTAAGAAAAAAATTCTCACTTTGGGATTTTATTTACATTTCGGTTTATACAGGATTCCGGTTTATTCAGCGTTCGGTTTAGACAAGACTCCAGTTTATTCATGGTTGGTTCAGAGAGGATTCCAGTTTATTCAGGGTTCAGTTTAGACACGATTCCAGTATATTCATGGTTGGTTCAGAGAGGATTCCAGTTTATACAGGGTTCGGATTAGACACGATTCCAGTATATTCATGGTTGGTTCAGAGAGGATTCCAGTTTATACAGGGTTCGGCTCAGATGCGATTCCAGTTTATTCATGGTTGGTTCAGAGAGGATTCCAGTTTATACAGGGTTCGGTTTAGACACGATTCCAGTTTATTCATGGTTGGTTCAGAAAGGATTCCAGTTTATACAGGGTTCAGTTTAGACACGATTCCAGTATATTCATGGTTGATTCAGAGAGGATTCCAGTTTATTCAGGGTTTGTTTCAGAGAGGATTCCATTTTATGCATGGTTGGTTCAGAGAGGATTCCAGTTTATTCAGGGTTCAGTTTAGACACGATTCCAGTTTATTCATGGTTGGTTCAGAAATGATGCCAGTTTATTCAGGTTTCAGTTTAGACATGATTCCAGTTTATTCATGGTTGGTTCAGAGAGGATGCCAGTTTATTCAGGGTTCAGTTTAGACACGATTCCAGTTTATTCATGGTTGGTTCAGAGAGGATTCCAGTTTATACAGGGTTCGGTTTAGACACGATTCCCGTATATTCATGGTTGGTTCAGAGAGGATTCCAGTTTATACAGGGTTCGGTTCAGATACGATTCCAGTTTATTCATGGTTGGTTCAGAGAGGATTCCAGTTTATACAGGGTTCGGATTAGACACGATTCCAGTTTATTCATGGTTGGTTCAGAGAGGATTCCAGTTAATACAGGGTTCGGTTCAGACACGATTCCAGTATATTCATGGTTGGTTCAGAGAGGATTCCAGTTTATACAGGGTTCGGTTCAGACACGATTCCAGTTTATTCATGGTTGGTTCAGAGAGGATTCCAGTTTATACAGGGTTCGGTTGAGACACAATTCCAGTATATTCATAGTTGGTTCAGAGAGGATTCCAGTTTATACAGGGTTTGGTTCAGACACGATTCCAGTATATTCATGGTTGGTTCAGAGAGGATTCCAGTTTATACAGGGTTCGGATTAGACACGATTCCAGTTTATTCATGGTTGTCAGAGAGGATTCCAGTTTATATAGGGTTTGGTTCAGACACGATTCCAGTATATTCATGGTTGGTTCAGAGGATTCCAGTTTATACAGGGTTCGGATTAGACACGATTCCAGTTTATTCATGGTTGGTTCAGAGAGAATTCCAGTTTATACATGGGTTCGGTTTAGACACGATTCCCATATATTCATGGTTGGTTCAGAGAGGATTCCAGTTTATACAGGGTTCGGTTCAGACACGATTCAAGTTTATTCATGGTTGGTTCAGAGAGGATTCCAGTTTATACAGGGTTCGAATTAGACACGATTCCAGTTTATTCATGGCTGGTTCAGAGAGGATTCCAGTTTATACAGGGTTCGGTTCAGACACGATTCCAGTATATTCATGGTTGGTTCAGAGAGGATTCAAGTTTATACAGGGTTCGGTTCAGACACGATTCCAGTTTATTCATGGTTGGTTCAGAGAGGATTCCAGTTTATACAGGGTTCGGATTAGACACAATTCCAGTTTATTCATGGTTGGTTCAGAGAGGATTCCAGTTTATACAGAGTTCGGTTTAGACACGATTCCAGTATATTCATGGTTGGTTCAGAGAGGATTCTAGTTTATACAGGGTTCGGATTAGACACGATTCCAATTTATTCATGGTTGGTTCAGAGAGGATTCCAGTTTATACAGAGTTCGGTTTAGACACGATTCCAGTATATTCATGGTTGGTTCAGAGAGGATCCTATTAACCGGTTTAACCCACCACATTTTTGTGTCTTTCCCAAAACAGGACCTGGATTTACAATGTCATATGTCATAGTCTAATTTTTATGTTCAATAAGTTGAGATGAGAGGTGATTGTTCATTTTGTTGAAATTGGTGGAATCATTGACCATCACTGTTTAAACTTTTTTTTCTGAATCACTATAATATTACGTTTTCTATTGCACTAGAGGCTCACATGAGACTGTATATATTCCCTATAATCTTGATCCCTAGGAATAGGGCCCATACAGATCTTGAGACATTCATTGGTATAAAAATGTATCTTCACAACACCATGTTGTTTCATACAAAATAGAATTGCATTTCCATTCTAGGTTTTTAAAGACAATCTTAGTCAACTTATACACTATATTTCTTTTAACTGCAGACATTTTAAATTTTAAGTTGAATTGAACATTTTCTGATCAAATATTTCTTCTGGCTGTTATAGACTTTTGTACTTGCAAATTCATCGTCAACTTCGACACCGAGTGACTGTAAATTTCTTTTGACTGTAGTTTAATTCATGGACTTTTTGTACTTACAAATTCATGGTCAACTTCTACACCTAGTGACTGTAAATTTCTTTTGACTGTAGTTAATTCATGTACTTTTTGTACTTACAAATTCATGATCAACTTCTACACCTAGTGACTGTAAATTTCTTTTGACTAGTTAATTCATGGAGTTTTTTACTTACAAATTCATGGTCAACTTCTACACCTAGTGACTGTAGTTAATTCATGGAATTTTGTACTTACAAATTCATAGTCAACTTCTACACCTAGTGACTGTAAATTTCTTTTGACTGTAGTTAATTCATGGACTTTTTGTACTTACAAATTCATGGTCAACTTCTACACCTAGTGATTGTAGTTAATTCATGGACTTTTTGTACTTACAAATTCATAGTCAACTTCTACACCTAGTGACTGTAAATTTCTTTTGACTGTAGTTAATTCATGGACTTTTTGTACTTACAAATTCATGGTCAACTTCTACACCTATTGACTGTAGTTAATTCATGGAATTTTGTACTTACAAATTCATAGTCAACTTCTACAACTAGTGACTGTAAATTTCTTTTGACTGTAGTTAATTCATGGACTTTTTGTACTTACAAATTCATGGTCAACTTCTACACCTAGTGATTGTAGTTAATTCATGGACTTTTTGTACTTACAAATTCATAGTCAACTTCTACACCTAGTGACTGTAAATTTCTTTTGACTAGTTAATTCATGGACTTTTTGTACTTACAAATTCATAGTCAACTTCGACACCTAGTGACTGTAAATTTCTTTTGACTGTAGTTAATTCATCTGCCTGTAGTACTGATTTGTGATTCTGTTAAATAATTTTAAATAATTCAATCAGTAAGTTTTCCAACATGAAAATTATTAAAACAATATACTGACATGTACAAACACGAAACTACAGAGCTTAAAGTAATATGAAAGGCAAATATCGTGGAATTTTTGGATTAAATATTTTTACTTAATATGCCACTTAAATTAACTAAAATCAACTGCATAACATTAAAAATCCACTCAAAAGCAGAATTTATGAGCAAATCGCAAAATATTTGACAGCAGATAATTCTGTTGTGCACAACAGTAATGCAAATGATATGCACGTGACCCAAGATTTGAACTCTTTCGGGGAGATTGTGTTACGGGTGTGTTCGATTTGTGTTTAAATTATCTCCCTTTTGGAAACCTGGCTGTCAAAAGTAGACATTTATTTTTATGTTGATATGTTTTATTGATATATTTTGTAATGATAAGGCTATTTGTAATATATTTATCATATTTAAAGATTGACAACCTTCTGCAAATAAAATTTGCTAAGAAATTTGCAGAATTAAAATAATAACCATACCATTGTCAAGGTCACGAATGTTTTATATAATGCTTAATGTTTACATTTTCAACTCATTCAAGGAACCATTGGCTATTTACAGTATGGCCTATTTAGTATAACTTTGATGTTTGAAATATAAAAAGGTATAACTTTTGATCCTGTGTCTGTCTGTCTGTGAGGTTTTTGCTTGGCATCCACCAAGCGAGACATATCCAAACACGCTCCTGTCACAGAAAGTGATTGAATTAGTTGACGATGGATACAAAATGAGATTTAGACATATCCAGGTTTGTTCCACTGGGATTCGAGCTTATGGCAATAGGAATTAAGGCTAATAATTTTCAATACTTTATATAGTCAACAAAAGGCATATATAACAGAACATAAAAATCAACAATTGTAAAGGCTTCAAATAAATACTGCACAAACAAGATGCAAAAACGGCTGTAAAATACCAATATCAAAAATAACACTGAGGTTCGAATGTAAAAATTCAACCCAGAAAAACATGATGTGGTGAGCAGCTAACAAAAAGTTTATATTTTAAAGCATTCTGGGCTTAAAGCTAGTCAAAATTTAAAGCCGAAAATTAACAAAATTTAGTCTCCAATTTTAAGCTATCCCCAAAACAAATAGATTGGGTACTACTCCTATAGAAGCAGGATCAAAAGTTATACTAAGTAGGCCATACTGTTAATAGCCAATGGTTCCTTGAGCAAGTTGAAAATGTAAATATTAAACATTATATAAAACATTCGTTGCTTTGACAATGGTATGGTTATTATTTTAATTCTGCAAATTTCTTAACAAATTTTATTTGAAGAAGATTGTCAATGTTTAAATACGATAAATATATTACAAATAGCCTTATCATTACAAAATATATCAATAAAACATATCAACATAAAAATAAATGTCTACTTTTGACAGCCAGGTTTCAAAAAGGGAGATAATTGAAACACAAATCGAACACACCTGTTTATCTTTTCTTGATCGACAATCATCGGACCACAACTTTTTTTCACGAGGTAATAATTGGCAATCATCGGAACAAAACAACCGAAAGTTAATTAGTCTCCCCAAATGAATTTTCAGGGTAAACTTTTCTTCACTCAAAACTGGTGTAATATTACTTTAATATTAATTTTTTTCTAAATAAAATTTCAATACAAATATGCTTTGTATTGTAATGTATTTGGTCTTGTCAACTTTTCTTCAGTATTATTACGGTTTATAACAATATTATATTAATTTCGGTTACTATTTTTGTTGTCAAAAGTAAATAGAAAAATATGTTCGAGTTGCTATGGTATTTTCCCTATCTGTATTGCTGACGATATATGAGTGTGTTTGTACTCACTTGTTCTATATTCAATATTTTTTCTAATTCTGTTTTGGCCTTGCCCCTCGTCTTGTGTTGCTCTGTTTTATACTGCCAATTGAACCACTGTTCACTAGTACTTGGTCCAGTCAAATCCTTTAAATTACTTTCAGCTGTAGAAAAAAAACTGACATTAAAAACTTAAAACAGAAGATTCTCGTGTGGAAATATATCTATACTTCAATCATGATAAAAATAAAAATACACTAATTTGACCTTAAAACTTTTCTGAATGTTGACCTATTCAACATAAATGTTATAGGTGGTTGTTTGTTTGTTGAGGTAGGTAGGTAGGTAGGTAGGTAAATGGTGTTTAATGCCACTTTCAACAATATGTCAATTTTCAGCTATATTGTGGTGGTCAGTTTCATTGGTGGAGGTAACCGGAGTACCTGGAGAAAACCACCGACCTGTCGCAAGTTACTGACAAACTTTATCACATAATGTTGTATCGAGTACACTTCGCCATGAACAGGGTTTGAACTCACAACTTACGATCACGACCACGACGGCCCCAATTTAAAACAGAAATGTTTAAATACTTCAAAAGTGATAAAAATTAAAATACACTAATTTGGCCTTAAAACTTTTCTAAATGTTGATCTATTCTACAAAAATGTTATAGGTGGTTGTTTGTATGTTGATATTAAACTTCCTATTTATATTTGTTTATCCTCTTTACTGTTCATGCAGTGTGTATATAGTAAAATATCTTCCTGCGTTTATGGTGTATAGATGTTATATATGATATACTCAAATTGGTGTCCATTCCTTAAATCGGTATCCATTGATGTCATTATCTCAACTCACGGTCCAATTTAAGAATATTCTCAAATTGGCGTCATTTCCAAATTCTCAGATCTATGGTCGATTTATTGGTTAGGGTTAAGGCATACGTCAGTGACGTCATTGAACGTCGATTTGAGAAAGTGAGAAATGGTCATAGACTTTAGAATTGGACACAGATTTGATCATTTGAAAAAGTCAGATGTCTGGGTTTGAGAATTGGACGTCGATTAGAGGCTGGATGTCATTCTGAGTCTTACATATGTACAACATTGAACAGATGCAGCCATTAATTCCCCCCTCCCCCTCCCACACAACTTTTTCCCCCATTTCTTACTCTGTTGTAGTTTTTCCCTAAGGGTCTCCTCCATAAATTTAACAGCAATATCCCACTGTTGTTTGTCTGGTACTATCTTGTCATCTAAAGTATTCCTCTGCATAACTCTCTGTAAATAAAAAGATGTCATGTTATTAAAAGGGGAATTTTGCAGTCCGAAGAAATGGAAGAATGACCTACCAAACAATTGTCAACTTCACATTTCAAAAGGTTTCCCGATGATCATAAATAATATAACGGTAAGAAAAAACAAGTTTGATGTATCAAATAAATAGCACAAAAACTCTGAACTGTTTTTCGTACAGAGATAAGGGTGGAAACCCAATTTTTCATTTTGCCCAAAATATAATGTCAATTTGGTTTTGCCCAAAATATAGTGTCCTCCCTGCTCCCTTTACACATAACCATTTAATAGAACAAATATAACTTCGAGTCCCTAGAGATATAAGTGCCACTAAACATTAAATAGTAATCATATTTTATTATTGTACCATCTTGTTTAATGGGCTTCAGATCAAAGGGGAGGATAGGTTTTTTATGCTTTCCCATTCTGTATCAAAGGGGAGGATAGGTTTTTTTATGCTTTCCCATTCTGTATCAAAGGGGAGGATATGTTTTTTATGCTTTCCCATTCTGTATCAAAGGGGAGGATAGGTTTTTTTATGCTTTCCCATTCTGTATCAATAGAAGACAAGTTAAACTTAAACCTCATTAAATATTACAGAATCATGCTATTACCAGACTATCCTCAGCCTTGCTCTCCCATTGATGTTTAGCTTTACTAGCAGCTATCACAGCTAATTTTAACTGGTCAAATATTTCGTCATGGTCTTTACGTTTCTTGTCTTTTTCAACTATTTTCTGGAATTCTTCGTGGAGGGCATCCCATCCAACCTACAATATGATTTCATTTTACATAACTAGTAGTCAAACCTGATTAGTGACCACCTCTATTAGGCAACAACTTTTATTATGTTACCTTAATTTTAATTTCCCTTTACAGTGCATTTTATATTAATTAAACCTGTATTTTGTGACCACCTGTCTTATGTGACCTGATTTAAACATTCCTTTGGATGGTCACATAAGACAGGTTTGACTGTAATTGTAAATATTCTCTGAAACTCACAAGTGTAGAGAAAGGAGGATGTATTGCATGTCTGATGACAAGTGAAGAGCATCTGAGTTCACCCGCGGTTTTTAGTGGGGTTCGTGTTGCTCAATCTTTAGTTTTCTGTGTAGTGTTTTGTACATCATCATTTCTTCTTTTGTCCTTTATCGTTTTATCATTCTATTTTCTGACCTTCTTCTATTTATGGCTTCTGATTATCTTTTTATCATTCTATTTTCTGACCTTCTTCTATTTATGGCTTCTGATTATCTTTTTATCATTCTATTTTCTGACCTTCTTCTATTTATGGCTTCTGATTATCTTTTTATCATTCTATTTTCTGACCTTCTTCTATTTATGGCTTCTGATTATCTTTTTGTCATTCTATTTTCTGACCTTCTTCTATTTATGGCTTCTGATTATCTTTTTATCATTCTATTTTCTGTCCTTCTTCTATTTATGGCTTCTGATTATCTTTTTGTCATTCTATTTTCTGACCTTCTTCTATTTATAACTTCTGATTATCTTTTTATCATTCTATTTTCTGACCTTCTTCTATTTATGGCTTCTGATTATCTTTTTGTCATTCTATTTTCTGACCTTCTTCTACTTATGGCTTCTGATTATCTTTTTATCATTCTATTTTCTGACCTTCTTCTATTTATGGCTTCTGATTATCTTTTTATCATTCTATTTTCTGACCTTCTTCTATTTATGGCTTCTGATTATCTTTTTATCATTCTATTTTCTGACCTTCTTCTATTTATGGCTTCTGATTATCTTTTTGTCATTCTATTTTCTGACCTTCTTCTATTTATGGCTTCTGATTATCTTTTTATCATTCTATTTTCTGTCCTTCTTCTATTTATGGCTTCTGATTATCTTTTTGTCATTCTATTTTCTGACCTTCTTCTATTTATAACTTCTGATTATCTTTTTATCATTCTATTTTCTGACCTTCTTCTATTTATGGCTTCTGATTATCTTTTTGTCATTCTATTTTCTGACCTTCTTCTATTTATGGCTTCTGATTATCTTTTTATCATTCTATTTTCTGACCTTCTTCTATTTATGGCTTCTGATTATCTTTTTATCATTCTATTTTCGGACCTTCTTCTATTTATGGCTTCTGATTACACCTTTGGTATATTAAAATTTTTCTGGCAGCACAAAATAAAGAATGACTGATTTTCACATAGATATTTTATAAATGATACTTAGTATTATTTATCTAGAACAAATTCAAAGGGCACCAGCCAGATTTGTTCATTCGTATTTAGGAATTTGCCATAAACGACACCTCATTCACAACATCAGATTCCTGGTATTATACAGATAATAACAGAATAAAACTCCAAATGATATAAATTTAAAAAAAACAGCAATAATATTAATCACCTCTACACACTTCTTAGGTAACATACTGGTCGCCCACTGTGACAATTTTATGTCAACCGAAGTCTTGAATTCTCTGGAAAAAAAATGAAAATAAAATTAAAAAAAATAATTAAAAAAGTTATTACCAATAAATCTAATGTAGTACATATGAATCATAGTTGATCTAAATGGCAGAATGTTTTCATCTGTCTACACCAAAATCTGAATAAACCGGAATCCTGTATAATTGAACTTTAAACAAAATCTCAACATAAGAAATCTTTGCAATTTAACCTGAACACTTAAGTTGTTCTCAAGGAAGTTTGGTTTAGACAGGTTTCACTGGACTAATATTCACTACTAATGGTATAAAGTCTAATGTTACAAAAAAAAAGAAATTCTTGGACTTTTAGAGGAGAAGAGGCTCATCGTGGCCATGTTTTTTTTTATTAATCAAGAAAAAATGAGGAATCTCTATAAGAAGATTTCACAAACATCATTTGTAGTAAGCTACAAATCTTTTATACAAGTAGTTTCAGTCAAATCAAGAATTGCCCATGGCAGCCATTTTTTTGCCAGATCCATACAAAATGAAGAATTTGTGTAGAGGACCTCACATACATTATTTGTACTTTCTAGCAAATTATTTGAATTTGTAGTTTCATAGGAAAAGACAAAAAAACTGTTTCAGACAATCAGAAGCAGGAATTGCCCATTGTGGTAATATTTTTGCTGGATCAAAACGAAATAATGAGGTTGTGTAGAGGACCTCAAATTTTGTCTCCAATTGACCGTTTAGTTTCAGTAAAGATGACTAAAATACGAAATGGTAACACACAGATGGCAGACACCAAATAATGGCAAAAGCTCACATTTCAGTAAAGATGACTAAAATGTGAAATCGCAACACACAGATGGCAGACACCAAATAATGGCAAAAGCTCACATGACCTTTTGGTTTAGGTGAGCTAAAACCATAGTAAAAAAACAACATCACAAACTATACAAATTGTTACACATGATGATAAGAACTTACCCTGATTTTTGTGATTGTGCAGCCGGAAGATAAATATTTTCAAATATATATGTAGAATTCTTCTCCCAAATCTTCTTAGAAAAAGCATCTTCCCT
The DNA here is from genome assembly GCA_963680875.1 of Bathymodiolus brooksi. NCBI lineage: Eukaryota > Metazoa > Mollusca > Bivalvia > Mytilida > Modiolidae > Bathymodiolus > Bathymodiolus brooksi. The sequence goes on from OY804590.1 coordinate 79,055,849, forward strand.
GTAACAAAATAGAAGACTTGAAAATTCAACATATGACATCAAATTTTGATTGGATAATGTTCATCATTTGCATAATTTTGATTGGATAATGTTCATCATATGCAGAATTTTGATTGGATAATGTTCATCATTAGCAGAATTTTGATTGGATAATGTTCATCATATGCAGAATATTGATTGGATAATGTTCATCATTAGCAGAATTTTGATTGGATAATGTTCATCATATGCAGAATTTTGATTGGATAATGTTCATCATATGCAGAATTTTGATTGGATAATGTTCATCATATGCAGAATTTTGATTGGATAATGTTCATCATATGCAGAGTTTTGATTGGGTAATGTTCATCATATGCAGAATTTTGATTGGAGAATGTTCATTATTTGCAGAAGATCATACATAGATTTTTAATTATTGTACAACTGTGAAAAAAGAACAAATGAAAACTTAGTAAGGGACAATCCAATGACTATTCCTGTACAGTTCAAAGTTCAGTCAGTCAGTATTTGTAGAAGCAATGCATATAAAATGATTTTTAAATTATCTGATGCAAAAAACTGATCATATGATAATAAATTGCTTATACATGTATACACATGTACAAGCTGTATACCAAAGTTGTCTATCAAGTTGACAGACATATGAAAAAAATCCTACCATTCTTTTGGAGTTACTTCACTCAGGTTTATTATTTCATCTAATATCTCTCCTTTCGCCTTTTCAAACAATTCATCCTGGAAAATAATAGATATCAATATTTAATTCCTTTTTTTTTAGTTTCAAATAGATATTTGGAAAATAATAGATATAAATATTTAATTCCTTTTTTTTTAGTTTCAAATAGATATTTGGAAAATAATAGATATAAATAATTAATTCATTTTTTGAGTTTCAAAGATATTTTTGGAAAAATTTAATTCTTTTTTGAGTTTCAAAGATATTTTTGGAAAAATTTAATTCTTTTTTTAGTTTCAAAGATATTTTTGGAAAAATTTAATTCTTTTTTTTTAGTTTCAAATAGATTTTTGCAAAATATTAAATATAAATATTTAATTTTTTTTTTTAGTTTCAAATGGATTTCTGTTCATGTTCAATTGATTATTACATCACTAAATAATCATAGTAAAACTTACTGCATACCAAAAAAAATCAAAAAAATCATGAGTAACCAAATAATGCATTAATTCATAGATGTTTGTTACCGCGTTAGTGAATTTTGAGTGGTTTATATTTGATATTCAGAATACAAGAGTATTGTTCATAACATAGATTGTACACGTTTGTTTGTTTGAATTAAAAAGATTTTACAAAATTGAACTTGTTTTTCATTGTCGGACATACAATGATTTATTTTTGATGGTAACATTGTTGGTAATGAGATGTCACACATAGAAATAAACAGTTCATTTCACTGATTGAAATTACGATATTTTCTTCACTTGGAAATTTCAGTTTTTCATGAGAACCAAAGGAATAAGAAAATACAGTTTTTTTCATCTTATCTCATCTTTATTAAGCTTAATAGATCAAAAACAACTTTTTTGAGTTGCATACTACAAGTTAGTCACTAGGATTAAATGCATGCACAATTTCTGCACATATCATTTACAATGTACAGTAATATTATTTCCTATCCTGCAATGACAGCATTTACCTACCAATATAGCCTGCCCAATATTTTTTTTGATATTGGTCAGTTATAAATAGAACATACAAATGTAAAACGGGGTACATTGGGGGATATTGTTTTCAAATACATACACAAAATTATTTCAAATACTTTTATCATCGCCCAGTAAACGTTTATTTACGATTTAAAATTGCAGGATAAATACAATACATGTGCACCCTCGAAGCATATAGGTAAATATGTGTATTCGGCACGAAACGCAGGAAAAGGCTCGGCAAAGCCTCGCCTTTTCTCCCGTTTCTAAGCCTCATACACATATTACCTATATGCTTCGACAGTGCACAAGTATTGTATATGTACTCATTTATTCTACATCATGATGAAGATTGCTATGCATTACAAAAAATAAATTAATGTCTATTCATTAAATTCTAAAATCAAATTAGCTTAATTTTTGAAAAAAAATAAGTTTCTTTTAAGGTCTTTTTCAAAGGTAGATGGTTATTTATTTGCGACCCAAGGGCGATTCCTCACTTGTGAAAAAAATTACATGGCATAGCATGCTACCCTGAAATTTTAATTTTAATATTTGAGTAGCTTTGAGTGAGTGAGTGATTGTTGTTTAACGCCAATTCAGTAATTTTTCAGCTATATCATGGCGAGAACAAGTTAATTTTCAATGAGATGATGATGAGGTCCGCTTTGTTCTAAACCAACACGCTGAGTTGGATTTTTATAGTGCTAGCTCACTGAAACAACAGTCCATGGGTAGATATGTCACTCCACTCGGACACATTATTCTGATTCCGAGCCAATCAGTCTTTGTTCTTTCTCCTTAATGCTACGTGCTTAGCAGAGAAGCAACAAAACCAATTTTATATTCTTTGGTTTGACCCGACCGGGGCTCAAACCCAGAATCTACCACACTCGAGGCAAGCATAACAATTATGCCAAAGATGCGGTTCGAGTAGCTTTGAGGCTTAATGTATAGTTCAATGGATTCAGGAATATGTGTCAGACAAACAGTAAAGAAATATAATTACACAGAGAAGCAGCAAATACCAATTTAATAGTGTTTGGTGTGACCAAACTGGTGTCAAAAACCATGATCTACTGCACTTGAGGCAGAAATGTTGACCACTATGCCACCAATGTGGTTGGAAGAAGTAGATATTTATGCAAGATCACAATACAATTAAATCTTACCCTATCTAATTCTCTTAACCTAGGAAACGTGTTTTTCCATTCTGTTTCCAAATTAAATCTTGTTGCTACAAAAAAAACCTACATATAAAATATTCTGAAGCAATTAAAAGCTACAAATATATGTGTTCTACTTCTTCTCCTAACATGGCATGTTACAATTAAGTGGGGAAAAAATGGTTAGCCTTGTGGGGACAATATTTACGTGCATTACATGCATTTTCAAGTGGAATAAGTTTTTCATTTTAATCTATTTCATCCAAGTTTTGTTATAAATTTCATCTTATTCATATTATATACATAATTAGTCGGAAAGGATATGGATGTGGATGAACATGATAGACTATCCAACTTTTCACATAGACAGTAGAATTTCCAATTCAAGTTGCTGTACAGGGTCAATAAGGGTAATAACAAAATTACCGAACTCCGAACAATCTTACAAAGGGAAAGTCAAAACTCATAAGTATATAAACAGACAAAATCAGTCAACAACCGAAAAACTGTGAAAACCGTAATGATCCTGACTTGGTACAGGCATTTCTAAAGAAATGGTGGGTTGAATCAGATTTGAAAGTGCCAAACCTCCCCCTTTCATTACGGCTCAAAGTTTCCGGCTGTCACTATCTTGTATCTTGATCTTGATCTTGTATATATTTTGATGAAAGTCTTATCTTGTTTTAATATTGTGACTTACTTAAGATGTCCGACATTGATTACATAAACAATAAACATCTTTATAGACATGTATTTGTGAAAGGTTAGAATCTAAATATGCCATTCATCTATCACCTTATACCAACCAAAGATATGATTTAAGCTCTAATGAACAATGGGACTCATCTTATTAAAATCGGCCATTACAATACTCTATCCTCTCCCTAACATCTGACAGAACCCGATTACAGGTCAAGTCCAGATGTCCTCATGATCAGAGAATGAAAATGATGCTGGCAAAATCTTAACAGTGCCTTTCACACATTTTTATTATTGCATGAAAAACAAAAAGCTCTCTGATTGGTAGGTTTTTTAAATAAGAATTTATATACTCAAGTTCATCTGGATACGATTTCTCACAAAAAGTTCTGTCAGATGTTAGGGGGGAGTGTAGTATATTATAACAGATGATTTAAATGTTGTGATGTCTGATACGATTTCTCACAAAAAGTTCTGTCAGATGTTAGGAGGAGTGTTGTATATTATAACAGATGATTTCTCACAAAAAGTTCTGTCAGATGTTAGGGGGGAGTGTAGTATATTATAACAGATGATTTTAATGTTGTGATGTCTGATACGATTTCCACATAAAAACGATTTTCGGTTCGTCTTTACCTCCAGTTGTTTGTAGGAGGGTGCATGTCTTATTTACGTTATTTGGATTTGTTTTCGTATAGTGGTGTCCAACACATATTGTGATGTGTTTTTGTTTTGTTTGACTTCATCTTGTGCACCCTATGTTGCCAGTTTCTCTGGATTGTCTATTTTTGATTGCCCTTTTGGTGTTATCTAACATTTATTTAATCAGATTGAGTGTGACTGAGATGAAAGTGAGAGTTCATTTGTAATCCACTATAACTTATCCTTTACCTTTAAATGCATCAGCTTGTTGCTCTACTGTCTCTTTAACCATTTTCCAGAACAACTCTGACACAGCCATACTTAGATTATGTGTGTTTGTATTGGTTGGTCTCAATACACCTTCTCTATTTAAAAGAAAAAAAGAACAAATATTTACACATTCCTTGCCTTTTCTACAATGCTACATGTATTAAGTAATGGAGAATACACTCCAACTGTAGATTCTTAAAAATAATCAACGAAACCCGTAAAATATGAAAATAGATAAAAAATTACAATGACCAATAAATAAGAACAATATGGTTATTCAAATCATTTTGATTTTAAAGTATTATTTATATAAATGTAGATGTTTGGGTGATAAACCCAGTATTAATGGAAGTCTAAAATACCTGAAATATTGTATTAAAATAGAAAAGGCAATCATAAATTTCTTATTCTCTACACAAAAGGAATATACAGCTAAACCTGTCCATGCAGTCACCTCTATTAAGCAGTCACCTGTATTAAAAGGTCACCTCTATTAAGCAGTCATCTGTATTAAAAGGTCACCTTTTTTCTTGTCCTTTCATAGAAAATTTCATATGAATTTAACCTCTTTTAAGAGGTCACCTGTCTTATAAGGTGACTTTCTCTTCATCCCAAAGGTGACCTCTTAATACAGGTTAAATACAGGTTAGACTGTATATGTAACTAGAGGCTCAGTGTGTCGCTCACCTTTCATTCTGATTTGAGGAAATTTAATACAGAACCTTCCATAGGTGCTTCCCACCAAATATCGGTTCATTTTGGCAAAGCATTTTCAGATAAGAAGATTTTTAGAAATTGACCAATCTAAAACAGGAATTGCCTGTGGCAGCCATGTTTGTAAATGGATCAAAACGAAATGAGTAATCTCTATAGAGGATCTTCCATAGATGCTTCTTACCAAGTTTCTACAAAGTTTTGGTACATTTGGCCAAGCAGTTTCAGAGGAGAAGATTTGAAAAAATAGGCCAATCAGAAACAAGAATTGCCTGTGGTGGCTATGTTTGTTAACGGATCAGAACGACATAAGCAATCGCAACAGAGGACTTTCCATAGATGCTTCCTACCAAGTTTCAGTACATTTGGTCAAACAGTTTCGGAGGAGAATTTTTTTTTAAATCAGCCCATCAGAAACAAGAATTGCCTGTGGCGGCCATGTTTGTTAATGGATCGGGACTGAATGAGCAATCTTTATAGAGGACCTTCCATAGATGCTTCCTACCAAGTTTCGGTTCATTTGGCCAAACGGTTACAGAAGAGAAAAAAATTTTAAATCAGCCAATCAGAAACAAGAGTCGCCTATGACGGTCATGTTTGTTAACGGATCGGGACGAAATAAGCAATGAGGGCCTGCCATAGATGCTTCCTACCAAGTTTCAGTTCATTTGACTGAGGGGTTTTAGAGGCATATTTATCTGTAATTCAATTCATAGCTAACTGTATTTTACTAATATCTATATTTAAATTAGATTTATCTCCCTTTCCACAGAAAAACAGTTTTTTTTAGAAAGCATACAATCATAAACATTAATTGTCTGTGGTGGTCATGTTTGTTAATGGATCGGGACGAAATGAGCATTCTTTATAGAGGACCTTCCATAGATGCTTCCTACCAAGTTTCGGTTCATTTGGCCAAACGGTTACAGAAGAGAAAAAAATTTAAAATCAGCCAATCAGAAACAAGAGTCGCCTATGACGGTCATGTTTGTTAACGGATCGGGACGAATAAAGCAATGAGGGCCTGCCATAGATGCTTCCTACCAAGTTTCAGTTCATTTGACTGAGGGGTTTTAGAGGCATATTTATCTGTAATTCAATTCATAGCTAACTGTATTTTACTAATATCTATATTTAAATTAGATTTATCTCCCTTTCCACAGAAAAACAGTTTTTTTTAGAAAGCATACAATCATAAACATTAATTGTCTGTGGTGGTCATGTTTGTTAATGGATCGGGACGAAATGAGCATTCTTTATAGAGGACCTTCCATAGATGCTTCCTACCAAGTTTCGGTTCATTTGGCCAAACGGTTACAGAAGAGAAAAAAATTTAAAATCAGCCAATCAGAAACAAGAGTCGCCTATGACGGTCATGTTTGTTAACGGATCGGGACGAATAAAGCAATGAGGGCCTGCCATAGATGCTTCCTACCAAGTTTCAGTTCATTTGACTGAGGGGTTTTAGAGGCATATTTATCTGTAATTCAATTCATAGCTAACTGTATTTTACTAATATCTATATTTAAATTAGATTTATCTCCCTTTCCACAGAAAAACAGTTTTTTTTAGAAAGCATACAATCATAAACATTAATTGTCTGTGGTGGCCATGTTTGTTAATGGATTGGGACGAAATGAGCAATCTTTATAGAGGACCTTCCATAGATGCTTCCTACCAAGTTTCAGTTCATTTGGCCCAGTGGTTTCAGAGGAGAAGATTAAAAAAATAGGCCAATCAGAAACAAGAATTGCCTGTGGCGGCCATGTTTGTTAATGGATCAGGACGAAATTAACAATCTTTATAGAGAACCTTCCATAGATGCTTCATACCAAGTTTCAGTTCATTTGGCTGAGGGGTTTCAGAGGAGAAGATTAAAATGTGAAAAGTTAACGGACGACGGACGCCAAGTGATGGCAAAAGCTCACATTGCCTTTGGCAAGGCGAGCTAAAAAGTGGTTGCCATTTTAAACTGTCCTTGGTGTTTGAAATTTCAGTGCAGTGTTGCAAAATGTTTGTTTTTATATATTAAATGTCTTTTGTCTGTGTAAAATTGTATATGCATGTCATATGTTTTTGTTTATTTGTATCTGCATCTGCTTTACTTTAAAAATAAACAAATTACCAATAAGAACAATATGGTATTCCATTGGTATACAGCATGCCCATTCACGTACTGTAGTACATGTTTCACGTAGAATAAAAATCATGCACGTATAATTGAAAGAACCCTACGTGCGTGCACATAGAGAACCCGTTGCGAGCACTGTATAAAAATTACCTTTTGTTTACAATTCACTTCAAAGTACGTATAATAGAGTTGTTCTGATTAGTTAATTTTGGTAATATTATCCAATCGGAGCGTTCCTTGCATATTTTAAGTGAGATGATATGATTTATTGATGGCCCAATTCTATTGGCTCCTTATTTTTTAATTGTCCAATCATAAGAACTGCTACTGTTAAAACCCGTAATCAGAGTTGGCGAAAATCGTCGGACCGGCAGAATAACGGTCGGTCCGATTAATTAATGAATCGTGTCTGTCCCAATGTCCGTCACGAAAATATTACTTTGTGGTCGTCCAGTTGATGATTGAAATTTATTCACTCCCAGTTTCCACTGCCAATTGCTTTAATTTCCGTTTTCAGTTTTATTAAAATGTCAGACAGAGACTTGAAATTTGTTTATTTATTCTGTCAGACCGACACGTTCCTATTTGTAATCGAAACTCCTATACGTAAATGTAAACATTCTTTTAGTAGGAACGAGCACCTGCAAAACGTGGAACATTAAAACTGAAATATATTACTGAGCACAGAAATAAGTTGACTTCCACACTCCCCAAGTATCAAAGATTGTTTGTGTTTAATTAAATATGTTTTGAGATGCTTATATATTGAAGATGACAACAGATTCATATTCTTACCTGAAATTAAAAATGTAGGTAAACCGGAAACTGACATTGATGTATAATATTCGGAACGTGATCGGACCATTAAATACAGATCTTTAGATAAAAATATGTATACAGAAAAACATTTAATTGAGTTGTTTAATGATCATGACTACATATAGGTAATCTTGCATTCAGTTCTGTATAAAAAACAAAATTTGACAGGTTATATACAATATTACAAAAAAATGGTGGGACAGACACAAAGGCCATGGGTCAGACAGAACCCCACTTCCTGTCTGATCCAATGTCAGACAGAAAAAAAAGTTTTCGCCAACTCTGCGTAATATTTACAAAAAAACAGCATGGTGCACGACCTTGCATGGAGAAAATGCAGTTCATTTTCTTTTTTTTTTTTTTGTACCCCCAAAAATGAAGGTAAAAGTGTACATGTACCCCCAGATGAAAAAACCTGTGGGCATGCTGGGTATATACTTACTTTGTTAATTTTGACTTTTGGAAGAAATTTTTTTCATATTCTTTAATTGTTTCAATACTGTCATTGGAATTTCCTGTAAAATAAATCATATGTTGAATGAGAAAAAACAAGTTATCTACCGAAAAAACAAGTTATCTACCGAAAAAACAAGTTATCCACCAAAAAAACAAGTTATCTACCGAAAAAACAAGTTATCTACCGAAAAAACAAGTTATCTACCGAAAAAACAAGTTATCTACCGAAAAAACAAGTTATCTACCGAAAAAAACAAGTTATCTACCGAAAAAACAAGTTATCTACCGAAAAAACAAGTTATCTACCGAAAAAAACAAGTTATCTACCGAAAAAACAAGTTATCTACCGAAAAAACAAGTTATCTACCGAAAAAACAAGTTATCTACCGAAAAAACAAGTTATCTACCGAAAAAACAAGTTATCTACCGAAAAAACAAGTTATCTACCGAAAAAACAAGTTATCTACCGAAAAAACAAGTTATCTACCGAAAAAACAAGTTATCTACCGAAAAAAACAAGTTATCTACCGAAAAAACAAGTTATCTACCGAAAAAACAAGTTATCTACCGAAAAAAACAAGTTATCTACCGAAAAAACAAGTTATCTACCGAAAAAACAAGTTATCTACCGAAAAAACAAGTTATCTACCGAAAAAAACAAGTTATCTACCGAAAAAACAAGTTATCTACCGAAAAAACAAGTTATCTACCGAAAAAACAAGTTATCTACCGAAAAAACAAGTTATCTACCGAAAAAAACAAGTTATCTACCGAAAAAACAAGTTATCTACCGAAAAAACAAGTTATCTACCGAAAAAACAAGTTATCTACCGAAAAAACAAGTTATCTACCGAAAAAACAAGTTACTACCGAAAAAACAAGTTATCTACCGAAAAAACAAGTTATCTACCGAAAATATAATAAAAATAAAAACGTAGATATCAACTTTAGCTTCCACGACACATTTCTGTAATAACCTTCATCAGGTACGTAATAACCTTCATCAGGTATGCTCAAAGTCAAATGACCTTCATCAGGTATGGTCAAAGTCAAATGACCTTCATCAGGTATGCTCAAAGTCAAATGACCTTCATCAGGTATGGTCAAAGTCAAATGACCTTCATCAGGTATGCTCAAAGTCAAATGACCTTCATCAGGTATGCTCAAAGTCAAAAGAAAAACTGGAAGAGATTCATCCATGGTTTTTTTCTCTCGTTTGTATCCATTGTTTTGGAGAAGATTAAAATGTGTAAAGGTTTACAGTCACTAACAGATGATTGATTGAATGTTTATATTACACCAATTGTGTTGTCTTGGCAACCAGATTTTCCAGATAAAACCAGATAAAAGTATCAGTTTTTTAAAGCAGAAAAAATTATAGAAAAGGTCTTATCCATTTCAAATGGATTTAAACCCACAATATAGGTTTAAAAAGAACTCAAAATTTTGAATAAGCAGAGAACTCCTTAGGATCCACACACACAGGTCCTTATCATATCTTGTCCTTTGCCTCAGCTTAACATAAATATAAAGTTTTATATCTGTTATCACCTATACTATACTTAGCTTCCATGGCAACTGGTAAGTGTATACTTTCATTGCTGCAATCTACCCATAATGAAACTACAGTCAAACCTGACTTAAAGGGCACCTCTATATAACAACTCACTGTCTATAAAGGGCACCTCTATATAGCAACTCACTGTCTATAAAGGGCACCTCTATATAACAAATCACTGTCTATAAAGGGCACCTCTATATAACAAATCACTGTTTATAAAGGGCACCTCTATATAACAAATCACTGTCTATAAAGGGCACCTCTATATAACAAATCACTGTCTATAAAGGGCACCTCTATATAACAAATCACTGTCTATAAAGGGCACCTCTATATAACAAATCACTGTCTATAAAGTGCACCTCTATATAACAAATCACTGTCTATGAAGGAGTTTCATTTTTCCCATTTATGAACAGTGCATATAATGTTAACTTGTATATAAAGGGCAACTGCTCCTAAAGGCCACATTTTCAGGTTCCCTTGAGTGGCCTTTATATACAGGTTTGACTGTAACCACATACATAGCTTCTTTTGAGAGTTGCCAAGCGACCAATATTACAAAATTCTATATTATTTCATACAGAAGATATGGTAAGTAGTCACTAACCTTTTCCAGTAACTACAGCAAAATATGCTAGTGCTTTCATAGGAAAAAGTTTTCCTTCCAAAATGGACTTGATCTGCAATTAACATTTACTTATGTTAAATTGTACACAAAATAAATAGTATGATTACCAAGTTCAACTTACATGGCGAAAGTATCATTTTTTTCACATTTATCATTTATGTCAACTTTTATCACAAAAAAAATAATAAAAAATAAAAAAAATGTGTTTTCTTGTATTTCTAGAAGTTTGTTTGTCATGGAAACAAAAAGATTAGAGTCAGCTAGCAATGTCATATACATGTAATAAAGGCTGTCTAAAGTTATTGTACAAAATACTCTAATGATATTTTAAACATCTACTTGTATGACGGTTAAGACTTGGAGCTTAAGGGTTAAGGTTATGGTGTTTAAAGCCACTTTCAACAATATTACAGTTATATTGTGGCAGTTAGTTGCATTGGTGGAGAAAACCAGAGTACCTGGAGAAAACCACCGACCTGCCGCAAGTCACTGACAAACTTTATCACATATTGTTGTATCGAGTACACCTTGCCATGAGCAAGATTTAAACTCACAACTTTAGTGGTGATAGGTCATAAAATTGGACCTCTTTTTTATTTAATGTCTTCAAATGTACAAGGTTGAAAAATTTCTCACTTATCATTAAACACCAATCACTGACTCACTTTATTCAGATCTATCATTCTATAACTTACCCTATCTGGATCAACAAGGTTACTTTCTACTTGGTCTGCTTTAGTTAATACAAATATTGTCCTCTTTCCACTAGGGTCCATCTGATTAACAATATCAGTTACATTGCTTCTCTCAGCATCTAAAGACCCATCTGAAAATTAAAAACAACAGTCAGTTACATTGCTTCTCTCAGCATCTAAAGACCCATCTGAAAATTAAACTAGAGGCCAGTGGGCTGAGCCTGTGTCGCTCACCTTTCATTCTGCTTTGAGGAAACTTAATACAGAACCTTCCATAGGTGCTTCCCACCAAGTTTCGGTTCATTTGGCTAAGCAGTTTCAGAGAAGAAGATATTTAGAAATCAACCAACCAGAAACAAGAATTACCTATGGCAGCCATGTCTGTTAACAGATCGGGATGAAATTAGCAATCTTTATAGAGGATCTTCCATAGATGCTTCTTACCAAGTTTCAGTTCAATTGGCTAAGCAGTTTCAGGGAAGAAGATTTTTAGAAATCGACCAATCTGAAACAAGAATTGCCTGTGGCAGCCATGTTTGCAAACGAATCGGGATGAAATTAGCAGTCTTTATAGAGGATCTTCCATAAATGCTTCCTACCAAGTTTCAGTTCATTTGGTAAAGTGGTTTCAGAGGAGAAGATTTTTAGAAATCGACCAATCAGAAACAAGAATTGCCAGTGGCGGCCAAGTTTGTTAACGAATCAGGACGAAATGAGCAATTTTTAGAGGACCTTCCATACATGCTTTCTACCAAATTTCAGTTCATTCCGGAAAGCGGTTTCAGAGGAGAAGATTTTTTAGAAATCAACCAATCAGAAACAAGAATGGCTTGTGGTGGCCATGTTTGTTAACGGATCGGGATGAAATGAGCAACCTTTATAGAGGACCTTCCATAGATGCTTCCTACCAAGTTTCGGTTCATTTGACCATGCGGTTTCAGAGGAGAAGATTTAAAAAAATTGGCCAATCTGAAACAAGAATTGCCTGTGGCGCCCATGTTTGTCAATGGATCGGGACAAAATGAGCATTCTTTATAGAGGACCTTCCATAGATGCTTCCTACCAAATTTCAGTTCATTTGGGAAAGCGGTTTCAGAGGAGAAGATTTTTTTAGAAATCAACCAATCGGAAACAAGAATGGCCTGTGGCGGCCATGTTTGTAAATGGATCGGAACTAAATAAGCAATCTTTTTAGAGAACCTTCCAAGGATGCTTCCTACCAAGTTTTGATTCATTTGGCAAGGCGGTTTCAGAGGAGAAGATTTTTTAGAAATCAACCAATCAGAAACAAGAATGACCTGTGGTGGCCATGTTTGTTAACGGATCGGGACGAAATGAGCAATCTTTATAGAGGACCTTCCATAGATGCTTCCTACCAAGTTTCGGTTCATTTGGCGAAGCGGTTTCAGAGGAGAAGGTTTAAACAAATCGGCCAATCAGAAACAAGAATTGCCTGTGGCGGCCATGTTTGTTAATGGATCGGGTCAAAATGAGCAATCTTTATAAAAGACCTTCCATAGATGCTTCCTACCAAGTTTCAGAGGAGAAGATTAAAATGTGAAAAGTTAACAGACGACGGACGCCAAGTGATGGCAAAAGCTCACATTGCCTTTGGCAAGGTGAGCTAAAAACAACAGCCAATTACATTGCTTCTCTCAGCATCTAAAGACCCATCTGAAAATTAAAAACAACAGTCAGTTACATTGCTTCTCTCAGCATCTAAAGACCTATCTGAAAATTTAAAAACAACAGCCAATTACATTGCTTTTCTCAGCATCTAAAGACCCATCTGAAAATTAAAAAACAACAGTCACACATTACAACATATCAATGAACGCTAACACTTTTTATAAAGGCAATTATAAAATAACAAACAAATTAACATACAATATTAGCACAGTGTCTTAAAATATAAAATTTATGTGTATGAAGCTTAAAAACTGGGATAAAGGCGAGGTTCACCGAGCCTTTCACCAGTTTTGTGCCAAATACATTTACAACTATACCTGTGCAATCAGTGCCTATCACCACTAAAGTTGCAAGTTCGAATCCCGCTTATTGCGAGGTGTACTTGATACAAATTTATGTGAAAGCTTTTCAGTGACCTGCGGTTTTCTCTGGGTACTCCGGTTTCCTCCATCAATAAAACCGACAGCCACAATATAACTGAAATATTGTTGAAAGTGGTGTTTTACACCATAAGTCCCTACAAAGTATTATTTAGCAGCAAATTAAAGGGGGACAACTCACCTTGTATACAAAGTATTATAGAGCAGCAAATTAAAGGGGGACAACTCACCTTGTATACAAAGTATTATATAGCAGCAAATTAAAGGGGGACAACTCACCTTGTATACAAAGTATTATAGCATTTGGATTTTCCATGTTTTTCCTCACCATATCTCTGATAGATTCTTTTGTATCTTTTGCCATAAAAGAAGTTTCTGTCTACAATGATAAAAGGTATTGTTTTTCTCATGTGTTATTACCAGGAATAACTGTATTGTATTTGAAGAGTTCCTGGCGTCATTGGGGATTTGAAATTCTTAAAGTGGAAATAAATGAATCAATGTGGCTATATTCAGGTACTGCTAGTAGAGCATATTAAACAAACAATTAACATGTTTAACTCTGTCACATTTCTGTGCCTATCTCCTGCCAGGATTTGGATTTCCAATGCCATATGTCATGGTTTTATTTTTGTAAAATTCATTGAGGTGAGTGGTGCTTGTAGATTTGTTGTTATTGGTGGAATAGCCGACTATCACTGTGTGAACTTTCTTTAAAAATAATTTATTTTGTATGGCTTTCTATGTGGGGCAGCTGCAAATATTTTTTTTTTATTGTAAAATTGATTCCCAACAAATTGAAACTTGAAGATACTTACAGAAATAATACCAGGAAGATCTACTAGAACCATTCTTTGTATACCTGGACCTTTTACTGTCATAGATATACACTGGAAATAAATATAATCTCATAATTTATAATAGACAAAAATAAGGAAACCCTCTCCCTTGTGAAGGTGTCTGGAAACCCTTAATACTTAAGGTGGGTATCAGGGATTGATCCCATGTCAGTGGTGTTAGCATTATGGTCAACGAACTTAACCACTTGTCCATCAAGGCCCCTTGCCAAATATCAGAAATACATCTGATTTAAAACATAGGAGGAGCAATTATCACAAAGTAAAGTGTGATGTAAAAGCTAAACAATATGTAGGATGATGCATGGCGACAGACAAAGTGACTCATACATGATTCAATGCAATGCATTTACTAAATCAACTTCAGGAGATTATTTAAGCTTGCTTGCTATATAAACACGCTTCAAGGCCTTTCCTAAATATTGTGGACACCGAGTGAATGTTGTGCAACAATTAAGCAATTTTTCAGCCACAACATGTTGAGAACAAGTTAATTTTCTGATGAGATCATGTTCATTTTGTACTTGACCAACATGTTTGAGTAAGATTTTTATGGTGATAGCTCATTGAAACAACAGTCTGCAGGTAGACATGTCACTCCACTGACACATTATTCTGATTCCAGACAAAACAATCTTTTGATTTGCTCCTTAATGTTGCATGCTTAGTGGAGTAACAGCAAATACCAATTTTAGCCTTTGGTTTGATGTCAATATGGATCGAACCAATGATCTTCTGAACTTGAGACAAGCAAGCATGCTAACAAGTATACCACCATAGTGGTTCGTGAACACTGAAGTAGTAAAAGATTCTACCTTCTTAGCTAGTAGTCAGTTAATTGCAAGCATTCACTGACCCTGCTATTGTACTGTCCAGATTTATGTTGTCATTCACTGACCCTGCTATTGTACTGTCCAGATTTATGTTGTCTTTCACTGACCCTGCTAGTGTCCAGATTTATGTTGTCATTCACTAACCCTGCTATTGTACTGTCCAGATTTATGTTGTCATTCACTGACCCTGCTATTGTACTGTCCAGATTTATGTTGTCATTCACTGACCCTGCTATTGTACTGTCCAGATTTATGTTGTCATTCACTAACCCTGCTATTGTACTGTCCAGATTTATGTTGTCATTCACTGACCCTGCTATTGTACTGTCCAGATTTATGTTGTCATTCACTGACCCTGCTATTGTACTGTCCAGATTTATGTTGTCATTCACTGACCCTGCTATTGTACTGTCCAGATTTATGTTGTCATTCACTAACCCTGCTATTGTACTGTCCAGATTTATGTTGTCATTCACTGACCCTGCTATTGTACTGTCCAGATTTATGTTGTCATTCACTGACCCTGCTATTGTACTGTCCAGATTTATGTTGTCATTCACTGACCCTGCTATTGTACTGTCCATGTTTATGTTGTCATTCATTGACCCAGCTATTGTACTGTCCAGATTTATGTTGTCATTCACTAACCCTGCTATTGTACTGTCCAGATTTATGTTGTCATTCACTGACCCTGCTATTGTACTGTCCATGTTTATGTTGTCATTCATTGACCCAGCTATTGTACTGTCCATGTTTATGTTGTCATTCACTGACCCTGCTATTGTACTGTCCAGATTTATGTTGTCATTCACTGACCCTGCTATTGTACTGTCCATGTTTATGTTGTCATTCATTGACCCTACTATTGTACTGTCCAGATTTATGTTGTCATTCACTGACTCTGCTATTGTACTGTCCATGCTTATGTTGTCATTCATTGACCCAGCTATTGTACTGTCCAGATTTATGTTGTCATTCACTGACCCTGCTATTGTACTGTCCAGATTTATGTTGTCATTCACTAACCCTGCTATTGTACTGTCCAGATTTATGTTGTCATTCACTGACTCTGCTATTGTACTGTCCAGATTTATGTTGTCATTCACTGACCCTGCTATTGTACTGTCCATGTTTATGTTGTCATCCATTGACCTTGCTATTGTACTGTCCATGTTTATGTTGTCATTCACTGACCCTGCTATTGTACTGTCCATGTTTATGTTGTCATTCACTGACCCTGCTATTGTACTGTCCAGATTTATGTTGTCATTCACTAACCCTGCTATTATACTGTCCATGTTTATGTTGTCATTCACTGACCCTGCTATTGTACTGTCCATGTTTATGTTGTCATTCACTGACCCTGCTATTGTACTGTTCATGTTTATGTTGTCATTCACTGACCCTGCTATTGTACTGTCCAGATTTATGTTGTCATTCACTAACCCTGCTATTGTACTGTCCAGATTTATGTTGTCATTCACTAACCCTGCTATTGTACTGTCCAGATTTATGTTGTCATTCACTGACCCTGCTATTGTACTGTCCAGATTTATGTTGTCATTCACTAACCCTGCTATTGTACTGTCCAGATTTATGTTGTCATTCACTAACCCTGCTATTGTACTGTCCAGATTTATGTTGTCATTCACTAACCCTGCTATTGTACTGTCCAGATTTATGTTGTCATTCACTAACCCTGCTATTGTACTGTCCAGATTTATGTTGTCATTCACTAACCCTGCTATTGTACTGTCCAGATTTATGTTGTCATTCACTAACCCTGCTATTGTACTGTCCAGATTTATGTTGTCATTCACTGACCCTGCTATTGTACTGTCCATGTTTATGTTGTCATTCACTGACCCTGCTATTGTACTGTCCAGATTTATGTTGTCATTCACTGACCCTGCTATTGTACTGTCCAGATTTATGTTGTCATTCACTAACCCTGCTATTGTACTGTCCAGATTTATGTTGTCATTCACTGACCCTGCTATTGTACTGTCCATGTTTATGTTGTCATTCACTGACCCTGCTATTGTACTGTCCAGATTTATGTTGTCATTCACTGACCCTGCTATTGTACTGTCCAGATTTATGTTGTCATTCACTGACCCTGCTATTGTACTGTCCAGATTTATGTTGGCATTCATTGACCCTGCTATAGTACTGTCCATGTTTATGTTGTCATTCATTGACCCAGCTATTGTACTGTCCAGATTTATGTTGTCATTCACTAACCCTGCTATTGTACTGTCCAGATTTATGTTGTCATTCACTGACCCTGCTATTGTACTGTCCATGTTTATGTTGTCATTCACTGACCCTGCTATTGTACTGTCCAGATTTATGTTGTCATTCACTGACCCTGCTATTGTACTGTCCAGATTTATGTTGTCATTCACTGACCCTGCTATTGTACTGTCCAGATTTATGTTGTCATTCACTGACCCTGCTATTGTACTGTCCAGATTTATGTTGGCATTCACTGACCCTGCTATTGTACTGTCCAGATTTATGTTGTCATTCACTGACCCTGCTATTGTACTGTCCAGATTTATGTTGTCATTCACTGACCCTGCTATTGTACTGTCCAGATTTATGTTGTCATTCACTGACCCTGCTATTGTACTGTCCAGATTTATGTTGTCATTCACTGACCCTGCTATTGTACTGTCCATAGTTACGTTGTTGTTCAGTTTTGTGACAGTATGTGGTTTTTTTGAGAGGAAACAAATCTGTGTAGGTTTTTTATTGTTTGTTTATCTCTGTTGTCGTTGGAGATGAAGTTATCAGGGTAGTGTTAGGATCACATTACCCAGCTTAACCACATCACATTTTCGTGACTGTTCCAAGTCAGGACCTGGATTTCCAACGTCATATGCCATGGTCCACTTTTGTGTTCAATAGTTTGACGAGAGAGATGGCTGTTCGTTGATATTGTTAGAATTGTTGATGATAACTGTTTAAATTTTCTTTTCACGAGATGGAATTCCTTTAATCAGTATAACTCTACCAAATTTTGCAGGATTTAGATCTTCATCAGCTAACACAATTGTCTTGTTTAAGTGAACCAGAATAGTCTTGCATGGTGTAATTGGCAGAACTATCAGATATCACGGATTTCTTTTTTTTTAAATCTCACATGTAGCATCATGTAACAGGCTTGATTGAATAAAATACTGACGAAAGCCTTTTGTCCAAAACGTTTGAATGAAGACAAGCATGATCTTATAATTTCACCAAGTTTTAATTATGTTTGTTAAACAGTCTTTTATTTTTCAAAACTTGTATGATCACAATACCCAGAAATAGAATGTACCCATAAAGATTTACCTCATTGCTGACTGTCTGACCCTCCTGTACAGAGGCTTTCATCCTCATCTCTACCTCCCTACGTAAAGCAGCCAACTATAAATAGAACAAATATATGTTTATTTTACAATATATTATACATATACAAAACTAGAGGCTCAGCCCACTGAGCCTGTATCGCTCACCTGACAATAGAATGATACTGAAGCAAATTTCAAAGGGAGATAATCATTACCTTAAAAAACAGCAGCCATCTTGAATGGAGGGTGAGGCTGTCGGACACAATTTTAAAAGGGACACACCCAGGGACCATATATGCCAAGTTTGGCTCCATTTAGCCAAGCTGTTTCAGAGGAGAAGATTTTTTTAACATTAGCCAATCAGAAAAAAGAATTATTCTTGGCGGTCATGTTTATAGGCCAAATGGAACGAAATGGAGAAACTTTATAGAGGACCTTACATAGATGCTTACTGCCAAGTTTGGTTCCATTTGGCCAAGTTGTTTCAGAGGAGAAGATTAAAATATGAAAAAGTTAACGGACGGACGACAGACGCCAAGTGATGGCAATACCTCACCTGGCCCTTTGGGTCAGGTGAGCTAAAAAATGATGAAACCAGAGGCTCTCAAGAGCCTGTATCGTTCACCTGGTAATAAAAAAAACCAATTGGTCCTATGTAAAAACTATGTCCTGCAGTGGTAGTCATCTTGGAATTACGATCAACATAAAAAACACAAAGTTTGTAAAGGACCTTCCAATGATTGATGCATAGTTTAGGTTCAATCAGTGCAATAGCTTCAGAGAAGAAGATATTTCTGTATTTTCCCGATATGGTCCTGTGTTAATACTATGACCTGTGGTGGCAGCCATCTTGGATTTCCGATCGGCATAAAAAACAGAGGACCTTCCAATGATCATTCCTGGGCAGTTTGGTTTCAGAGAAGAAGCGTTTTGAAACATTTTTCCCATAGGGTCCAATGTTAAACAAGTCCTGCCGTAGCCGCCATTTTGAATTTCATATCAGAACAAAAAACGTAAAGTTTGTAGAGGACCATCCAATGAACATTCATGTACAGTTTGGCTTTAATCATATTTGTAGTTTCTGAGAAGAAGGCATTTGAACATTTTCCCATAGGGTCCAATGCTAATCTATGTCCTTCGGTGGTGGCCATCTTGGATATCCGATCGGCATAAAAAACACACACCTTGTAGAGGACCTTCCAATGATCATTCCTGGGCAGTTTGGTTTCAATTATCCAAGTGGTTTCAGAGAAGCGTTTTGAAACATTTTTCCCATAGGGTCCAATGTTAAACTAAGTCCTGCCGTAGCTGCCATTTTGAATTTCATATCGGAACAAAAAACGTAAAGTTTGTAGAGGACCATCCAATGAACATTCATGTACAGTTTGGCTTTAATAATATTTGTAGTTTCTGAGAAGAAGGCATTTGAACATTTTCCCTTAGGGTCCAATGTTAATCTATGTATTGCGGTGGCGGCCATCTTGGATTTCCGATCGACATAAAAAACATATATTTTGTAGAGGACCTTCCAATGATCATTCCTGGGCAGTTTGGTTTCAATTGTCCTAGTGGTTTCAGAGAAGAAGCGTTTTGAAACATTTTCCCCATAGGGTCCAATGTTAAACTAAGTCCTGCCGTAGCCGCCATTTTGAATTTCATACCGGAACAAAAAACGTAAAGTTTGTAGAGGACCATCTAATGAACATTCATGTACAGTTTGGCTTTAATCATATATGTAGTTTCTGAGAAGAAGGCATTTGAATATTTTCCCATAGGGTCCAATGTTAATCTATGTCCTGCGGTGGTGGCCATCTTGGATTTCCGATCACCATAAAAAACAGAAATTTGTAGAGGACCTTCCAATGATCATTCCTGGGCAGTTTGGTTTCAACTGTCCAAGTGGTTTCAGAGAAGAAGCATTTTGAAACATTTTTCCCATAGGGTCCAATGTTAAACTAAGTCCTGCCGTAGCCGCCATTTTGAATTTCATATCGGAACAAAAAACCTTGAGATTGTAGAAGACCGTCCAATGAACATTCATGTACAGTTTGGCTTTAATCATATTTGTAGTTTCTGAGAAGAAGGCATTTGAACATTTTCCCATAGGGTCCAATGTTAATCTATGTCCTGCGATGGCGGCCATCTTGGATTTCCGATCGGCATAAAAAACAGAAACTTGGTAAAGGACATTCCAATGATCTTTCATTTACAGTTTGGGTTCAGTCAGTTCATTAGTTTCAGAGAAGAAGATCTTTGAAATTTCAGCCAATCAGAGCATATTATTGGCCCTGGCAGCCATATTGAATATCCGACTGGAACGAAAAAGAGTAACTTTGTAGAGGACCATCCAAGGAACATTCCTGCTAAGTTTGGTTCCAATCGGCCCAGTGGTTTCGGAGAAGAAGCTTGAAATGTGAAAAGTTTACAGACGACAGACGACGGACGACGGACCCCAAGTGATGGCAATAGTTCACATGGACCTTTGGTCCAGGTGAACTAAAAAGGGGAATAACTCCTAGACGGGTAATCAGATTTACTTCAAAATTGCAGGGCATGTAGATCTTGACAAGCTGAACATGTTTTCAGTTTACACTCAACATCTATCTCTTATAGTTTTTG
Organism: Bathymodiolus brooksi; assembly: GCA_963680875.1. Lineage (NCBI taxonomy): Eukaryota > Metazoa > Mollusca > Bivalvia > Mytilida > Modiolidae > Bathymodiolus > Bathymodiolus brooksi. The sequence continues at coordinate 79,077,017 of OY804590.1, forward strand.
AAATAAAGGATGAAAAGTATTAACATTTTTAAAATTTGATGAAAAAAGGGCAATAACTTCAAGATGGGTAATCAGATTTACTTTAAAATTGTAGGCTAGGTTGATCTTGACATGCTGAACATGTTTGCTGTTTAAACTTAACATCTATCTCTTATAGTTTTTGAAATAAAGGACAAAAGGTATTAACATTTTGAAAATTTGACGAAAAAAAGGGCAATAACTCCAAATTGGGTACTCAAATTAACTTCAAAATTACAGGGTAGGTAGATCTTAATATGCTGCACATGTTTGCAATTTAAACTTAACCTTTATCTCTAATAGTTTTTGAAATATCAGACAAAAATGTTTAAAAAAAAAAAGGAAAAAAAAGGGCAATAACTCCTAGACGGGTAATCAGATTTACTTCAAAATTGCAGGGCATGTAGATCTTGACATGCTGCACATGTTTGCTGTTTAAACTTAACGTCTATCTCTTATAGTTTTTGAAATAAAAAACGAAAAGTATTAAAATTTTGAAAATTTGACGAAAAAAGGGCAATAACTCCAAGATAGGTAATAAGATTTTCTTCAAAATTTCAGGGTAGTTAGATCTTCCTGTGCTGATCATTTTTACCCTTGTCAGATTTCTGATATTATTAACGGTTTTTGAGTTGTTACCAAAAACATGCAATTTTACCCTATGCTCTATTTTTAGTAACAGCGGCCATGTTTGTTGGCCGAATGGAATTAAATGAAGAAATTTAATAGAGGATCTTACATAGATGCTTCCTGCCAAGATTGGCTCCATTTGGCCAAGCAGTTTCAGAGGAGAAGATTTTTTTAACATTAGCCAATCAGAAACAAGAATTGCCCTTGGCGGCCATATTTGTTGGCGGAATGGGACGAAATGAAGAAACTTTATAGAGGACCTTATATAGATGCTTTCTGCCAAGTTTGGTTCCATTTGGTCCAGTTGTTTCAGAGGAGTAGATTAAAATATGAAAAGTTAACGGACGGACGACGGACGCCAAGTGATGGCAATACCTCACATGACCCTTTGGGTCAGGTGAGCTAAAAAATGTATGTGAGCCTTTGTTTTCATTTGGGTGCTTTATAATAAAGAATAATTCTTTATTCATAATTCAAAACATGGGAATTTTCCTGCACAACTCATTATGAAATTACACTAAAATTTCAGCCCATTCCCACTTCAAATGTATAAGTTTTTACAGCCATTTGAACAAATTTCTATATCTAATATTGGCAGCCATCTTGGATTGAAGGAAGATTTCTATATCTAATATTGGCAGCCATCTTGGATTGAAGGAAGGACAGTGGTATATATATCAGATTAAAGATCTAAAAAATTACAATTTTCAGAAAAATCAACTAAATTGTCATATGACTGCATTTCATTTTACTGCTGATATCTTGCTTAAAATGTACCCTTATTTTGATCATTTGAAAAAAATTCTACTTTTAGAAATGATATCCATTTTGGATAGGGGTTATGACTGTCTTGTGTAATTTTCAAAAGGGACCCAAAACAAATTCCTGTTAGTTTTAGTTGAGAAGATTAGAATGTGAAAAGCTAAAAAATCTGTCAGTAAAGACAGTCACATGAAATGGGCTTTTAGTCAGGGAAACTTAGGTCTGATTCATTGGTACTGTCTGTAAACGCAGTCACATGAATGTTTTTTTCAGTGTCACTTACATCAGATTCTTTGGTAAGATCAAATTCTCTAGTACTGTCTCTGAAGGCAGCCACATGGTAAGGACCTTCACTCAGGGTAACTTTCACAGGAGATCGCGTCATCATTTCTCCCGATCCTCTGGAAAAAAGTAGAATTTAATTAAAATAGGATATTACTTTATATTATCTTTGAGTGTGTCTAAAACAATGTACACCCTTTTTTTTTCTTCTTATCCTAGAAGGCAATTTTGTAGAAGGGAAATTAATTTGTCAGTGTTTCGCTAGTTTTAGTAGGAATATATTGGTATTTCGTGGTGTTTTTTTTCAACTGGAATATTTATCTCTAGCGTTCTTGGTGGGCTAGTCGACAAAGAACTGAAATTGAGATTTTTATTTCATATGAATTTATTAGTAAGTGATAGTGTAACAAAAATCTATTCAGTTAATAGTTAATGCAATATAACTGCTCAAATAGAACCAGTGCAGGATAAACTACAATAAACATTAATTACCTTGGAAATATTCTAGCACCAGCAATCATCTCCAGTGTACTTGTTTTACCAGAACTCTGGTCCCCTACTACTACAACCTACAAGGTACCAGTAAATATTAACAACTAGAACTCTGGTCCCCTACTACTACAACCTACAAGGTACCAGTAAATATTAATAACTAGAACTCTGGTCCCCTACTACTACAACCTACAAGGTACCAGTAAATATTAATAACTAGAACTCTGGTCCCCTACTACTACAACCTACAAGGTACCAGTAAATATTAACAACTAGAACTCTGGTCCCCTACTACAACAACCTACAAGGTACCAGTAATTATTAACCATCGATTTCCCAGCTTATTTTTTAATAAGAATTGTTTACTGCATCAAAAATTATGTCTATGTACAAGAATATTAATAAATTTAGTCATTTTTGTATATATATGTATTCCACATTCTAATGGCAGAAAATAACACTCACTAAATCATCAAAATATATGTGTTGTATAAGTAATGAACACATACCCTTGGTAAATTGTCTTGTGTGTTATAAGTGGAGTCATATCCTGCTAATTCATCTAACACATCAGAATACATGTCGATCAAAGATTTCTGTAAATAAATAAAGATCATATGATATAATGAGCGAGTGATTAAAAAAACTAGTCAATGAATTTTTTTTGAATTTCATATAATATTAAAAACTTCAATATTTAACAAAAACATGCAAACTCATCATATTCTAATATCATTTGAGACATGATTACCTCCCTTGACGAAATGCTTCATATAGCATTTTACACATATAATGTATTATTGCCAAGAAATTACTGTATTAAATTTGTATTTCAGTTTAATTTGAGAACTTGCACAAATCATATGTAGAAAATTCAAAAAGCAAAATACCTCGTAAGAAATACTGCTAACTTAATTAATAATTATTACCACATTTTATTCAATATTCTTAAAAGTCATGTGACTAGTGTCAGTCTCTACCTTAACACCAAAGGAGCTATTTTACAGCTAATATCATGATTTGAACAAGTTACATTTCGGTGACATGGTGCTGGTGATGTCCGTTTTGTGCAAGACGAACACGCTTAGTTGGATTTTTATAGTCCTAGCTCACTGAAACAATAGTCAGCAGGTTGACATGTCACACACTCTGACACATTATCCTGATTTTAAGCCAGCCAGTTTTTGCTCTTTCTCCTAGATGCTGCCTCTTTAGCAGAGAAGCAGCAAATACCAATTTTATATTTTTTTTTGCTTGACCTGACCTGGTACTCATTCTAATAAAATGGTTCAACATTTAAGCACAAGTATACATTCTAAGTACATTTTTGTCTATTTTGAAATCAAAGATTCTCTACAGAAGTGGTCCATGTTATTGTGTTCTGTGATATTGAATGTTGAGTCTCATTTTTTTACATAACATATGTCTTACCTTCCACTTGATCTTTTTACCAGTGTGTTTTTCTTTCAGTAACAACTGTTTCCTCAAGTCTTTGTTCTCTGTCTCTAATCTATCTACTTCTTTCTGATATTTCATCTATAAACATACAAATTAGTCACATCAATTGTTTGAAGATAGCAATAAAACATACTACCATATATTTATAAAATTAGAGGATTCCAGGAGCCTGTAATCGCTCACCTGCTTTTCAATTTGATCTCTAAATTTCTTTTTTAAAAAGTCGGAACAGCATCAAACTTCAGCTGATTCTTTTTTTTGTTGTCATTTATTGAAAGTTTTACTTTTAGTAATGGCATCCATATTTGATGGAGGGTGAGGTGTCTACACATTATTTGAAAGAGTACCAACCAAAGATAATTTATTTTCATAATCTGTATAAATTGACTGACAACAATTTCACAGAAAAGTCTGGATGATAAGTAGAACTAATAATTGTCATGCAGGTGCATTTAAAATTTGAGCTCATTTTGACTTAAAATAAAGCAGCAATAAGAAATCAAAGAAAGATCTATCATAATAACCGTGGCCATCTTGAATGGATAGCAGTGTTTTCAATACAATTTTGAAAGGAGACTTCCAAAGGACCATCCCAGCCAAGTTTGGTTTAATTTGGTGCAGTGAGTTTTGAAGAGAATATTCCAATCTGAATTTTTTTTATCTAAATATGCCTAATTTGAATAATCGGTATGAATGTGCTGTAAAAAAAATTCAAAGAAAAACACTAAATATATGTTGAACTACTTTTCACCATGTAGCTATGGTTCAAATTTGAGCCAAAATAGTGAGAGAAATCTACCTGTATCTCCATCATTTCTTCTTGTATCTGTTCTACCCTGTGTTTTTCTGCATTCTAAAACAAAAGAAAAGAAAAAAATGTGAACATTATCACTTGGTGTGTTTTGTTAGTTTCAGCAATTTTTCTGAGAGATATATATATATATTATCCTGCAATCAGTACATTTGCTGTACAAATATACTATACGAATAAATTTTTGCTTTATTCGTACTAGACGAATAAACTTTTCGTACTATACGAATAAACTTTTCAGCCTACGAATAAACTTTTCAGCCTACAAATAAACTTTCCTGGTACCCTGTAGCTATGTACAGCGAGGACGCAGACACGTATGAAACTGGTACTAATTAACGCGGACCACGAAGAAGACACCCTTGACAACATTTATGAAAGGCGAGGAATGACGCTTGTTTCTGTCCTTTTTGTTTAAATCTGACAAGTTTTCCGACTTTTTTGACATTGCAGGATAAACACAATATACGTACATTGTCGTTAAATATAAAATTCATTTGTACTTGCTGCGAAACAGGCCTGAAAAGCTCGCCAAAGGCTCGCTAATTCTGCCTGTTTCTAAAGCTCGTACAAATAAATTTTATATTTACCGACAATGTACGTATATTGTATATATATAAAGACTACCAGACATAAATGTAATGGTGGAGGAAACCCTGTATAGTTATCCTATTAAATCCATTAAGTCAATGGTGGAGGAAACCCTGTATAGTTATCCTATTAAATCCATTAAGTCAGTGGTGGAGGAAACCCTGTATAGTTATCCTATTAAATCCATTAAGTCAGTGGTGGAGGAAACCCTGTATAGTTATCCTATTAAATCCATTAAGTCAGTGGTGGAGGAAATCCTGTATAGTTATTCTATTAAATCCATTAAGTCAGTGGTGGAGGAAACCCTGTATAGTTATCCTATTAAATCCATTAAGTCAATGGTGGAGGAAACCCTGTATAGTTATCCTATTAAATCCATTAAGTCAGTGGTGGAGGAAATCCTGTATAGTTATCCTATTAAATCCATTAAGTCAGTGGTGGAGGAAACCCTGTATAGTTATCCTATTAAATCCATTAAGTCAATGGTGGAGGAAACCCTGTATAGTTATCCTATTAAATCCATTAAGTCAATGGTGGAGGAAACCCTGTATAGTTATCCTATTAAATCCATTAAGTCAGTGGTGGAGGAAACCCTGTATAGTTATCCTATTAAATCCATTAAGTCAGTGGTGGAGGAAACCCTGTATAGTTATCCTATTAAATCCATTAAGTCAGTGGTGGAGGAAACCCTGTATAGTTATCCTATTAAATCCATTAAGTCAGTGGTGGAGGAAACCCTGTATAGTTATCCTATTAAATCCATTAAGTCAGTGGTGGAGGAAACCCTGTATAGTTATCCTATTAAATCCATTAAGTCAGTGGTGGAGGAAACCCTGTATAGTTATCCTATTAAATCCATTAAGTCAATGGTGGAGGAAACCCTGTATAGTAATCCTATTAAATCCATTAAGTCAACACAAGTCATGTAGCATTAAACATCAAGAATTTAAGATTTCAAATATCACTAAAACCCATACTGTCCTTTGTTTACATAAACCTGTCTGAGCTGAACTTCCTTGGGATCAACTTGTGTGCTTAGTTTATACAGGTTAAACAGATTTCCTACATTGCAGTCTTCGAAATTAGACTTTCAAATTTACTGGCCAGAAAACTTCAAAATTAGAATATTTATATAGATTCTATTGAAAAAAAATTGCCAAAAGTCACTGGTCCGAATCAATTTTCACTAGCCATGGGCCTTCGGACCACTGCTAAAGACGATGACTGACATTGGAACTTTAGTTTCAGTTTTTCAGTTGACAGTTTTCTGGTTTATTTAGGGTTGAATTTAGACAGGCTTCACTGTATTTTTATTTGTCACATTTGCAGTTGAATATCAATATCCACTCATATTTCATCTGGTGAGGTCAATGTGACCTCCTTTTTTCATATCAATATCATTGCCCTACCAAAATTAGTTACCTTTTTAGAATTTTCCTCACCAGTAGTCCTCCCTATTCCAATCATTGGAAGTGCACTTTGCATTCCTGAATCTATTAAAAGAAATTATAAATACGAAAATGTATTCTTAACATGGACAAAACTTAGCGTTTTTGCAACAGTTGCCAGCTGGGCTCCCTAAATTTACAATTTTAGCTGACCCAGCAAAAATTCTTTGGGCCAAGCAACTGACATTGTACCTGAAATATTCAAAATTTCAGTAGCCATCTGGGTTACACATACTCTCTGAATATTTTTAGGGGCCCTGGCAAAATTTCAATCCTCTGGTCCCTGTTCAGTTTTATCCATGGAAGAATGATATTTTTTTAACATTTAAAATCATATCTTTCATGATCTATGAACCATTGCCCGAGATATCATTTATTTAATCCCTGGTGAAAAATTAAAGTTTTTGTATATAAAGTTAGTTATTGTTGACATTTAGCTTATGTGTTAATTTTAATATGGAATATATGTAAATCTATAAAGTCATAAAAATGTCTTCAATTTCTTTGCCAAAACAAATATAGATACTTTCATGGTGGCATTGTATTTGTACAGCAAGTGAAAGTCAACATTAAAGAATTTACCACATTTGGACAGTCATAACATATTTTAACTCGCTGATTATCTTTATGATCTGGTTTCTCAGAAAGACCATTAATATTTTTGTTCGTATCCATGACCATTATTATGGTATTAAATCTAATAGAAGTACATTGTGTATTAATTATGAGTTTGAATATGTTCATCCTTCTAACAACTTCTTATTAAACAAATCAAAATTTAACATGAAATATATCCATCCTGCTAACTTCCTATTCAACCAATCAAAATCTGACATTGAACTTGTCCATCCTGATAACTTCTTATTAAACCAATCAAAATTTAACGTTGAATATGCCCATTCTGCTAACTTCTTACTTAACCGATCAAATTAAAGCTGGTTTAAATAATTATTTTCAATTTTTGATCAGGTTACCGTTATACGATATAACCTGGTTTGGGGCAGTTTACGCTTAATAAACCGTGAAGCAGTTTACGCTTTTCATATTTAAAAAAAAATAATCAAATATTCCTTAATTTAATTTTTACAATTTTTTTTTTTTACAATTCATCGATTTTTATTATGATCATGTCATAGGACTATTTGAATTTGTCATTAGCGACTGAATATGTTGATGACGTCACAGTACCAACCCAGGTTATCAAGCATAATCAATTTTTCTCCATGCGGGAACAACCAATCAGATTGCAGTATTCACATCAAATTAAATTATACAGACATACAACAGTTCTGTAAATGTTATACAACATGACATGTGCTACATATATCTATAAATAAGTACAACATACACATGCAAGTACAAAATATAACTGATTATAAGAAGCTATGTGTGAAGAATTTAAGTTTTTTCTACTATAAATATGCTATAGTTTCCAATAAAATTTGAATGTTTAATAACTAATAAAAACCAAACACAGTTTCTAAAAAAAGCAAACAAGTACTGTGAAATATACATTATTGATTAAGATGTTTCATAATTATAGAAATTCAAAGATTCTACACGCCGTATTTCTTATCAGAAAAGTGATGCAAAAAAGACATATAGGGTCTAACACCGGAAAGAGGTGCAAGATTTTACGACCTTGCACCTTTCACAGTGTTTGACTTTTTTCTCACTACTTTCTATCCTGTCACTGCTTGTTTACTTTTTGTAAATAAAAAATTACCTCCCATTGACCAAATTCTAAGAAAAGTAGTTCCAGAAAATGTAAAATGTGAGTAAATTTTTATAGGTATTTATACCTGTTGTAGTAACATTTAAGGCTACGGTCTATATATTTCATTATGAAATACATTTAAAATACTACCAAGACATGTATGTATATAGATAAATCGACAATTTACTTTAGCAATGGAAAATAATTTTGCGGGAAAATGCTCGTTATCTCATCATACCCAGGAGCCTGGGTAAGATACAAAAATCTTGTTCACCTAAATTAACGGACTACTTTATCCAAGGGATGAGAAAAAGATAGTTTCACAAAGTTTCTCCGTAAGACTTATATACAACTAATTCTAGTGGATTTTTCCTAACTTTGTTGCCCCACCAGATTCCAGTGTAGTTAAATATCTTAACACAGGAAGTACATTAATATTATGTATAATTACTCACAGTAATTTTCTTAATGTAAGCCCATTTTGAAGAATTACATTACAGTACAGTCAGAGACATAGCATGATAAATCACTGTGATAGACGTATCACTCATCTTGGTGATTTGTATATATCATTTGTTCTATTAAATATATCCTCAAAATTTCTTTTACATTTAGAGTGTTACCTGCTATCACCCAAACGGCATATCAAAATAATTGAATAGATAAAACAGACCAACAGATATATCAGTATCACTAAGAAGAATGATATGTCTATCACAATGATTTATCACGCTATGTCTCTGACTGTACTGTAAACAACAAAACTTTAATTCTACACACCTGTTGTTATATCTTTTGATGACAAAAACAAAGCAGCACTTGAACCTGATAAAATATATGATAAACAAGAAGACCATGATATGTATATTATGTAACTGAAGGCCTCTCAAATGTGATATTTTTCTAGTGAAAAATATAAATACATGTACCATCAAAGGGTTAAGACAGCAAAGAAATGATTACAAGCGACCAACTTTCACAATGAAGAAACTAATACATTGTACACATAAAATGTATTTGAAATTGAAATGAAAGAACCCCACGGGAACCCCGGGGTATAGAAATGGGACCAAGCTTCTTCGGCTTGAAGGGGCGTCCGTCGGTTATGCGGGATGTATAAATTCACAACCAACCCGTCCTGCGGATGAGACGTAAATAAAACAGAGGTCCCGTGTTGAAAGATTGCCAACCTCTCCGCACGTTAAAGAACCCAGTGCAACAGCTCATTATGCTCATGATGAGTGGTCCATTAGAGACCTGTTGCACTGGCAAAATTATCCATTCCTACCCATCACCTTTCCTTGTTTCGAGTCCTGTGGCGTTTAAATGTTTAAATGTTCTTATAACTTGTTAACGAATTAATATAAATTCTGATAATGGGTAAACGAAGTAATATAAGTTCTTATAACTTGTAAACAAATTAATATAAGTTCTTATAACTTGTAAACGAATTAATATAAGTTCTTATAACTTGTAAACAAATTAATATAAGTTCTTATAACTTGTAAACAAATTAATATAACTTCTGATAACTTGTAAACAAATTAATATTATACAATTATTGACTTTTATTGAGGTTAATATAAGGATCTATCGTTCCAAGATATAGGATATTTACTGAGGCCAAAGCTCTCATAACTTGTTAACGAATTAATATAAGTTCTTATAACTTGTTAATGAATTAATAAAAGTTCCTATAACTTGCTAACAAATTAATATAAGTTCTTATAACTTGTTAATGAATTAATAAAAGTTCCTATAACTTGCTAACAAATTAATATAAGTTTTCATCATTTGTTTTCCAATCCCTTTGATTAATTTGCAAAGAAGGAATGAATAAATCAGAAAAAAATATGTTTCAATAAACAAAATGCAAGGTGCTATCCTATATCTAATAGTTTTTCTTCTGACAAGAAGTGTGAAGTACAAATAGCATTACATAACACACAACAGAAATTTTACCAAAATCCTCAAAAGGAAACATTTCTTACAGATTAAAAAAATATGTGTTAGTAATTTACTGTCACTAACAGAAAATATTGGTTGGTATATGCAAGAAGATCACTCAACAAAAAATATCAGAGTTCGCGAAATTGCATATGGGTTTGGTGGTCTTAGTGAAAAAAATGTCAGTCCTCATTAATTTTCTATTGCAAAATACCAATCTTGTGTCAGTCCTTAGCAAAATCTGCCCAAATTTTGCTGGTCATGTCTGACAGAACTGACACATTTCGCGAACTCTGAAATATACATGGAAAAAATGGGGTGGGGGACTGGTATATGAATAACTAAATTATGTTCTCTTGAATTAACATAATAATTTGAACATATCAAAGTTGAAGAGGAAAACCAAATTTTGTATTGCCATATTTGTACAAGTCAGACTCTTGTCCTGTATAACTTAGCAAAAATTTAAAAATAAATAAAAAGTTTTGCCTACCTACCTACCTATAGCTAGCTAGCTACCTACCTACCTACCTATACCTACCTACCCTATTTTTTCAAGAATGTTAGTAGATACACAGGTAATTTTGTTTTTGGCCTGATTTAGCTGATAATATTTAATGAAGCATAAATTTGGAATTTTGTAACTTTTATTTAAGCAAATGTAAAACTGGTCTTGCAGTCATTAAACTTTCAAGTACAGAATATCATCAAATCAACACACTGTATAAACTGGGTAGTGTTTTGATTGGTCTCTTTGTTTTTCTTCTAATTATGACCAAATATTTGGTTCTTAAATTATCTATGACTACAAGGTTTGATTTAATCTTGTGAAGAAAAAAAATAAGAACAAAGTGATACCAACCTACATCTAAAAATCATGCTTGGTAGGTGACAAAAATAGGAGAATTATATAAATTATGTACATGAATATACAACAAACCTGATTCTGTTAAACTATTCTGAAACATATCTTTATATCCTTTTAAGTCTGGTAGACGATTTTTCAACCAACCCTACAAAAGGCAAAAATATCTCATTTGAATCTTCATATCATAATATACAATTATGGCCTTCATGAGAAGTTAATATCCATAATTATTAAATTGAGAAAGGGTTATTTTCCCCCGAGGTCCAAAGGACCGAGGGAAAATAACCCTTTCGATATTTAATAATTATGGATATTAACTTCTCATGAAGGACATAACTGTATTATTATACTGAACTAATATGAGGGAAATAACTAGTTATTGGTTCGACGTGCTGAGGGAAATAACTAGTTATTGGTTCGACGTGCAAAAGCGCACCAATTTCAAACAGTTATTTTGTGCTACGTGCAGATTCCCTCACAGTTATTTGACCTACGTGCAGTTTGCCTCGGGAATAATGAGTTATTTCTTGTTCCATGGAATAAAACTTTAAAATATCTTAATTATTTCTTGATTGGTTTCCAATAGTAAAGTATAATAATAATGATTAATCTTAAATGTTATCACTTTTCTATTACTAGTTCTTGAAGAGAAGATATTTAAACATTTACATAGCTTTCCTATTTATATCTTATAATATATGGTTCTACCTATGAACGATAAAAAACTTCATTGGTAAAAATGTGAAACTCCTCATCACAAGGGTCATTTATGTCAAGATTTTGTTAATTTGATTGAACAGTTCTCAATGAGAAAATTAAAATTAAAATTAAAATGTGAAAAGTTTAGTACAACAGATAGACAGACTACAAACTATGCATGTAAGCAGTGATTCAAACAGCGCTCGTCATTTTCGTAATTGACAAATGCATTTTAATTTTGACGATTATTTTTTAGAGCAATTAGCCAATTGTTTCAAAAACATAAAATTTATCATTAGTCTCTGACAAGTTTATGACCCACAGATAAATGGGAAGACACCAATTAAACACAAGACACTTACAGTAAGTGATGGCAAAGGAAACTATAAAATAATCTATTCAAGATAAATGGAAAGACACCAATTAAACACAAGACACTTACAGTAAGTGATGGCAAAGGAAACTATAAAATAATCTATTCAAGATAAATGGAAAGACATCAATTAAACACAGGACACTTACAGTAAGTGATGGCAAAGGAAACTATAAAATAATCTATTCAAGATAAATGGGAAGACATCAATTAAACACAGGACACTTACAGTAAGTGATGGCAAAGGAAACTATAAAATAATCTATTCAAGATAAATGGAAAGACATCAATTAAACACAGGACACTTACAGTAAGTGATGGCAAAGGAAACTATAAAATAATCTATTCAAGATAAATGGGAAGACATCAATTAAACACAGGACACTTACAGTAAGTGATGGCAAAGGAAACTATAAAATAATCTATTCAAGATAAATGGGAAGACACCAATTAAACACAGGACACTTACAGTAAGTGATGGCAAAGGAAACTATAAAATAATCTATTCAAGATAAATGGGAAGACATCAATTAAACACAGGACACTTACAGTAAGTGATGGCAAAGGAAACTATAAAATAATCTATTCAAGATAAATGGAAAGACATCAATTAAACACAGGACACTTACAGTAAGTGATGGCAAAGATAACTATAAAATAATCTATTCAAGATAAATGGGAAGACATCAATTAAACACAGGACACTTACAGTAAGTGATGGCAAAGGAAACTATAAAATAATCTATTCAAGATAAATGGGAAGACATCAATTAAACACAGGACACTTACAGTAAGTGATGGCAAAGGAAACTATAAAATAATCTATTCAAGATAAATGGGAAGACACCAATTAAACACAGGACACTTACAGTAAGTGATGGCAAAGGAAACTATAAAATAATCTATTCAAGATAAATGGGAAGACATCAATTAAACACAGGACACTTACAGTAAGTGATGGCAAAGGAAACTATAAAATAATCTATTCAAGATAAATGGGAAGACACCAATTAAACACAGGACACTTACAGTAAGTGATGGCAAAGGAAACTATAAAATAATCTATTCAAGATAAATGGGAAGACATCAATTAAACACAGGACACTTACAGTAAGTGATGGCAAAGGAAACTATAAAATAATCTATTCAAGATAAATGGGAAGACACCAATTAAACACAGGACACTTACAGTAAGTGATGGCAAAGGAAACTATAAAATAATCTATTCAAGATAAATGGGAAGACACCAATTAAACACAGGACACTTACAGTAAGTGATGGCAAAGGAAACTATAAAATAATCTATTCAAGATAAATGGGAAGACACCAATTAAACACAGGACACTTACAGTAAGTGATGGCAAAGGAAACTATAAAATAATCTATTCAAGATAAATGGGAAGACACCAATTAAACACAGGACACTTACAGTAAGTGATGGCAAAGGAAACTATAAAATAATCTATTCAAGATAAATGGGAAGACACCAATTAAACACAGGACACTTACAGTAAGTGATGGCAAAGGAAAATAATCTATTCAAGATAAATGGGAAGACACCAATTAAACACAGGACACTTACAGTAAGTGATGGCAAAGGAAACTATAAAATAATCTATTCAAGATAATAATTTAGAGATTTAGCCGTCTTACTCTTAAAAAAACAACGTAAGTCAGTATCATATATTCTATATTTGGTATTTTTCGGGGAGAAGATCAGAACTTTTTTTACTTCATACATTTTTACCATTATAAACATATGGAAAATATAGCAAGGAGATGCAAAGTCCACAATGACATATCTAGAAAATATGGTACCTTTTCTGGTAGATGTACACTATTAAAAGCTTTCAATACATTATGCTTGATTTTATCTAAAGTCTCCGACTCTGGGATGTAGTCCTTCATCCATTCTAGATCTGGAATGTATTCTTTTAATGACTCATATTTCTGAAAAATGACAAAAAAAAGAAGGATTACAATATATAATATAAGATATAAAAAGTCATATGTAAGTCGGATGTCTAAGCTTGGCTTTTGTGCAAGGTTGTCCAATTTTATCCTAATTTTGTTTCACATTATTTATTTTATTTGGGAAATGTGTCTTAATCACACATCTTGTTTAACAGTAGCAAAAACACTAGTTTTATATCATTTTAGCAGTTCTTCAGGTTTTAACTAGCAACAGAGAATAAATATCTATCAAGCCACCACAATATAACTGAAAAATTGTCGATAGTGTTTCTAAACACCCTTAATCTTATACACCCCCTAACCTGAGCTTAACTTTTAACACCCATAACCTACCTTAACCTTAAACATCCCTAACCTAACCTTAACCTTAAACACCCCTAACATGACCTTAATCTTAACCTAACTTAAACCCATAACTTAAGTACAATGTATATGGTCTCTACAAACAGGTTATTGTTTGACACAATGGTTGCACTAAGCAGAATGTGGTCAATACATTTATTTTCGTTATCTTCATGACCTTTCAGTAACAAAAGTTATCTTCATGACCTTTCAATAACAAAGTTATCTTCATGACCTTTCAGTAACAAAAGTTAAATGTATCTTCATGACCTTTCAGTAACAAAAGTTAAATGTATCTTCATGACCTTTCAGTAACAAAAGTTATCTTCATGACCTTTCAGTAACAAAAGTTATCTTCATGACCTTTCAGTAACAAAAGTTAAGTGACATAAAGACAGTTATCTATCATAGATTTCCTGATAAGTGCTAAAAACATCAATGTGCAAAAAAGACTGAAATATTAACATTTAACAACATACGGCATACCTGATTAATTGCTACTCCACTACCCACTGCTCCTGTCAAGACCAGATATCTAATCTTTAATAATTTTCCAAAGGCTCTAGCAAGCGATCCTAACTGTCTACGATTCATAACAAGCTGTCCTTTATAAAGTAACGGTTTAATTGGACGTGGTATAACAGTATGTACAAATCTAACTTGCGGTAAGCATGTTGTAGATACTGCACGACTAGAATTATATTTAAACTGACGTAGACATACGATATCCTGTTTAATACATGGTTGGTTTTTAGACTGATTGTTTACATATGGAAAGGTTGATTTTTGTCTACTGTAAATAACTACAGATTTTGAATGTCCATGTTGTGCTACTCTCCTGGCAACTGTCTTCACACATTCTTCACACAATGGACTGAAAGTAGAGAACAATGGATGTACATGTACAAAACATTTCATTTTAATTAGTTAAAACATAATTTATTAATCAATTTGTCAAATATACAAACAATGCAATGGCAATAAAAAGTAAATATACATATCGACTAAAGGGATCAAGAAGTAAGAAATGATTTTATATAAATCTGTTTCTCAAAGTAAACTATGAAATAACTGAAAGCCAACATAAATATTTATTTTGTTTTTAAGAAACCAACCATATACAGTAGTCAGAGACATAGTGTGATAAATCACTGTATCACGCCATATACAGTACAGTCAGAGACATAGTGTGATAAATCACTGTATCACGCCATATACAGTACAGTCAGAGACATAGTGTGATAAATCACTGTATCACGCCATATACAGTACAGTCAGAGACATAGTGTGATAAATCACTGTATCACGTCATATACAGTACAGTCAGAGACATAGTGTGATAAATCACTGTATCACGCCATATACAGTACAGTCAGAGACATAGTGTGATAAATCACTGTATCACGCCATATACAGTACAGTCAGAGACATAGTGTGATAAATCACTGTATCATGCCATATACAGTACAGTCAGAGACATAGTGTGATAAATCACTGTATCACGCCATATACAGTACAGTCAGAGACATAGTGTGATAAATCACTGTATCACGCCATATACAGTACAGTCAGAGACATAGTGTGATAAATCACTGTATCACGGTGTGTCCCTGGCTGTACTGTATATAAGAAAATAGCTCTGAACAATTAAAGAACTTTATTATTAATTTTGACCTAAATTGTCTACCTTAAGAAAATTTAAGTTGAAATGATAATACATAATAACAAACTTTAAAAACAAAATGCGAGTCTTATAGAACATCTTCTAGTTAAATTTGAATCCTTAGACAGCATTACAAACATTCTTTTTTTCTTGGCAATTGGCTGTCGTAAGAACAGATGTGCATGTTCACACTACAAAATAAGATATATCATTTCATTTTCCAATTTAATAGATCATTATTATTTAATAAAATTTTAATGTCACACTAAATTATATCTGAAATACTGCTAAAGTTGGTGTTAAACTCCATTTAATCAATATATTATTTCTCCAATTTATTTTTGTTATTATACATTTAGAAAGTTTAAATAGTGATGTTATAAATTAATTAAAATGTTAATATTTCATCAGACTAACTAATAATTTGTTATTTTTGAAGATGTATTAATTACTATTACTTGTGATTAAACATGTTAAACAGGATATAAAACATCTTCGCTAGCCAAGGGTTACAATCCGCTCTACTCATCTTCACCCTTGGCATCGTTAGTCTGATTTTCGTAATTCCCGCACACTGCCACCTGCTGGATTTTGACAGTTACGCCCCTTGTAATGATGTCATTTTCAGCTAATCAACGCAAGGCTTTCATTTCCTTTCGCTTGAATGCCCTGAAAACTGACTCGAGATTATAATATGGCTGATTTTCAAACGAAGAATTGACGTGGCTCACACTGTTATTCAATGGTAAGTCAGTGCTTTTATTTCAAACTTACAACATTATTTTATACGTACAAGCATTTTTATTTTGTTGACATTTTTCCTACAGAACATGTGCTTTTTGTAAAGCGTGTTCTGATTGGTTGCAGCTACCACTAGCTGCATTACATATAAACCGTCACTGTGTGACCTCGAAAATCCATCTAACGATGCCAAGGGTGAAGATGAGTAGAGCGGATCGTAACCCTTGGCTAGCAAAGATGGATATAAAATGGATACATGTATATTAAATCTCTTTCATTTCATTATGGTTGGCTCACATTTGAGAGAAAATTAACTGCCCAATGTTTTATATTCTCCCTTGACAATTTGAATGAATGAATATGCTACATGTGTATCTACTTTCTCTGCGGTGATTTACCATTAGATGGTCGTCACCTTTGTTCCTAATTAGAGTTGCTTACTTCGCTTCGTTAATTTTGCTTCTATATTTCCATTAACAACTTTCTGTTTTTTAGGAATTAAGTTAAATATGACAGCTGGTTGTTTTATATCGTCTGCCAATGTTTTAATCTCGTTGAGATTAGGATTCCGAAGAAATTTCGGTCAGTTTCTACATCCTAATCTCGTTTCAAGGCCTATCAAAGGTATTCTGGAAATTAAAAATTTGACCCCCCGGTGCAATACGATGGATATTTTGGCATAGACGGATTGTGTCAGATCAAGTGCGGGTAAGATTTCATATACATGTATAGACATATTTTCTAGTTCAAATCTGCAAAAATATTGATATTTTCTTACCTTTTACAGCGTCCACGGCACTAGATAAAGTAATCCAACATCCACTTCGAACTGTCCGCCACTTTAGTGAACTCATGAACTACACCACATGATCAAAATCGTCACATGTTTTGTTACAGCCTGTTTCTAGATTAAAGATCGATGTCAAATATTTATTGTAAATATGCAAGCATATCCTTTATGGGCTGTTGATTGGTTTTAATAAAATATTTATAACAACATAAAAAAAGTTTAGCCGTATATATGGGATTTTTAATTATAATAAAATATTTGACATCGACATCTTGAATCTAGAAACAGGCTGTAACAAAATCCGTGACGATTTTGATCATGTGTAGTTCATGAGTTCACTAAAATGGCAGACAGTTCGAAGTTGATCTTGGATTATTTTATATGATAGATGCTGTAAAAGGTAAGGAAATATCAATATTTTTGCAGATTTGAACTAGAAAATATGTCTTTATATGAAATCTTACCTGCACTTGATCTGACACAATCCGTCCATGCCAAAATATCCACCGGAATGCACCAGAGGTCAAATTTTAAATTTCCAATTGATAGGCCTTGAAAAGAGATTAGGATGTAGAAACTGACTGAAAATTTCTTCGGAATCCAAATCTCAACAAGATTACCAATGTTTCATTTAATTTTAACTGTCAGTTGACATTTTAAATAATTCTGAGAAAATACATTTAATATACAATACATTGTACTTCGGTATATGTCTATCCTATATACCGCTCGCCTCTCAGGTGGCACCTGCTCTTAATATCATATGCCATGTCAATGTCATCAACATCATTGAGAGCTTGGCAAGATCATTAGACCAAAATGCTGAAGTTGATATGGCCATCTTAGATTTCAGCAAAGCATTCGACACAGTGCCCCACCAAAGGCTATTGATGAAACTGAAATTTTACGGGATAAATGGAAACACCTTGAACTGGATAGGAAAATGGTTAACATCACAGACACAGACAGTCATTGTAGATGGGGAGGAATCCACTCCAGTCCCAGTAATATCAGGGCTACCACAAGGAACGGTCTTTGAACCACTCATGTTCCTTATCTGCATCAACGACATTGGTAACAATCTATCAGAAGGAACACACATCAAACTGTTTGCTGATGACTGCCTAGTATTCAGAGAAACTATAACTGCTCAGGACAATACCATCTTACAGAAAGACCTTGATTAGCCTGACAAAGTGGATGAATAACTGGCAGATGAAATTTAACACTGACAAATGTCACATATTGAAGATCACCAACAGAAGACACCCTAAAGATTCAACTACACCATGTTTGGCAGTACCCTCACAAATGTAGAACATCATCCATACTTAGGGATCAAGATTAGCCAGAATCTGCGATGGAAAGAACATATCCAGATGGCAACAAACAAAGGTAAATGAACACTTGGGTTTGTGAGGAGGAACTTGGGTAAATGCTCAGAGGACACCAAGAAATCAGCTTATACCACCCTGATACGACCACAATTAGAGTATGCCTTATCAGTATGGGATCCCCACTATAAGACTGAAATAGATGAACTGGAAAAAGTACAACGACGGGCAATCAGATTTATTAAGAACAACCATGATAGAACTGCTAGTGTAACATCAATGCAGAACGAGCTGAAATTACCAATTTTACAACAGAGGAGGCAACTGAGTAGATTAACCATCTTCTACAAGGCTGTAAACAACCAAGTCGCAGTTGACCTCCCTGATTACCTGCTAACATCAGTAAGAGAAACACAGAGCTACCATCAGAAACGATTCACAAGGCTATCTACTAGAATGAACACCTACATTCCACGGACTACATCAGAGTGGAAGGACTTGCCACCGGACATCAAAGACCAGTCCACAGTGGAGTTCTTCAAGACAGCCTTGGAGGACTACTTGATGTAAATACCAGATACAGTACACTCAAGGACATATTGTGGTGGATCACCTTCAGAGACGGACTGCCTGTCATGTCTGACTTGGAGTCTACAGGTTTTTATTGATTGCACACCTGTTGTGTGAATATCTGATAGTGGCTAAATTGGGGGTCGTAAATTTGTACCTGAAGGTGATAAAGCTATGACTTACATGTACCTGTTCTTGTATTTATTTAATCACACATTACAATTTCAATTCAATAATTTTAGACAAATAAAAAAATAATTATGTTTTTTTCTCTCAGGTATTCATAGCCATGTTTGTGAAAAAAGATGAAGAAAATAAAATTAGTTATTCTCATTTGTTTTCTTTTTACTGAAAAAAAATGTAATTCAATATTTATAAATACTGATAAAAGACAATTTTAACATCAATATACTACTTGAATTTTTTAATTTTTATCACCTTACTTTGATCATTTACATTAAAAGAATTATTAGTTTCAAATTAATCAAGCTGTCTTAAAACAAGTTACAGATGGTTTTTTACAGGTAAAGCTACTAAATGTGTAAAATTATTTGTATTTTTTCTAATAATGAAGAATGAATGAATAAAGATAATTATTAAAAATTAAAGCAATGAATGTGTATTTGCTTTAAATAATAAAGAATGATTTATCAAAATTGATTGCAAAGAAAAACTAATATGGTTAAAAATCATATAATCCACTTAATTTATCACTTCAAAACTAGAGTCCTATATAGAAGTTTAATTTTTTTTTTTTTTTTTTTTTTTATATACACATTCATGTACACATATAATTGCAAAATAAAGGACCATAGTCAGACAAAATGATACATTCAAACAAAAATTGTTTTGGTATGTCAAATAGTATTTCAAATTTAAAAGAGAAAGAGACAGTCAGATGGGGGCTGGGGAAAAGCTAACATTAATTTGAGAATTGACAACAACTTTTGTTACTTTTTGAAATATTTGTGTAGCCCTGAAAAGGGCTGTTTTTCTTGTGTAGCCCTGAAAAGGGCCGTTTTCTGTAAATGTTGTTACTGGTGTTTGATGCCAGTGATCTTTGCCTGGAATTCTGGTTGCTGAAGCTTTTCTGCAAAGTACTTGAGCGATCTGTGTCTGGATCTTTCAGGGAAAACTTGTTTCAATTTTGATTGTTGATTCCCGGATTTGTCTGTTTCACAGACTTCGATTTTTTTCCGTATTTTGTATTATTTTTGTCACTCTAGACAGCTTCCTTGGTGATCGGTATTTTGTTGTTACTTGTTATTATATCGGTTGGGTAAATCAATAAGTTTCAGCCGATTTAAGTTTAAAAATTGCAAACCTTCACATCAAACAACATTGAAGTCTTGTATTTTTAAGATAAAATCTGTTGAAATTTAGTTGCGAACGGAACAAATGACGATACATGTAAATTTAGGTCACATTTTACACTCTTGTAAAATTATGTGAACGAAAATACACGATTCAGCTGTAGGTTTAAATGCTTGACGCAAATGACACACCTGTAAAACAAAAAGACGATCATACTTCTGAAAGTCAGCAAATTTTGCCGCAATGGAAGTAACACCGCAAGATTAAATCTAAAAATAGATAGATTCCAGGTAAATAATGAATATTCAAGAGATGGGATGCGAACGGAACAAATACACATCGAAATTTTAAATCGTATTTCACACACTTGTAAAATTATGTGCACGAAAAAACACAATTCAGCTGAAGGTTGAAAATATTCAAAACGCAAACAACACATATATAAAACAAACAAAAAACAACAAAAAAACGATCGTACTTCTCAATGTCAGCAAATTTTGCCACAATGGAGTACTGTAGATTCAGTGGGAAAAGACTGCTAAATATGGTCTAAAAATAGATAGATTCCAAGTAAAAATGAATATTCAAGAGATGAGCTTAGAGTTGAAAAAAACCACAAAAATAGAATAAATTGTAAAACATATTTAGTGAAGGACTACTGATTTTCATAAAATTCGACAAATAAATTATTTTCTACATGCTTCCACAAACAACAACAGTTTGATTCTAATAAATATTGATGACCCATGACCCATTTTATCCAAACCACGTTACATGAAAAAGATATTTTATTCAAAATTAACCTAATCAGGTAAATGTCAACAATCAAGTCATATCCTGTCACAGGTAGCAATTAAAGGCAATAAAACATTTAATCTTGTTAACTACACCTGTTGGCTCAACTCTCTAGTTTTATGACCCTTTTTATTGCACCTGTCTCCATCCGACCTCTTGTCTGACATGTTAAATCCGACATGTCGGACGTCGGACATCTATCACAATATGTCCTTGAGTGTACTGTACATGTCCATGTTATAAATAGTTTTATTGATTTTAAACTGTTTTGGAAGGCTCCCATGGGTGCCTGAGTTACGTTTTAAGTCCTTGATTTTATGCAAACTTGCGACTTTCCAGTATCCACGTAGATGTAGATGTCCATAATTCCGATTCTATTTTTTGTTTTGGTACCGGGTCGTTTCGCCCCGAATCCTGTTCGCCCCCTGAGTCGTTTCGCCCCTATTCCCGTTCGCCCCGGGTCGCTTCGCCCTCATTTATTAATAGTGCTTTTAAAAATGAAATAAGGAAAATACCATTACAAATATTCGTATTTTGGATGTTGTAAAGCTTGTTCATGGGTACTTTATTTTTGTCTTCCTATAATTAACATGCTTTCTTGACGTGTACGGTGTTTAATATTATATATTGCTTGTTTGACATCTGATTAAATTTATACTATTTTAGCATTTGATGCGTAATTCATTAAAAAAGAGGTTATTTGCGCACTTGTACAGCATCTTAGTCATTTCATGCACTTTTGGGTTGGTACAAAAAAAAACAACCTTTTTGCTGTTCTTGTGTGGTTTTTTGTTAAGTTTCGCTTGAGATCTTTGACAAAAGTAGACCGAAATGAATGAATTATTATATTTTTTGTATACAACTAATAAATAAATAATTAAAGTAGACCAAAATAAATGAATTATTAATTTTTTTCATACAACTAATAAATAAATAATTACCAAAAAAGACCATCTATTATAATATAATATAATACCGATTAAGTGGGGGCGAATCGACTCACTTTCCGGGGCGAACAGGTAATCGGGGCGAAACGACTCGGATTCTTTTTTTTTACTTTTGTTTTACATTTTTTACGTTATCTTTTAACAAAACAAACAAACGTTCATAGTTTATCACTCTTCAAATATTTATAATGTTTATCAAACATACATTGGAGGTGTTTAATTTATAACATTTACCCGAAATGACCTTTTACGATTATTCTGTACATGTTCATCTATTTCTGAGGCAATTTTGACATCTTCATCTGTCCTTGACCTTGTCAATCTGATCGCAGTTTCGTATTGATTCACGAAACCTTCTTTAAGGTAACATTTAAATAATTACATATTTTTTCTTTAAACTGTTTGATAATGTTTGTATAAAAAATATTCAAAATGGTTTAGGCCTAAAACAAACAATAATGTTTACGAAACTGAAGTTTGGGAAAGGGGACACAACTTTCATTTTCATGTGGTAGTTGCAATTAATAGAAAGAAAGAAAAACGCTAGATAAAGAAATAGACATGGCTGAAGACGATACAGAAAAGGGTTACAGATGGGAAACTGAATATGAAAAGACTTGGTATAAATTATAACACTGCTGAAAATTATATAAATATCTGTATTTAATATGAAACAGGCACGGCCATGAATGCTCGCGAATCTGAAAATTATCTGGCAATTTCACGCTCATCCAGTGCATCGAAAAAGTGTCGAGATATTTTGGGCCGACGTTTCGTTCCTTACGAAATCTCAAAAGTTAACTTCTGCATAGAAGCAAAAATTCTTGTCGGTATGTCAGAATAGATTTAATGAATTAAAAAATATCAATATAAGTAAAACAAGCTAACAAAATGACTTTTGAGTTTTGTTACACACGGGTTCCAGGTTTCAGTGGTATCGGACGTACGATACTTAGTTAGGATCACCTTTGCGCTTTATGTTAAGAAGATCTTCATTAGTTGAGTGTGTTAGTGTGTTACACGGAACGTGTTTACAATGCGCAGATTTATTTTTTTATCCATCAGTATGTCCAGCCATGTTTGTCCCAAAATACAAAGTACACATTTTATACCATAAAGAGCTCGATGACGCTCGCATATTATTGCCCTTTCAAAGGCTTTTGCAATTTCCATCACTCATTTGATGTCTGGTCAATTTGTCCCATGTCAAATTTGTCCCAATTTTTTGCCAATTTGTCCCAACTAATTTATCAATGTGGATAAAAAAAAATTAGATTTAGTAAAATAAAAAAGATGGAATATGTTCAATGTAGACAATAAAAACTAAAAGTATTGCTCTGTGTAATAAGCCACTACCTTACTTGACTATCCTAATTTTAAGCTATAATTTGGTTATAGTTCTTTGATGATAGATAAAAAAAAAAAATGCTTCAATAATCAGCTTGTGCATAATTATTGAATGATCTGACTGAAGGTTATTGTTTTTTTAATATTACTTGATTGCTTTTTGATTGGCAATTTTTTTTAGCATCAAGTCAATTAGTATAGTTAATGTTTATAGAACAGTTACTCTTAACCAGTTTTGTGTATATTTTACAATATAGTTTTTACTCATTGTCCTTTTCATGAAACCTAACACAAACTTCAAAGAAACAAAAGAAATGTGCCATCAGCTTGGGAGCCTTACAAGTTGTTTCGGCCTTATGACAGATTCGGCCTTAGTTGATGCAGCCTTACGCAAATCCGGCCTTATATCAAATTGATGTTCCGGCCTTATCATATATGTATGCGGCCTATGGCAAATCCGGCCTTATATCAAATGGAAAAGAATAATTAAAAAATAAAAGTTCTATTTAAATTTAAAATATTATTTAAATATTCATGGATATGATGAATAAAATATTGGAACTTGTAGTGTTTTCACAAGATTTACTCGTAACTCAATATGAAAAGCCATAATAAATCGTTATTATTTTAACAATTTTTTAATTAGTAATTTTTGGTAATAATGACGGAAATCATTTCCATTGAAGTTGATGATTAGAAAAACAATTCAGGTTGATATACCAAGCTGTCAACAAGCGAAATTCCTTAGATGTTCTCTTGCAATTAATTATCATTTGTTTAATAGTCGTATAATTGCACTGGCAGTATGATTATAAGGGTTACCAAAAAGTAAAAGGAAGCCATACTATAAATTACTCAAAAAGTACTCCAATTCTTTTGATGAAACCGCACTAATATATGCACTTTTTGGTGATGGTCCTACTATTTTCAAAACTATCAACTATGTCGTTTCCTTGTATTGTGTGTGAGCAGAACGTCCGTCCAAAGCAGCATGCTTTAGAGTGTGACAGTTGTTTCCAGTGGCAACACAGACTATGTAATAGTAAGACCATCACTTAATTATTTACTCAAATCATCACAATGTGTCGTTTTATTGTATGTATCATATATATCCATAGATACACATCATTGAGACCGCATTAATTAACCAAGGCCGTATCAACTAAGGCCGAATAGTTTTCAGGCCGGATCAACTCGAAAGCCTTGGGAGGTGGGGGAAGACAAAATAGTGTCTTCTTATAGGTCAAATTCATTAAAACATTACAAAAAAACAAATATAAAAAATTGATTCATCAAAAGATCATTTTCAAACTGTTGATTTTACATTTTTATTATTTTTTTAAAGCAGAAAACACTCATCCTACTATTATTAATATTATTATATTTTCATTAGTATGTCACTATTATTAATATTATTATATTTTCATTAGTATGTCAATGAGTGCTAGATGTTTTTTCAGTCTGGAATAGAATTCTACAAAGATGTGTGTTTTAGTACTAGACTTTGACTGTAAAGATCCTGCTAAGGGAACGACCATTTAACTTGAAGGGGGGGGGGGGGGGGGGGGGGGGGGGGGGTTATGGTTTTTTTCTAAAAAAAAATATTCTGATTCCCAATGTTGCTGAAAAAAATATTCTGATTTTGGTGGAGGAAAAAAAAAATAATCTGGTTCAGAGTTTTTGTCATATAACCTAATGTTAAATTGTGGAAAAAAAATTCGCAACAAAAAAGAAAAATATTCTAACTCTTGTGTTGTACGAAACAAAAAACCATAACCCCCCCCCCTTCAAGTTAAATGGTCGGTCCCTAATGTCTATTCAGTCAAAGTGAAGTTGAAGATGAAGTTAGCTTAAATTGATCTGGTGTATTATTATTATACCCCCCGCAAACAAAGTTTAGGGGGGTATATAGGAATCACCCTGTCGTCTGTCCGTCCGTCCGTGTACCTTGTAAGCGCAACTCCTCCTAAATGACTTATTGGAGTTTTGTGAAACTTTACACAGTTGTAGTACACTACCTGCAGATGTGGATGAAGGAATATGGTTGCCGTCCAAAATTTAAAAGGGGAGATAATTCAACTTATACTTTCACGAAAAGGGGGAGGGGCATGTACCTTGTAAGCACAACTCCTACTAAGCTGCTTATTGAATTTTTATGAAACTTTACACAGTTGTAGTACACAATCTGCAGATGTGCATGAAGGAATACTGTTGCTGTCTAAAATTTAAAAGGGGAGATAATTAACTTGCTAATATACCTGTATTCCAAAGTTTGAACATCATAGTATTGCAAGCGGGGGGTATCACTCAGGAATCCTAGACATCTCGGGACCTGGACATCTTGGTACTCTGTCCTGGACGTTTCGGTACTGACCTGGACATCTCGGTACTCGGTCCTGGACATTTCGGAACTGACCTGGACATATCGGTACTCGGAACTGGACAGTTCGGGACTTGGATGAGACAATATTCCTTACTGACCACAATTGTTTGGTACTTATTAATTGTCAATATTTTTGTACTAGTAGTTCTTTAATATATATGAACCAAAAGTGTTTTTGATAATTCCAGTGTAGATCGATCCCGGAGATCGTTGTTTTAGTATACATTGATTTTTATTTATATTTTCATTATTTTGACCTTTGCTTCAGATTATCTGATATCCCAGATGTATGAAAGTTCGTCACCCTAACGATTCTTCTATAATTTCTATTATCATAAACATTTGATTATATTTTGGTTTATTAAAACAGACTGATTTATTGCTTTTCCCCACAAAAATTCTTCATACTTTGTAGTGGCGTTACCAATTATGCTATGTGTGTTCGCGTGAGTAACTGAGGAAATTGTCAGTGCTTTCATGAAACAACATTTCTTGATTTTCTGTTTATAATTTGGGGAGTTAAATAATATACAAAAGCGATAAAATTAGATAAAAAGGTCTTACCAGTGTTGCATAGTCTGTGCTGCCACTGTGAACACTGGTCACATTGCAAAGCCTCCTGTCTAAGACGGACATTGCTGCCACAATCTATGCATGGATACTCGTTCATTTTGCAGTTTGAATCTCCAATTAGGGTAACCCTCCATTATATATCGGCTTGGCAAATATTTCTCAAACAAAATTCAGCTTGTATCGTCTTTTGAAGTCAAACAAAAGATTAAAACATTGATCTATGATTAAAGAAATTAAATTTGGTAATTAAAGCTATCTAATTAAAACAGTTATGTAATCAAAACAGAAATGAAAATAATCATCCCGTTCAGTTTATCTGTGATTTATTGATAAAGGGACTTAGTTATCAAAACAAAAGTTATTTACAAATATTAATGAATAGCCTCTTTGATGTCCATTTAATTAAAGATGATTAAAAAAAAACACATAAAAATTTGCATAAACAACGTCTTCATGTAAAAAAAATTTTTAAAGTTTTTAAATTCAATCAAATTATTTTTATTATTCAGTACCGAAATAAACAACGTCTACATGTAAAAAAAAATTTTTTAAAGTTTTTAAATTCAATCAAATTATTTTTATTATTCAGTACCAAAATAAACAACGTCTACATGTAAAAAAAAAAAATTAAAAGTTTTTAAATTCAATCAAATTATTTTTATTATTCAGTACCGAAATAAACAACGTCTACATGTAAAAAAAAAATTTTAAAAGTTTTTAAATTCAATCAAATTATTTTTATTATTCAGTACCAAAATAAACAACGTCTACATGTAAAAAAAAAAATTTAAAAGTTTTTAAATTCAATCAAATTATTTTTATTATTCAGTACCGAAATAAACAACGTCTACATGTAAAAAAAAAAATTTAAAAGTTTTTAAATTCAATCAAATTATTTTTATTATTCAGTACCAAAATAAACAACGTCTACATGTAAAAAAAAAAATTTAAAAGTTTTTAAATTCAATCAAATTATTTTTATTATTCAGTACCGAAATAAACAACGTCTACATGTAAAAAAAAAAATTTAAAAGTTTTTAAATTCAATCAAATTATTTTTATTATTCAGTACCAAAATAAACAACGTCTACATGTAAAAAAAATTTTTTTTTTTTTTTAAATTCAATCAAATTACTTTTATTATTCAGTACCGAGTACCGAGATGTCTCATATGTTCAATACCGAGATATCCTGATACCTCACTCAGTGAGGTTACTCACAGTTCTAGTTTGAATTGATAAAAGACAACATTCATTGTTAGTCAAATAATTAAATGTCAAATAATAGATTTATATACATTTGCAGAGCTCCAGATAAGCTGCGTATTTGCGTTTTTTACGCTATGAAAACGAGTAAAAACGCATGTATTATCAGATCAGAGTGTACACATTACGCATACATATTGCTGTGTAAGCAAACTTTCCAAATTCGGAGCGTACTTGTATAGTCGTGTACATAACAATACATTTTTGTCTTTGAGAAATTCCACGTAATTACTTCCCTTTATACTTTTCGAAGGAGAGAGCATATACATTTGTACATCCAAGGGGTACAGAATTCTTGCCTTTCTAAGCATCGATGTCAAAAGAGATTTGATTGGATGTTTACGATAAATCATCCAATCGCAGTCAATATTACAAATAAATGCGGTTTACGTAATAAGTAAGAACTAAAACGAAAGTAAATTTGGGAACATGTTGTTCATTGAAAATGAGCAAGAACATGAATAAGCGCATTACAGAAAATTATATACTTAAGTTCCTGACAGTTTCATCTGTGTCCAGTGACAGTATAGTTAAGGGAATCATTGATGACATTATCAACACGGCTGTGAAAACTGCCGAAGTCGACGAGCAAAATGCAAAATATTTACAACATTTTATTAATAAACACAAGGACGTATATACGTCCTTGATAAACATGACACAATCGTGTCAAATTAAACAGAGATATACATTTCACTTGCATCCTGCGTTTATTGAATAACACTTGTGTCAAACATAATTTTAAAAGTGTACATGTAAGCAATCTTTTTTGAAGTAGAGAGTACAACAGTGCAAAGGAAATATGCAAATACGCATCATTTTCAAAAGTAGGGGGTAATTACCCTTTGGACTTGAAAATTATCTGGAGTTCTGCATTTGTACTCTTTGCTCACTTATCTGAGTACATGTATTACTTTTTGATTTTTTAAAAATATTTTTAGACCATATAAATCAATAGTTTCAATTATTTATGCTTATTTTTTTTATTTCATTTATTTACATGTATTTTAATTCCTTTTGTTTCCTTCATTAAGTTTCAATCAAATGGAATGTTTTTCATGCATTGATTTTAAAGAATGGACTTGGGGTATAAATAGCAAACAATGAGACTTTTCTAGCAACTTTCAAATCTGAGAGATATTTTTTTTAAATACTCTGTCCATAATTTTTATAAAAATTTGAAATTCAGGCCATTTGAAGAAACAGTATCATGAAACATTATTTGACAAATTATTGTTACAAAATAATCCTTTAATTCAAAATTATCAATGGTAGAAAGACTTTCAAATTTGAATTTCCCAGACTGACAGATGTGGGTGGAGTTTTCTTTGTTTTTGTTTACACAGGAAGTAGTTCATACACATGCATTCCTCCATGCCAATCAGCTGATAAACAACTTTATCCTTACCTTTCACTTCTAGATTTAATTGATAAGTCTACTACCATCAAAATATATATATACTTTTTTATCACATTAATTTTTTTTTAATTGTCCCATACATGTATAATTTTGACAGTGTACAAACATGTACCACATAAATAACAACTACATGTAGTTTGAGGGTCATGAGGGTATGATTTAATTAAATTAACGATACTGTAATTATAAATGACTTCTGCCACTGTATAATCAGGTGACCATAAACTACCAGTGAAGTCACCTGTACTTGTATATTGCAATTACAATTTACAAATTTAATAACATGAACTTTAATTTACAGTAATAAAAATATTGTTAAAATAGTTACTAAAACCTGCATTGCATTTTACTATGAAGAAACTTTACATATAATTAACTTTCAAAAACTATGTAAAGTGAAGATATTTTTAAATTAAACAATGCTTTAGTGTTTATGTCTCTCATAACTCTTGTAAGATTGGCACAAGCATTTCAATTATCAATTTTGTGTAAGTTTTCATGTTGTGAAATAGTTTTATATGTGGTGAGACTATTATATTTATTATTATATAATTATTAGTAAAAAATTAGAAATAGGACAGGTTTTTTTGTTTTTTTTTATATAATAACAATACTTTATTGTTTGACTTGCCTGTTAACAAAACACCTTAGATGCCCAGGTAAGCAAAAATAATCTAAGAAATAGGACAGTTAATTGACAAGTATAATTTTTATTTTGGCCCTAGATTATACGAAGGAATATAAAGTACATGTTGGGTACAACCCTTACGTCAACTTAAAGGGCTATTTAAATTTACAATCTCTAGATATTTCTTTCCTGGAATTTAAATTTAAAGAGTAGCAGAAACAGCAAGTTTTTTTTAATTATATGGTTGTGTGAAAGGAGAGAGAATAGTGCCACAACTGTATGACTGTGTGTACACATGTACTGTAATAGTTAAAAATTCTCTTGTGTAAAATAAAAATGAATAAATCTTATCATAAGTCTTCAAGTTTATTTCAATACAGAGCAATGTAATATTATTTTTCAATCTTATTGTTATTTGGATCTGTTGAACAAGAATTCACACCAATAACAATAAGGATATGAAGTAAAATATGCAAATAACACCCCCTAAAAAGAAAAAAAATGTAGTGAAACTGCAATATTGAGATTCAGTCTCAACACCCAAAGTTATAAGCACACACATTTCTTTAAAATTTTGAGAGAAGAAAAAATATAACCATTTTGAAAAAAGTTGGGACAAATTGACCAGGGATAAATTGACCAAAGTTGGGATGAATTGGTTTGGGACAAATTGACCTGTGTCCACTCATTCACTGGCACCAATAGGCAATACATTGTCATTGACATACAGCCTTTCACATGTATTCGAAAACAGGATGATAATAAGTAATTCCACCCATAATCCAGTCCTGGCTCAAGTCGTTCCGGCCCCAACTCATTCTGTCCCAATAAAAATATTAATGATTTCAAAGACAAGAGTGAAATGCAATAATAAATAAAATAAAGTCAATTTTGACTTTTTAATTTCCCACATCACATTGGAAGATAGTGGATATTAAAATGATAATGTGTGTTAAGTGAATGATTGTTGTTTAATGCCAACTCGGCAATTTTTCGGCTACATGTATATCATGGATGTCAAGAACAAGTTAATTGACAATGAGATTATAATGAGTTCTACTTTGTACTAGACCAACACACTTAGTTGGATTTTTATAGTACTAGTTCACTGAAGCAACAATCGACATGTCGCCTCACTCTGACACATTATCCTGATTCCGAGCCACAACCAGTCTTTGCCCCTTCTCCTTAGTGCTGCATGTTTAGCGGAGAAGCAACTAAAAAAGACAAGTTTTATAGTCTTTAGTTTGACGCCACCAGGGATCGAACTCATGGTCTACCACTCTTGAGGTGAGCACACTAACCATTATTCCATTGATGCGGTTTTATGTATGTTAACACATGGTAGAATAGCATACAAATAAAATGATCAAATTGGAAAATAGTACCTTAAAGTCAATTGATGCCTGATTTTGATAAAAAAAAAAAATATCAACAAAATCAGAATTAAAGCACAGACATATAATTAATTGAAAAAAGTTGCTTTTTAGCAATTCGTAGGCGATTTAGTTCTACAAATTGATCTAAATCAGTCTTGGGTTGTCTTATTTGAACCTCGATCAACAGAAGTGGCGATTTGAAAAAGCAGAACATAGTCTGGTTGCTGGTTTTTAAACATGATTATCTGTTCGGTACCTGTCCATTAGAAAACTTCCAAATTGTCCATAAGTGGAACCAAACAGTAGGGTTACAAAATCCAGGTACATATACATGTAATCAAATGATATTTATGCGTTAAATTCAACAATTTTATGAAAAGAAAGTTAAAACAGTGATGATCGACAATTCCACCAATGTCAACAAAACAAACTACCACCTCGTTTTATTTTCCTTATCTTATCTTCCATTGTTATGATTGTATTTCATGGAAGCTCAATTTAAGCATTATGTAGTACAGACACATTTTCTGGACTTTGGAGATGAAATCGTGTAAGACTAAGAAATGGCATGTTTTTAATTCAATCACAATGAGGATCAACATTGAGTATATATTTAGGGGTATTTATTTTAATTTTAAGCTGTTATTTTATGCGGTGACCTACTTGAAGTAATAATTATTTCTGCTAATTTCAGATACAAACAATGATAAACTAAATAGATAAATCTGTGACTTTTTTTAGGGAGGCAATTCGTGAAGATAATGAAGGATCCCTACAGACAAGTATTGATGATATTGTACACAAAGCTAAACGTAGAAGGTTATTGGAGAAGATTGTCAACGTCAGGCTGGGGATGGTGAGTATAAACTGACGACATAAACTACTCATGAATGTGATAGATTTTAAGATGTTTGTTTGTTTGATTTATGGTTTACGTTTAATGCCACTTTCAACAATATTTCAGCTATATTGTGGCGGTCAGTTTTATTGATGGAGGAAGCCGGAGTGTCCTGAGAAAACCACCGACCTGTTGCAAGTCGCTGACAAACTTGATCACATAATGTTGTGCACCTGGCCATGAGCAGGATTCGAACTCACAACATTAGTGGTGATAGGCACCGATTGCATGAATGTACATGTAACAGATTTTAAGAGAGGATAAATAAAAAGTAGAAGTTTCAATACATTTTCGACTTGATTCTAAAATTATACATTTTTGCACAATTTTATAGGAGTTATCGCCCATTAATGCAGCCAAAGCTGGGGAAAAAGGGGGGATGAAATTCAAAACTTCAAATGCTCATAACTTTCTTATCGATTACCCAATTTTCACAAACAAGGAATCAAAATGCTTAGCTCAATGAGATCTTTAACAATAACCCCAAAAGATGCACATGTCCCCTGTAAATATATAAGCCAGGCCTCTCTACCAAAGGATCCCTTACATGTAAAGTTCATATGAAAATAACATAAACTATCTGTTCAAAATTTTAATGCAGTAACAATCTTACTAATTTTATATTTGCTTATAAAACTATTTTATGATTTTTACAAGGTTCAAATATCTACAAATAACGAGAAAATTATACTTAAATTCTTGTCCTTTCCATTGCTCTTACTGTAACAGGTACCAGTTTGCCAGTCATAAGGGAAATAACTCCCAGAAAAAAACCATATAATTTTAGAATCGGATCCGCAATTCGCCAAAGGTCTATTGGGGAATACAAGTACAATAAACCTACAAGAGACTTAAAAATGTAATGCTTTTTTATTATTGTCCTGAAAATAAACCAAGAAAATAAAAAAATCACATTTTCATAGTTTGCAGTTGAATGCAAAGAAAAAACTAAAAATGACCTTTGAATATCAGCCAAGTGCAAAATAGGGAGACCAGCCTTACGGTCATAAAATGCCAAGTATAAGTTTTGTACTGGCACTCCAAAATCATCCAATCAGAACACTGTATTATTTATCCTGCAATGAGAGCATTTACCGACCAATATAGCCTGCCCAATATTTTTTTTGATATTGGTCAGTTATAAATAGAACATATAGCAAACTCATCGGGGGATATTGTTTTCAAATACATACACAAAATTATTTCAAATACTTTTATCATCGTCCAGTAAACGTTTAATTACGATTTAAAATTGCAGGATAAATACAATACATGTGCACTGTCAAAGCATATAGGTAAATATGTGTATTCGGCGGGAAAAGGCTTGGCTTTCTTTTCCCCCGTTTTTAAGCCTCGACAGTGCACAAGTATTGTATATATACTTGAGTGACTATTTTTTTTAGAGTAAGATTATAAAAATCATACTTGCAAGTTTTATGTGGGAAAAACCTTGACACAAAGGAAATGAAAAATAGGTAAATATTTTCACCAAGCTCTTCATCATTAGTTAATTTATGGAAGCTTAATAGGTGTAGACAAATTATAATATTTAGGTCACCTGACACCAAGGGTCGTCACCTTGCATCTTCTAATATTTTCATCTGTCTGGAAACTGTTCATATTTTAAACTTCCTCTCCAAAACCACCAGACTGCACCAGATGAAATTAAAATTGGCAAGAATGTTCCTTGCACTGTCCTTATTTTATATTGAAAATGTACATTGTAAGGTGCACATGTTCCGATTGTCTGATCATTAAAGAACCATCTAAAAACCATATGGTTAATGGAATTGGTAACTTGTTGGATAACCCTTTGTGTTTTGGTACCCATCAGAACTTATGGATTACTATCAATGTGGGATGTATTCTATCAGTCACACAGATTGATGACTTGTAGATTTTATAATGAATTTTATAGTTCTACATTTGTTTTCAGATGAGACATCTTTTCCTTATCCTTGACATGTCAGAATCTATGAAAGATCAAGATTTGAAACCTACCAGACTGATATCAACACTAAAGGTCATTAATTAGTATGAAAGGATTTGGATGTAAATGAACATGAGAGACTATCTAACATTACACTTAGACACAAATTAAAGTAAAGGAACAGCTTGTTGTAAGAAAGGATTTGGATGTAAATGAACATGAGAGACTATCTAACATTACACTTAGACACAAATTAAAGTAAAGGAACAGCTTGTTGTAAGAAAGGATATGAATGTAAATGAACATGAGAGACTATCTAACATTACACTTAGACACAAATTAAAGTAAAGGAACAGCTTGTTGTAAGAAAGGATTTGGATGTAAATGAACATGAGAGACTATCCAACATTACACTTAGACACAAATTAAAGTAAAGGAACAATGCTTTTATTGCTGTTCTACAATAGTGTTTTCAGTAATGAGCATAACTCATTCTCTAAATTGAGTGTGAAAGGGTCCCTAGCCTGCAACACGGTTGTTTCGAATCATGTCAATTCCGATCACGTTCCGTCTTTTTCGTGTCATGACGTCTGAGATGTTAGGCAGACTACTTCCGGTGTTTACGCTATTACTGTGACAACGTCAACATATCATAGTCGTAGATGCGGTAGATTATATGTAATTGTAATATGGAGACGCCAGGAAAATGGCTGAGTAAATACTAGTGTTCGGTACCTCACTGTCTGTCTGATAACAGAAATATATCAAGATGTGTCGTTTTCCTTTCATGATGCTGACAGCAGTAAAATTAAAGA
This sequence comes from Bathymodiolus brooksi, assembly GCA_963680875.1. NCBI lineage: Eukaryota > Metazoa > Mollusca > Bivalvia > Mytilida > Modiolidae > Bathymodiolus > Bathymodiolus brooksi. The sequence goes on from OY804590.1 coordinate 79,112,221, forward strand.
AATAAAGCTAATTTAATTTTAAAGAAGTAATTGTCTGTGTATTGAAGTCTTTGATACAAATAAAATAATTTAATTGATATCTGTCTTTTACAGAAAATGTGAAAAAGTTCTTTAAGTTGAGTAACATTAAAACAGCACTTATCAATTGGAGTTTTCGTTGTGTACATTGACATCGGAAGTCCAGTGCTTAACATTCCATTAAAATCACGTGGTTTGGCAGACGAAAATACAAAGTTTTTGACAGAATGGAAATGATTCAAAACAACCGCAATGAGCAATACTCTACTTGTGCAGATAAACATGACATCTACGCATCTTAAAGGTCATTTAGTTTACTGTCATGGTGTGCAGATAATGTTTTCAGATTATCTTGAACATTTCCGGAAATACTGTTTGTCTGAATCTGTTTTGTATTTAGAATGTATGTCTTGCAAACGTTTGTAAGAGACAGTAAATTATCCTTTTCAAAGCATAAAATTGACATAGACTCATCAATGTATACCCAACTTGTACCTTAAATGAGAAAATATTACCTTTGTTGGTATCTAACTGATGTTCTGTACTTTCTCCATATATTTTCACCTATAAACTTTCAACACATTAATTTTAGCTGAAAAATTGAAGAACATTGTAAAAAGTATATATCTACAGTCATATCTGCTTTAGTGACCACCTCTATTAAGCTATACCTTGTATTATGTGACCTTAATTTTAATTTCCCTTCACAGTGCATTTCATATTACTTAAACCTGTATTTAGTGACCTATTATGTGACTTATTTCAATATTCCATAGGAAGGTCACATAACATAGGAAGGTCACATAACATAGGAAGGTCACATAACATAGGAAGGTTATATAACATAGGAAGGTCACATAACATAGGAAGGTCACATAACATAGGAAGGTCACATAACATAGGAAGGTCACATAACATAGGAAGGTCATATAACATAGGAAGGTCACATAACGTAGGAAGGTCACATAACATAGGAAGGTCACATAACATAGGAAGGTCATATAACATAGGAAGGTCACATAACATAGGAAGGTCACATAACATAGGAAGGTCACATAACATAGGAAGGTCACATAGCATAGGAAGGTCACATAAGACAGGTTTGACTACATGTACGGTACATTATTTAAACTGAATGTACTAAGTTACTGTGAATTTGTTAATATTTGCAGCAAAATTGCTGGGTGTAAATCTTTTTAATGGCTACGACCAATCCGCACAAATGACCATGGTTATTATTCCTCTTTTTCAGCTATTAGAACATTTTGTAGAAGAATACTTTGATCAGACAAATGACCATGGTTATTATTCCTCTTTTTCAGCTATTAGAACATTTTGTAGAAGAATACTTTGATCAGACAAATGACCATGGTTATTATTCCTCTTTTTCAGCTATTAGAACATTTTGTAGAAGAATACTTTGATCAGACAAATGACCACGGTTATTATTCCTCTTTTTCAGCTATTAGAACATTTTGTAGAAGAATACTTTGATCAGACAAATGACCATGGTTATTATTCCTCTTTTTCAGCTATTAGAACATTTTGTAGAAGAATACTTTGATCAGACAAATGACCATGGTTATTATTCCTCTTTTTCAGCTATTAGAACATTTTGTAGAAGAGTACTTTGATCAGACAAATGACCATGGTTATTATTCCTCTTTTTCAGCTATTAGAACATTTTGTAGAAGAATACTTTGATCAGACAAATGACCATGGTTATTATTCCTCTTTTTCAGCTATTAGAACATTTTGTAGAAGAATACTTTGATCAGACAAATGGCCATGGTTATTATTCCTCTTTTTCAGCTATTAGAACATTTTGTAGAAGAATACTTTGATCAGACAAATGACCATGGTTATTATTCCTCTTTTTCAGCTATTAGAACATTTTGTAGAAGAATACTTTGATCAGACAAATGACCATGGTTATTATTCCTCTTTTTCAGCTATTGGAACATTTTGTAGAAGAATACTTTGATCAGACAAATGACCATGGTTATTATTCCTCTTTTTTAGCTATTAGAACATTTTGTAGAAGAATACTTTGATCAGACAAATGACCATGGTTATTATTCCTCTTTTTCAGCTATTAGAACATTTTGTAGAAGAATACTTTGATCAGACAAATGACCATGGTTATTATTCCTCTTTTTCAGCTATTAGAACATTTTGTAGAAGAATACTTTGATCAGACAAATGACCATGGTTATTATTCCTCTTTTTCAGCTATTAGAACATTTTGTAGAAGAATACTTTGATCAGACAAATGGCCATGGTTATTATTCCTCTTTTTCAGCTATTAGAACATTTTGTAGAAGAATACTTTGATCAGACAAATGACCATGGTTATTATTCCTCTTTTTCAGCTATTAGGACATTTTGTAGAAGAATACTTTGATCAGACAAATGACCATGGTTATTATTCCTCTTTTTCAGCTATTGGAACATTTTGTAGAAGAATACTTTGATCAGACAAATGACCATGGTTATTATTCCTCTTTTTCAGCTATTGGAACATTTTGTAGAAGAATACTTTGATCAGACAAATGACCATGGTTATTATTCCTCTTTTTCAGCTATTAGAACATTTTGTAGAAGAATACTTTGATCAGACAAATGACCATGGTTATTATTCCTCTTTTTCAGCTATTAGAACATTTTGTAGAAGAATACTTTGATCAGACAAATGACCATGGTTATTATTCCTCTTTTTCAGCTATTAGAACATTTTGTAGAAGAATACTTTGATCAGACAAATGACCATGGTTATTATTCCTCTTTTTCAGCTATTGGAACATTTTGTAGAAGAATACTTTGATCAGACAAATGACCATGGTTATTATTCCTCTTTTTCAGCTATTAGAACATTTTGTAGAAGAATACTTTGATCAGACAAATGACCATGGTTATTATTCCTCTTTTTCAGCTATTAGAACATTTTGTAGAAGAATACTTTGATCAGACAAATGACCATGGTTATTATTCCTCTTTTTCAGCTATTAGAACATTTTGTAGAAGAATACTTTGATCAGACAAATGACCATGGTTATTATTCCTCTTTTTCAGCTATTAGAACATTTTGTAGAAGAATACTTTGATCAGACAAATGACCATGGTTATTATTCCTCTTTTTCAGCTATAAGAACATTTTGTAGAAGAATACTTTGATCAGACAAATGACCATGGTTATTATTCCTCTTTTTCAGCTATTAGAACATTTTGTAGAAGAATACTTTGATCAGACAAATGACCATGGTTATTATTCCTCTTTTTCAGCTATTAGAACATTTTGTAGAAGAATACTTTGATCAGACAAATGACCATGGTTATTATTCCTCTTTTTCAGCTATTAGAACATTTTGTAGAAGAATACTTTGATCAGACAAATGACCACGGTTATTATTCCTCTTTTTCAGCTATTAGAACATTTTGTAGAAGAATACTTTGATCAGACAAATGACCATGGTTATTATTCCTCTTTTTCAGCTATTAGAACATTTTGTAGAAGAATACTTTGATCAGACAAATGACCATGGTTATTATTCCTCTTTTTCAGCTATTAGAACATTTTGTAGAAGAATACTTTGATCAGACAAATGACCATGGTTATTATTCCTCTTTTTCAGCTATAAGAACATTTTGTAGAAGAATACTTTGATTAGACAAATGACCATGGTTATTATTCCTCTTTTTCAGCTATTAGAACATTTTGTAGAAGGATACTTTGATCAGACAAATGACCATGGTTATTATTCCTCTTTTTCAGCTATTAGAACATTTTGTAGAAGAATACTTTGATCAGACAAATGACCATGGTTATTATTCCTCTTTTTCAGCTATTAGAACATTTTGTAGAAGAATACTTTGATCAGAATCCTATCAGTCAGCTAGGTATAATAGGAACCAGAAATAAACGAGCAGAAATTATTGCAGAATTAGGAGGTAATGGTTGTTGTCTCCCCTTTGACTACTACATGTACATTTAATTTCATTTCGGTTAACAGCACAATCATGAATGAAAATCATGGTTGACAGTTCAATCATGCATAAAAATCATGGTGTTGACAACTCAATCATGCATGAAAAGCATGGTTGACAGTTCAATCATGCATAAAAATCATGGTGTTGACAACTCAATCATGCATGAAAAGCATGGTTGACAGTTCAATCATGCATAAAAATCATGGTGTTGACAACTCAATCATGCATGAAAAGCATGGTTGACAGCACAATCATATATGGAAATTGTGGTTGAGGAAACAATCATAAAATGAAATCAGGATTGACAGCTCAATCACGCATGAAAATAATTGTTGACAGCTCAATCATGCATTAAAAGCATGGTTGACAACACAATCATATCTGGAAATCATGGTTGACAGAACAAACATATCTGGAAATTGTTGTTGACAAAACAATCCTGAATTGAAATAATGGTTGACCGAACAACACTTAAATAAACACAAGCAACATGAAGTATGCAGGGTTCACCACACTTGGTAACGACAGGGCGACATGACTTCACTTTCAGTTGCCATAGGGGGGAAGTGAGGAAAAATCTGGGAGACATCCGAAGAGCTTGCAGATATTTTAATGTTTCTACCACTACTGCATGTCCCCCTATCTTTCACAAAATAAACGTGCTGCTCAGCGATCTAGAAAAAAGACACAGTCAACAAGTTTGGAATATAATATTGAATTACAAAGTCTGTATAGGTCAAATTTCAGGAACATGGGAGATTCTTATATGTAAATATGGAAGAAAAAGTATGGGTATCAGTGAAAAAATATTGACTTCCAAAAGCTGACAGGGTGACTAAAACTTCGTATTAGGGATGGAAGTTGGGAGATTTCATTGAAATATTACAAAAGAGTCGCCCGGTTTGGTGAGTCTTGGTTTTATTAAATTCTCTTTGTTACAACTAATATGTTCTTTTCATTTATACAGGAAATCCAAGAAGACATATTTCTACATTACAAAGTTTAGCTACAACAAATTGTCAGGGTGAACCATCTTTACAGAACTCTTTAGAACTAGCAAGAAATACATTGAGGTAAATAAAATGTTGAGTAATGTATTTGATTTGTCCATTTTAAAGAGGTTGTACCCTACAGAGTATGTACTTTAATTTTGTTATTGTATAACATAAGTTCTAAATACATGATTTTACCTTGTAAATCTTTCTGTTATTTGTATAGATAACCTGATTACTTTATACACAACTATGTTTTATTTCTAAGGGTCTTTTAGGTGAGGAATTTAATATATAAAATTTGTTTACGCCACAATATAGTTGAAATACTGCTAAAATTGGCATTTTACATCAATCAATTAATTATTGAAAGGAAAGAATTAATTGTTTTGCCTCAATGCATATTTTTATATGGAAATGTTTTTATTTATACATTTTTAAAAGAAATTTTAAACAATTCCATCAATACCAACAAAACAAACAACGACTTCTCACCTCAACTCATTGAACAAAAAAAGACCATGACTTATTATGGTGGGGGAAATTCAGATCTGGGCTTGGGACAGGCTTAAAAATGTTTATAGGATCCCAACCCTCCCCTTCTGATTATTAAATCTCCAACAGATATAAGGAAACAATAAAAATCTTCACTGATCCGTATTCACTCAATAAGTATTTCTCATTGGATAAAATATTGTAATATTATTGCCTTACGACATCAATAACATTGTCATATTTTTTTTAGTTTAAGCATATTTTTATTTGCTATATATAAAAATAGGGATCAGACACAAGTTTTTCCAACTTATGAAGTCTTCTCCTGAATACAATAATTTACAATATGGATTAGCATGCGCAATGAAATGATATAATATGTATAAGTGTCATAATGGCTGTAAATGTATGGTGTTGTGGTCTGTTAGAGTGCACCAATTATGGCCCAGCACCTCCGACTTCAGCACTCAGGGTTTCTGTTAGGGTTACCTCTCCCGTAGCTTCTGGTATAAGACCTTTCCTGGAAGCACAGGTAGGACTTTACAGGTCCCAAACTGGATTTATCCTCTGGGTTTTCTCCCGAAGCCTTTCCCATAAATGGATATGCCGCAAGGCAGCGGAGGTTTGATAATGGAGTTTCCCTCTCCATCCACAAAACAGTGGAACTATTTAACCCATAGCTGGGAACTAGGTTTGCAGACACAAGGGCATATCCACACACCGGTGGGCCATGCATGCCATGCATCTAGGGGCCTAGTTTCCTCCAAGACCTTGTGGTTCTGCCTGGAGTCACGAATCATCCAGTTACCATCTACCATCTACCACCTATAATGGGCGAGGAAGGCTTACACACTCGGCTCCCCTTTTCACAGCAAGCTGCTAGCCAATGGCGAATGTGACAAGCACAAACACACTATATACATCAATGCAGTCCTTTTTTGGTAGACATCAATAACAGTTATTTACTGGGATTTAGATATCCTTGTATTAAACTTATTGATATTGTACCATACCCGTCTTTGCCTTCATTTTTTTCACCTACTTGCCTGAAAGCCAAATTTAGAAATTTTTTCTATTTATTCAAGCAAATTCTTTCATAATTTTCACTTGACTGAATCCAGTTTTACTTGGCCCGGGCTTCGGGCAAGTTGGTTAGCGCGAAGACTGCCATTCACATCATTAGGGGTTGTACTGAAGGTTATATTTTAGCTGGAATAAATTGTCATGTTTTATATGTCATTGTTAAAAATAGGCTTTTTACATTGTAGAAATATGCCTGGACATGCCAGCCGTGAAGTGTTGATTATATTTGGAAGTTTGACAACCTGTGATCCTGGTAATGTTATAGAAACAATACAGGTACATATATAAAGTATATAAACGGTTGCCAGGGAATTTAGAGAAAAGTCTTATTTTGTTTGATCCCGGCAGTTTGTCGTGTAATGGTACAGTGTTGTTGTTCACCATCAGTAAAGTCCTGTACACAGTAATTTGTTTTTATTCTGTAAGATTAGCTCCCTTTTAATAATTTGATTACTTTTAGGACATTTTCATTACAATTTTCCTTCAGTAATTTGCTTTATATAATGATACATTCAGGGTTAGGGTTATAGTGTTTAACACCACTTTCAACATTATTTCAATTATATCGTGGCGGTCAGTTTTGTTGGTGGATGAAATCAGAGTAGCCGGAGAAACCTGTCGCAAGTCACTGATAAACTTTATCACATAATGTTGTATCGAATACACCTCACCTTTAGCTGCATTCGAGCTCACAACTTCAGTGATAATAGGCACTGATTACGTAGATAGTTGTAAATCCAAAGGATGAACATTAAGTTATAAACAATTTATGAAGGGTTCTTTTGCTTTGTTTCAGGTAATGAAAGACACTAATGTGAGATGCTCTGTGATTGGTTTAGCTGCAGAAATCAGGGTCTGTAAGAAGCTTTGCATCGATACTAACGGTTTGTATATAATTGACAAATTAAAAATATATCTTTGATAAAACCAAATAAAATTAAATACTTGGTTATCGGGCATGCGTGCATGTTGCAGTCTGCGAAATTAGGCGGTAGTCCGAAGCCCGATGCGCATAAAAATGTACACGGGCGTATAAAATGAGTAGTTCCACAAGCCCAACGGGACTGTGAAAAAAAAGTAATATAGTTTCAAAAGTTGATTTCATAAGATATTGTGTGTAGATATTTAGTTTATTGTTCTCCATTTTCAGTTGCTGCCGAGTCAATGCAAAAAATGGGTAGTCAAGCAAGTCCTTTTAAGATTTTCCGATGTTCGAAATAGATTTAGGTGTGTCTGTTATTTGCAATTTGATTGATTGATATTCTTAGCATCATGTAGGTTTTAAAAAATAACAAGAAGCAGGGCTCACGTTAGTGGGCGAAGAAGTTGCCTTGTTAAGGTTGACTTCGATTTCTCGTTGGTCAAAAGCGAAGTTCAAGTAGCCTTGTAAATTTGAAGAGTCACCCTATGTTGCCTGCATATTTTTTCCACGTGCCATTTATGAAAATGTCGACATCGTGTTTATTGAAATCTATGGTATTCATTAGGTATTTTGAAAGTGACTTTCTTGAAAAGTAATTCATTTCGGTTTAAAGAAACTTTAATTTCGTTCAATATCAAATAAAAATGGCACCATGAGAAAGGGGACACAATCAGGCACTGTGCTACAGGAAATGTTGATCGAAGCTACTTTCAACCAAACGAACTTTTGATTTATTTTTTCTCAATCCTGTTCTCATATATAATATGTTCATATTTGCGAAGGTTGGTCATTCAAAAGTCGTTGAAATACATGGGGACACTTCAGATTTTTAATCAATCTGCTTCCAAATCCGATCGGTATTTTTTATTTAAAATTGTGATCTATTTATAGAATTGTTTATATGCTGACAGACCTGTGTCGACATTAATACCCCTGCAGTCAAAAATAGACTTTGAACTACAGTAGTTTTGTTTCATTGTTGCACTCTGATTTGAGGTCTGACAATTACAGCCTTTACTTGCTTCAGTTTATGACTGTCAGTGTCAATATACGTTCGTGCTATATTTGCATTCCCTGGCCCATTGATCAAATTGGCATAGACATATTTCTTCTGCTGAAGGCTACACAAATATGACTTTTTACATTTTGTGTGGTATTAATTCAAAGCATAGTGATATTTTTAAAAAAAAAAAGGGGGGGGGGGGGTACATATTAAAAATTAACACCAAATTATATGTCACACGCAATGATGACACCATAAGTTTTTGTTATAAGAGTCTTATAACAATATTGGTTGTGATGATGATATGGAATATACTGAGGATGCTATTGACAATATGATTTTATAATTTTCAAGAGATTAATATAAACATGGATCCAAAATAAAGTGTCTTTTTGGTTGTTGTTTTTTTCACTTGCATTCTGGTCTTACCTAATGCATAATTGACATGTCCACATACTATTTGGTACATCATCATGTTTTGAGTTTTGTTAGTTTGAATTAATGGTCATTAATGTAGTTTTCAAATTCGGGCCAGTAGAATTGATGGTCGGCCTGTAAATATTTGAACTTACAGGCCCGGTATAAGGTAAAAAGTTAAGCGTGAAGACTGATGTTGATTTTGGGTACCTGTACTACTTTGTCGATTTTAAGGCAATTTTAATTTGGTTCAGTGTTTCTAAATCTGAAAAAATCTACTCTCCAGTTTCATATTTATATTGATCTTTTAAGCACTTAAAAATACTTGGAATTTTTTTTTTTTTTTTTTTAAGTGCTACCATACAATCAGGGACACAGCGACCCTATAAATATATGAATTTTCATTACAAATCAACTAGTTTTATCTTTGAGGAGAAGATTAAATGTAATATTGGAATAATTTTTTTATTTTCATTCCAGGTATATACAATGTAATATTAGATGAAACTCATTTTAAAGATTTACTTATTCAACATGTTGATCCACCACCTGCTACGGTAAGGTTTAAAGGGGGAAGAAAATCAACATAAATAGTTTAGACATTTCTGTCTTTTTAAATAACCAATAGTATAGTCGCAAAGACAATTGAAAAATTACAATTTTGATTTTTATGGGTGCCGCCATATTGTAGAACTCTTTTGTATTAAAGAACAGAAAAATTGAATTAATCAATATCACATTCCAGTTTCTTTACACCTATACCAAATGACATTTGCTAACAACACAGATTCTAAAATAGTTAAAGATAAACAAAATTCTATAGTCCTGGTGGCTTCTTGGACAAACGCTGCACATATTTCTGTTTGACTTTGTAATTTGATGATGTCTTCATTTTGCTTTATGTAGCAGATTGATAGATTCATTTTCCTCTTTTAGTACCAATTTATTTGGTGTACAACTCACTTGTTTTTCTATATGAAGTCATTTTTAATGTACTATTTTATACCCTAGTTTCAAACCATAAGATAATTTAAAATAATTACTCAGTCATTTTGTAAGCGTCCAGATTATGTAAAAAAAATCACTATAAAAGGTTTATTATGACAAGCTTGTTAGACATAATCAAACTTTTTTTAATGGAATATTTTCAATTGTGAAAATGTTTCCATTGCAAATATTTAGACATTAAGTTGTCATGGATACATATGTTTTATTGGAACAATTCATTTTATTTCAGGCTAACACAGAGGCCTCCTTAATCAGAATGGGTGAGTCATTGTTATTATTAAGAGTTAAGACGTCCAGATTTCCTTTAAGTTTAGTACATTTATTAAATATGATTAATTGTTTCAATAATGTTTAAAATTGTAACAAAAACTGCATAGCTATAAAACTTTTGTTCAAAGGAATAATACTTGTTTTAAAAAAAAATGTTTTTTGTTTGTTTGCAATATGAGTGAGAAAAACTTTTAATCTTTGCCATTATTTTTTTCTTCTGGATTTTAAAATTTTTAACTTAGAATGTTTAAAAAGTCAAATTTTTCAGTCATTCGCCCTTTTTTGCCAGATGATAATAGGTTTCTTTCATGTTCTATTGTAATTTTAATGCTGATATTTTTATTTATTATTTTTTAATTGTTTTAAGCATGTTGCATTGTGTGTCCATATCTGTTATATGTAGTTTGTACAGCGCTTTTGAACATTTATTTTATGTATGAAAAGAGCGCTATATGAATCTGGTAAATAATAATAATGTGGTCACATTTTAATTATTATATAGTATTAGAATGGTCAATTACACTTTACAGGAATACCCCAATGAAACCATTTGAAAAGACTCACTTCTTTAATTTTTATTTCACATGTCCTTGGGGGGGTCGTCATGGGTGTGATCATATGGTAGTTGGATTTACAACTACCCATGGAATCGGTGCCTATCACCACTATAGTTGTGAGTTCGTATCCCGTTTATGGCGGGGTGCACTCAATACAACATTATGTGATAAAGTTTATCAGTGACTTGCGACAGGTAAGCGGTTTTCTCCAGGTACTCCGGTTTCCTCTATTAAGTAACTGAAAGCCACGATATAACTGAAATACTGTAAAAAGTGGTGTTGAGTACCATAAAACCAACCAACCATGAAATGTATTCCCATTGATGAATATAGCTGAAATACTACTCACTGGACATTTAAGCAATAATCAATCAATCAATCAATCATTTAGACTGATTTGACTGTTTTTGATATTGTAGGTTTCCCTCATCATTTATTGGGAGGTTCTAAAGATAAAGAAGAAATGCCCTCCATGTGTATGTGGTGAGTAATAAAACAAATAAGATTAGCCTCGTCATATATTTGGAGGTGATTTTATAGTACTGGTAGTTTGATTTACAACTATCTAAGTGATAAGTGCCACCATTAAGTTTGTATTGACTGATTTTCGTGCACCAATAAAACTTTTAAGACTGTTGTAAGTGGCGTTAAACAATCGCTTGCCACTCTGATGGTATCATTTATTAAGAAGATCCAAATATGAAGAAATGATACCTGTGCATATCTGGTAAAAGATCAAATAGTGATTCTTAATCCATAAAAAAAAATTTGTAACATTTGTATGTATAGTAGATGCAACAAAAATATAGGGAACACTGTGATTTTCATGAATAACGGGAAGTAAAAATATGATCTGTTCATCTAAAAATTAGACTGTAATTAGACTGGCAAATCAAATACTTTGTTAATTCAAACTAAAATGGTAGGTCCCTTTAACGTTGATGCAACACAATTTGACTGCATTTTCTTTTCCATTTTACCACATAAGTGGCGTAATGGTTAGCATGCTCACCTCGAGTGCGGTAGATCGTGGATTCGAGCCCCGGTCTGGTAAAACCAAAGACTATGAAATTGGTATTTGTTGCTTCTCCACTATTCTAAGCATGCAGCATTAAGGAGAAAGAGCAAAGACTGGTTGGCTCGGAATCAGAATAATGTGTCCTAGTGGAACGACATATCTATCCGCGGACTGTTGTTTCAGTGAGCTAACACTATTAACATCCAACTCAGCGTGTTGGTCTCGTACAATGCAGACCTCATCATCATCTCATTGAAAATTAAGTTATTTTCGCCATGATATAGCTGAAAAATTGCTGAATTGGCATTAAACAACAATCACTCACTCACTCACTCTTTTCCATTTCAGCCATCTTGACAGTAAAATCAATGAGGGATTCGGAGGGAGTGGTTATTTTTGTCCACAATGTAAAAGTAAATATTGTGAACTTCCTGTGGAATGTAAAGCATGTGGTATGTTAATTAATAACAAGATCTGTATTGTACAAAACACAATTTAATTTCAAGTGTTTGTTAAATGTTAATAGAAAGTTAATTAAGAATTGAATGCATTCTTTTGAAGTTTCATTGGGGTATGAAAGCATTGACCAAACTACATTTTCAATGAAGTGCAGTACGCTTCATGTTGAAAATGTAGTTCGATCAACGCTTTCATACCCCAATGAAACTTCAAAAGAATGCATTCAATTCTTATAATTATATTTAAATCACACCAAAATTTAATATAGTTGAATTTTTCGTTGTGAATTTTATTTGTGTTAGATTATTTGCTGTTGGAAATTACTACGCCATTGATTGTTTACATCTGATGTCGTCATGGAGGCACGTGCAAGTTCGGATTTGAGTTTCTTTGGGATGTGAAACATCCCTTTTATAATCATGTGACCACTTCATAACCAATCATATTGTAATATTTCAATGAAAAACGGAAGTAATGTAATTATTCGTAGTTGAAATGTTCATAAATTTAATTTCATTTAAATTAATACTTAAAATCTAAATTGAGATTTGAGCTAGCCAGTCTTTGTGTTACAATCACATACAATATTTAGGATCTACTCAGAAATATTTTTGAACACTTTTATATAGACAGACTATAGAAAAAAACTAATGAATCATGATTTAACAAGTAACAGGAGAGTAGCTGATCTACATTTACGTCCCTGATACATTTTCAGTCATAGATATTTTACCCTGTCCTGATTCTTCACAATTTGTTAGTTTGTTTTTATATAGTCTAAATTTTAGAGAGGAATATTATTGTCATATCATGAAGCAGAAAGAATATACGCTTCTCTAATATAAGAATTCAATAGTTTTAAATCTAGTGCATTCTGCATCCACTAAAATACATGTTTCAGTAATGTCATTATAGTAAAGAATGTTGTAACTTAATGAACACTGGTCAATTGTTATGTGTCAGTTAAAATGTTATTTGTAAGTAAACAAAATACCAAGGTTTTTTTTCTTTTCAGATTAAACTTTCGTTATTTGTAAGTAAACAAAATACCAATGGTTTTTTTCTTTTCAGATTAAACTTTCTATTCAGGAAGTATGGATATTAAAAATGAATAAACATTTTCTTATTTATTTCATCAATTCATTAAATTCTATTGAAAATGTTACGAGGAATATTTTATACATTACAGGTCTAACATTGGTGTCAGCACCACATTTAGCCAGATCATATCATCATTTATTTCCCTTGGATGCTTTTAAAGAAATACCAACAGACAGCAACACTGTGTTTGGTGATATGTAAGTAAATCAAAGAGTTATTTATTTTATTTTATTGTTTGTTTGTTGATGGTGTTTAACAATATTTCAGTTATATATTGTGGCTGCCAGTTTTATTAGTGGAGGAAAACAGAGTACCCGGAGAAAACCACGAACCTATCGCAAGTCACTGACAAACTTTATCACATAATGTTGTACACCTCGCCCTTATCGAGATTCGAACTCACAACATCAGTGGTGATAGGCACTAATTGTGTAGGTAGTTGTATATCCAACTACCATACGATCACGGCCATGACTGGCCCCACTATTTTATTTTAAAATACTACAAAAGAGGGGAAGAAATATATGTAGGTATACCCAAAAAAAATCATGGGAAAAACAATTAACAAATACAAATTGCAAAATATAACAATTGCCCATTTTCATATTTCCAAATTTTTTTTACATTGAGCTTCTTTTTTTCTGTTTGAAGCAAATCTGTTTTTAGATGATAACTGGAATTTTGTTTGAAATGAATTTTAAATGAATAATTCTTTATTCAAGTCGGGCATAATATTGACCTTAATGCTGCTAAGAGTTATGTCCCTTGAAAAAAATGAAAAATCCTAAAATTATGGTTTCCAGGTGACAGCTTTCTTTGACATACATGGTTGCTACACGTCAGTCTTAATTTGCTTATAGGGGGCTTTACCACACAGCGCGCTACCTTGGATATGATGTGGACCTTAGACTTCTTATCTACCAAATGTGGACCTCTGGCCCACTTACATAAATTCCTACATCCATGCCTAGAAATGACACAAATATTATTATGATGTTGATAGGAATGTATTGTCATGCTACAGTGTATGTTTGGAACAAAATGGATTGCTTTGTAATACGTGTTACAACAATACCATTGTAATGACGTTAGATGAAAAACTGTATGAAGGCTCCTGGGTGAGACAAGCTACAGGAGTATTTTCCTGCAAAATTGTTTTCCATTGCTGAAGTAAATTGCCGATTTATAGATATGCATCCTAGTCTTCACAGTATTATTAATGTATTTCATAATAAGATATATAGACCGTTTCCTACAACAGCGATACATACCAATAAAAACGAACTTGACCCACATTTCACATTTTCTGGAACAAAGGGAGGTAATTTTTCATTTAAAAGTATACAGAAAGTATACAAACATTGAAACTGTAGAAAAGGTTGAGAAAAAGAGTCAACTCTGTGAAGGGTGCAGGATTGTAAAATCTGAGACAGCCTCAGATTACATTTAAATCTTACCATCAGGTGTCTCAGATTTTACAATCTTGCACCTCACTCGGTGTTAGACCCTATATTTCTTTGGAAAATTATTTGTATTCTTATTTTACAGAATATGTTATTCATGTAGAGTGTGTATGAAGAAACAAAGTGTAAGTATTAACTATGTCTTATACTCTTAAGAGCTTACGTCTTTGTAGTAATAAACTGTTCTATCTGATTTACAACTACCTGTGCAATCAGTGCCTATCACCACTAAAGTTGTGAGTTTGAATCCCGCTCATGGCGAGGTGTACTCGATACAAAATTATGTGATAAAGTTTGTCAATGATTTGCGACAGGCCGGTGGTTTTCTACTTGTAATCCGGTTTCCTCCACCAATAAAACTGACCGCCATGATATATCTGAAATATTGTTGAAAGTGGTATTAAGCACCATAAACCTAATCAATCTAATTAAAAACCAGCTGTTATAATATGCTACACTCCCCCCCTAATATCTGACAGAACCCAATTAGAGGTCATGTCCAGGTGAACTTTTGTATATGAATACCTTTATAAAAGTCAATTAATCAGGGAGATCAACATTTACGATGCGATAATAAAAAGTAGGAATGGGACTGTTAAGATTTTACCTGTGGCATTCTCATTGGCTGATTATGAGTTCATCTGGACATAACTGCAAATTGGCTTCCATCAGGAGTGTGGCATATTGTAACTGCTGATTTTACTCAGATTATAAAGTGTTTTGAATCAAATTCTTTTGATATTTATGCCCTCAATGTTGGGCATCAGGGGAAGTAAGTTTTACTCATGTCCCTACCTCAGTATGTCCTGCTTTTGTTTCTGTCCAATTACATTTAAATTTATATACAAGATAAGGGACCACCGAAGGCAGTTTAAGTTCTATTTTCGATTTTACCACTGTTTGCCTTTCTGGAGTTATGCCCTCAATTTGCTGTAATGTTTCAATTTCTCATGTTTCTGTTCAAAAGCAAATCATTTAAATGTATACACAAGGTCGAGGACCTTCAAAGGTACGCCAAGTTTGATTTTGGACTTTTAATAATTTGTCCGTTTAGGAGTTTGTCCCTATTTTCTTAGGCTGAAAGAGGTGCAATCTGTGTCCTATGCACATATTCTTCCAATTAGTTTTAATTCATTTGTTAACAAAACTCTTTGGAATAAATTAGCATAGATATAGTTTTACTCGAATAATTGAATACATTGATTAATTGGATGACGGCATCAGATCTGATGATCATTTTCATCACTTGGTGTCCGTCGTCCTCCATAAAGATTGCTCATTTCGTCCCGATCCGTTAACAAACATGGCTGCCACAGGCAATTCTTGTTTCTGATTGGCTGATTTCTAGAAAATCTTCTCCTCTGAAACCGCTTAGCCAAATAAACCACAACTGAATAGGAAGCATGTATGGAAGGTCCTCTATAGGGATTGCTCATTTCGTTTTGATCCATTAACAAACATGGCCACCACAGGCAATTGTTGATTCTGATTGGTTGATTCCCAAAAAAAAATTTTCCTCTGAAACCGCAAGGCCAAATGAACCAAAACTTGGTAGGAAGCATCTATGGAAGGCCCGTTATAAAGAATACTAATTTCGTCCAGATGCATTAACAAACATGGCCGCTACAGGCAATTCTTGTTTCTAATTGGTCCATTTCTAAAAAATCTTCAATTCTGCAATCGCTTAGCCAAATGAACCGAAACTTGGTAGGAAGCATCTATGGATAGTTCTCTATAAAGTTTGCTCATTTCATCCCGATCCGTTTACAGACATGGCTGCCACAAACAATTCTTGTTTCAGATTGGTCGATTTCTAAAAATCTTCTTATCTGAAACTGTTTCACCAAATAGGCCGAAAATTGGTAGGAATCTATAGAAGGTACTCTATAAAGTTTGCTAATTTCATCCCAATCCATTAACAAACATGGCTGCCATAGGCAATTCATGTTTCTTGTTGGTCAATTTCTAATAAAATCTTCTCCAAAACCGCTTGGCCAAATGAACCGAAACTTGATAGGAAGCATCTATGGAAGGTCCTCTATAAAAAATTGCCTAATTTAGTCCCAATCAGTTAACAAACATGGCCACCAAAGTCAATTCTTTTTTCTAGTTGGTCGATTTCTAAAAATATCTACTCCTCTGAAACTGGGTAGCCAAATGAACCGAAATTTGGTAGGAAGCACCTATGGAAGGTTCTGTATTAAGTTTCCACGAAGCAGAATGAAAGGTGAGTGACACAGGCTCAGCATACTGAGCCTCTAGTTTCATTTATTACTTAACAAATTCCCTTACCGTTTTATGTAGAATATCATCTACACAGTCATTACAAGTGTTTGTACTAGTCTATTATTTATATGCTGGCTGGAATAGTCCATTATTATTTATATACTGGCTGGAATAGTCCATTCCATGTCTGGTGTTGCACACGTGGAAATATTAGCATCCAATGTTTTGTTTTTTAAAGTCTAAATTTATATTGTGTCTGTGATTGTCTCTATAACCAATACCATGATAAAAATTTTGATACATTTTGTATATTATATTGCACACAAGCATAATGCCATACAAATTGTGGTCATCATTCCTGAGTGATTTTATATATTTATATAAAAAAAAACATGATACATACATGCATTAAAAATTTTGTATTGTATCTTTGTGGTGGTGATTGTAAATGTAGTTGGATTTTAACTACTTATGCAATCAGTGCCTACCACCACTAAAGTTGTGAGTTCTAATCCCTCTCAGTCGAGGTGAACTCGATATAACAATATGTGATAAAGTTTGTCAGTGACTTGCGGCAGGCCGGTGGATTTCTGTGGGTACTCTGGTTTCCACCACGATATAACTGAAATATTGTTGAAAGTGCTGTTAAACACCATAACCCTAATCTCCTTTTAAATATGACTATTAGTCTAATAGCAATCCTAGTCAGAAAAGTGCATAGCGGTTATTGTCATGGATCTTCAGCCATCTCTTAATGTGGGTGTAATAAAAATCATTGATCTTGAAAACTTGACAGATTTTTACTAAAAAAAATAAGAGAGGGAAATAAAAAAAAAACCCAATGAAATCGAGAAATTATAAATATAATAATATTTAATTCTTGTTAATATCTGTTTTATTGGCTTCCAACATGTTGCCAACCTATAAACAAGCA
The DNA here is from genome assembly GCA_963680875.1 of Bathymodiolus brooksi. NCBI lineage: Eukaryota > Metazoa > Mollusca > Bivalvia > Mytilida > Modiolidae > Bathymodiolus > Bathymodiolus brooksi. Next base: position 79,130,174 of record OY804590.1, read on the forward strand.
GTTTAACCAGCTGTTTATGTATTTTATGAATGAAAAAAATAGATAATGTAATTATTTCCTAATTTTAACTACGCTAAATGAACATTTTGTTTCTCAAAGATTTTATTTTCAATAGATATAACAGTTATTTCCTATTTAGGCCATGCAACATAAATATTTTGTTTCTGAGGAATTCTGTTACAATAATTCATATTTAGGCTATGTGAAATAAACATTTTGTGTTTCAGGGATTTTATATTCAATAAATATTACAATTAAATCCTAATTAGGCCAAACAAAATAAATAGTTTATTTCTCAAGGATTTTATTTTCAAAAATATGTTGGATGCAGGATAGGGATTTGATTATTTTCTTTGACATTTTATGTTTTTAATATTTTCACATCAGATTTATTTTTAGCTCACCAGGCCACAGACCAAATGAGCTTTTTGTATCAATTGGTGTCTTTTCTTATTTTTATTAAGTAGCAGACGTTATACTTTATATTGATTGGGTCATTGTGGGAAATTCACAGGAAGTGAAAATTATGATAAAGGGCCTACAGTAAAACACCTGGGCAGAAGATGCAGATTCTTGTGTATCGTGGGTACAAACTTGACAGAGCCTACAGTAAAATTCTAGGCAGAAGGTGCCGATTCTTGTGTAACATGGACACGAATTTGTCCACGTAAGAAATATTGCCGTTTGACTTTATTATATATTGTACCGTTGTAGGTATACATGTGTGAGAAATGTCAGCAGATTTTTTGTGTGGATTGTGACTTGTTTATACATGAGACACTTCATTCATGTCCAGGATGTGCTAGTTCAAGGGCCACCCAACAAATGTCAAAGGTCATTTGATAGTAGGCAGACACAGACAGTATGGTTAAAAATAGAAATGATATATCTGAGACCACCATGTTATTGGGAACACATATACTAAATTTTGAGGCATATTGACTTATTTTAGTCATACACAAAGTATTCAACAGTGTTTCTAAAAAAAATAGGTCTGTGACATACCATTTTGGGCAGAATTGGGAGATGTGTTGAAGCATGCTAAATGTAGATCATCCTGACTTGCTTGTAACCCAATTGTTTCTCATAAATAGGTTATGACATAAAACATCTAAATCAGTGTAAATTTTGCTCAGAAAGTAGGTCATGTCAGCATATTTTCAAACAAGATTATGATATAAAGCTAATAGAATTACATGCACAATTTAAAATAGTTTTAGATTAATTTGTTACTTGTCAGTGCGTTCTTTGATGTTATTCCACCACCACCACCACCACCATGGGTAAGTCATGGCTGATTATATTCCAATGCTCTCCACTCATCAATTCATTTGAAAACTTGTTTCAGATTTTTTTCCTTATCTGATTTGTATTTAGTAGTTTCCATGACAACACACAGAATTTGTTATTAGCCGAATTGAAAAGACTATGGAACAGCCAATATGACTCTTTGATATAGCATTCTTTGTTGATAACCCACAGGCAATGGAAATCTGTTTGTCCTAATTAAAGTTTGATTTACAAGGAAATACTTTTTTTTTTCAAAAGAAATTTGAAGTTTTGATTTGATTGGTTGTGTGCAAATTGTGTTGGAACTAATCATAATGTTTACTGAAAGATGATGAGTGTAGAGAGGTCCTGAGTGTGATCAGCCATGGGTTGCAAATGATGTGACACAATCTTGTTTATGTGAAATTACGTAGAAAATTACATTAAAAAATTACGATTCTAAGCTGTTATATTTGTTATTTTTGAAATAAAATGAAATTGATATATATATGATTTGTTTTTTTGACCTCCCCAGTTGACACAATAATATTTATTGTCTGATCAGAATATGAAACCCTCAATCTAATTAAAATCTGCTGTCATAATACACCACACTCCCCCCTAACATCTGACAGAACCTGTTATGAGAAATCATATCTAGATGAACTTTCTTATATGAATACTTATTTGATAAAAATCAACCAATCAGAGAGCTTTATGTTTGTGATACAATAATAAAGTAATTTCTTTTAATGGTTTTTGGTGCTTAATGCCTCTTTCAACAATATTTCAGTTATATCGTTTTATTGGTGGAAGAAGCCGGAGAAAACCACAGACCTGTCACAAGTCACTGACAAACTTTATCACATAATGTTGTATCAAGTACACTTTTCCATGAACGGAGTTTGAACTCACAACTGTAGTGCTGATAGGCACTGATTACAAAGACTGTTGTAAAATCAACTACCATACGATCGCGACCATGACGGCCCCTAATAAAAAGTGTGAAGGGCGCTGTTAAGATATTGCCAGCTGCGTTTATATAAGCAGATCTGGAGTTTCTGAACATGACCTCTAATTGGGTTCTGTCAGATGTTAGGGAAGCGTAGCGTATCAAAGCAGCTGATTCTAATCCCATTCTGATAAGCGTCTTATAGGCATCCTTGAAATAGAGGGAAATTGCATGATAATTTATCGTGGGGGGCAGCTTAATTATTAAATGTTTTACAGACTGTCAAAATGATCCTTCACCAAGCATTTCCATCATTATTTTATTTTGTTTGCCTCTCAACAAAAGTAATGTAAGAAGAGTTTGAAGATACCAAAGGGAGGTAATCAGAATCAGTAAATCGAAGAAGAACAGACATCGCAATGGCCAAAAAGAAAAAGTACAAAAGGACAAGCAACGATCTACAAAACATACACATTAAACTAAACACAAACTCCACTAAATACCGGGGGTAAACTCTTGTAAGAAAAGTTTGTCTATACCAAAGGAGTAATCAGAAGTGGTAAATTTAAGAAGGTCAGACAATGCAATGACCAAAAAGACAAAACAATAGCTGATAAAGCACTAAACAGAAAACCACTAAATACAGTGAAGGGGGTCTTTTCTGACACAGATGAGGCATACATGTTATTTTTAGGTCAACAATTGTTCTTACATTCATTGTATCTTGTTTTTACTTGCAAAATAATATCTTTAAATCTATCAATTTCTACATTTCAAGCTGGAAAATTTCAAAGTGTATTTGAGTTGAGTGAGCGATTGTTGTTAAACACCAAGTGAGCTATTTTGTCAGCTATATCATGGTGAGAACAAGTTACAATTTTGTCAGCTATATCATGGTGAGAACAAGTTACAATTTTGTCAGCTATATCATGGTGAGAACAAGTTACAATTTTGTCAGCTATATCATGGTGAGAACAAGTTACAATTTTGTCAGCTATATCATGGTGAGAACAAGTTACAATTTTGTCAGCTATATCATGGTGAGAACAAGTTACAATTTTGTCAGCTATATCATGGTGAGAACAAGTTACAATTTTGTCAGCTATATCATGGTGAGAACAAGTTACAATTTTGTCAGCTATATCATGGTGAGAATAAGTTACAATTTTGTCAGCTATATCATGGTGAGAACAAGTTACAATTTTGTCAGCTATATCATGGTGAGAACAAGTTACAATTTTGTCAGCTATATCATGGTGAGAACAAGTTACAATTTTGTCAGCTATATCATGGTGAGAACAAGTTACAATTTTGTCAGCTATATCATGGTGAGAACAAGTTACAATTTTGTCAGCTATATCATGGTGAGAACAAGTTACAATTTTGTCAGCTATATCATGGTGAGAACAAGTTACAATTTTGTCAGCTATATCGTGGTGAGAACAAGTTACAATTTTGTCAGCTATATCGTGGTGAGAACAAGTTACAATTTTGTCAGCTATATCATGGTGAGAACAAGTTACAATTTTGTCAGCTATATCATGGTGAGAACAAGTTACAATTTTGTCAGCTATATCATGGTGAGAACAAGTTACAATTTTGTCAGCTATATCATGGTGAGAACAAGTTACAATTTTGTCAGCTATATCATGGTGAGAACAAGTTACAATTTTGTCAGCTATATCATGGTGAGAACAAGTTACAATTTTGTCAGCTATATCATGGTGAGAACAAGTTACAATTTTGTCAGCTATATCATGGTGAGAACAAGTTACAATTTTGTCAGCTATATCATGGTGAGAACAAGTTACAATTTTGTCAGCTATATCATGGTGAGAACAAGTTACAATTTTGTCAGCTATATCATGGTGAGAACAAGTTACAATTTTGTCAGCTATATCATGGTGAGAACAAGTTACAATTTTGTCAGCTATATCATGGTGAGAACAAGTTACAATTTTGTCAGCTATATCATGGTGAGAACAAGTTATAATTTTGTCAGCTATATCATGGTGAGAACAAGTTACAATTTTGTCAGCTATATCATGGTGAGAACAAGTTACAATTTTGTCAGCTATATCATGGTGAGAACAAGTTACAATTTTGTCAGCTATATCATGGTGAGAACAAGTTACAATTTTGTCAGCTATATCATGGTGAGAACAAGTTACAATTTTGTCAGCTATATCATGGTGAGAACAAGTTACAATTTTGTCAGCTATATCATGGTGAGAACAAGTTACAATTTTGTCAGCTATAACATGGTGAGAACAAGTTACAATTTTGTCAGCTATATCATGGTGAGAACAAGTTTCTGTTGATGAGATGATGATCTTGTCTGCTGTCTACCAGAACAACAAGTTTGATTTTTACAGTGCTACATTTATTGCTTACTGAAACAACAGTTTGCAGATAGACATGTTTCTCCTCTCAGACAAATAATTGTGATTCCGAGTATACCAGTCTTTGTTCTTGCTTCTTGATGCTGTGTAGTTAGTAGTGGAGAAAGCAGCAAAGACATGTTGCTCCTCTCAGACACATAATTGTGATTCCGAGTATACCAGTCTTTGTTCTTGCTTCTTGATGCTGTGTAGTTAGTGGAGAAAGCAGTAATTCCGAGTATACCAGTCGTTGTTCTTACTTCTTGATGCTGTGTAGTTAGTAGTGGAGAAAGCAGCAAAGACATGTTGCTCCTCTCAGACACATAATTGTGATTCCGAGTATACCAGTCTTTGTTCTTACTTCTTGATACTGTGTAGTTAGTGGAGAAAGCAGCAAAGACATGTTGCTCCTCTCAGACACATAATTGTGATTCCGAGTATACCAGTCTTTGTTCTTACTTCTTGATGCTGTGTAGTTAGTAGTGGAGAAAGCAGCAAAGACATGTTGCTCCTCTCAGACACATAATTGTGATTCCGAGTATACCAGTCTTTGTTCTTACTTCTTGATGTTGTGTAGTTAGTGGAGAAAGCAGTGATTCCGAGTATACCAGTCTTTGTTCTTACTTCTTGATGTTGTGTAGTTAGTGGAGAAAGCAGTGATTCCGAGTATACCAGTCTTTGTTCTTCCTTCTTGATGTTGTGTAGTTAGTGGAGAAAGCAGTGATTCCGAGTATAGCAGTCTTTGTTCTTCCTTCTTGATGTTGTGTAGTTAGTGGAGAAAGCAGTGATTCCGAGCATACCAGTCTTTGTTCTTCCTTCTTGATGTTGTGTAGTTAGTGGAGAAAGCAGTGATTCCGAGCATACCAGTCTTTGTTCTTACTTCTTGATGCTGTGTAGTTAGTAGTAGAGAAAGCAGCAAAGACATGTTGCTCCTCTCAGACACATAATTGTGATTCCGAGCATACCAGTCTTTGTTCTTACTTCTTGATGTTGTGTAGTTAGTGGAGAAAGCAGTGATTCCGAGTATACCAGTCTTTGTTCTTCCTTCTTGATGTTGTGTAGTTAGTGGAGAAAGCAGTGATTCCGAGCATACCAGTCTTTGTTCTTCCTTCTTGATGTTGTGTAGTTAGTGGAGAAAGCAGTGATTCCGAGTATACCAGTCTTTGTTCTTACTTCTTGATGCTGTGTAGTTAGTAGTGGAGAAAGCAGTGATTCTAAGTATACCAGTCTTTGTTCTTCCTTCTTGATGCTGTGTAGTTAGTGGAGAAAGCAGTGATTCCGAGTATACCAGTCTTTGTTCTTACTTCTTGATGTTGTGTAGTTAATAGTGGAGAAAGCAGCAAACACCAATGTTATAGTTTTTGGTTTTGATCCGATCATGGCTCCAACCCACAATCTACCACACTCCTGAGGAGCACACTAAACATTACACCACCGATTCATTTTAAAATCTACTTCTGCTTCTGCCATATGATTGCCTCCTTCATCATATTGAAGATTATGCAATTTTGATTTTTGTGCGGCATGCCCAACGAATAGTGAAGCCAAAATTTAAATCAGTTTCCAAATAGATGATAATAAATAATAACAAAATTTGAATTTACAATTTACAATTAAAACTATATACAGATGTCACTGTCTAGACTATAGGGGCACGATCCTTGCCTTAAAGGCCTCAGGTGTGTCTATCTCAACAATGTATGCTGTGATACAAAGCTGTCGGATACATTTAACAGTTTTCTAAGAAGTTTGTAGTTATTTTTTATTTTATTTTAAAATTTTATTTTTACACTATAATGATTTTGTTGTATTGTCCTATTTATGTGTTTGTACGTTCTGAGTTTCATCTTGTATCCGTTACGATTTCTGCATAAAACGATGTTCTTTACCTCCGGTTGTGTGTGGGAATTATGTCTTATTTACGTTATGTGTGTTTGTTTGCGCATAGTGAAGTCCAACACATATTGTGTTGTGGTTTTTCCCCCCTTCATCTTGTGTACCCTATATGTAGCCAGTTTCTCTGGATTGTCCATTTTTGATTGGCCCTTCAGTATTCTCAAACGTTTATTAATGAGTAAGACATGGTAATATATAATGTGTGATATGAAAATCAAGTTTTAACCAATGCAGTTTCATGTGAACGTTTTGCATGAGCGCTTTCATTTCTGTACAGTCCGCTGTAAGAATCTGAGTTTGGTTACATCTACTGTATTTAATATAGGTACTTGTACTCTGCCATCTCAGGGAGTGGAATATATAACTATGAAGTCAACCCGTTCTATTCCTTTTTGGTTATTTTAATAAAGTGAACTAAAAGATCAAGGGAAAAATTAAACTTGTATTACAATGGAAATAAAGTTACTTTCATTAACTTTCATTACATTCATTAACTCCAAATACATGTAGTTCATAGTCATTTGTATTACAATATTTGAAGCAATATAACTTTTATTAAATTCTCATTGATTGGTCAGAACAATTTCATCTGACTGAACAAACGAGTTGTGTATCCCCCCTATGAGCATCGTGTTCTGTTCTTGGGTCTCTCTGATTGGCGTTTACCTGGTGTAGAGGTCATATATTTGGGCTAGATTGCCCCTGCGACCCTTCTTGATTTGTCATATCCATTTGTCACTTCCGGTTTGTATATGTCTGGCTTGAATTTGATTTCGAGGTCTGGAAAAGTGCGAATTTAGCTGGTTTTTGAACCCATTTACTGTATTTGACTCTATTACTTTCGCGGGCAAACTATTCCAAGGGTCTACTACTCTTTGCGAGAAAGCGTCGGGTGTCAATGGATCCTGTGTTATATACTTTGTTGATTTAGACACTTCATAGTCATTTATATCACAAGTTTAAGTCTATTTTTGGGTCTTATTGGCGTGTCGGGTGTCAATGGATCCTGTGTTATATACTTTGTTGATCTAGACACTTCATAGTCATTTATATCACAAGTTTAAGTCTGTTTTGGGGTCTACCTTATTGGCGCCTCGGGCCTCAAGGGACCCTGTGTTGTATACTTTGTTGATCTAGATACTTCATATATTACAAGTTTAAGTATTTGTAATATAATTTTTATTAAATCCAAAGATTTTGTAATCTAATTTGAATTGTCTAAATATTTCATTTTCAAGAGTTCTGTTATAATACTGTAAAATTTTATTGTTAGCGTTTGTAGCATGATGTCTCGTATTATTCATTTCCACTGAAGACAAAAAATGTTGAACATCTGAATTCCATGCTCCTATTTTTAGTAACAAATATTTGGAGAATTGTGATATATTTTCCATTTTACCAATGACCATATCTTTGTAATATTTCGGATGAAAACGAACTTGGGTTGACCAGTGTGTATCATGACATCTTCTTATTAACCTTACAAAATCACCAAATGACGTTGTATTTTCATGACAATAGGATACATCAAAATGTGCTAGTACGACTTTGTCCAAGTAAGCAGACAGAGTTCTCACCCTTGGTTCTCGCACAAATGTTGCTTTTGTCCACTGTTTATCATACATCATGAGAGCAACATCTTCACTTTTGAAATCTTTCAGATATTTTAATTTATTTGAACCAGGTGTATGGATATTATACATATTAATACTATGACGCATTCCTTGTAAAAATTGAAACAGACGTTTCCAATACGAGCACGCAACTTTCTCGTTCCAAAAAAATATTAATTTATATTTAGGTAATACGATTGGACTTATAAAATAGAAACTTTTTAATTGCCGCATATCTTGTTTTGGAATGTTCGGTATTTTCTGAACTTTGACCCACTTTGAACCCCATTTATCGAACTTATCAGCAAAAGTTAGGTATCTGGTCGTTCTAAGCCCGTCTTCTTCGAATTCCCTGCTTGTGTTCATTGAATTTCTTGAGTTAGACGAATTGTATATTTGTGATGCTTTTGGCTTTATTTCCTTCTTATTTGAAACATTGCAGCATTTACACTGTAAATTACTAACTGTTCTTTCTAATGACAGTTTGCGTATATTGTTATCATCATATAACAGTTTATGTCTCTGAAAGCGTGCATGCAAATCGGCATACACGCTACTGTCATTAGTTAATTTATTTGCATATCCTTGGATTTTAACCCAATGTGCTGGCGTTGCTTGGATAATTTTCTTAGTCCATCCTTTACTGTTGAAGCTTTCAATCTCTGTTGGACTATCACACCAAGAGAAATCGACCCTATCGTCTAAGCACACGTCCACATCTAATGTAATTATACAGTCAGCTTTACCAATTTTAAGCGATTCCAAAATACCAATATTTAACAGCCAAGAGTGGTGAAACGTATGTTTGTTAAACTGTTCAATGACTAACACAGTTATCTCCCATTCTGGTCTTTTTATTCGAATCAAATTGCGGATGAATTGTTCATAAATCGATTGTTGATCGCTATATGGAACGATAAAATGGAGGTTTACTTTCGATGTTTGTACAATTTTTGCTATGATCATTGTATTGTTCGGAACGATGTTTAGAACTATAGTCATCATAGCAAAAACGATAAATATTAGTGTTAAAAAGAGGTAGAAAATAACTTTCATATTGGAAAATAAAATAGTCTTGAGTATATTTTCGCGTATGTTCTATGGAAATGTCTTTAAAAAATGTTCATTGTCTAAAAGTTTCTTTAATTTCGATTTTAGAAAACAATTGCCGCTCACCTTGGATATATTCAACTGAACCTTAAAGTAATACGTATACAACTATATTGTATTTCCGGGATGTATATATCCATAAAAATAATGGTCGTGTTATTGGAACTCCTCCTGGACTTGAATAGCACTATCTGGTCTCCCGAGAATTCTGTAAAATCTCAACCCACGAGACTTCTGTACAATACTAATACACGAGATGTCTGTACAATCATTAGCCATGAGACTTCCGTACAATACTAATACACGAGATGTCTGTACAATCATTAGCCACGAGACTTCTGTGCAATACTAATACACGAGATATCTGTACAATCATTAGCCATGAGACTTCTGTGTAATCACACAACAGTAGACTTCTGGACAATCACAAGCCACGAGTCTTCTATGCAAAATCCTAACCCAACCCACTATAGTTATCGTTAGATTACCAGTCATCCTTAGATTTTTAATGTAAAAACCTACACAAGTTTGTAAATGACTTCAATAAAGTATAGAAAAAATTTAATGTTAATACATACGCATAATGGTGAATGACTTCAATAAAGAACATACATGAACAATCAAAATCTAATTGTAATGAAGAAACAATAAATAATAATCAAATTCTCTGTTCTGTTTGCAACAGTACTCCAAGTTATATTGTCAAAGGATAAAAAGGTTAAAACTATTGACAGGTTTAATACATTAGTATTTAATAGAAAAGACAACAGCTTTGGATGTTGACTCAAAACTATCAGCTGTCACATCCGGTTTCAGTCAGATCATATCGTGCGAGGGAAAAACTATTCTTTGTTGAGTCTTACAGTGAGAGATAATGAAAGACGAGGAATGCATGTTCCGTGATTGGCTGGAGGGTGGCTCATGCTACATGTTCCGTGATTGGCTGGAGGGTGGCTCATGCTACATGTTCCGTGATTGGCTGGAGGGTGGCTCATGCTACATGTTCCGTGATTGGCTAGAGGGTGGTTCATGCTACATGTTCCGTGATTGGCTGGAGGGTGGCTCAAGCCTGTCTTTATATATTAATAATAGCTACATGTTCCGTGATTGGCTCGAGGGTGGCTCAAGCCTGTCTTTATATATTAATAATAGCTACATGTTCCGTGATTGGCTCGAGGGTGGCTCAAGCCTGTCTTTATATATTAATAATAGCTACATGTTCCGTGATTGGCTCGAGGGTGGCTCAAGCCTGTCTTTATATATTAATAATAGCTACATGTTTCGAGGGTGGCTCAAGCATGTCTTTATATATTAATAGTAGCTACATGTTCCGTGATTGGCTTGAGGGTGGCTCAAGCATGTCTTTATATATTAATAATAGCTACATGTTCCGTGATTGGCTCGAGGGTGGCTCAAGCCTGTCTTTATATATTAATAATAGCTACATATTCCGTGATTGGCTCGAGGGTGGCTCAAGCCTGTCTTTATATATTAATAATATCTACATGTTCCGTGATTGGCTCGAGGGTGGCTCAAGTCTGTCTTTATATATTAATAATAGCTACATGTTCCGTGATTGACTGGAGGGTGGCTCAAGCCTGTCTTTATATATTAATAATAGCTACATGTTCCGTGATTGGCTGGAGGGTGGCTCAAGCCTGTCTTTATATATTAATAATATCTACATGTTCCGTGATTGGCTCGAGGGTGGCTCAAGTCTGTCTTTATATATTAATAATAGCTACATGTTCCGTGATTGGCTGGAGGGTGGCTCAAGCCTGTCTTTATATATTAATAATAGCTACATGTTCCGTGATTGGCTGGAGGGAGGTTCAAGCCTGTCTTTATATATTAATAATAGCTACATGTTCCGTGATTGGCTGGAGGGTGGCTCAAGCCTCTCTTTATATATTAATAATAGCTACATGTTCCGTGATTGGCTCGAGAGTGGCTCAAGCCTGTCTTTATATATTAATAATAGCTACATGTTCCGTGATTGGCTGGAGGGAGGTTCAAGCCTGTCTTTATATATTAATAATAGCTACATGTTCCGTGATTGGCTGGAGGGTGGCTCAAGCCTGTCTTTATATATTAATAATAGCTACATGTTCCGTGATTGGCTGGAGGGTGGCTCAAGCCTGTCTTTATATATTAATAATAGCTACATGTTCCGTGATTGGCTGGAGGGTGGCTCAAGCCTGTCTTTATATATTAATAATAGCTACATGTTCCGTGATTGGCTGGAGGGAGGTTCAAGCCTGTCTTTATATATTAATAATAGCTACATGTTCCGTGATTGGCTGGAGGGTGGCTCAAGCCTCTCTTTATATATTAATAATAGCTACATGTTCCGTGATTGGCTGGAGGGTGGCTCAAGCCTGTCTTTATATATTAATAATAGCTACATGTTCCGTGATTGGCTGGAGGGAGGTTCAAGCCTGTCTTTATATATTAATAATAGCTACATGTTCCGTGATTGGCTGGAGGGTGGCTCAAGCCTGTCTTTATATATTAATAATAGCTACATGTTTCGAGGGTGGCTCAATCATGTCTTTATATATTAATAATAGCTACATGTTCCGTGATTGGCTCGAGGGTGGCTCAAGCATGTCTTTATATATTAATAATAGCTACATGTTCCGTGATTGGCTCGAGGGTGGCTCAAGCCTGTCTTTATATATTAATAATAGCTACATGTTCCGTGATTGGCTCGAGGGTGTACATGTTCCGTGATTGGCTCGAGGGTGGCTCAAGCCTGTCTTTATATATTAATAATAGCTACATGTTCCGTGATTGGCTGGAGGGTGGCTCAAGCCTGTCTTTATATATTAATAATAGCTACATGTTCCGTGATTGGCTCGAGGGTGTACATGTTCCGTGATTGGCTCGAGGGTGGCTCAAGCCTGTCTTTATATATTAATAATAGCTACATGTTTCGTGATTGGCTGGAGGGTGGCTCAAGCCTGTCTTTATATATTAATAATAGCTACATGTTCCGTGATTGGCTGGAGGGTGGCTCAAGCCTGTCTTTATATATTAATAATAGCTACATGTTCCGTGATTGGCTGGAGGGTGGCTCATGCTACATGTTCCGTGATTGGCTGGAGGGTGGCTCAAGCCTGTCTTTATATATTAATAATAGCTACATGTTCCGTGATTGGCTGGAGGGTGTACATGTTCCGTGATTGGCTGGAGGGTGGCTCAAGCCTGTCTTTATATATTAATAATAGCTACATGCTCCGTGATTGGCTGGAGGGTGTACATGTTCCGTGATTGGCTGGAGGGTGTACATGTTCCGTGATTGGCTCGAGGGTGTACATGTTCCGTGATTGGCTGGAGGGTGGCTCAAGCCTGTCTTTATATATTAATAATAACTACATTGTCGTTTTCTATTTTATACACCATGACAAGTCTAGCATCTTTACATCTGTCTTCAAGACCGCGCCAGTTCAAACCGGATTTTGTAAAAGTAGTTACAATGTCCGAATACGTGATACAGCCGGCGGGGTTTGATGTAGTAACGAAATCGGCCAAAGTGAGCCGAATGACAATGGATGCAAATGTTTGTGAATCCTTTGACCATGAGTTTCCGTCCCTTATTTCAACACAATGAACGTACAATTTAGTGAGTTTCCGCCCCTTCTTTCAACACAATGAAAGTACATTTTGTGTGATTGGTTAGACCATTTTTCAATGAAGGTTTATTTAATGTAAACATCTGTATTTTTACTACCATTATTGGTATATAAAAATTAAGACTTCATCTGAGAAATATTGATCGCAGTACTTGATGAAATACCTTACACAGACGAATATATATCTTCTCTCTAAATCAAGATGTATCTTGGGATACAGTAACAGACAAAAATGATCGTGTAATTACCGGAAAAATTGAATATTTCATGAATACGTTGTCTGTCGCGGGGATTTTTGTGCTTATCGTCTGAAAGGTATAATACTAAATTAGTGTTACTTGATTTATGGCTGCAGTACATGAAGACGTAAAGATCGGATGTGTAATATTGTTTAACCAAATGAAATTAAAAACACCGGAATGGCAATAATATCCGATTCACCTATTTTACTTTAATGTCGGCTTGACTTCCTAAATGTAGATTTGATGAAAACTTGATTTGTTTGAAGTTTTTGTTTCAGAGAAATTACAATCTTTTTCTTGATAGCACGACGACTAGAAATGGGTTTGTATTAGTCTGTATTCTTGATAGAACGGCGACTAGAAATGGGTTTGTATTAGTCTGTATTCTTGATAGAACGGCGATTACAAATGGGTTTGTATTAGTCTGTATTCTTGATAGAACGGCGACTAGAAATGGGTTTGTATTAGTCTGTAATTAAACCGCGCGTTCCCACAAACTTGTCGACAAACAAAGAAACCCTATTTTACAACAAGGAACGCATGATATTGAACGGAGAAGACATTTGAGGACTCTTTTACGAACCCGAAATCCAAAACAACGACCAAGACGTCATTCAATTTGTGGATCAATCATATGGACATGAAGTTGTATCTTGGTTATTTTTATCTTGAATAATCAAGACTTTAAAGGTACTGATGTGCATGTTTCAGTTTAACAATCGTCCTTTGAGCATTGATACTGCTCTGGTCGTCAATCGTTTAACCATCGTCTTGTGGAAGTTGGAGGCTGCGAATATGATACCTTTACGTGTCTAGATCACTGTTCATTACGCATCCGATAGTGGAGACGCATTCCAACTTGTTCAATTTGTTCTTTTCCACAATCCAGTACCCTTTTTCACGAAGTTCATTATTGATTCATCATACTAATTCTTCATCCGTCTCATTTCAACCCGCATTTCTGATTTCAATGTTTCAGTTCTACCCTTGCTGTCGTTGACTTGTTGAATGGGTCATTTCAACAAGTTAAGGACAGCAATCCCTCGTTTCTTTATAGCATTCATACTGTGTTTGGAGCTCTCATGATGTTGAGTTTTTGAAGTCAATTTACTATGCTCGAATATTCATTTCCGAAAATCTAAACCTGTCCACCATCTTTATCATGTATATCAACGAGAACATTACACCACCAACTATGTCCAATCTCCCCCGTCCAGGCTCCACCGTATACGTATTCACCACCCACTTGTAGAGTTGTTAACATCTCAGCAAGTCAGATACTTGCATTGGTCGGCAGAACTTGGTCTTAAGCGTTCAAGTACCGGTTGTTAGTCTCAATATAACGATATGAAACTTCGCTACGCAACCACTTGTACCTTTCCAGATTCCAGAAATTCGAATTGTTGGTCACTTACGTGTTTTCGCAATTGCCTGTTAGATAGAGGGATCGTCGTCGTCGTATGGTAGTTGGCTTTACAAATATTTATGCAATCAATGCCTACCGGGTGTCACCGCTAAAGTTGAGAGTTCGAATCCCGCTCATAGCGAGGTGTTCTCGATACAACATTATGTGATAAAGTTTGTCAGCGACTTGCTGCAAGTCCGTGGTTTTCTCCGGATCCTCTGATTTCCTCCACCAGTAAAACTGACCGCCACGATATAAATGAAATATTGTTGAAAGCTAAACAGCATAACCGTAACCCCTTGTAGAATAAATCTTTCTTGGTATTTTTACACTGATGAATTTCATCAACTCGTCTTTGGATGTCCTAGGGTATACTTTGAAACCTTTCGCGATTTGAAGAAGTTATTGTACGGTTTCGGTAATTGTAAGCGTATCACCGATCATAGCATCTTCATCATCATTCTTCACAGTTAGCTATGTTTCAAACAAACTTTTTATTTCTTTCTGTAAAAATCGCATATGATTTGATAGTTTTCATTACACTATTCTGCTAATGGTCGGTACATTTCTTTATGTGATGAAGTTTGTCAGTGACTTGCGACAGGTCGGTGGTTTTCTCTGGGTAATGCGGTTTCTTCCACCAATAAAACTGACCGCCATGATACAACTGAAATATTGTTGAAAGTGGCGTTAAACACCATAAACCAATCAACCAATTATTGACGCTTCAGAAAGAAACATATGTAAAAATCAAATTTACTTCCTGAGAAGCCACTGTTTTCTGACAACGCGCATTTTCCTCTTGCTTTAATAGTTACATCATCACCTTCCTTCTTGATTCCTACCACAAATGCCATTCTTCCCCTATCTCCATTTCCCTTTTAGATCTGTTCACCTTCCATCAAATATCATTTAATAGATGCCATGTTTTTAGTAGCTAATTCGACAACTCTTTGCTAGCATTCCGTTTTTCAAATTCAGACAACGTTCCTTACTTTACCTCATAAATGGGACAGTAGTGTAGAAACTGTAATCACTCATCTGTAATTTTTATATCACATTATTTGCTGGGGTTTTTTCAGAGCCAGACAGTAAATTGTAATATGGAACAGAGAGAGTACACATCTATAATTCTCAATTCATGAAAGACCATTCAAAAGAAGTGAGTCAAACATGTATATTTTATTTTACAGAAACTGAAATTGGAAACCTACTATCTTATTTTTTTTAATGTATCACATTGATTTCTGGGGTTTCAGTTTACTATAGCCAAACATAGATTTTCAATGTGATACACGGAGAAAGTAGACATCAGGGGCTGATCCAGGGGGGCGCACCGGCCGCCCCCCCCTAAAATTGGAAAAAATATGATTTTTTGGCGTAAAATCGTGATTTTTCACACGGAATACCCCAAAAATTTTCGCACCTCCCTCCGCAATTGGAATTTTTTTTATTTTTTGGCGTAAAATCGTGATTTTTCACACGAAATACCCCAAAAATGTTCCCGCCTCCCACCGCTCGGCGCAATTTTTCTAAGTGCGCCCCCCTAACTTGAAATCCTAGATCCGCACCTGGACATCTCTAATTCCCAACTCAATAGAAGCCAACCAAATATTCACATCTTCTTATTATAAGACATGAAAGTGCCTGTGCTATTTTATTGTCATCACATTCATGTGTGTGGTTTCCGAGAGCTAAACAGTGATTTTTCAATTAAACACAGAAACTCACATATATACACAACTCAACAGAAGAATGAAGCATGAAGTTGTGCACCTAGTATTATATATTTTATCACAGAGATTTCTGGGTGTTCTCTTCTCCTAAAAGGGATTTTTAATGTGGTACAGATTGGGCACACATCTCTCATCCCAAATTCTTCACATATCACACAACATCAGCCCAATGTTGCGAGTGTCTCTTGATTGTCCATTCTCCATTGCCCATTCGGTTTTCTCTAACGATAATTGACTATTAACAATGCCGTCGAAGGTGGTTCATAAATTCTGACTAATGGATAGATTATACAATTTTCCCCCTTAAATAAAGGAGAAGTACAAATGGTAAATTAATTGACTATCTTAATGGATAAGTTTTGTCGTTGAGATGCACATGGGTGCATAAATTAATTTTGCAAATTGGGAACCACAAGTTATATAAGTAAATACTAAGAATGGAATCTTTTGATTTGCTACGCCTTTAGCATTGTTTTTTAAATCAACAAGTGGCGTTAAACACCATAAAGTTTGTCAGTACAGTGACTTGCGACAGGTTAGTGGTTTTCATCGGGTCCTCCGCTTTTCCTCCACCAATAAAACTGACCGCCACGATATAACTGAAATATTGTTGAAAGTGGCGTTAAACACCTTCAAACAAACACCACCACCCCACCCTCCAAAAAATTTAAAAAAAAAACCCTCAAATTATTATATTGATAAATAAAAAAAAAAAAGGAAGATCCCTGTGTTATCGGCTATCTTATTTTCATTAGTGGCCTCTCAGGTCGTAAAACAGTATTCCAGTAGCTGTAATTTGCTCATGTATAATCAATCATCCTAACTATTTTACCACCGATCTCCATTCGATTTATAACTTACTTAATTGTCAAGTCATGACAACGGCGGTGACCGCTATACTGTATTGACTGACCATGGGAGTTAAACAAAAACACTTATAACCATATATTTACATACTGCAAAAATATAGGCATCACATCTTAAGAGATTTCTCCAATTAAATGTCCTTTAGTTGCCCACGATATTACGCTACCGTCTAGACAGTTCTATTAAAAGCAATGACTTGACCAAAATCGACTTCCTCAGCGCAAAAGCCTTGCAAACCAAAATGACATAAGCGATGAAATAAAACTAGTTTTACCATACAAATTACGTTTCCAGACGCCGGATTAATACATCAATCCCGTCTGACTCAGAAAAACATGATTAGTGTCCGCTTTTTTTACTTTCGATTGTCGGTAATAAATGATGAAAATCACAGCGTGTATACTACAGGTAAGACAAAAATATTTAATATTATGAAAATTATATTTTTTCTTATTGTTTGTTTTTTTTAATTTGAATGAAAAAATTGTGGGAAAAAGGCATGAGAGATTAGACACCTTATAAATACACAAATGTATATATTGATGAATTAGACAGTCCCAATTAGCATTCGATATCTGATATACAATTTTTGCTATTTGTTTTTATCTCATCATATTTTTTCACGGAACTGTCATCTCGTATTGAGTTGGATAATTTGATCCCCCAAGGCTGTTTGTACATTTTGTTTTTATAGAATTGTCGTTTAATGTATATTTAGGTTTGTTAATTGAATCAACAGATACATGTAATTCACAATAAACATATGCTCTTGTATTAACTGGAAGTCGAAGCGGTTCAGAATTTCTGGGAAAACAAGGGGGTGTCTTTACTCCAGAAATGGAAACGGTTGATATCGAAATATTTGCGCAGTGGAGCGTATTTATTTATTTAAAGCAAATTGCCCATAGTTTACATCTAGTGATCTCGGAATCAGATTCCTGTTTTCTTTGATTACTATGTGTAAAACTATTTTGGTTGAATAGAACTGTTCCCCTTTTCGTAGATTTGTTCTTCTCTCTATCATCGACAAGACTTGTATTGGACTTTAACTATGAGTAGCACGGCGGGTGTCTTTTAAGAAGCAGGAACTTCTTACACTTTGCGAGCACCGGGTTCACCCAGTTGGTTTTTAAGAAACAGGAACTTCTTACACTTTGCGAGCACCGGGTTCACCCAGTTGTTTTTTAAGAAACAGGAACTTCTTACACTTTGCGAGCACCGGGTTCACCCAGTTGTTTTTTAAGAAACAGGAACTTCTTACACTTTGCGAGCACCGGGTTCACCCAGTTGTTTTTTCGTGCGGTCCGTATTGCTTATCTTTTACCTTTCTGTGTTGTGTTTTTGTTTTGCTTGTTTTCGTTCGGCGTCTTGTACCCAATGTCGCCTGTGTCTCTGGATTGTCCATTGAGTGTCCCATGGATTTTCTCAAACGTTTATTGACATAGAGAGAATTAAAAAATATATAACACTGAAGTTTATGAAAGTGGCTTGATTATTTTTATATTAAGATACTACTGCAATTCAGATATAAAACTAGAGTCTCACATAAGCTTGTATCCCTCCCCTGAATTTTTCTTTTTATTCCTATATTAGCTTATATGTTAATTCTTAATCTAACAGTAGTTGAACTAGATAGACCCGGAAAAATGTCATTAGTATAAAATTGAATCTCCATATTACAATGAACTGCATCGGTGGTATTATAGATAGTGTGCTTGCCACTAGTAGGGTAAACAGCAATTACTCACCTGATTCTTAACTAACTTGAATCTGCTTATCTCCATGATGGTTCATATTATTTACAATAGTATTTTTATAATTAGTTCTTTTGAGTGAGTGAGTGATTGTTGTTTTACGCCAATTCAGCAATTTTTCAGCTATATCATGGCGAGAACAAGTTAATTTTCAATGAGATGATGATGAGGTCCGCTTTGTACTTGACCAACACGCAGACTTGGATTTTTATAGTGCTTGTTCGCTGAAACAACAGTCCGCAGGTAGACATGTCGCTCCACTCGGAGACATTATACTGATTTCGAGCCAGCCAGTCTTTGCTCTTTAACCTTAATGCTGCCTGCTTAGCGGAGAAGCAACAAGTACCAATTGTATAGTCTTTGGTTTGACCCGACCGGGGCTCGAACCCACGATCTGCCGCACTCGAGGCGAGCACGCTAACCGTTACGCCACCGATGCGGTTCAGTTCTTTTGATGCATTTCCTTATTGCAGCCTATGTTAAACCTGAGACCCTAAGTACTGGGATCCATGTACCTTGAGACATTATTTGAACAAGGTTTAATCTTTAAAGCCTTAAAAGGCGCACAAAAAATCTGATCCTGCAGTCTTCAGCCAAAAATAATGCCGATTTTTCATGTTAACAAAATCTGATTTGTTTCTGTTAAATAAAAATTCTAGCTCGGGGAAGGACATAGCACCCCCTTCACCTCCATGTTTTATGGTCGGTCGCTAAAACAATGATGGAACAAATGCAAGATGTAAACGTGATATTCGGTCAAAGACCAATTGGCGAGGGGTCGTTTGGGAACCAAACGAATTATAAATCCAAAACCTTATTACAAATCCAAATGATCTATGGTGTTTAATGCCACTTTCAACGATATTTCATATATATCATTGCGATCAGTTTTATTGATGGAGGAAACCCAAGTCAAACCTAACAAGAAATGAACTGAAAATGTTCCAACCTTAATTATGCATGCAATAATAAAATTAAAGGACGCATCATAGATGCAAAAACCGAGTTCCATTTAGTTTGGTATGTTGTTCCAAACATTATCTTATCGAGAAGGGTTTTGGGTTTCTTGTTCGGAAATTGTTTTCGTCTCTAGGTCGAAGCGCGTTTTCTTCTTACTATTTTTTTTTCATAGAATTCTCATTTTCTTTTGATGGACAGGAGACATAATATTTTTTACTCAAATAAATCCCACCTCTACCCTATGTAATCAAATTGTTGGTGCCTGATTTGAATAAACAAATTCTATACAATTAATTAGGTTTAGAGGGAGGGATGGAAAACCCAATGCTATTTTACAACGGTTTTAAATGTTCAAGGGCAACCTAGAACAAACATTTGTCGTCGGAAAAATCAAATTTTTGAAGTTTAAAACAACCTTGCAAAATGGGAATTGTTGAGAATCGAGAGGCGTGCGAGCTAATGATGATATTTTGTTAATTATTTTCTTATTTTTGTATCTTCAACGGAGATAATTGCACAAATTATGTGTCGAAACTTATGAAGTTAGAACTTGAGGTGGGTGGAGGGTTTAAATTATCTAAGATGGAATTTCTTCATGTTTCGTCTAGAACAAGTTCATCAACAAGCAAAAACATAAAACAAAAACAAAAACAAAAACAAAAAACCAGCCAAAAAAACAAAAAACAAAAAAACAAAAAACAAAACAAACAAACAAACAAACAAACAAACAAACAAACAAACAAACAAACAAAACAAAACAAATTCCAAGAAAAACAACGTACAAACAAAGCTAAAAAAAATATTTCTAGATGAAAATTATTAATTAAAGTCACCCGTGAAAGTTCCTTAAAATTGAATTATGAATATTATCATTCACTGCTTGAAATCAAAATAATCAAGAAAAGTTGTAAATATTTCGGGTTTTCAGAAAGGGAGAGAACTCTCATAAGGTTCAGAAAATAACCAAGCATTACGATTTTTTAAAAAAAATTTCATGACACTCCTAATATTAACCATACTTCGGAGATAAAACAATTTTATTCTAATGTTAAATTATGATTTTAAACACTTAAATGATATATTTGTTTTAAAATAATATGCAAGATATATTCCTGTTGTTTATATCAATGTTTTTTAGCAATTAAATTTGGGGGAAAACATTTTTCTTTTTAAGTTTAAAATTAAGGGTAAAAGCTAATTAAAAACAAACCAATGAGATAATTTCCAGTACATAGATTGGTACTAAAATGATAAATGTGTAACATACGATTAAATTGTGTGCAATTTTAAAGCAGCGGACTGTTGCCAAGGTTATGTACAAATTTATAGCGTCTAACACCAATGTGTCTGATTTTTGAAGTTGAACAATTTATGTTGCATAACAAACTGTGAGCAAGGCAAGGGTGGTGTGTACGGGGTATGGGGATGTGTGGGAGATGGAGGTTAGGTGGATTTAAATCCACTTATGATTTATGCTATCAGCTCAATAATGCTACAGTTGTGAGTTAAATTTATGTAATAATGTTTTCCAGTGACTTCCCTCCACCAAAAAACATAATGTAATCACCATGATATAAAAGATATAAATAGATAAATTTCAGTGATGAATATCGAAAAAAAGATAACGGTTTTCGTGAGAGACCAGAATTTAAAACTTAGTTTGAATATAAAGTAATAACAATTGTACATTCGAAAGTAGTAAATATCTAGTATTGTAACATTAATGCATTCTCCTTTGATCTTTTTATTTGTTTATATACCAGAATGTAAGCAACAGCTAAGAACTATGAAATAATGCAGGCAGATACGAGATATTGCACACTTAAAATTATGGCTGTAGTTTTATTACTCTCAAAGATCCGTGCAATAATCAGCAACCTAGATGTGATATTGCATGGCTTCATGGTACAAATCATTTATACCACGGATTTCAGAGTTAAACGGTTAAACATTCTCACGTTTCGTGTTCGATTGTTTAACCGTTTAACTCGGAAAACCGTGATATAAATATTACTTGGGTGGACTTTTAGTACATGATCAGTATACAATACCCTTATATTACAAACATACAGATACAATATCAAAGACATCAACCCCAAATGAATGAATTACTGGTCATTGATTAGAGCACAGAAACTGTGCCAGACTATGGAAACTGCCAAAACCAAGATATTTTAAAACCAGTTAAATCAAACCAATGAATTAAGAGAAATTGAAGTCTGGCTAAATGTTGTGTATTGCGCATATCAATTGACATCATCATCAGTATGATTCCTTACCGAAATTTATAGAGGCGTGACGAATCTGATTGATTTTTTTTTCATTTCACACTTCTCAGAAGTAATAGATCTGGAATTGATAAGTCAAACGGCATGTACGAATAAACACTGTACAATGTTCTGCAATGGATAAGCAATTTCTGGTTTTATTGGTTATAAGTGGATCAACGGGAAATAAATTAAAGATGCTGGTCAGATCCGCAACATGATGCTCTACTGACGATGACGCACGAAGAAGATATGAAATATTTTACTGGTAATTTCTGTTAAACATTCATAGAAAGACTGTGTTCACTCACATACTTGATGCTGTAAATATAGTAGTTCTTTGTAGTGATGGTAGATATATTATTGTCTCGGAGGCTTGCATATTTGCACGACATTCGTTATCAATAAGATTCGAAGCCAACCCCAGAGGGAACCCCAGTTTCTTTTCTGAGGGGCATAGCCCCCCGAAAGTGGCATCGGATAATTTTGCGAGATTGCACGGCGGGTGTCTTAAGAGGCAAGAACTGCTTACCATTCGCGGTTTTGGAGAGGTGCTAATCTTTTAAGTTTTCTGTGTTATGTTTTGGTTGTCTCCGTCATGTGTCTTGTGTGCCCAATGTTACCAGTGTCTCTGGATTGTCCATTCGTTATTGTCCCTTCAGTTTTCTCTATCATTTATATACAGCATTTCCTAATTAGGAAAGGTTCTGGTGACCCGTTGGAAGGCTACAATTCCCGACCCCATCCATAATAAAAAAAAAATGCTGATGGTTATCTAAAAACCGCCACATTGTTGTACATGTAATTATTAACTTTCAATGGTTTGAGGCAAAAGATGGCTGTTCGTTTTGTTGATATTGGTTGAATTGTTGACTATCACTTTTTAAACTCTCTCTCTCTTCATAATTCTTGCCCACAGGCCCATCCCAGTCTCAACTATGCAATATAAAAACAGTTAACGTTATTGATTATGTGCTTGTAAGGCTATAAATAGCCTGTCCATGAAATAGTACAAAAAAATCATAAACAATTTTATTCTCTGTCTACAATATTTTTAAGCGTAGAACATTTATTATTGATAAAAATTCTGAAATGTCATTCAGTTTCTGAATAACTTGAAATGAAACGTGTACTAATGAATTGGTACTAGTATCTTGCTATACATTCTGCAATTATCATATACCAATACATAAATAGATAAATACCAGTTTCTATATATGATAGTAGGCGTTGTCTTACATCTCTTTTACATAGTTATACTAGCGTTGTGAGCTCGAATCCCGCTCATGTCGAGGTGTACTCGGTACAACATTATGTGATAAGGTTTGCCAATGACTTACGGGTACCCCAGTTTCCACCACCAATCAGAACAAAGTGATTTATTGATACAGTGTCCTGATTGGTTGTATTTATTGAGTACTAGTACAATAAGGTTAATAACAAAATTACCGAACTCCGAACAAAATCGTGCTCAAAAGTGTTATGGTCGGCACAAGACTTAGGAAATCCCAGTTTTCAAACTAAATTAACACGACGGGTGCCACTAGTGGAGCAGGAACTGCTAACTCTTCCGGAGCACCTGAGTTCACCCCCGGTTTTAAGTGGGGTTCGTGTTACTCGCTCTTTAGTTTTATATGTATGTTTTGTAGATCGTTGTTTGTCCGTTTGTACTTTTTCTTTTGGTCATTGTGTTGTCTGTTCTTCTTCAATATATGGATTCTGATTACCTCTTTGGTATCTTCCAACTCTTCTTAAGCCTAATACACATAAACTTTATATTCTAAGACACTGCATTAATATTGTCTATGTATGTTTAGTTTTTTAGTTTCGTTTTGTTGTTTAAAAAAGGGATAGGGAGCGCAAAATTAGTCCTTGAAAACTGTCTGTCTTTTTTTCACGTTCATTGAATAATTTTGCCAGAGATTACTGTTATATAATAATGCCGTATGTTAACCGTTCTTATTGACTCTATTTCAATCACTGATACAGACATATTGATTCTCTACTTTAGTATTATATATAAACCATGATATATCATCGGTACACCAGACGTTTTGATACTTGAGTGTCAATGAACGTATTCTATTTATAGATTATTTTACGGATTGATTATTGTCTGTTTGTTGATGTCTTTATTAACAAATTGTTTTTTTTTCTCTCTTTGCAGAAACTTTACCATTATGAAAAGAAAGTTTTAACAGTGATGGTTAGCATTTACTCCAATATCAACAAAACAAACAATCACCTCTCACCTCAGACTATTTAATACAAAAATACCACTACATATGGCGTTGGAAATCCAGGTCATGGCCTGGAGCTGGAAAAACAAATAATGTGACGAGGTTAAACCGGTTAATGGGCTCCAACCCCCCTCTGACAATTGAATCTCCAACGAAAATACAGATATCAACCTACAATAATAAAAAAAAACGAAAAATAAAAAACCCAAGACAATGCAAATTCGCATCCACTTAAAAAACGACCACACACTATCATAAAAATGAATGACAACATAAACATGGACAGCACAATAGCGGGGTCAGTGAAGGCTCGTAGTTAACTAACTACTAGCTAGGAAGATAGGATATGTTGGTTAAAGACCATTGATCTTAGGATGAAAAATCATAACTGATTCCTCTAAATGGCTCTATCATATTTAATATCAATTAGTCATAACCATTTAAAGAAATTAATGGTCGTAAGAAACCAGACACATTAGGTATAGCCATTTAAAGAAATTAATGGTCTTCGTAGGAGACCAGACACATTAGGTATAGCCATTTAAAGAAATTAATGGTCTTCGTAGGAGACCAGACACATTAGGTATAACCATTTAAAGAAATTAATGGTCTTCGTAGGAGACCAGACACATTAGGTATAACCATTTACAGAAATTAATGGTCTTCGTAGGAGACAGGACACATTAGGTATAACCATTTAAAGAAATTAATGGTCTTCGTAGGAGACCAGACACATTAGGTATAACCATTTACAGAAATTAATGGTCTTCGTAGGAGACCAGACACATTAGGTATAACCATTTAAAGAAATTAATGGTCTTCGTAGGAGACAGGACACATTAGGTATAACCATTTAAAGAAATTAATGGTCTTCGTAGGAGACAGGACACATTAGGTATAGCCATTTAAAGAAATTAATGGTCTTCGTAGGAGACCAGACACATTAGGTATAGCCATTCAAAGAAATTAATGGTCTTCGTAGGAGACAGGACACATTAGGTATAACCATTTAAAGAAATTAATGGTCGTAAGAAACCAGACACATTAGGTATAACCATTTAAAGAAATTAATGGTCTTCGTAGGAGACCAGACACATTAGGTATAGCCATTTACAGAAATGTATGGTCTTCGTAGGAGACCAGACATATTAGGTATAACCATTTACAGAAATTAATGGTCTTCGAAGGAGACCAGACACATTAGGTATAACCATTTAAAGAAATTAATGGTCTTCGTAGGAGACCAGATAAATTAGGTATAGCCATTTACAGAAATTGATGGTCTTCGTAGGAGACCAAACACAGTAGGTATAACTATTTACAGAAATTAATGGTCTTCGTAGAATAATTAGGTATAGCCATTGACAGAAATTAATGGTCTTCGTAGGAGACCAGACAAATTAGGTATATCCATTTACAGAAATTAATGGTCTTCGTAGTAGACCAGAAAAATTAGGTATAGCCATTTACAGAAATTAATGGTCTTCGTAGGAGACCAGACAAATTAGGTATAACCATTTACAGAAATTAATGATCTTCGTAGTAGACCAAAAAAATTA
This sequence comes from Bathymodiolus brooksi, assembly GCA_963680875.1. Lineage (NCBI taxonomy): Eukaryota > Metazoa > Mollusca > Bivalvia > Mytilida > Modiolidae > Bathymodiolus > Bathymodiolus brooksi. The sequence goes on from OY804590.1 coordinate 79,156,060, forward strand.
GGTATAACCATTTACAGAAATTAATGGTCTTCGTAGGAGACCAGACAAATTAGGTATAGCCATTTACAGAAATCAATGGTCTTCGTAGGAGACCAGACAAATTAGGTATAGCCATTTACAGAAATTAATGGTCTTCGTAGGATACCAGCCACATTAGGTATATCCATTTACAGAAATTATTGGTCTTCGTAGGAGACCAGACAAATTAGGTATAACCATTTACAGAAATTAATGGTCTTCGTAGGATACCAGCCACATTAGGTATAACCATTTACAGAAATTAATGGTCTTCGCAGGAGACCATATAAATTAGTCATAAACAGTTAAAGAAATTAATGGTCATTAATTTAAATTTTTTCTGTTTGCAGATTTTCTTACTTGAGATTGTTAATTTTTCAATCTTTGTAATTTTTCTCTTTATGCAATGTTTTTTTTTTGCTATTTTTTTTTAACAGATTAACCATTATTTTCTCTGTTTGTAGATTCTTTTACAAATTGGAACATGTGCCATGGTAAAACATTACAATACGTCTACAGGGAGAACAATTCTTTGTGAATCTGTAAAGTGTCAAGGAGGTTTGTTTATTTTGTACCAATAAATGGCCATTTTATTGCTGAATTGAGAAAATAGGGTTATGTTTATGGTGTTTAGCGCCACTTTCAACAATATTTCAGTTATATCGCGACTGTCAGTTTTATTGCTAGTCGCCGACAAACTTTATCACATAATGTTGTATCGAGTACACCTCGTCATGAGCGGAATTCGAACTCATAACTCTACCTATGCAATAAGTGTCTATCAACACTAAAGTTGTGAGTTCGAATCATGCTTATTGCGAGGTTTACTCGATACAACTTTTATGTGATAAAGTTTGACATTGACTTGTGGGAGGTCGGTGGTTTTCTCTGGATACTCCGGTGTCCTCCAACAATAAAACTGACAGTCACGATATAAGTGGAATAGTGTTGAAAATGGCATTAAGCACCATAACCCTGACTCCTACATGTAACCCCAAAAATGATTTCATTTCCATATGGTATAGAGTATATGTATTCATATGCATCCTTTAATTGAATTTTGAGTCCGCAAATAACAGAAATATTGCATCGTAAATCAACCAAAAATTACCAAAAATATATGAAAACTAGTTACATTGAGAACTAGAAACGTTAAGAATGACATACTTATCAGAATAAACAGCCTTTTCTTTAAACATTTTCATGGGGCAAAAATTGAAAGCAAAAATATCACACCTTCAGATCTCTTCCAAATTTTAAAATTGTTATTTGTTTCACATATTATTTTCCATGCGATTACTTCTTTGCTTTTTATAAATACAGTTAAACCTATATATAAAGTGCACTCAACGGAACTTGAAAATTTACTCTTTATGAGCAGTTGCCCTTTATATACAGGTTAAAATTATATGCACTATTCATTAATGGGAAAAATGATGCTGCCTTTTATAGACAGTGATTTGTTATATAGAAGTTTGATTGTAGAGATACATTTTGTATATTTTTCTTTTTTCAGCTCTTGAATTTTGCAAAGTAAACTATTCAAAAGACATTTGTAAGCCATGTCCAAAGGGATCGTATATGGTAGATACAATTGATTCACAATTATATGAAAACGATAGATCTATATTTAAATGTGTTAGTAGCATTCATTGGTCATGCCCACCAGGTAAGTCTTTAATTATATCGTATATCTCTATCTCAGCAACAAGGGGGGTGGGGTGAACTCATTTGATTTGGAAGGATTGGCAGTTCCTGCTCCACCAGTGATACCAGTCGTGTTACAGTACAACGACACGACCATCATCTAATATGGAAATCGTAAATAAAAACATGAACCCCCTACTAATGAACGTAAACACGAACCGATCATCGTTTTACGCCAAAATGGTGGCCGACATCACAACATTGAACCATACAAGCATAGGCTTTTCTTGTTATTTGGAAAATATGAACAACACGAACCCCAGATGTGAAGCCAAGGTGCAAACTCAGGTGCTCCAAAAGCGTAAGCAGTTCCTGCTCCATTATTGACTGTTGTGTTACTTTTGTGAAAAATCCTATGATAAGTAATAAAATATGAAAGGAGAACGGGATGGTCACTAGGACAAACAGAACATATCCATGATCATCTGTGACACAGATATTCCGTAACGGTTATCAATGTCATGATGGCGACCATAGAACGTTCCAAGTGATGATTTCAACTTACCGACTAGGAACCTTTGGTACAGTTGGTTCCTTGTTAGCATCAACAATTTATCTACCCTAATAGGAACTACAGTGTATCTCAATTTTGGGAAAATGGGTCATGCATGGCGGTCTCGTTTTTTACCTGTTTTTACTATATTCCTGTTAGATATTAGGAACTGTTTTGACAATGTGGAATTTGTGTTCTTTTTTTTCTTTTTCTTTTTTTTAGCTTAATGCAAAATGATTTTTAAAACAACAATGGAATTTTTATAATAAAAGATTTTGCGTGGTGAATGAAGTAAAGTTATCGTTTTATAATAATTCCGTATGAAGTCTTATACACAATTGAACGATGATTTCATGGTTAGGGTTAGGGCTATGGTGTCATAAAAGATAACACATTATATAATAAATATGTCCTAAATAGGAAAATGTTCATAAGGATTGTTATTTTGGAGCTATTTATCGATATATTAAGATATTTGTATTATTAAAACTACGGTTCTTCTCCCTTAGGGATAGGTAACCTTAGCCGAGATTGGCTTTCCTGTGTAGGGCCTTTGGTTTTCTTACTCCAAAAGACTTTTTCATTATTTGGCTTTCCAATCTTTTGACTAAGAGCGTACCTGAAGAAGATTATTCCAGAAAGGTGTCGTGTGCACTAAATTAGATATCTACTTTTTTATTAGAAAGGTGTCGTGTGCACTAAATTAGATATCTACTTTTTTATTAGAAAGGTGCCGTGTGCAATAAATTAGATATCTACTTTTTTTTTATTAGAAAGGTGCCGTGTGCACTAAATTAGATATCTACTTTTTTATTAGAAAGGTGCCGTGTGCACTAAATTAGATATCTACTTTTTTTTATTAGAAAGGTGCCGTGTGCACTAAATTAGATATCTACTTGTTTTTATTAGAAAGGTGCCGTGTGCACTAAATTAGATATCTACTTTTTTTATTAGAAAGATGCCGTGTGCACTAAATTAGATATCTACTTTTTTTATTAGAAAGGTGCCGTGTGCACTAAATTAGATATCTACTTTTTTATTAGAAAGGTGTCGTGTGCACTAAATTAGATATCTACTTTTTTTTATTAGAAAGGTGCCGTGTGCACTAAATTAGATATCTACTTGTTTTTATTAGAAAGGTGCCGTGTGCACTAAATTAGATATCTACTTCTTTATTAGAAAGGTGTCGTGTGCACTAAATTAGATATCTACTTTTTTTTATTAGAAAGGTGCCGTGTGCACTAAATTAGATATCTACTTTTTTATTAGAAAGGTGCCGTGTGCACTAAATTAGATCTCTACTTTTTTTTATTAGAAAGGTGTCGTGTGCACTAAATTAGATATCTACTTTTTTTTATTAGAAAGGTGCCGTGTGCACTAAATTAGATATCTACTTTTTTTATTAGAAAGGTGTCGTGTGCACTAAATTAGATATCTACTTTTTTATTAGAAAGGTGTCGTGTGCACTAAATTAGATATCTACTTTTTTATTAGAAAGGTGCCGTGTGCACTAAATTAGATATCTACTTTTTTATTAGAAAGGTGCCGTGTGCACTAAATTAGATATCTACTTTTTTATTAGAAAGGTGTCGTGTGCACTAAATTAGATATCTACTTTTTTATTAGAAAGGTGCCGTGTGCACTAAATTAGATATCTACTTTTTTTTATTAGAAAGGTGCCGTGTGCACTAAATTAGATATCTACTTTTTTATTAGAAAGGTGCCGTGTGCACTAAATTAGATATCTACTTTTTTATTAGAAAGGTGCCGTGTGCACTAAATTAGATATCTACGTCTTTATTGATAATCTTTTCTGTAGACAAATAAAATACATGTAAACCATTTTCCATTACGCAACTGTTGCTGTTTTTATGGACAAACAGCTTTACGTTTTCGTTATCAAACTATCAAAATCATGTTGTAAACATAACAGTCATATTAAACTATGTATGATAAAAACTAATTGTAGAGGCTGAAATGGTTTATGGGAAGACAACAGATTCCAATCAACCTCCATGTGAATGTGACCGATCACGAGGATATTACGGCCCAGACTACTTCAATTGTTACCTTGTGGATAAACCATGTGGACTAGGCTTAGAATTGTCTGTAAAGGGTAAATAAGTTATAATTGTTTAGATTAAGCGGGGCGATGTTTGTTATGGTTGTGGTATTTAACGCCACTTTCAACAATATTTCAGCTATATCGTGACAGTCAGTTTTATTGACGGAGGAAACCTGAGTACCTAGAGAAAATCATCGATCTGTCACAAGTCACTGACATACTTTATCACATAATGTTATATCGAGTACTCCTCGCCATGAATTGGATTCGAACTCACAGTTTTAGTTTGGGATTGTTTGTAAATGATACATTAGTAATGTACAGTTGTGTTGAAATAGGTTGGAATTTTATTTTGTAGAGCCTGATCTCACTTCCGGGTTTTATGGGTTTTTTTGTTGTACACAAGAGAAGTAGCTTTCCATCATTTGGAGTTGTACACGTATCATGTATGACTTTGAGTGACAGTATTGGGAATCAGTTGAATCCTAACTGGGCACCTTCTTCTGTAATTCATATCAAAATACTATTTGTTAGTTCGATATGTCCCCTAGAGATTTATATTATATTATAAATGAACTTTATTCCTACAGATATGGATTGACAGTTCTAGTATCTTGTTTCCCAATCCTATTAATTATCTTGTTTTCTGCATCATATATAGTTAATATTGTAATGTTATGTTGAATTAATTAATAAAATATGTTTCGACTAACTGGGCAAACAGGAAGCATGCCACAAATTTCTGCAAATTGTCACTTTTGAAAGAATTTTGGTAATTTTTATTACAATGGTTCTTTGAAGTGCTTCAGTCTACGTTTTCCCTCTAATTTTAACATTAAATCTTGATTTATGTTTCATATTGTCTGTAGATTTCACCGGCTACTCCGGTGTCCCTACAAATAAAATTCACCTCCACTATACAACTGAAATATTGTTAAAAGTGGCGTTATATACCATTAAATATAACTGGAAGCAATATATTCCTTATTGATAAATTCATATTAAACTGCTTAGAGCAATATAGATATTTAACTAAAGGGGATTTTAATCTAGTACTGGCCATATTCTGATGAATTTATAACCTTTGTTTGTGCTTAAAATTGTTGTCGATGTGTAGTCAATATCAAGATTGGATGACACATTCCTTTATTTACTTTTACTAAAGTCCTTCAACCATAAAAAAATAATGGACTTTTCCATTTATTTGGTAAAAGACCTGTTGTAATGAAAAGCACTTTTGTTCATGCACCAACTGTTCAAGGTAATACACGTACAGTAACCAGAGCAACAGACCAATATAGTGATTGAAAGACTGATTGTTGTTTAACGCCAAGTGAGAAATTTGTCTGCTATATCATGGCGAGAACAAGCTGCACTTCGATGTGATGGTGATAATGATGTCCGATTTGTAGTAAAACAACATGCTTAGTTGAATTTTATAATGTTAGCTCACTGAAACAACAATCTGTGGGTAGATATGTCGCTCCACTCGGGACACATTATCATGATTCCGAACCAACCAGTCTTTACTCTTACGTCTAAACACTACGTGCTAATCGGAGAAGTTACAAATGCCAATTTTATAGCTTTTTGGTTGGCCCGATTGGGTCTCGAACCAACGATCTACGGCACTCGAGGTGAGCAAACTAACCATTACACTACCAATGGAGTGTCAGACAATGTCAAACAGCTTGAAAGAAGAGTTTGAAGATACCAAAGGGGTAATCATAATCCATAAATCCAAGGACAGACAACACAATAACCAAAAGACAATAGACAAAAGGACAAACAACGATATACAAAACACTTCACAAAAAACTAAAGATCGAGCAACACGAACCCCACTAAAAATCGGAGGTGAACCCAGGTTCTCCGGAAAGGTTAGCAGTTCCTGAAACTCTCATATGTATTCATCAAACCTGCTACAATACATATTTGATATATTTCATTTTATTTTCGTAGGTAATTGTGTGCCTTGTTCACCTGATACTTTCAAGGCAACTAATAACTTTGACCTTTGTATCAGTAAAACAAAGTGAGTGTATTAAAACATAGATATCTAATTTAGTGCGCACAACGTGTTTCTGAACTAACCATCATCAGGTACGCTCGTAATCAAAAGATTGGAAAGCCAAATAAATGAAACGTTTTGGAAGCAGGAAACCAAAGGGTCTAAGCAGAATTCCCCGGTAGCCAAAATCTGTTAGGGTCGCCTATCCCTGAGGGAGGAGAACTTTAGTTTTAATAATGATTACATCATTTAGGAACTGCAAATTTACATATCTTTTTATGCCGATTTATAAAGAAGAAATGCTTCGCATGGAGTCTTGTCCGCACGGTTTTGTCAGAACATTATTTCCACTGTGCACATATTACCTTAGTGCACCCCCTTTTCTTTGAGGCAGTCAAAACATCCGCACATAGTCCCATCCTATCGCCACCTTGATGTACCAGTACATGATGTGTTGTTTATAAACTTGTTTTCGTGATGAATATAGATGAAATACCAGATATTAAACAACAATCAATCAATCACAATTCTTTTTGAAATGTAAATAATGTTTGACGATACCAAAAGGCAATCAGAAGTCGTAAAGCGAGGGAGGACAGACAACGCAATGTCCAAAACAACAGATATCAAAGGGCAATCAGAAGTCGTAAAGCGAGGAAGGACAGACAACGCAATGTCCAAAACAAAAGATATCAAAGGGCAATCAGAAGTCGTAAAGCGAGGAAGGACAGACAACGCAATGTCCAAAACAAAAGATATCAAAGGGCAATCAGAAGTCGTAAAGCGAGGGAGAACAGACAACGTAATGTCCAAAACAAAAGATACCAAAGGGCAATCAGAAGTCGTAAAGCGAGGGAGGACAGACAACGCAATGTCCAAAACAAAAGATACCAAAGGGCAATCAGAAGTCGTAAAGCGAGGGAGGACAGACAACGTAATGTCCAAAACAAAAGATACCAAAGGGCAATCAGAAGTCGTAAAGCGAGAGAGAACAGACAACGTAATGTCCAAAACAAAAGATACCAAAGGGCAATCAGAAGTCGTAAAGCGAGGGAGGACAGACAACGCAATGTCCAAAACAAAAGATACCAAAGGGCAATCAGAAGTCGTAAAGCGAGGGAGGACAGACAACGTAATGTCCAAAACAAAAGATACCAAAGGGCAATCAGAAGTCGTAAAGCGAGAGAGAACAGACAACGTAATGTCCAAAACAAAAGATACCAAAGGGCAATCAGAAGTCGTAAAACGAGGGAGGACAGACAACGTAATGTCCAAAACAAAAGATACCAAAGGGCAATCAGAAGTCGTAAAGCGAGGGAGGACAGACAACGTAATGTCCAAAACAAAAGATACCAAAGGGCAATCAGAAGTCGTAAAGCGAGAGAGAACAGACAACGTAATGTCCAAAACAAAAGATGCCAAAGGGCAATCAGAAGTCGTAAAGCGAGGGAGAACAGACAACGTAATGTCCAAAACAAAAGATACCAAAGGGCAATCAGAAGTCGTAAAGCGAGAGAGAACAGACAACGTAATGTCCAAAACAAAAGATACCAAAGGGCAATCAGAAGTCGTAAAGCGAGGGAGGACAGACAACGTAATGTCCAAAACAAAAGATATCAAAGGGCAATCAGAAGTCGTAAAGCGAGGGAGGACAGACAACGTAATGTCCAAAACAAAAGATATCAAAGGACAATCAGAAGTCGTAAAGCGAGGAAGGACAGACAACACAATGTCCAAAACAAAAGATACCAAAGGGCAATCAGAAGTCGTAAAGCGAGGGAGAACAGACAACGTAATGTCCAAAACAAAAGATACCAAAGTGCAATCAGAAGTCGTAAAGCGATGGAGGACAGACAACGCAATGTCCAAAACAAAAGATACCAAAGGGCAATCAGAAGTCGTAAAGCGAGGGAGAACAGACAACGTAATGTCCAAAACAAAAGATACCAAAGTGCAATCAGAAGTCGTAAAGCGAGGGAGGACAGACAACGCAATGTCCAAAACAAAAGATATCAAAGGGCAATCAGAAGTCGTAAAGCGAGGGAGGACAGACAACGTAATGTCCAAAACAAAAGATATCAAAGGGCAATCAGAAGTCGTAAAGCGAGGGAGAACAGACAACGTAATGTCCAAAACAAAAGATACCAAAGGGCAATCAGAAGTCGTAAAGCGAGGGAGGACAGACAACGTAATGTCCAAAACAAAAGATATCAAAGGGCAATCAGAAGTCGTAAAGCGAGGGAGAACAGACAACGTAATGTCCAAAACAAAAGATACCAAAGGGCAATCAGAAGTCGTAAAGCGAGGGAGGACAGACAACGCAATGTCCAAAACAAAAGATACCAAAGGGCAATCAGAAGTCGTAAAGCGAGGGAGGACAGACAACGTAATGTCCAAAACAAAAGATATCAAAGGGCAATCAGAAGTCGTAAAGCGAGGGAGAACAGACAACGTAATGTCCAAAACAAAAGGATCAAAAGGACAAACAATTATCTACAAGACCCAACAAAGAAAACTAGAGACTGAACAACACGAACCCCACTAAAAACTCGTTTTCCCATAGATAACTGGATTTTGGTTTCATTCGCAATGAACTTTCAATATGGAGTCAAATGTTATTTCATCTACAATAAGCTAGACATAGATCCACAAGGTCCGGTAACAATCTTCACACGAAGTTTCCTAAATCCCTATATATACTATTATACCAAGAAGTGTAACAATTTACCCAGTTCATTTCAACGTCTTATATTTCTATAACTACTGCGCAGAAATATCCCAGAAAGCACCCCCGGTTTTTTTTAGGGGGGGGGGGGTCCTCGTTGTTCATCCCTTTAGCTTTCTTTGTTGTGTTGTGTTTAGGTGTTTTGTATGTCTTCGTCACGTGTCTTGTGTGCCTAATGTTGCCAGTGTCTCTGGATTGCCCAATCTTGATTTTCCCTTCGATTTTCTCCAACGTTTAGTTTCTCAAAAACTATAATAGTTTTATTCATTTGAAATAGAACGAGTGAGTGAGTGATTGTTGTTTGACGCCAACTCAGTAATTTGTCAGCTATATCGTGGCGAGAACAAGTTAATTTTCAATGAGACGATGATGAGGTCCTCTTTGTACTAGACCAACACGCTTAGATGAATTTTGTGTTATTGTGCTAGCTCACTGAAACACCAATCCGCGGATGACATGCCACTCCACTCGGACACTTCATCTTGATGTTTAGCCAACCAGTCTTTGCCTTTTCTCCTTAATACTGCGTGCTTATCAGAGAAGCAACAAATACCAATTTTAGAGTCTTTGGTTTGACCCAACCGTGGCTCGAACCCACGATCTACCATACTCAAGGCGAGAAAGCTAACCGATACACCACCGTAATCTGTGTAGCTTACCAAAAATGTATTAGTATACAATTTCAAACGCCCCAAAAGCTAAGGTTTCAAATCGTTCTTGGAATTATCATTAATTATAAGGATTTGTGTTTTTTTAAATTGCACAAAAAGTAGAAAAGAATTTTATAACCATCATTATAAAATAGTAACTTATTATATGGAATATTGACGTTAATATGTACAAATTTAATTGGTTGGTGTTTACTGTTGTTGAAGTATATAGATATTCAAAATGTGTTATTTCAGTTGTTCAGAGTTTGACAGGTATACAATTAGCTATGGGAGTACTACATCAGATGTTAAATGTGGACCTTTAATGCTGTCATCGACTGACAAAGGACACCATAATTTCATCAACAATGACTTTGAGAAATCGACAATTGATGTCCATTCAGACTCTTATCAATTACAAACAAATGAAGGAATCTTCAATATGTTCAGCGATAGAAATATATTTCTTATTATGTAAGTTTAAAACGGAATTCTTCATAGTGAATATCTATGGGAAGCAAAGGAAATGTTAGCGGTTTTCCAATGGGTATATATATTTATTTTCTATTAGTTTTTACTTAGATAGAAAAGAACATCTTCAAGAGGGTCGCGTGTGCATAAGCGTTCGCGTGATCTTTGCCATATACCATTTAATAATTTTCAAAAATGTTATGACACAATCAAGAAAGGTTTGAATATGCCAAAGGGGTTCAGAAGCCCTAAATCGAAGACGGACAGACTATTTAATGGTGAAAAGTAAAAGAAATCAGACAAACAATGATCTACAGAACACTACATAGAAAACTAAAGATAGAGCAAAGTGAACCTCGAATAAAACCGGGGTGACATCAGGTGCTCTGGAAGGGTAAGCAGTTCCTGCTCCACTAATAACACCCGTCGTGATTCCCCATTTAAAGAGCAGGTCAATAGACCAAGGTGGAGAAAACATTTTAACGGCCCATGATTTTCCAAGTTTCTTTAAACTTTCTCGTTAACCAGCTGTATTTGTTTACATTTGGGTACATTCAGGTAACAGGAAAACGTCATTTACAATTTATCGATCCAAATTATATGCCCCCCAGTCAAGTCAATTGAACTCTCGTGCATTTCCGGATAAAACAGTACAATGACCACGGATCAGGTTCGTTTGAACGCTTATCGGAAACTAGAGTATTATCATTTAATGTTTGTTATACATACGGTTTCTAAAGGGGTTGACTAAAATTATAAAAGTCCATTGTCATAGCTGTGGAACCGTAATTTGGTTTTCTTTGTCGATTGGGTAAATTGCTATGGTAATCGTCGGGTTCCTTAGACATACATATATTTTATATAGAAAAACATATGCACATTTCTTTATGTTAGTTCCAAGATGAGACTGGATATAAAGACAGATAATAACAATTTGAGATTACGAATATTTCTAAAAAGCCACAAGATATCTCTTTATCAGACTTCAAAGCAATGTTATGGACATCTTCAGATCTGCAAAGATTGTTCTACGTTTGGTCGAATATCCTTATTTTTAGATAAATGTCATTCCTTTCCTGTATTTCTATTTAAAATTGTTCTCAATTAAAAAGTCAAAAATTGATATTTTCCAAATGTATTTCATTGTCTATGTCATATAGGTCGTACAACATTTAAGTAGATATTGAACATGGGAAATTTAACATACATTGAGCCCATAAAACTATTTAAACCCCACCGCCACTTTTTATTGAAGTGCCTGTACCGAGCCAAGAAAGTGAGCGGTCATGTATTCGTGCGCTAGTAGAATCGATTTTGTCTCTCTCTACGATTTTAATATTTGATTTTGGAGTTGTAGGATTTGTTGGGTTTTTTCTTCCTTTTTTCAATAAGTTTTAACTTGTACCCTTTATGTACCCCTCTATTTGTTTTACATATTTCACATTTTAACTTAAATTCATCGAGATTCATAAAAAAGAATATAAAAAAAGAAGTTTTTAAGTATCATGTTAATTTCGACCAACTGGAATTTTTGCCCAGTGTTGTAGACTATATAAAGCAATCGTTAGAATTGCGAAAATGAGGTTCACATTGGACAATGTATAACTTTAACTATGAATATATGACATTTCTTTATGTTGTTCATGTATATATGTTTTGTAATGTTGTATTGTATTGTATTGCTTTACCCGCAAGGGTTTTATTTGCAATAAAGATTATTATTAATGAAGTTAAAAGTAGCATTCAATGAAAATATGATGAAATATTTTTTCGTCACAGAATTATATGTAATCAAAGAAGATATGAGATTTTGAAAAATCTAATAGATACTTCGGATAATGTAAAGGTTAGAAATAGTATATGTCTGAGCTTAGAATTTTTTTGGGAATATTATTAGCTTTTTCTATGAGATGTATATTAAATATATTTATTGGTCTTCTAAGAAAAATAATCATTAAATCAAACATCAGCGTTTTTATATACGAAAATTTTTTCAATTATCTGTTTATCAGATATATATTATTTTATATCAAAATAATTAATCTGAAGAAAAAAAGATTTTTTTATATCATTTTGTAATGAGATCTACACAAAGGCAAACGCATTTATTATCTCTTTGCACATTCAAAGATATATTTTTCCCGCAAGCATTTTTTTCATTCAAATATTACTAGCCAGTCAAGCATTTGTATTCGCCATCGAAAGCGATACATTGTTTTTTGTTTAAAAGACTTTAAAGTTGTGTGTCAAATTGACGCGCATGACGGGGTGTACTCGATACTATTTTATAGTGACTTACTGTTATGTCGGTGGTTTTCATTCCACACTCAGCTTGACTTACTGTCATGTCGGTGGTTTTCATTCCACGCTCAGCTTGACTTACTGTCATGTCGGTGGTTTTCATTCCACACTCAGCTTGACTTACTGTCATGTCGGTGGTTTTCATTCCACACTCAGCTTGACTTACTGTTATGTCGGTGGTTTTCATTCCACACTCAGCTTGACTTACTGTGATGTCGGTGGTTTTCATTCCACACTCAGCTTGACTTACTGTTATGTCGGTGGTTTTCATTCCACACTCAGCTTGACTTACTGTTATGTCGGTGGTTTTCATTCCACACTCAGCTTGACTTACTGTCATGTCGGTGGTTTTCATTCCACACTCAGCTTGACTTACTGTTATGTCGGTGGTTTTCATTTCACACTCAGCTTGACTTACTGTTATGTCGGTGGTTTTCATTCCACACTCAGCTTGACTTACTGTTATGTCGGTGGTTTTCATTCCACACTCAGCTTGACTTACTGTCATGTCGGTGGTTTTCATTCCACACTCAGCTTGACTTACTGTCATGTCGGTGGTTTTCATTCCACACTCAGCTTGACTTACTGTTATGTCGGTGGTTTTCATTCCACACTCAGCTTGACTTACTGTTATGTCGGTGGTTTTCATTCCACACTCAGCTTGACTTACTGTTATGTCGGTGGTTTTCATTCCACGCTCAGCTTGACTTACTGCTATGTCGGTGGTTTTCATTCCACACTCAGCTTGACTTACTGTCATGTCGATGGTTTTCATTCCACGCTCAGCTTGACTTACTGCTATGTCGGTGGTTTTCATTCCACACTCAGCTTGACTTACTGTTATGTCGGTGGTTTTCATTCCACACTCAGCTTGATTTACTGTTATGTCGGTGGTTTTCATTCCACGCTCAGCTTGACTTACTGCTATGTCGATGGTTTTCATTCCACGCTCAGCTTGACTTACTGTTATGTCGGTGGTTTTCATTCCACACTCAGCTTGACTTACTGTCATGTCGTTGGTTTTCATTCCACACTCAGCTTGATTTACTGTTATGTCGGTGGTTTTCATTCCACACTCAGCTTGACTTACTGTCATGTCGATGGTTTTCATTCCACGCTCAGCTTGACTTACTGTCATGTGGGTGGTTTTCATTCCACACTCAGCTTGACTTACTGTTATGTCGGTGGTTTTCATTCCACGCTCAGCTTGACTTACTGTCATGTCGGTGGTTTTCATTCCACACTCAGCTTGACTTACTGTCATGTCGGTGGTTTTCATTCCACGCTCAGCTTGACTTACTGTTATGTCGGTGGTTTTCATTCCACGCTCAGCTTGACTTACTGTTATGTCGGTGGTTTTCATTCCACACTCAGCTTGACTTACTGTTATGTCGGTGGTTTTCATTCCACGCTCAGCTTGACTTACTGTTATGTCGGTGGTTTTCATTCCACACTCAGCTTGACTTACTGTCATGTCGGTGGTTTTCATTCCACGCTCAGCTTGACTTACTGTTATGTCGGTGGTTTTCATTCCACGCTCAGCTTGACTTACTGTCATGTCGGTGGTTTTCATTCCACACTCAGCTTGACTTACTGTTATGTCGGTGGTTTTCATTCCACACTCAGCTTGACTTACTGTCATGTTGGTGGTTTTCATTCCACACTCAGCTTGACTTACTGTCATGTCGGTGGTTTTCATTCCACACTCAGCTTGACTTACTGTCATGTCGGTGGTTTTCATTCCACACTCAGCTTGACTTACTGTTATGTCGGTGGTTTTCATTCCACACTCAGCTTGACTTACTGTCATGTCGGTGGTTTTCATTCCACACTCAGCTTGACTTACTGCTATGTCGGTGGTTTTCATTCCACACTCAGCTTGACTTACTGCTATGTCGGTGGTTTTCATTCCACACTCAGCTTGACTTACTGCTATGTCGGTGGTTTTCATTCCACACTCAGCTTGACTTACTGTTATGTCGGTGGTTTTCATTCCACACTCAGCTTGACTTACTGTCATGTCGGTGGTTTTCATTCCACGCTCAGCTTGACTTACTGTCATGTCGGTGGTTTTCATTCCACACTCAGCTTAACTTACTGTTATGTCGGTGGTTTTCATTCCACACTCAGCTTGACTTACTGTGATGTCGGTGGTTTTCATTCCACACTCAGCTTGACTTACTGTCATGTCGGTGGTTTTCATTCCACACTCAGCTTGACTTACTGTCATGTCGGTGGTTTTCATTCCACACTCAGCTTGACTTACTGTTATGTCGGTGGTTTTCATTCCACACTCAGCTTGACTTACTGTCATGTCGGTGGTTTTCATTCCACACTCAGCTTGACTTACTGCTATGTCGGTGGTTTTCATTCCACACTCAGCTTGACTTACTGCTATGTCGGTGGTTTTCATTCCACACTCAGCTTGACTTACTGTCATGTCGGTGGTTTTCATTCCACGCTCAGCTTGACTTACTGTCATGTCGGTGGTTTTCATTCCACACTCAGCTTGACTTACTGTCATGTCGGTGGTTTTCATTCCACACTCAGCTTGACTTACTGTCATGTCGGTGGTTTTCATTCCACACTCAGCTTGACTTACTGTCATGTCGGTGGTTTTCATTCCACACTCAGCTTGACTTACTGTCATGTCGGTGGTTTTCATTCCACACTCAGCTTGACTTACTGCTATGTCGGTGGTTTTAATTCCACACTCAGCTTGACTTACTGTCATGTCGGTGGTTTTCATTCCACACTCAGCTTGACTTACTGTCATGTCGGTGGTTTTCATTCCACGTTCAGCTTGACTTACTGTGGTGTCGGTGGTTTTCATTCCACACTCAGCTTGACTTACTGCTATGTCGGTGGTTTTTATTCCACACTCAGCTTGACTTACTGTTATGTCGGTGGTTTTCATTCCACACTCAGCTTGACTTACTGTTATGTCGGTGGTTTTCATTCCACGCTCAGCTTGACTTACTGTTATGTCGGTGGTTTTTATTCCACACTCAGCTTGACTTACTGTCATGTCGGTGGTTTTCATTCCACACTCAGCTTGACTTACTGTCATGTCGGTGGTTTTCATTCCACACTCAACTTGACTTACTGTCATGTTGGTGGTTTTCATTCCACGCTCAGCCTGACTTACTGTCATGTCGGTGGTTTTCATTCCACACTCAGCTTGACTTACTGCTATGTCGGTGGTTTTTATTCCACACTCAGCTTGACTTACTGTTATGTCGGTGGTTTTCATTCCACACTCAGCTTGACTTACTGTTATGCTGGTGGTTTTCATTCCACGCTCAGCCTGACTTACTGTCATGTCGGTGGTTTTAATTCCACGCTCAGCTTGACTTACTGTTATGTCGGTGGTTTTTATTCCACACTCAGCTTGACTTACTGTCATGTCGGTGGTTTTCATTCCATACTCAGCTTGTCTTACTGTTATGTCGGTGGTTTTTATTCCACACTCAGCTTGACTTACTGTCATGTCGGTGGTTTTCATTCCACACTCAGCTTGACTTACTGTCATGTCGGTGGTTTTCATTCCACACTCAGCTTGACTTACTGTCATGTCGGTGGTTTTCATTCCACACTCAGCTTGACTTACTGTCATGTCGGTGGTTTTCATTCCACACTCAGCTTGACTTACTGTCATGTCGGTGGTTTTCATTCCACACTCAGCTTGACTTACTGTCATGTCGGTGGTTTTCATTCCACACTCAGCTTGACTTACTGTCATGTCGGTGGTTTTCATTCCACACTCAGCTTGACTTACTGCTATGTCGGTGGTTTTCATTCCACACTTAGCTTGACTTACTGCTATGTCGGTGGTTTTCATTCCACACTCAGCTTGACTTACTGTCATGTCGGTGGTTTTCATTCCACACTCAGCTTCCATTTCAATGAATATGCAAACATGATTAAATTCGATAATTATCCATTTGTCGATGAAATGAACCGGAACAACACAAAATGAAGCAACGCGTTTCCCTATATAATCTCTGCCAAAAAGAGACGCATGAGCGCCCAACATCTTTATCAAATTCCCGGTTTCATTGCAGCAACTGCACGTGAACTTATATATCTTGAGATTTTTTTTTAAAGATTGCATTTTGTTATTAAGGACATGTATATGTAGTATTTAATGTTTGCATTAACTGTTCTATGCAAGTAACATTCATGAATGCACATATTTTGTTATGTATATTGGCCTCTACGTCCCCGGATATAAGCCTTAGATTATGGAGATACTTCCACTTGGCAGCCAGCCACAACTTTTGATGAATTATGGGAAAGGAATTTGTATGAACCTTTTCACATTGCTTTAATTGACGCTCCGTCGATCGTGGAAACATGTGTACTTAGCTTCCAAGCAGGACAAAGGCTCTGTGGGAATATCTTTGTCTAATCCTATATCTCAGAATCTAATACTATTCACAATTGAATATGATACGCCCTTAGGTAACCATACAGCAGTTGAGCTAAGTGATTCCACCTATTGTAATTCATAGGGTATAGTCAGAAATGTGGACCCTTACAGTCAATCCACTCAAACCTAGCCAAAGATTTTCTGGTACTTTGGATTCATCCTCTTAATAGTCTTCACTTAGTGATAATAAGGTTTCATCGGTTGCCAAACTCCAAGCAACTGTAGGAGAAATCAGAGATTGTCCCTAATCAAGAAAAAATGTTTGCTGTAAGAAGTGCACAGGTCTGTGTATGTTCCCCAAGCAGAGTAAATGATAATTTCACAGTTGTTGATGAGTAATATAAGCCCATCTTTGTTGATGCTAGCACGTCACTTTATTCAGCTAGTGGGGTTTCTCCTCCCGTTTATAAATGCCATTCCTCTCTGTTGTCTTTGTATTCTACAGCTAGTGGGGTTTCTCCTCCCGTTTATGAATGCCATTCCTCTCTGTTGTCTTTGTATTCCACAAATTTAGTGGTATTTTATGGACTTTTAGCATCCAAAGCCACAACATCAATGATGATTTCAGAAGTTTACATTTTGATCATTCTGAATGTACGCTGAACATGTTCATATACAATACATGTGCACTGTCGAAGCATATAGGTAATATGTGTATGAGGCATAGAAACGGGGGAAAAGGCGAGGCTTCGCCGAGCCTTTTTCCGCGTTTCGCGCCGAATACACATATTTACCTATATGCTTCGACAGTGCACATGTATTGTATTTATCCTGCAATTTTAAATCGTAAATAAACGTTTACTGGACGATGATAAAAGTATTTGAAATAATTTTGTGTATGTATTTGAAAACAATATCCCCTGATGTGCCCCGATGAGGCGGAGCTTACATTTGTATGTTCTATTTATAACTGACCAATATCAAAAAAAATATTGGGCAGGCTATATTGGTCGGTAAATGCTGTCATTGCAGGATAAACTAAGTTATTAGTGTTAGCGTGTAGCGGCTGGCTGGATCGCAGAACAGTTTCAGGTCTGTGTGGAATTCCCCAATTTAAGGAGCACAGCAATGCTCTGAGGATGGGGAAAAGTGTATTGTCAAAGTGGCTTAGGCTTATGGATTTATGGTATTTAACACCACTTTCAACAATATTTCAGTTATATCGTGGCGGTCAAATTTATTGGTGGATGAAACCGCAGTACCCGGAGAAAACCTGTCGCAAGTCACTGACAAACTTTATCACATAATGTTGTATTGAGTATGCCTCGTCATGTACGGGATTCGAACTCACAACTTTAGTGATGATAGGCACTGATTGCACAGGTAGTTGTAAATCCACCTACCATACGATCACCACCACGACGGCCTCAATGGTATTGTCAAAGTGAATTTATATTACTTTATATTACAAATAATTCCATACAATTGTGTAATTTATATCCAAAATTCAAAACGAAATATCCACTTATTTTACAATTACATTAAAACTACAAAAATTGTACATTTCTATTTGTAGTATCATCATTCCAGCTGTGATATTAGTTATTGTGGGACCTGTAGCCATAGGATTTTGTATCAAACATAGATACTCGGTCCATATTAAATGTTGTATGGGTAAGTTAGACTCGGGAGAAACACTGTGACAAAAAACCGTAGACAAGTCTTAGGATTTACAAAGAATTACATAATTTTATTTCTATGACATAAGATTTTTGACGTGCTGAAGCACTTCAACATGAACTATTTCCATGCTAAAGCACTTTATAGAAAAGAACTAATAGTGTGTCAACTTAAGAAAACGCATCATTCAATATCAACATATGCTCAATTTAAAAGTTTCATGCTTAAACACTTCAACCTAAAAAAAAAAAAATAGAAAGAAAGTAAAATCCATCATTCCATTTTAGCTTACAACTGGTATGCTCAGTATATAACGTGACCAAACACGTCAAGGACAAATACAAAAAAAAATGTATCATTAAATGTTAGCATAATATACTGCCTATATGCTCAATATAACACATCCATGCTTAAGCACCTTAAAGCAACGTCCTTTACTATCAACACATATCATATGTATGACTGCTTCAACATATCACAGAATGTGCTATATTATAAGTGCCACCATTTCTTTAGAAATGCCTGTACCAAGTCAGGGTCATTACGGTTTTCACAGTTTTCCGGTTGTTGACTGATTTTGTCTGTTTATATACTTATGAGTTTTGACTTTCCCTTTGTAAGATTGTTCGGAGTTCGGTAATTTTGTTATTACCCTTATAACAACATTTTATGATGTTATTTCAATGAAATAACAATTCACATTACTGAAAGCATCAACTAAAAAAATGGATAATACTTTCAGGCTTAACTATCTCAAAGGAAATAAAAACGTAGATATCTAATTTAGTGCGCATGACACTTTCTAATATAATCTTCAGCAGGTATTCACATAGTAAAAAGTCTGAAGACAAATGATCTAAAAATCATTGGCAACAAGTAAACCATAGAGCCTTATTACTTACTTTTTTTTTAATTTTAGCCAATTTTCTTTGAAATGAGGCAATAGGAGAGAAAAAACATAACCCCTTCCCCTTAAAAGGGAAATGGTTGTTTCCTAAGTGATGTCACCATTTAAGATACTAAATCTTGCAATGGTCAGCTAGTCGTAACATGATCATTACAGGTGGCGTTTTATTAGAATAAGAATGTATAACATAAAAACAACGGCTCTTTAATAACAATAATAATACTAAGATATTGTTGTTTCCTAAGTGACGTCACCATCTAAGATATTAAATCTTGCAATGGTCAGCTAGTCGTAACATGATCATTACAGGTGGCGTTTTATTAGAATAAGAATGTATAACATAAAAGCAATGTCTCTCTAATAACAATAATAATACTAAGAAATTGTTGTTTCCTAAGTGACGTCACCATCTAAGATATTGTTGTTTCCTAAGTGATGTCACCATTTAAGATACTAAATCTTGCAATGGTCAGCTAGTCGTAACATGATCATTACAGGTGGCGTTTTATTAGAATAAGAATGTATAACATAAAAGCAATGTCTCTCTAATAACAATAATAATACTAAGAAATTGTTGTTTCCTAAGTGACGTCACCATCTAAGATATTGTTGTTTCCTAAGTGACGTCACCATCTAAGATATTAAATCTTGCAATGGTCAGCTAGTCGTACCATGATCATTAAAAGTGGTATTTTATTTGATGAAAATAACATAAAAGTAATGTCTCTCTAATAACAATAATACCAAGAAATAAAAGGTGTCAAAGGGACAAATAATAATGATAATAAAACAAACAATTATTTAGATATCTACATTCTTATTGACCTTATCCATATAGAACAGACCATAGAATGTATAAAATAGTACTCCTATATTATTGGTCGAAGTGCTAATGTAGTAGAGACTAAATTGAATAATTCATTTTGTAGAAATCAATAGACGGAAAGACAGATCTAGTAGAATTAGGCGTGAGATTCCACTTCAAGATAAACGTTAGTATTGATCTATATCTTATTGTCCGGCAAAACACGTGATTTATTATTCTAGAACAAATAAGGGGTAATTAACTCCTAATGGCATTCCTTTTTTATGACCACTTTCACCTTATAATAAACTTAGAGAAAACCGAATGTGCAATCAAAAATGGACAATCCAGAGAAACTGGCAACATTGGGTAAACATGACGAAGAAAAACATTGATTAATGGATTGATTCACTGTTGCTTAAGAAAAGTTTGAAGGTACAGGAAAATGGGGTAATCAGACGCCGTAAATCGTAGGATGAGAGACAATGCAGTGAAAGACGAACAATGAAACACAACACATTACACAGAAAACTCAGGATTGAGCAACACTAACCCCACAATACCCGCGATGTGATCAGGTTCTCCTGGGAAGGATAAACATATCATATACCACTAGTGGTACCCGTGGTGTTAATATGGTTATACATCCGGTGATAAGTCATAAAAGAAGAAAAGAGTACGAGATTAAGACTATGGCAAACAGAAACATATTCGTGTTCATCTGTGACGTTCGTCATTCCGTAATGGTTAAAACTAAGTCATGATGGCGATCTTAAAACTTTCGCAGTAGATAATTCGTTATCAGCAACCCTCTATCAGTTAACCACTAAGAACTCTTGATTCAGTAGATAATTCGTTATCAGCAACCCTCTATCAGTTAACCACTAAGAACTCTTGATTCAGTAGATAATTCGTTATCAGCAAAACTCTATCAGTTAACCACTAAGAACTCTTGATTCAGTAGATAATTCGTTATCAGCAAAACTCTATCAGTTAACCACTAAGAACTCTTGATTCAGTAGATAATTCGTTATCAGCAACCCTCTATCAGTTAACCACTAAGAACTCTTGATTCAGTAGATAATTCGTTATCAGCAAAACTCTATCAGTTAACCACTAAGAACTCTTGATTCAGTAGATAATTCGTTATCAGCAACCCTCTATCAGTTAACCACTAAGAACTCTTGATTCAGTAGATAATTCGTTATCAGCAACCCTCTATCAGTTAACCACTAAGAACTCTTGATTCAGTAGATAATTCGTTATCAGCAACCCTCTATCAGTTAACCACTAAGAACTCTTGATTCAATAGATAATTCGTTATCAGCAACCCTGTATCAGCTATATGCATGATAGGAACTAGTCAGCAAGCAAAAAATAAGGATAAAATGTGGCGTTATGAACGGATATTTTGATTGTCACATGCAGAGGGGGATATAATAAATAAGGTCATAAGTGGTTGCCTAGCAATGGGTCACAACGGCAAGTCTTAATAAACTTATGTTGATTAGGAGCTACTACAGATGATCTTTTTAACGTGCTAAGAGCGTGACATTTTCTAACAACACTCATTGACAAAATCTCCGAAACAGTCGCTATGTTACTTCCCCTAAACTACAGACTCGTTGTGAAATTATGACAAAAGAAAAATGAAGGCTCTGTTTCGGAGATTACTCATCTAGTACCATCCGTATAGCGGTTTGCGTATCTAATTCGTCGCGCACAAACTTTAGATGTGATAGACACGAGTGACACCTATTGACCGCTTTCCAATTACGATTTTGTTGTAGTCTGAATTAAGATAATTAAGCATAATATTGACAACTGTATGCAACCTTAATAATTTAGCCGAAATGCAGTTAAGAAATTAGTATTCTGGAGAGAGCGTTCATATAAAAGTAAATTTCTGCTTAAAATATAGAGATTATGGTCATAAGAACCATTTTCTAATTTAAAAAATGACAATAATATCCAATAGGAGTGAATGATTGTTTTTTAACGCCAACTTAGCAATTTTTCAGTTATATCAGGGCAGGAACAAGTTAATTTTCAATAAAATGACGATGAGGTTCGCTTTGTACTAGACCAAAATGCCTATCTGAATTGTTATAGTGCTAGCTCACTGAAACAACAGTCTGCGGATAGATATATGCATGTCAATCAGTCTTTGCTCTTTCTCCTTAATGCTAGTGGTTTGACAGAATCGGGGCTCTAACCCA
This sequence comes from Bathymodiolus brooksi, assembly GCA_963680875.1. NCBI lineage: Eukaryota > Metazoa > Mollusca > Bivalvia > Mytilida > Modiolidae > Bathymodiolus > Bathymodiolus brooksi. The sequence continues at coordinate 79,178,484 of OY804590.1, forward strand.
CGATCTACCGCACTCGAGGCGAACACGTTAACCATTACACTACCGATGCGGTTCAATATCCAGTAGGGGTGGAGCTATCGACAAGAGATCTGAATGGGGACCATCGGAAAACATCGTTGCCTTTAGTACATACGAGATTCATTTGTTTACAAGGGAGTAATGTTGTAAATGATTATGTTGTCTTAATTTCAGTTCATGGAAGTTTAGACATTGTGAGTTATGATGCAGGAGCAGACGACATCAATGCAGAGAGCATAAGCGGCCGAAGAAGTAGTGAAAATAGTATTACAAGAATAACCGTTAATGTACATACTGACTCTCAGCAAGCCGATGATGAAATGTGTGTCAGAATTTCAGATATTTCATGCCAGCGGAATTACGGGAGAGATAATGAGAATTTGTAAGAAGCACTGATCAATGAAAGGACTGTTGTGAATATTGATATTTTGGTGTTTAATTGACGTTTGAACGTCCAACAACTTATTACCTCCCCTTTTTCTTGTGCCTCCTACAACATGAAAAACTTCCAAAGAGGTTATTTATTTATTTATTTATTTATATTTGTGTCTCATGATATTGTCATTAATTAGCATTATAAGCTAGATATTAAGTATAAAAGATGATTACGGGTGTTAAACAACAATTATTTAACAAAAAATAAAAGTATATTAGTGGTAATCTGTTATTTGATTTTTATTATCTCCCTTGTTGACGAAAAAACGGTCTACCAGTGTTATCGTTCCTTACTATAGTTTTCTGTGTAGTGTTTTGTAGATCATCGTTTGTCCTTTTATCCTTTTCCCTTTGGCCATTGCATTGTATGTTCTTCTTCGGTTTACGGCTTCTGATTGGTATCTTTAAACTTTTCTTATATCTGCATTCAATATACCAGAATTTGTACTGGTTTCGTATAGCAGTAGTTCACTGAAGCAACAGCCTACAGTGGAACCCATATGTCACTTACCAGAACAAATAAACGTTAGAGAAAACCGAAGGGACAATCAAGATACACTGACAACAGAAGACAAAGGACGAAGATGAACAAAGCAAAACAACAACAGAAGATTAAAAAGACGAGCAACACGCCAACAAATGGGGGTGAACTCAGGTGCTTGCGAATGGTAAGCAGTGCCTGTCTCTTACAACACACCTGCCATGAAATGCATAGTCACCACCAACAAATGGGGGTGAACTCAGGTGCTTGCGAATGATAAGCAGTTCCTGTATCTTACAAGACACCCATCATAAAGCTCAAAGAATCAAGCGTGTGTTGGACACCACTATAGTATATACGCAAACAAACACAAATAACATAAATAAAACATGAGCCCTCCTACAAGCAACTAAGGGTAAAGACGAACAGAAGATCATTGTTATGTCGGGTGGAAATCGTAGCGGACATCACAACACGGAACTAACAACGTAAAAACATATGATAGCGCAAAATGTTGGACACCAAATTATTCAGACTCTCATTCAGGTGGATTCTGGATTTGACTCTATCTAATTCAAGTAGAATTATATTATATATTATGAACGTCCGTTTCATCGAGAATATGTGACCGACAACTTCAGTGAGGGTCAGTTGCAAAGTCTACACATCCAGTTCCAGTCATATTTATAACCTTTCCCGATGAACCTCGAGATACCCCATTCCTCCGATGACGTATACGTATCTTCAGTGACATATCACGTGATGTCATACCGGTATATGGTGACAAGTGACGTCGTACCTATGTCATTATACATGTACATTTTTGTACATGCTACCTTGTATCCTGTACCACGACAACTACAGCATCGTCTGTTACATACCTTGTGATGTGAAATGGGGAACAAGCTTATACTCTAGATCTGTGTAGATCTCTTTAGACAGATCGGATGTTTATGGCGTCAATACTATAGAAGAGCTTGAAGATACCAAAGGGAGGTAATCAGAATCCGTAAATCGAAGAACAGACAATACAATGGCCAAAAGAAAAAGGACAAAAGGACAAACAACGATCTACAAAACATACACATAAAACTAAAGATCGAGTAACACGAACCCCACTTAAAACCGGGGTGAACTCATGTGCTCCGGACGGGTTAGCAGTTCCTGCTCCACTAGTAGCACCCGTAGTGTTAATCTATTTGCAAACCCGGTGATAAGTCATCAATGAGGAAAGGACCGGGAAGTGTTTACGACAAGTGGAACATATCCCTGATCATTTGTGACACAGATATTCCATAACGGTCAACCAAGTCATTATGACGATCGTAAAATTTCGAATTGATGACTTCAACTTAACCAAGAGAAACCCTTGGTTCAGTAGCTTCCTTGTTAGCATATATGACTTCAGATTACAAGTATCATTTTACACGATTTGACGTCACATATTTGATGCTGGAGTACGACATAATCGGAATGAGGCTATAAATTACACCAAATACTTATAGAATGTTATATCACGTGACCATAACATAAGTTATATTGTTGTCTTCCATCTATGAAATCGTTAGCAACTGCTTACCCTTCCGGAGCACCTGAGTTCACACCCGGGTTTTAGTGGGGTTCATATTACTCGATCTTTAGTTTTATGTGTATGTTTTGTAGATCGTTGTTTGTCCTTTTTCTTTTGGCCATTGTGTTGTCTGTCCTTCTTCGATTTACGGATTCTGATTACACCTTTGGTATCTTAAATTTTTTCTTATACATACTACCCGTTTAGCAATGTAAGGGACCGATCATTTAACTTGAAAGGGGGGGGGGGGGTTATGGTTTTTTGTTTCGTTCAGAATTTTTTTTTCGGACAACACGAGAGTTAGAATATTATTTTTTCTTGTTGCGCAAAGCGCGATTTTTTCCCCCAGAAATTAACATTAGATTCTATGACAAAAGCTCTCAATCAGATTCTTTTTTTTTTCCTCCACCAAAATCAGAATATTTTTTTCAGCAACATTGGGAATCAAAATATTTTTTTAGAAAAAAACCATAACCCCCCCCCCCCCCCCCCCCCTTCAAGTTAAATGGTCGTTCCCTAAGTACCATTTACTCGACGAATAAGCGCCTCTAGCATACTTGTAAAACTTTCTCACATAAATGTTTTCATGCAAGTTAATACAATAATATACCGGGTATAGCTACATGTTAGAAAAGATAGAAGATACACGGGGAGTAATCAGAAGCAGTAAAACAGACTACAATGACGAACAATAATATACAAAATACTACACAGATTGAGAAAAAACGTGGATGAAATCATGTGCTCCTGAAGGGTAGGTAGTTCATGCTCCAGTGGTGGTAATCTCGTTGAGATTAGGATTCCGAAGAAATTTTCTGAACATCATCTGATATGGAAATAGTGTAACCAAACAGACAAGACATAGTCCCATTGTCAGTGTCCACTCATTGAGATATAAATCGCTTGTTTAAGCTATGCGTGATTCTCTGTTGCCGTGATCGTATGGTAGTTGAATTTACTCTTAAGAGTTTTCAAAAGATGGTAGTGAAAGAATGTCGGTGGTTTTCTTTGTTCTTCGCACGTGTCTTTCTCTGACAATAAAGGTGAACACAATACAACTAATATTATTGTTGAAGGTAAAGTAAAATACCATTAATCCTATGAGTATCCAATCGAAACAGTAAATAATGTTCCTGTTGTTCAACAGTAACACGACGGGTGCTACTAGTGCAGCATGAACTGCTTATTCTTCCAGAGCAAGCGAGCCCTTATCCCCTCTTCCTCCCGTTTTTGTGGGTTTCGCGTTGCTCAATCTTTAGTTTTCTGTGTAGTGCTTTGTAGATCATTGTTTGTACTTTTTCTTTTGTTCATTGTATTGCCTGTCCTTCGAATTACGGCTTCCGGTCACACCGAATTACGGCTTCCGGTCATCCCTGTGACATCTTCAAACCTTTCTAAATTGATAGTGTGATCGCTATCAATGCTACATTTTGTTATTGTACATGTGTAAGGTTGGAGAACAGCTTTATTTGTATTATCGACTGTTGCTTGGTGTTGAAATGTGCAGTATTTCAGCAATATTCCTGAAAGGAACAAGATTACAAACGATAACTAATAATGTTTGTAAAAAGATGAAGCTGAAACGGGCCTATGGAATGAAGAAAAGTTTGAAGATAACAAAGAGGTAATGGGTAACCAGTAAGAAGAAGAAAGAAAAAAGACAAACAATAATCAGCTAAACACTACACAGAAAACTAATGATTTAGCAACACGATCCCCACTAATAACTGGGTGTGAACTCAGGTGTTCCGGAAGGGTGAACAGTTCCTGCTCCATTAATGGCACCCATCGTGTTACTCTTGTTACAAACAAGGCTATATGTCACGAACTTGGTGAGGAAAGGGTCGTATTGTGATTACGAAAAGCGGAATATATCCGCAGTCAAGAGATATTCCTTAAGGATTGGATTACCACATAAAACAAGGATATAATGGATAGGGTAGGAAAAGGTTGCGTTGCAATGGGGCGATCATTAGTGACCACCTACAACAAACTGATGCTCATGAGCTGCTGTAAGTTGTCTTTTTAAGTGCAAAGAGCATGGTAGTTTCCATACACCTGGCACTCTTTTACATCCCATTATAGTGTTGAGTATTTGATTCTCATGTGCAACTATACTTGTTGACATTACTTTTGGAGGAAATTATATTTATAATTAGTCTCTATTTCCATACGCAGGGAATTCGAACCAGCAGATTCTATTTTAAAGTTGATTGACTCTTAATCATCAGATACGACAGTTTTCATTTGATCTTTAAGCAATTATATTTTATAATGAAATAAGAAACAACTCTCTCTATTTTCATGATTTGGTCATTTAAAGAATGTTCTTAGTAAGAAAGGTTTCAAGATATCAAAGGGGTAATCATAAGCCTTAAATAGAAGTACAGACAATACAATATCCAAAAAAACTAGAGGCTAAGTTGGCTGAGCCTGTGTCGCTCACCTTTCATTCTGCTTTGAGGAAACTTAGAACCTTCCATAGGTACTTCCCACCAAGTTTCGGTTCATTTGGCTAAGCAGTTTCAGAAAAGAAGATTTTTAGAAATTAATCAACCAGAAACAAGAATTGCCTATGGCAGCCATGTTTGTTAACAGATCGGGGTGAAATTAGCAATCATTATAGAGGACCGTCCATAGTTGCTTTCTACCAAGTTTCAGTTCATTTGGTAAAGTGGTTTCAGAGAAGAAGACTTTTAGAAATTGACCAATCAGAAGCAAGAATTGCCTGTGGCAGCCATGTTTGTTAATGAATCGTGACAAAATGAGCATTCTTTATAGAGGACCTTCCATAAATGCTTTCTACCAAATTTCAGTTCATTTGGGAAAGTGGTTTCAGAGAAGATTGTTTAGAAATCAACCAATCAGAAACAAGAATTGCCTGTGGTGGCCATGTTTGTTAACAGATCAGGACGAAATGAGCAATCTTTATAGAGGACCTTCCATAGATGCTTTCTACCATATTTCACTTAATTTGGGATAGCAGTTTCAGAGAATATTTTTTAGAAATCAACCAATCAGAAACAAGAATGGCCTGTGTCGGCTATGTTTGTTAACGGATCAGAACTAAATGAGCAATCTTTATAGAGGACCTTCCATAGATGCTTCCTACCAAGTGTTGATTCATTTGGTCTAGCGGTTTCAGAGGAGAAGATTCTTTAGAAATCAACCAATCAGAAACAAGAATGGCGTGTGGTGGCCATGTTTGTTAACAGATCGGGACGAAATGAACAATTCTCATAGAGGACCTTCCATAGATGCTTCCTACCAAGTTTCGGTTCATTTGGCCAAGCGGTTTCAGAGGAGAAGATTTAAAAAAATTGGTCAATCAGAAACAAGAATGGCCTGTGGTGGCCATGTTTGTTAATGGATCGGGACAAAATGAGCAATCTTTATAGAGGACGTTTCATAGATGCTTCCTACCATGTTTCAGTTCATTTGGCTGAGGGGTTTCAGAGAAGATTAAAATGTGAAAAGTTAACAGACGACGGATGTCAAGTGATGGCAAAAGCTCACATTGCCTTTGGCAAGGTGAGCTAAAAAGGACAAACAAGATCTACAAAACACTACACAGAACACTAAAGATTGAGCAACACGAACCACACTTAAAACTGATGGTGTACTCGGGTGCTCCTGAAGGGTAAGCAGTTAGTATCAGTGGCCATCTTGGTTGAAGGGAACAACTGTCGTATAAATTTCTGAAAGGGGATCTTTCAAACACATCGTCCAACCACTAAGTTTGAAAAGTGTGAAAAGTTAATTACATGTATTATTTATTCTAGCGATTGTAAAACTACATCTTCATTATAAGTTGGGAAATTCGGTTGGGGTGAAATAATAAAACCAACAACTACATAAAAATGCAACAAATTTTATTGAATATAAAAATCTCTGATTAACTCATATTGATAACCATAACAAATATAATAATTAAAAATAACTCAACTAAAACATATATGGTTATAAATATCCATCTATTTATAAACAAATACATGTATGTAACAATAAAAATACCCTTTGACCTAATCACAACCATTGCCATTTGTTTACAAAACAACTTATAAGTAGAATAAATCTAATTAAATATGACAAATATAGAGAAAAATAAATGCAGAACGACCTTACGTCACTTACAACAATAAAATATAACCACCATAACTGGATCCAATTATAGCAGTGTGGACCTCCTGGCAGTTGATAATTGAATGAGGTGAAAACGACGGGCATCCTCTGGATTTTACATCTATTGACTGTATTGTAATGGAAAATTTAAATTTTACCTATATAAAATAAAATAAACCTGTTCTACATAATTTGATTTGATTTGATTTATTGTGCTTAACGCCACTTTCAGCAATATTTCAGCTATATCATGGCGACCAGTTTTAGTGGTGGAAGAGGCTGGAGTACACTGAGAGAACCACCGACCATGGGCAAGCAACTAGTAAGCTTTATCACTTGCGGCTGCGAGTCGAGTGCACCCGTTTTTGTAATTTACAAAGCCGGACGCGAACCCACGCCATATTGGTGATAGGCTTGTATGAGTTGTTAGATAATCCAACTACCTAACTCATTGAGCCACCCGGGCCCTCTATAGAATTTAAAGAAAAACAAAACAGAGATCTGATTTAATTCAACAAGGACCAGAGGTAATTTTAATTACTATATTTAACTTCAGTCGATTATATATCAAATATTGAATTAACATTGCAGTCTATGTAAATCCCGAGGATTTTGTTAGGCTTCACCAACTAACATTTGCTTATTATCACAAATACTAATCATTAATTGGTCAATTACATAATGTAATGTCACTGGATAAGAGAATTTTAATGGAGTCATTGGGATGGGGAAGATTCTCGTTATGACAAAACATTCATATAATTTTTAACTTTCCAATTTTCACAAATATGAACCTTCTAATAACAAACATAAAGAAATAGTTGACTTTCTGTGTTATTCAACAATTTCATGTTATTTTGCGAGTCATACATGCACACTGGTTTTAATCCCATGGTAACACTACTTAATATTAGAGATCATATATCATACTTATGCATCCCATAGCATTGTCATACATATAAACCTACTCAAATAATAATGCTACAAGGTCATAGAGATATGAAAAGGAAAAATAAAAAAAAACCACAAATATCATATTTTTTTCAAATTATCTTCAAAATACTTCTTTTTGAAAACATTAGGAAAATAAAAAAAAGTTTCCAGAATTTCCATAATATATATCATCCCAATTAATTTCATAATAAATTTATTTTGTCATGGCCCATTGAACCAACATAAAAATTTGTGTAATTTCAAATTTGTTCATGCACCTATAGAAAAGAAGAACTCCCTATACTACTTGTCTAATTATGTGGATCAGCACTGATGCTGCTAAAAATAAAATCACATGTTATAAAAGAAACTGCTAATCTGCTGAAATATAATGTTGGCTAATTCTTTGGCTGAAATTAAATATTGATCATAAATAATGTTAACAAACCGTGACATCCTTTGTAGTTTTTACAATGGTCAAAATTTTATAAGGGAAATTCAAAAGCAACTTCGAGAAATTTATACTTTTAAAAAATCTGTTTCTGTCAGAGAAATCAAAATTTAAACATCTATGAAAATTTCCGACATGAAAGTAAGCATCTAAAAATTTATCTTGAAAACAAAAGCTATAATCTTGAGATAAGATACTTTAGAAAGATATTAAACTATTACTCTCGAACAATAAAAATAAGATATCCCAAATTCAAACTTAATCTATTTTTTATCAATTCAAATGCACAATGTAATTTCAAAATATTAGTTTAATACAATATCAGAAAACTTAAAAATTAATTTACTTATGGAAAAGCTGACTTGAGTCTTGGGCTTTAGCATGTTATCAATTAAGAAATGTCCATATTTTGTTTTAAATTTAGGGAAATACATTTCTCTCAGAAAATAAACAAAAGTGAAAGCAAACCTTTATGAATATTTCTGACATGACAGATGTAAAAACTTGTCTTGACAATCATTTTGTACGAAAGTTATAATCTTGGAGATAAATTACTTTAGAAATGTATTAGACTATCACAGTGCAGTATCATCATGTCTGAATAATTTCTGATGAAAAAAAACCAAACAACAAAAATCAAAACTACAACCTCAAATATAAAAATAGTAACAAATAATTAATAACAAATGCAACAATTATTATCAACTGTATTATGTATATATATATATATCAACAAAAACATTAAAAAAAAATATGCAAGAGTGTGTCCATAGGACACAGATGCCACTGCTTCCAGCTAAGGCAAACATGTATTTTTTTGGCTAATCGAAGAGCATAACTCTAGAACAGAAACAGTGGTAAAGTTAGAATTTGAACTTGGCCTTCTTTATATGATCCCTTACATTATATATTTCAAATCACTTGCTTAAGGGGAACTTAAGTTATTGAGCAGAAACCAAGTGTTTGATATATGGACATGCCCCTGACAGCTAGCATCAGGGGTATAAAAAACATATAAAACATGAACATTTTACTCACAAAATAAGTACATACATGAATAGCTATTGGTACATGTATAATACAAGTGTAATATAAATGGACTAAATGGACTGGTTAAATATCCTAGCTAATATGTATGTACTGGTCCAATATCCCATCTAATATTGTACTGGTCCAATATCCCATCTAATATTGAACTGGTCCAATATCCCATCTAATATTGAACTGGTCCAATATCCCATCTAATATATATGTATTGGTCCAATATACCATCTAATATTGTACTGGTCCAATATCCCAATTAATATTGTACTGGTTCAATATCCCAGCTAAATTTATACTAGTTCCATATCCCAGCTAAAATACTGGTCCAATATCCCAGCTAAAATTGTGGTAATATGTCTCTCAGACCTGGGTAATATTTTGGCATATTACCTGGACAAGACCACATTAATATCATTATTATACTGAGTGTCTAATTGTCCAGGTAATGTGCCAAAATGTTACCCAGGTAATATGTCAAAATATTACAGTACCAAATATCACTACAGAAACTTACACGAAGTATAATAATGTCCAATATCCCAGCTAATATCAGACTGGTCCAATATCCCAGTTAATATTGTAATGGTCCAATATCATAGCTAATATTGTACTGGTCCAATATATCATTATCTTGTAACTGTATATTGGTCTAGTAAAGCTTGACCTGTCATGTGTCAAAAAGCACTAAAGTGATATTGTCGCATCCAAATCTGTACGTACAAGTAACAAAATTTTCTGACAATAATTACTTTGACATTAATGGACAGTGGTTATCCCAAATTGTATATAATATAAACCTCAATGTTTCTTTTTCATACTAGTACCAATTGTTAATATATAATGTATATAATTTAAGCTTGGACCTTACAATGATATTTCAATAAAAGACTGATTGTGTGATCATGTGAAATGAAATGAATGCTTCAAAAATAAAAAATAAAAATAAAATACTTTGATATTGAGGTTCTAACAGGACCAGTCTTATTTAAAAAATAGTCTTATTTTGCTCCTCATTTCTCATAATTTAGAATATTGATGAAATTGAGTTCATATTCACTGTTGTATAATAACTAGAAACCCTGATAAGGGAGGAAATGAAAACGGATCATTATTAAAAACTACATGGGTGGATCCCTTTAAAAATTGCCAATTTTTTTTTTAAATAAACAGGAATTTTTATAATAACTGCCTCTATAAAAACAGAAAAAATATATTTTGATTTTACATTTATTTATTATTTGAAAGTTCTAATTTTTATAAAAATGTGCAATAATTCATAAAATACAGAGCAGAAAATAATTATGTACATATATGTACCAGTAACACATAAAACAAATCTCTATAGTATAACAAAATTATATATTCCTGAATATTTACATAAACAATAAAACTCAATAAAACTATGTATAAAACTATAACAAGTGTTATCTGAATTAAAATCATATGTTGTATAACATTATGCTAAATTCTCTTAGGGGCCGTTGCGATGATAACTTCATAATTAAAATTGTTCATTTCTTTAATGAACACATATAAATGCATCTAACAAATCCCATATCTATCTGACAACAGTTCTAGACTTTTTTTTTTACATTAAAGCTAAACTTTTCCCCTTATAAGTTAGTAGAGAATATACCAATTAGACTGTTTTTGTACTTGTAGTCTAGAAAATACATGATTGATGTTTAACGCCAACTTTAGCAATATTTCAGCTATATCATGGCGTTCACAAAATACAGTAATGATCTATAACATAGTCCAGAATTGACCATCACTGTTTAAAATGTCTTTTTTATAACAATCTATAACAAAATATCACAAAAACTTAAATATCATATAAAAAAACAAAACAAATAAAAAATAAAAACAAACAAACAAACAATAACTTTTATAAGAACATGATATGTGTGATATGTGTGATATATGTGATATATGTGATATGTGTGATATATGTGATATGTGTGATATGTGTGATATATGTGTGATATATGTGTGATATATGTTAACCACCAAAAGAATAGATAAATCTCTGTTTAATCAAATAACAAGAGAAAATGATTTTCAAGATAGTCAAACCTGTAAATAAAGGCCATTCAAGGGAACCTGAAAATATGGCCTTTATGAGCAGTTTTCCTTTATATACAGGTTAAAAATATATGCACTATTCCTTTAAGCCCTTTATAGACAGTGATTTGTTATAGAGGAACCATGTAGGGCAGGTTTGACAGCATATTTAACCATACACAGACATACATGTACATTATCCTGCACTGGTTCTAATTGAGTGGTCAATCCTGCACTGGTTCTAATTGAGTGGTCAAAGTGCATTGATTTGATAAATTTTTGCTATGTACGTTCACTGACTAAGATATAGTTTTCTGGTACCTTATTCATGTCGAGCTACAGTAAGAAATGACAACAGTATAATAACTGCAGACTTCTTAGAGAACTCCATCAAAAACAATTAGAACGATGCTTGTTTCTGATCATTCTTAGATAGTTTGACACTTGTTTTGGGCTTTTGACATTGCAGGATAAACACAATATATGTACATTGTCGGAAATATATAAAAATCATTTGCACTCGTTGCAAAACAGGATAGAAAAGCTCAACAAAGGCTAGCTTTTCTACCTCCTGTTACTAAAGCTCGTACAAATAAATTTTGTATTTGCTGACAATGTATGTATATCGTCTTTATATCGTCTATTGTTTACAGGTTTTTTCATTGTAAAAAAAGACTTAAACGATACAAGAAAAATCATAAAACATTTTCAGTGTTCTCGCTAGCCCGTTTTTACAGGGTGCAGTGCCTGCCCTTGTCCGAGTGACACCCTGCCCTTTTTCTCTATTTGTAGCAGCGCCCTGTCCTTTGTGACTAACGTGGATGTCTTTTTCCATACCGGTTGCTAGTTCATAATAATAGATTTTTCATATTAATTGCATAAAGTCACGATTAGCGTTATTTTTTTTTTACAGGTACGCAAGTTGTTCACGTAATGATTTATTATTGTTGTTTTGGTTTATTTGGGTTTATTTCTTATTTATAATTAAATATTTAAAATTGTTTACTATAGAAAATACCGTTTTAATCTTTCAATTTTATAAATAAATAATCGTGATTTTGAAAATTATTGAATTATGAAGTACTGATTCCCAGCATATATTTCTGTCAACATTCGCTTAACGCGTGGTAACAGATCAAGGTAAACACATGCTGATTGTGTGATTAGGCTATTTTAATAGCTTTCGGCGAGTGATCGAAGTTGAGTTTTAACGTTTTGTCAGGAAATTTCATTCTTCTAATCATAATGATTAATTCTAATTATGATGACAATTAAGATAACAATAGCTGTTGAAAGAAAGTAAAAAAACTCGATCATTTAATTTAATTATTCTTTTTTTATTTAATTTCACCCACAAAGGACAGACAAAATTTTAAAGCTCGTTTTAACATATATTTTTTCAACTCGTGATGAAGGTTGTTTCTTTTCAATTTAATTGTAAAAACAATCCAAAAATACTTTGCAGTATGCATTTCCACAGTGTTTGGATGGAGATTATATTAAAATGAATGTCTCTGAATAAAGTTACCTATAGTTATACTAATAAAAAAAAAAGTTTGAAGTATAACTATATTACATTTGTGGAAATATGCAAGAAGTAGAGGTAGAAAATACATAATTAAATAATAAAAAAACATTACTTATTGACTTTTATCTACTAAATAGAAGTCCCCTTTTCAAGTCAATCTTTGCACATTAAAGTGCCCTTTTTCAGCCAACGTTTACGTATAAAAGTGCCCTTTTCAGAAGTAGCACCCTGCCCTTTTGAAATCCTAGCTAGAACACTGATTTTTGTACTTCAATATGAAAAGTAAATAAAGAAAACTTTTAACATATTAAAAACTGTTACATAAGTCTCCAAAACAAAAAAATAATTTTATAATTTGGTAACAAACAGTTTTAAATTAGCACTTCAAATGTCACTAAAAATATGTTAATCGTAAAAATAAAATTTGAAAACATTTTGTTTTAAAAAGTACAAAAAGGAGAAGTGTACTTTTCACAAGCATATGTGATAATATTTTGCCCTTAAAGACTAAACAAAGATATGGCAGTTTTCAGTTAAGACTAAATCTTATTCCGTTGGTAGGTGAAGGCAATCGTACAAGTCTGGCATAGGACCATTCACTTGATAATTTCCAGTCTTTTGATATTGACTTCAGGTCCTTGTATTTTTGTTCACAGTATTCAAGCCGAGCTAGGACGTCAGACATTTTCAGACGTGGAATCTGTAGAACCACGGCAGACATTCCTATACTTGATGCCCACAGTCCTGTCGATATCAATTCCTCCGTCCCACTTCCTCTAAATACCTGCCATGCTAATCTACCTAAAAAAATGTATCACAATAAAAAATGGTTTGGTTTGGTTTATTGTGTTTATTGCCACTTTCAACAATATTTCAATTATATCGTTGCGGTCAGTTTCATTGGTGGAGGAAATCGGAATACCCAGAGAAAACCACCGACCTAACGAAAGTCACTGACAAACTTTATCACATAATGTTGTATCGAGTACACCTCACCATGAATGGGGCTCAAACTCATAACTTTAGTGGTGATAGGCTGTTCCTTATCTTTGATCTTTACCTCAGTTTTGATAGGCACTGATTGCACAGGTAGTTGTAAATCCAACTACCAGTACCATACCATCACGACCACCTCTATTTTCTTTTTAATCATGGAAAGTTGAAAATCTTCTTTTTTAAGTGCATTAAGATATTTCTCTAATCTGTTCTTGTAAGTGCATTAAAAACAATGACATACCTGCACAGACAGCTCCTAATGCTAGAGATGACGCGTTAAAAAATCTTTTCTCATACGTAGCCTTCTCCTTCACCGCAGTTGATACAGAGGACAACAGAATTTCACACCCTTCTAAAAGGTCAATCACCTGCTTTGACTTTATTGTCATGGTAACCATACTGTCCTCATCTAAAAGTGTTAGCATTTTAGTTTTTGATGATTTTTTAAGGAATTCATGTGCAGTGTTCTGAAGTGTTACGACAACTTCTGTAACATTGTTTGTACGACCCAACAATTCCCTGAGTTGAGACTTTGTCCTTGTTGACACGGTAACCACATTTTCAGTAGCATCTTCACAAATACAGGTAGAAGCACTGATGTATACGGTTTCAGAAACAATTACCAACAGCTGACGTAACTGTGACAAAACATCAGAGATCAAACAATTGTTTCCTGCATTTCTAGAATAATAATGCTGGAGATACGTCAAAAAGTCAAGTGTGTGACATAAAAACTTCTGGTTTCCATGGATACCATGTTCTGACCTTTTTTGAACATCTTCAAGGAGATGACTGATCAAGTCATTCAATAGTATAACAACCTTGACATCCTCTGCAACTGGATCTACCAAAGTATGTAGACCTGAAAAAGAAACAAAATCAAATAAAAAAAGTGGTTAAATACATCCATCATTATTCTGCAATAATATCACGACAGGCGCCACTAGTGGGGCAGGAACTGCATACCCTTAGGTAACATCTGAGTTCACCCCTAGTTTTTTGTGGGGGGTGTTGGTCTCAATCTATAGTTTTCTGTGTAGTGTTTTGTAGATCACTCTTTCTCCTTTTTCTTTTTGCCATTGCATTGTCTGTCCTTTTTAGATTTACAGCTTCTGATAACCTGTTGATATCTTTAAACTTTTCTTGATCCAATATATCCTCATACACATTAGAATCTGTTTTACATTATTAGTTATAATTGATACTAGCTGTTCATTTTAATTGTATTCCTTGTACAAGTATCAATATTTGTTGACGACACAAATTTCATAAAAAAAATCAATAAATCTATTTAATTTATCATGTTTATCATTTGTCTTCATTTTTTTTTTTTATGATAAAAAGAACTTAATATAGATCAATAACAGGTAGTTGTTCAAGGAGAATCTATTTTATTTTCACATTATTGACTGTAGCGATAAAAGCAAAAAATAAATAAAACCCTACATGCATGCACAGGAGTCAAAATTTTTTCAATTCAGGCCTTTCAATAAGGGGCAGTACCAGATATACTTTTATTTGCCTAAAATGGTAATTGGTACTTCCTGATCTTGAAGGGTGTTGTATAATAAGATATTCACAGAAATTTTCAAATTTTAATAAAAAATACCATCTGTAAATATCTGTAAAAACCAAGTATGACATGTATCATTGCATGACAGGAGTCGAACATTTTATCAATATATCCTGAATATTCTGTAGTTCAAAATAGAAAAAAAACGGTGTGAAGTTCTTTTTTACTTACTACTTTTGTGAAACTTCTGTGTTTTTTCCCCCACTTATAAAAGAATGGTTCGATGTTGCACATTATATTCTCAGTCAGACAACTTTCTCATGAGGCTATAGTATTGGAATGCAGGAAAAGCATATTAATGCAAGCAACAAAAGCAAAATGACTGTTCAATGTTCATTCATTCATTCATTCAAAATATTAAATTTTCAAGGACATATTTTCAATATTTCTGGCAATTGTACATAGACATGTATCCCACATATCTCCAAAAGAAGTGTCGCCTGATGATTATATAGTGACACTGAAAGTGACTGAATTGCAACGTAACATGTGTTAATGAACAACAACAAATAACTTGACTGATGCTAGTTCACACAACAGGGTTGACTTGATACAATGTCTTGTACATGTACCAACACACTATGTATGCAGTGGGTATTTACTTTATATATTTAATCATTAATCTGGACCTCCATACCATGCCAATACTTATATAATCTCGTTGAGATTAGACTTCCGAAGATATTTTCTTCTCTGTATCTCCGTCCTAATCTCGTCACAAGCACTATCAAAGGTACAAATGTATTCTGGAAATTTGACCCCCTGGTGCATTCCGATGCATATTTTGGCATGAGCGGATTGTGTCAGACAACGAGCAGGTAAGCATTGATATATAGACATTTTCCAGTTCAAATCTGTTTTAAGTACATGTAGTTAAATTCAAAATTTAGTTTGAATTGTAATTATGCCATTTTTTATTTGTGTTCCACATGATGAATTCCATGAATTTTTTTTTTGCTATAATCTATTACCGTATTTAGGGTTGTATAATGTGCAGGATTTTGCCCAGATTCTTTATTTGGTAGGAGGTGTGCGCATTATAAACAGGAACAATGTGTTTCACTCTTTCCCAGACCGGGAAATCAAATGTCCACCATGTTTTTTTGTTTACTATTGTCAACATGCAAAGTTAAATATTTCTTAAATTGTTTGGACACTATTCCAGTATTTCAATATCATATGAAAACGCCAATAAAACCCAATACATTTAATATTTTGCAACTTTATTGAAAATGAAAAGAGATAAATGGTTCTAAAATTCTCCCAGCAAATGAAACATGTTCAAAGGACTGAAAAATATATACGACTGATATTTAATTCTTATATTTCCGACGACGATTTTTTTCAAAAGTCCATGCGCATTATAGACACGAACTAGTTTTTTTCTGGAGATTTTCAAGGCCAAGAGGGGGTGCGCATTATGCAACCCTAAATACGGTACTCCATGTCAATAATTGAAAAAAATATTCAACACCTTTATAAAGTCTGGCATGGAATTGATCACTTGGTACGAATTACAGTCATTTCGTACCATAACCATTTCGTACCTGCCATTTCGTACCATAGTGAAAATCATTTTCGTACCATAACCATTTCGTACCATTGCCATTTCGTACCATAACCATTTCGTACCATTGCCATTTCGTACCATATGTAGATCGATACATTGTTACCATTTCGTACCATATGCAGATCGACACATTATGACCATTTCGTACCATATGCAGATCGATACATTATATGACCATATCGTACCTTATGCAGTTCGATACAATAGATGACCATTTCGTACCATATGCAGAATCTTATGAAGATAGTACATTTATCCTTATTTTACATCATATTCAAATAAATGTTATACCCAAGTACATGCTGCATGTTGGTACCGTAAAAAGTATGTATTTAAGACGGGGAAAAAAACGAACAAAAAAAAATATACATGTATATTATGTTATTGTGTATTATCATATATTCTGAGCCTTAACCATTTATTGTTGATGAGTTTGTGCTAATAATGTATTTGTATTTGTATTTGTATTTGTATATACATATTATTAATTTTATTAAATGTTCAGTGATTTCAACATTATTTATCATTTTATTTAATAAAGATAATTATTTCGTTACAACTTGTAGAACCTTTGAAGTAATAAAGCTTTGTCTGCATTTAATTTATCATTTGCTTAACAGTTAATCAAAGATAGTAATTAAAAAATAAAAGAACTAATCATTATCCATTTGCTTTTATTGCTATTAGATCAAAGGTAGTGTTTAGGAAATGAAATGAAAGGAAGTCCAAGCTCATATCGTTAGAAGAGAAATTCAAACAAAAGTTACCCAAGCTCTAATTTTCTAAAGAGAAAGCCATGCAATTTTTTTGTTTTTACAAATAATTCCTGCTGGTTTATCCAATCAAATTACTTGAATTTTTTTGATTAACATGAAAAATCTTAAAAGTGATTTTTTATGAATATAATTCATATGCAAAAATGACGGGTAACGAATGTCTACATTGCAATTCCACAGTTAGACCAAGACAATAAGCTGAAAATCACTGTATTGTGTAATATAAACCTTTATTCATAACAACAAACATTATTTTATTGAGTTCTTAAAAGTATTGAGTATAAAAGTTACTTGTCTCTATTTTGGTAAACCGGAAGTAAATCGCACCGATCTTTCTTGCATATTTTCACTCCGTGATAACTAAAACATCAACAAAATTAACTTGTAAATATCATTTAAGTCATTTAATATCATCTACAAAGTAATGCAATACTTTTACATGTTTATTTTGCGTTATTTCAGTAGTAGACTTTAGTAGATTCTAATCGACTCTGTTTAGTATCACCGGGTACGAATTGGTCATAGTGTATCTACTTCCATATCACATATGGTACGAAATGGTCATAGTGTAATTCTATTTCCAAATTGGCTACTGAGCAATATTACATATGGTACGAAATGGTTATGGTGCAAAATACATATGGTACGAAATGGTTATTGGTTATGGTACGAAATTGCAATTTTGTGGTACGAAATGGTAAATTATGGTACGAAATGGTTACGGTGCAAAATACATGTGGTACGAAATTGCAATTTTGTGGTACGAAATGGTAAATTTTGGTACGAAATGGTTATGGTGCAAAATTCATATGGTACGAAATGGTTTCTGGTTATGGTACGAAATTGCAATTTTGTGGTACGAAATGGCAATGGTACGAAATGGTTATGGTATGAAATGACTTGCTTCGCTTGGTACACAAATAAAAAATGTCGTACATTTCAAACTAAAGTTTGGATTTATGGATCGTCTGATTTTAAATTTCTAGAATACCTTTGCAAATGCTTGCGACTAATCTCATTGAGATTAGGATTCCGAAGAAATTTTCTGTAGAAACTGACGGAAAATTTCTTCGGAATCCTAATCTCAACGAGATTAGCTTGCGACGAGATTACGCTGGAGAGACGGAGCAGAAAATATATTTCTAGTGACAATAAATGCCTATACAACTTATATCAAGTGAAAGTTTGAGACTATTAGTTACATTTTTTTTGCAAAAAGGAGGGGGGGTTCCTTTCCTCAAAGTGCCTGTGCATACTATAACTTAAGGATAGTAAATAGTCACACTCACAGCCTTGTGCAGGAAGGAAGCCAACATTACAACACTTATATTAAAAACGTATAGCTTATTCTATAAATTCTGCAAATTTACTACCATTCACAGATTCCGCTGTCATCGTCTATTTTACCCAACTTGAGACTTGGCAGAAACATATATGTTTACTTTCTGTTTGACCTTGAGTATGGGACCTATCGTTTCGCCTTTCCGGTGGTTACACTAATGTCCTGAAAATTGACCTGAAATGTCCTGAAAAGTACATAAAGGCTTATATCTTTTTTATTATCCAATGGTTTGAGTTCAAATTTGAAAATCTTAAATACATTAGCATATATTTAACGAATATTGAAAAAAAAATTAAAAAAACATTTTTTAGGTGGAAATAATTTGACCTGAAAATTGTCATGAAATGTCCAGAAAATGTCCTGAAAAGTACATAAAGGCCTATATCTTTTTTTATTATCCAATGGATTGAGTTCAAATTTGAAAATCTTAAATATATTAGCATATATGTAACGAATATTTAAAAAAAAATAAAAAAAAAGATAGTTTTGGGTGGAAATAATTTGACCTGAAAATTGTCATGAAATGTCCTGAAAATGTCCTGGAAAAGTACATTAAGGCCTATATCTTTTTTTATTTTTTATTAACCAATGGATTGAGTTCAAATTTGAACATGTTAAATACATTAGCTTAATTTATTTAAGAATATTTAAAAAAATATATGAAATTTTTATTTTTTTAGGTGGAAATAATTTGACCTGAAATTGTCCTGAAATGTCATGAAAAGTACATTAAGGCTTATATCTTTTTTATTTTCCAATGAATTGAGTGCAAATTTGGAAATGTTTTATACATTAGCATATATTTAAAGAATATTAAAAAAAATATATAAAAAAGCATTTTTTTAGGTGGAAATAATTTGACCTACAAAACTATCAAATCCCAAAAAGATTGTGATAGTCTCCAAGAAGACCTTGATGCTGCCGCACGATGGGAAAGTGACTGGCTGATGGCTTTCCACCCAGACAAATGCTCAGTCCTTACAATAACAAACAAGAAAAATCCTGTAAAACATAACTACTTGCTACACAATCATACTTTGGAATCAGTTTCTTCAGCAAAATATCTTGGAATCACTCTTCAATCCGACTTGAAATGGACACAGCATGCTAACAACATAGTAGCCAATGCAAATAAAAGTCTTGGATTCTTGAAAAGAAACCTTAAAACCTCCAACACAAATATAAAGTCGCAGGCATACCTATCTCTTGTCCGTCCAAAACTAGAGTATGCATGCTCAGTTTGGAACCCTCACACTGCAGAACATTGCAATAAAATTGAGATGGTCCAACGACGGGCAGCTAGGTATGCCTGCAACAGATACCATAATACTAGCAGCGTCACAGACATGCTACAAACCCTCACCTGGCCTTCATTACAACAACGTCGACTCAAAACAAAACTTATCATGTTCTACAAGATTGTTAACCATATAGTTGCAGTTCCTACAACAATATTAATACCTACAGACCCAAGAATCAGACAATTTCATCCATTTACATACAGACATCTTCATGCATTCAAAGATCCGTACAAGTACTCATTCTTTCCGAACACAATCATTCACTGGAATTTACTACCTCAAACTATAGTTCTATGCCCAACAGTCAACACGTTTAGAGAACAGCTAACACCAACTGTTCTCAGCCATCTACAATCACAAATTTAAATAAAAATGAAATTGTAAATAGTTTTAACCACAAAATTTGTTTCTGTTGGCACCACTTGTAAATATGTTATAAACTGACTGAATTTATTATTATTTCTTATTCCCACGCATGCGCAACAGCTAGTAATCATCCAGTGGATGGATAGCTGTATACCAAAAGAAGAAGAAGAAGAGCAAACAGACTTACCTAAAGAAGTTTGGAAAAATATATCCCAATAAAAATACAACTTAAAAGATAGCTAGAGAACATAAAAATGAACAGAACAGAAGAATAGAAAGGCCAAAAAATGATGGAAAGAAAAAATGGACTTATGAAGGATTTTAAAACCATACCCCTCTTAATTGGCTATTAATTACTGTCAACACATATTCACGTGTTTGTTTATTGGTTTATTGGTCTCTTTTTTTAAATTTGATCTTACCTTAATTAGACTGGCATGGCTAGACACAGTGACAGGTGGGCTGGGCTGTTTTATTTTTAATGAATGGTTACAATTACATTAATAAATAAACATAATACATTTATAAGTCATAAAAAATCAATGCACAAAATTATAAAACATGTGAAAACTGGTCGTAAACAACAAATCAAACTTCAGGGAGATCTCAGCAGTTGGGCTGATATACAAAAAGGGGTACCTCAAGGCTCTATACTTGGCGCCTTGTTATTTAAATTTTTTATTAACGACATCTTTTATTTTATTGAATATGGTACATTGTATAATTATGCTGACGATAACACCTTGTCTTATGTAAAAAAAAAAAGAAAGCTCAGTATTGATAGACTGGTTCAAATTCAATTGTATGCAGGCTAATCCAGATAAGTTTCAAGCCATTGCAGTTGGCAATAAGACACATGCCAAGACACCAGTATTTAAAATAGAGTCAGCTGAAATTACTTGTGATGAAGTTGTAAAATTACTAGGAATAGATATTGATTACCAACTTAATTTCAATTATCATATTAAAAATATATGTCGTAAAGCTTCTCAACAGTTGAATGTTTTAAAGCGCATTGGCTGTTTTCTTTCAAAATTAAATAAATTAACAATTTTTCATACTTTCATTTTGTCTAATTTTAATTTTTGTCCTTTGGCGTGGCATTTTTGCAATAAAAGTAATACCTCTAAATTAGAAAAAATCCAGGCGAGGGCTTTACGATTTATATACGAGGACTATGAGAGCACATATGATGAGTTATTAGAAAAAGCTAAAGTTCCATCTCTGAAAGTTAGAAGAATGCGTACCATGGCTATTGAATATTTTAAGATTTTAAACAAACTTTCACCATCTTGTTTACATGATTTAGTTGTTTTTAAAGATTGTAAATATAATTTTAGATATTCCAATATTGTAGATATACCTAGGGTGCGAACATCTACCTACGGTAAAAATAGTTTTAAATATGCAGCAGCTGTTTTATGGAATGACCTACCTGATGATTTTAGAAAAATTTCCAATTTTAATCAGTTTAAGAATATTTTAAAATCTTGGAATGGAAATGTATGTAAATGTTCAGTTTGTGCTGACTTTTAAATTTGTTTAAATTTCTACCATCTAGGTTATATCCAGTTTTTATTTATTGTGCTTTGCTCATAATATCAGCTTTTAGTTGTTCATAGTTTGCTACATTAGCTCTTGGTATGCTTAGCTTATAACATCAGCTTTTAATCTGCTTTTTGCTTATCTTGTAACTGTTAGTATTTTACTTGTAGTGCTAACTTAGTCTTGTATTTTAGTTGTATGTTGCATGCTTGTTATTTGTTATTTATTTTGTGTCTGTGTATGTCGGTTAAAAGCTCAACAGAGCTTATGTTGTATGTTGTTTTAACCATGCCGACTCTAAATAAAGCTTATTTATTATTTATTTATTATAATAAAAACTTTTTTACTTAATTTCACATGTAAAAACGACACAAGTTCAGTAAAAATACATAAAACAGAAAATAAAAAATTCTAAACATCAACATGTCATTTATTTAAAAATGATACAATTGAAATATCAATACATGTAGCAGAATCAACAGTCACGATGTTCATCACAAAACCAATCCCCTGAAACCCCTGAACAACTCTGGTGTACCCATTTACTGCACTTAACTCTACCTCGTTTTGCCTCACATCCAACCATATTCTGGAACACATCAGGTTTACCACAATAACAAATAGATTCAATTTTCCTTGTATATACTTTGACAACCTCAGTGTTTGATGATGTAGATTGTGGAAATGGGGAGAAATGGCCCTTCTCAAGACATGCAATTAGATGTGATCTCATATACCTCTCAATGTAATGTGTGTTTTTGTGTGTTAATTTTTGTATGTACCACTGTAACAAAACTCAACCAAGTTTGCCAAAGCATAAACCCCACAATCATAAACATTTGTCTGTTGTTGGACCTCAGGTAGTTTAATAAGCAAGTTCGTTTTCCCCTGTCCATAAATAGCCGACAGCTGAATCTCCAAAGATGGTGTAAGCGTGAAAGTTTTACTGTAACTGTCTAAAACATAAACTGTACCGTCTTTTTTATCCTGTAGCGATGTAACCCAGTGTGATTTTCCTGTGTGGTGTATTTTTATTGGGATATATTTTTCCAAACTTCTGTTTTCTTTTTCAACTTGTCCATTTCCAACATGTATTTCGAGTCGATCCAGGCCATATTATTTATAAAAATAAACATTTAAAAAAAAAAATTCTTTAAATATATGCTAATATCTATAACATTTCCACATTTGAACTCAATACATCGCATCATAACAAAGAGGACAATTTTCAGGTCAAATTATTTCCACCTAAAAAAAGTTTTTTTTATATATTCTTTAAATATATGCTAATGTATTTAACATTTTCAAATTTGAACTCAATCCATTGGATAATAAAAAAAAGATATAGGCCTTTATGTACTTTTCAGGACATTTCATGACAATTTTCAGGTCAAATTATTTCCACCTAAAATTATTTTTTTTAATTTCTTTTTTAATATTCGTTAAATATATGCTAATGTATTTAACATTTTCAAATTTGAACTCAATCCATTGGATAATAAAAAAGATATAGGTCTTTATGTACTTTTCAGGACATTTCATGACAATTTTCAGGTCAAATTATTTCCACCTAAAATTTTATTTTTTTTATTTTTTTTTAAATATTCGTTACATATATGCTAATGTATTTAAGATTTTCAAATTTGAACTCAATCCATTGGATAATAAAAAAGATATAGGCCTTTATGTACTTTTCAGGACATTTTCAGGACATTTCATGACAATTTTCAGGTCAAATTATTTCCACTTAAAAAATGTTTTTTTAATTATTTTTTTCAATATTCGTTAAATATATGCTAATGTATTTAAGATTTTCAAATTTGAACTCAATCCATTGGATAATAAAAAAGATATAAGCCTTTATGTACTTTTCAGGACATTTTCAGGACATTTCAGGTCAATTTTCAGGACATTAGTGTAACCCCCTTTCCGGCGGTAAATGAAGATACACTTCGCCGAATCATCATTCTGTTCGATGAAAATAAATGTTTAAAGTTCAATGAAGTACAATAATATTAAAGATGTTGGATTTTATTTTTACAAAACACAAAATTAACATGTTGATAAAATTTTATCAAAGCCTCCCTAAATCCTCACTTCCTGTTCCGGATTTGCCGGTGTAAACACAAATTTCTTTGAAAATTTAGATCCTGTGCACGTCAACATGGATTATTCGAAATTCTTAGACGACAATTTTGACGTTAAAGAATGGGTCAATAACGCGTTTAGAACACAAAAGGAACCAAATATTTCTAAAGATCAATATGCCACAACTTTGGTCATGAAACTGCAGATGTTTATCCAAGAAGTCAATAATGTGATTGAAGAAGCAAGTCAGCAGGCCATTCAGAACCTACCCAGGGTAATGAGAGAGCTCGACGCCGTTAAACAAGAAGCATCGTTACTACAGGATCAGATGAAATCTGTAAAACACGACATACAGAAGGTGGAACATGACACAGGTATACATTCCCATGTCACGATTGAATTTTTTATCTGTTTCTACTTCTACTGTACTACTCTAGTATTAATAATCTCGTTAAGATTAGACTTCTGAAGACATTTTATATTCTGTATCTCCAGTCTGAACAGAGAATGTCTTCGGAAGACTAACCTCGATGCGATTACTTCTACTATAAGAGGATGCCTTAAACTAATTCAAGATTCCGCCAATTTAGATCTGTATTGACTGTAGTCCGAGATTCCTCTGCCGTCCGACGGCTTTTTGTTCGACTTGCTGGAGCCGTGGGACGTCAGAGCGCTCTCCATAAGGAAAACAGCGGATTTGCCGCTCCAACTCTGGGTCGGCACATTTCCACGTTTCGTGGCAATCGGATTTTATTTTCTATCCGAAACCCTTATATAAATTGCTTCACCAATAATTTTTCTATTCATTCATAACCATCTTGCCCTCAGAAAGTGGTGTTACACTCGATTACAGCATGATTTTGCCTTAGACCCTATCATTTCGCCATTTCACTCTCACTTTCGAACCTACAAACATAATCTCGCGATACTAACTGAATGATGACAGCAATGCATTGCATGATGGGAGCTACTTAATGCAGTGCGCCAAATTATTTGCATACGTAAACAACAACATACAAATCACATGGAAGATGATATAAAGCGTATTCTGCAGGACAAACAGTTCCATCTACGCCTCAAATCAGAGCAGAAGGAAATAATACAAAATGTATTGGAAAGAAAAGATTCAATGGCAGTGTTACCCACCGGCTTCGGAAAGAGCATGTGTTACGTTCTCCCCCCCCCTCCCCCCTCCCTCTCATTTTGGACAAGGTAAGATCATATATACAAATCATCTCCCATGATACATTGAGGTAATCATAGTTTTCTCGAAGTCACATGACAAATGTTTGAAAGTGAAAGTCAAATGGCGAAATGATAGGATCTAAGGCAAAATCGTGCTGTAATCGAGTGTAACACCACTTTCTGAGGGTAAGATGGTTATGGATGAATAGAAAAATGATGGTGAAGCGATTTATATAAGGGTTTCGGATAGAAAATAAAATCTGATTGCCACGAAACGTGGAAATGTGCCGACCCAGAGTTGGAGCGGCAAATCCGCTGTTTTCCTTATGGAGAGCGCTCTGACGTCCCACGGCTCCAGCAAGTCGAACAAAAAGCCATCGGGCGGCAGAGGAATCTTGAACTATATTGACTGGTGATATGTGGCTGTATTTATTAAATCTATCCCAATATTGTATTGACTTGTCACATGAAAAAAAAACCTGTTTGTATCACATTAAACACCATGAGATAGCTACATGTACCAGTAAAAGTTCATTCTGTACATGACTTACAATAAAAGTTTACACTGTATCAACATGACATTAAGCACAATGTCATAACTACCAGGGGTTTGCCGTGATCATATGGTAGTTGGATTTACAACTATCTATGCAAACAGTGCCTATCACCACTAATGTTGCGAGTTCGAATCCCGCTCAGGCAAAGTACGCGATACAACATTATGTGATAAAGTTTGTCAGTTATGACTTGCGGCAGATTTTCTCAGGGTACTGCAGTTTCCTCCACCAATAAAGATGACAATATAACTGAAATATTGTTGAAAGTTGCGTTAAACACTTAAGAAACTAAACGATTGGGACTGTTGAGCGGGTTTAAAGCAAAACCTAAAGTTGCCTTTGGTTTCGGAGCAGCTTAGTGCTAACAAGTACCATACCAAAACTTATTTGGAAGTTACGATTGAGTGAGTGTCTGTATAACACCAAGTGACCTATGCCATGATCAGATGATGTTGTTTTTGTACTAGACCAACACGCCGAGTTGGATTTTTATAGATAGACATATCGCTTCACTCGGATACATTATCTTCTGAGCCAGGTAAAGTTTGAAGGTACCAAGGAAGGGGTTATATCACTACCCATAAATCAAATGACAGATAATACAAGGGCAAAAATAAAAAAAGGACAAAAAGTTGGGCAAAACACAAACAATGGTGGACAAAACACTACACAGAAAACTATAGATTGAGCAACACGAACCCTATTAAAAACCAGGTATTAACTCAGGTGCTCCGGAAGGGTATGCAGTTCCTGCTCCATTACTGACACCTGTAGTATTGATGTTAAACTCCTTAATGCAGTGCGAGTAAGTCATAAACCGCGATTATCAATTAAAGTTCATGATGCAAATTTGAAATTCTATATATATTTGGGAAAGCTTAAGCCACGCCTTTACCAGTTTAATTTCTAATTACAGCTCAGTCAATGCAGATGTTGTTAAAACTAGATGTTATTAAATCCCGTATGTCATCAGCGGCTGAGGCGCTACAGGAAGCAGACAACTGGACGACTCTCAGTACAGATGTAGAAGAAGTGTTTCAGTCTCAAGACGTTGGCGCCATTACATCAAAACTTTCACGTATGCAGAATTGCCTACAGATGCTTGTTGATACACCAGATTATGCTGATAGATGTCAACACCTTGAAAAACTAAAAAATCGTCTAGAAGCAATGTTGAGTCCACAACTTATATCAGCTTTCAATAACCAATCCATCGAGTCGGCAAGAAACTACACGCAAATGTTTGGGGATATTGATCGTCTGCCCCAGTTGTACAAGTACTATCACAAATGCCATAAAACAATGCTTTTAACAGACTGGAAAAGCATTATGCAGTCAAAAGCAGACGACAGTTTGAAAGAATGGTTAACCGAATATTATGACTTGCTGTTGTCAACATGGCATGCACAGATGAAATGGTGCCAACAGGTTTTTGTAGATCCACTACCGATTGTATGTGATCTTATCGCTGAAACTTTATCCACGCTAGATCCACCAATCTCTACTTGTTTCGCAAATTATCTTCAAAACAAAGAACCACTTCCTGCTTTGATTGAATTAAAACACATTACAGAACGATTCTCGCACAGCTTGGAACAAGCCATAGATGCTGTTTTAGATTCTAATATTCCACAGCATTTTACAAGTTTGGAGAAGACATTGATGAACATTTATGCCCCCTACAGGGCATATGTGTCAAAATATAAATCACTAGAAGATATCACACTTTTAAATTCTTTGAATAACATTAAACTAGATCATGCAGACGTATTTGAGACGGTACAACTTCTGGCAGCGTCGGTCAACAAGCTTTTTTCAGCTGCGAAAGATGCAGACGAGCGATGTCAACAACTGACTAATGGGAGTGGTTATTGTTTTCTGCTCGGTTCTCTGGAGACATTTTTTCAATCATATTGCAAAGAGTTTCGGCGAGTTCTGACAAATATCAAAGAAAAGAGTAAAATTACTCAGAGTACCGAGGAAGATGAGGAATGGGCTAATTTTCAGCAGTCTTTAAGAATCATTCAAACCTGCGGAGAACTGATCATGCATTTAGACGACACAGATGCTATCATCATCAGCAATATACTACATTCCATTGGTAAATATGTCGTACCATTGTCACCTGACAGGGACATAAGTCGCCATCGGTTTTGGGGAACACAGTCTTCTTTGGAGTCGCATGCTTCATTGTTGCTTAACAGTAAAACGGATTTGGATGACTTGGAGCAATTTGTACGAAATTTGGAAAAAGGGGATACACCTTCAGTTGTGTCGGAAATAAAGAAAGACTTTTGTAAATTAAGCCAGGAAGTTCATAAATTTGCATTCGAAATAGTGTTTGCTCCGTTGAAGCGTTATCTCATTGACTTGTCTCTTATGGAAATGTGGACATCCAAAAGTGCAGGCGGAGCTTTAACCTCTGACCTGCCAACTTTCAGTCTGTCTCCTCAAGAGTACATTACGAAAATAGGTCAGTATATGATGACTTTGCCACAGCACTTGGAGCCATTTACAATGCAGGACAATCCAGCCGTTCTTGTAGCACTTAAACATGGACGATTACCATATACAGACGAAACAGATGTCCCGGAACATACTGCAGATCTATGGCTTGAGTCTATTGCACGTGGAACAATGCATTTCTACGCAGAGGAGATCTTAAAAATCCATGAACTTTCTCCACATGCCACCAAGCAACTTATTACCGATATTGATTATCTTTGTAACGTCCTGGATGATCTAGGACTGCATGCTTCGGACAATATCAAAAGTATTGAAGAACTTCTGAAAGCATCACCTGATGATTATCATGATGTATCTGAACAAATGCCACAGAGAATGTCGCGTGCCATCAATAACATGAGAAACATTGACTTATAATTATAAAAATATTAACTTGAGTATTGTACATGTAATTGCTTGAATATTATTTTGGTACATATTACTTCATTGACTGTCTTTTTCATCTGTTCGTACATCCTACCCTCCCAAGATCGTCCTATTTGTATATAACCGCATCGGTGGTGTAATAGTTAGCGTGCTCGGCTTGAGTGTGGTAGATCATGGGTTCGAGCCCCGGTCGGGTCAAACCAAAGACTATAAAATGTGTTGCTTCTTTGCTAAGCAAGCAGCAGTGAGGAGAAAGAGCAAAGACTGGCTGGCTCGGAATCAGAATAATCTGTCCGAGTGGAGCGACATGTCTACCCGTAGACTGTTGCTTCATTGAGCTGGCGCTATAAAAATCCAACTAAGCTGTTGGTCTAGTACAAAGCAGACCTCATCATCATCTCATTAAAAATTAACTTGTTCTCATCATGATATAGCTGAAAAACTGCTGGGATGGCATTTAACAACAATCACTCACTCATGAACAAATTTCATAGGTAATTTCTAACTACTCCCTGGAGTAAATTGTGCCATTAATGACACTCTGCGTACTTCTTATGAATTCTGTTATTGCAAATATACAGGATATACATGATTTTTGTAGCTTGTCACTACTTTGTTTTATTTTGGAGACATTCATGATACAAATGATTTATATCATAATTGATATCCCAGTTAATTAACTGTCATGATTGTCACATTACATGTACATAGCACCATTCAACCAAAGTAGACATATTGTTTTATTCTGAAAAAAAGTTTGAAGATCATTCCAAAGGGATAATCAGAAGCAATTAATGGACAAAGGATAGTCAATCCAATGGCCAAAAGAAAAAACAAGTATGTCCAGGTCAGAACTTTTTGGCTCACCTGCTCAAAGGTCATGTGAGCTTTTGCTCTCGGTTGTCGTTCTTCGGAAACTTTCACATTTCAATCTCTGAACCAGATTATCCAAATTTGGGTGGGATAGTCATTGGATGGTCTCATTTCAAAATTATGTCTGACAGCCTTTCTCTCCATTCAAGATGTCTGCTGTAACTAAAAATAAAGCATTTCTTTAATTTTCTATTGCTTTATAATATGTCAGAAGGAGCTCAAATTTAAGCTGCAGCTACATGGCAATGAGTAGTTGAACATATGTTACATGTTTTTCTGTGAATTTTTCAGCCAGTGTATTCCCATTATGCATATGATGAGAGAAAAAATCACATTAAAATATGTTGCTCAGAATTTTGAACTCATATTCGGTTGACCCACTTTCAAAAATATGTGTGACACCTACACCCTCCATCCAACATGATTGGCATTAAATATTACTGTTAGTAAAAATTTCATTAAATGACAAAAACAAAAAAAGAATCGGCATAAATTTTCGCATCTTCTCCATTGAGCTTGAAATAAAGGATATCACAGATACAGATAAGTCTGCTTCATACCTTGACCAACACCTCGAAATTGACAGTGAGGGGCTGTTAAGAACGAAACTTTACGACAAA
This sequence comes from Bathymodiolus brooksi, assembly GCA_963680875.1. Lineage (NCBI taxonomy): Eukaryota > Metazoa > Mollusca > Bivalvia > Mytilida > Modiolidae > Bathymodiolus > Bathymodiolus brooksi. The sequence goes on from OY804590.1 coordinate 79,208,814, forward strand.
AGAGATGATTTCAATTTTCTCATTGTGAACTTTCCATTTATATGTAGCAACATTCCTGCAGCACCGTCATATGGAGTATATATCTCTCAGTTGATACGATATTCCAGAGCTTGTGGTTCCTATCAGGATTTCCTCGACGGAGGGTTGATGCTAACAAGGAAGCTATTGAACCAAGGATTCTTCTTGGTTAAGTTGAAGTCATTACTTCGAAAGTTTTACGGTCGCCACCATGACTTGGTTGACCGTTATGGAATATCTGTGTCACAAATGACCATGGATATGTTCCACTTGTCGTAAACACTTCCCGTTCCTTTCTTCGTTCATGACTTATCACCGGGTTTGTAACTAGATTAACACGACGGGTGCCACTAGTGGAGCAGGAACTGCTTACCCTTCCGGGGCAACTGAGTTCACCATCGGTTTTTAGTGGGGTTCGTGTTACTCGATCTTTAGTTTCATGGCGTAAAATCGTGATTTTTCACACGAAATACCCCAAATATTTTCGCGCCTCCCTCCGCAATTAGAAAAAATATGATTTTCTGGCGTAAAATCGTGATTATTCACACGAAATACCCCAAACATTTTCACGCCTCCCTCCGCTCGGGGCATTTTTTTTATGTGCGCCCCCCCCCCCCCCCCAACTTGAAATCCTGGATCCGCCCCTGTTATGTGTATGTTTTGTAGATCGTTGTTTGTCCTTTTGTACTTTTCCCTTTGGCCATTGTGTTGTCTGTTCTTCTTCCATATACGGATTCTGATTACCCCTTTGGTATCTTCAAACTCTTCTTATAGGAAAGATTGAAATTTCCAATTTTGGTATATTTCCTGGAAGACTCACAGACTCGTAGTTTTGAAAAAGTACCTTGTAACGATATCAAATCAAATCAAATAAGTTTTATTTAAAGTCGACAAGACACAAACAATATAACATAAGCTCGCAGTGAGCTTTTGAACCGACATATATAAATATTACATAAAAACATACAATACATTTAGGGAACGACCATTTAACTTGATATATTTCTGACTTGGAAGGGAAAAAAAGTTGTTACAGAGAACAATTGGATTTTAAAATATTTGAATTCCAACTTTTGTAAATTTTCCGATAAAAACATGTAAAGTTCGATTCCACCAAAAAAGACACATTTAAACATCACAAAAATGAAAGACAGCATAAACGTGAACAGTACAATAACTATACATTTTTTTTTATGTATCTTATATGAGAATTTAACACTATACAGGGGTGGATCCAGGATATCAAGTTAGGGGGGGAGGGCACACTTAAAAAAATTGCGCCGAGCGGAGGGAGGCGCGAAAATGTCTGGGGTATTTCGTGTGAAAAATCGCCAAAAAATCATATTTTTACCAATTACGGAGGGTGGCGCGAAAAGTTTTGGGGTATTTCGTGTGAAAAATCACGATTTTACGCCAAAAAATCATTTTTGTCCAATTTTAGGGGGGGGGGGGGGGGGGGGGGGGCGCCGGCTGGTTCCGCCCCCTGGTTCCGCCCCTGCTATACACATGTATATGCAGTGACCAAAGGGATAATAATTAAAGAAATGTTAGAGAAAACCAAAGAAGGGGCCGCTTGCCACAATTAAAAATTGACAATTTAGAGGCACACTACTCAATAAGCAAACAGGCACAACACAGAAGGCTAAAAGGATGAGCAACACGTAATCCCCCAACCTCAACATATTGTAAATAATTGTATTCGGGAGAAGACTTCATAAGTTGGAAAAACTTGTGTCCGATCGCTATTTATTATATTTAGCAAATAAAAATATGTTTAAACTAAACCTCAACAAAAGAATAAATAAACACAGGAATGAACTCACTTGTTCGTAGCCGGCAAGCATATCCTGTTTCTTATAAGACACCTGTCGTGTTACCCGAAGTCATGTAAAGTCTGTGATAGAGCAGCTAGAGGAAAGAAAAAACCTAATAGGGAAAATATCCATTGCCATTTAATAATTTGATATTGCGTAACGGTCAGGACCGGATTATGACCTTTTGGGGCCCTTAATGAAATTATGCCCCCCCCCCCCCTCAAACTGACCCACACCGTCTATTCAGCAATGCAAAATATTAAAATATTATACTCATTTTTCAAAAAATCTTTTAGCAGGCCCCCTCAAGCTTGAAGACCCAAAGCTTGAGGGGGTCATTGGCTACAATTCGAATGGTCACAAATTAAAGGTCAAGATATATATATATTATTATACTTTACTATAGAAACCAAGCAAGAAATAATTAAGATATTTTAAGGTTTATTCCATGGAACAAGAAATAACTCACTATTCCCGCGGCAAACTGCACGTAGGTCAAATAACTGAGGGAATCTGCATGTAGCACAAAATAACTGTTTGAAATTGGCGCGCTTTTGCACGTCGAACCAATAATTAGTTATTTCCCTCAGCACGTCGAACCAATAACTAGTTAGGGACCGACCATTTAACTTGCAGGGGGGGGGGGGGGGGGGTTATGATTCTTTGTTTCGTTCAGAATTTTTTTTTCGGACAACACGAGAGTTAGAATATTTATTTTTTTTGTCGCGCAAAGCACGAATTTTTTTTTCCAGAATTCAACATTAGGTTATATGACAAAAACTCTGAATCATATTATTTTTTTTCCCTCCACCAAAATCAAAATATTTTTTTTCAGCAACATTGGGAATCAGAATATTTTTTTTAGAAAAAAAACATAGAATATACATGTTTGTATGTGCACAAATTAGAAATGTTAAAAACGGCATACCGCCATTTCTGTATCCCGAAAAAAAGTACCACTACAGTATTGCAACATGTAAAAAAATCCCTATATAATCAACCAAAACCATATTTCTGGATAGATTTTAACAAATTTTACACCAAAACATTCAGAATTGTTTATATTTTGATTGTTTATTTGCTCATTATGTTTATATGAGTGGTTTTTATTTGTACATAATATAAACAGGATTGTTAATTTTTAGGATTTATTTTTAGTTGAAATATATAGGAAAATCAAAGTCAATTTTTATTTGTTACGTTTAAATTATGTACAAATGAAAATAACTCATAACAACATAATGAGTAAATAAACAATCAAAATATTGACAATTCCGAATGTTTTGGTGTAAAATTTGTTAAAATCTATCCAGAAATGACTCCACAATAATTTTTTGAAAAAATATGGTTTTGGTTGATTATATAGGGATTTTTATACATGTCATGTTGCAATACTTTTGACACCATACTGTAGTAGTAAGTCCGCGCTTCATAGAAAATAGTTTACATAAGTGGACTATATTTCATTGCATAAATTTTCATATACACCGATATATTGTAAACAAAATTGGCACACACGTGACCAATTATACACGTGATATTGTTCCCTTTGCATGGAAGCTGCGAAGCAGTGGATTGTTATTTTCTCATGGAGTGGAGGGAAAATTGTGTATAATTCTGCAAGTTACGCAATTTTGACAATACGAAGTTTATCTTATCGAGCAGTAAAAGTTTCATCAGTTATGGAACTCGCAAAAATTGCGAAGAATTTAGTAAAAAGTGTCACAACAGGAGAGGTATGTCAACATTGCCATGGCATTGCCATTGGCCACCAATTTGGTGCATAAATAATCCATGGGGTATCCCTAGTATAACTTACGGTCACGATTATCGGGATGGCCAGAAATAAATTATGAAATTAGCAATTTTGGCTATGGTCCCAATCTCGAAGCTATTTCTTGTTTGTAGTCCGAGATTCCTCTGTCGTTTAACGGCATTGATAAAGTTGCTTGTAGCCGTTAATGCCGTTAAACGACAGAGGAATCTCGGACTACTTGTTTGTTGCTTTGAAATCGACTTGGAGGATATTCATTTCTGTATCCCGGGGGATATTATAAAACAAACAAGATGACCCCCCCCCCTTTTCAAAACTATGAAAAATGGTATTAATTGTATCCTTCAGCTATTATTATAAGTTTAATCTTTCATCACAAAATAACATATAATGAAACTGAAAATAAAATAATAGCAGAAGGATAGGATACCATTTTTTTTTATTTTGAAAAAAGGGGGGTGGGGTTATCCTGTTTCTGAGTACCTGTGCACCATGAAATAAATCTTATAAAGATTAACTATACCCCTTAATAATGCTAGTTTTGCCTTGCCACTGACTTGATGGTACAGGTGTAGGCATTGAAGGGTTAGGGTGTTTAGCGCCACTTTCAACAATATTTCAGTTATATCATGCATGGCAGTCAGTTTTATTGGTGGAGGAAGCAGGAGTATCTGGAGAAAACCACTGACATGCCGCAAGTCACTGACACTTTATCACATAATGTATTGTTGCATCAAGTACACCTCGTCTGAGCTGGATGTGAGCTCACAATGAGTGGTGATAGGCACTGATTGCATAGCTTGTAATAAACCATACGATAACAACGACCCCTGTATGCATTGAAGCGTTGACGATACAGTTTTCTTTAAATTTGCCACTAGTGGTAGCTGGGTTTAAGAAATCATGACAACAATTTGAGGTCCATATGACATAAATGGTAGTGACAAAAGAGCAATGTACCGTATATGTAAACAGAATGTGTATGGCTCTTTCCATTTAAAATGAGTAGGAATAAATAGAGTTACTTGATTACAAGAACCAAAAGTTTTATTTATTTGGCCTGGTCAAAAATATTCAGGGGATTTTATGGGAAATTTCGCCTTATTTTCAATTACAGGGTTCACGTTAGATGACAAATGTTGAAAAGTTTATTGAAATCTATTGTATCCAGTAAATATTTGGCACTGGCTACGATTACCTGGATTAGGTAATAATAACGAAAAATTAGGATTACCTGAGAGACTAAGTGCCTGAATACAATTCCGGTTCAGGAACCTATTTCACAGAAAAATATCAGGTAATCGTAATTTTATTTGTTATTATTACCCAATCCAGATAAATGCGGGTAATCGTAGCCAGTGTCTAAATATTTTGAAAGTGATTTTCTTGAAAAATAAGCCTTTTCGGTTTAAAGAAACTTTAGTTTCGTTCAATAACAAATTAAAATGGCACCTTCGAAAGGGGGATGTGTTCAGACATAAATATATATACAATGTACATGTAATTGTATGATATTAAAATATATATGTGACTTAAAAATGTATTTATAAAAACTGAAAAAAATATGATATTTGTCATTTATTTTTCAGAGTGTGGCCATTGAGACTTTTTACCAGAAGCAGCCATGTGTAATAACGTTTTTGAGGAGATTTGGATGACCTTTCTGTAGAATTGGTGCTAAACAACTCAGTGCTCTTAAACCTCAGCTTGATGCTAACAATGTTAGATTGATTGGCATTGGCTTGGAGGAATTAGGGCTTGAAGACTTTCAAAAAGGGGGATATTTTACAGGGGGTAGGTACTGTACAATCTATAGTAATTTTCAGGTTGGTTGGTTTATGGTGTTTAATGCCACTTTCAATAATATTTCAGTTATATCGTGGAGGTCAGTTTTATTTGTGGAGGAACCCAGAGTATCAGGAGAAAATGATGAAAAACTCTAAAAGAGAGTGGGGTAGGGGATCGGGGGATAATATTTGTATTAATTTAAAAAAATCATGCATAAATTAAATGAATGTCATTTAAAGAAACAACATATTATGTTATTGAATTGAAAACTTCATTTTGATTACATGATTCATATAAATTAATAATAACACTGTGCTGTTGTGACATCAGAGGTGTAGGAGTAGATTGGAAAGTGAGGTGAGGAAGACTTTTTGAAGGAAGTTGAAAAGGATGGGACAAGATTCATAAGTGGACTGGAATGCATGGCCGTAGCGCAATGGAGGCAAATGCCTCACTTTTGAAACGGCAAGTGTAACCTTTGAAAGCAAATACAAATTTTTTTTCTTCAAAATTTGTCTAAATTCACCCTCTTTGCCTCACTTTATTCAGATCTGGCCTACGGCTGTTGAATGTGTGAGGCTCTGGAGGGGGAAAGCTTCAGGAGATGATAGGGAAAGTGTGGGGGAAAGGTTAAAAAAGAAAAAAAAATTGGTTTGTGTGTGTGTTGGGATATGCCCCATCCTCCCTTTTCCCCACACCCCCTCCTACTACCCTGGATATTAAGTTTATACATTGATGATTTTATTGATTGTAGATTTGTATATAGACACAAAGAAACAGTGTTACAAAGACATGGGCTTCAGAAGGTTTGTATTTATAATTCTGTCTCTTAGCCATAACAGTTTTGAAGGATTACATTTCTTGAAATGAAAATTTGAATATACTGGTCCAAATCAAATTCTTGAATTTATTTTTTATACATACAGTATCTAAATAAAAACAGAAAAATTTACTGGTCTGAACAAAGTTTTACTGGCCTTGGGCCAGAGGACCGGTGCTCATTGTGAGGACTGAGGAATACTATATGAGATCTTGGGAAGCATCACCATTTTTGTGTCCAATGATGTATTAAAAATACAGACGTTGAAATTAATAAATGCAGGTAGTTAATTTTTTATCTTTGAAATCGGTGCCTATCACCACTAACGTTGTGAGGTCGAATTCCTCCAATGACTTACTCGATACAACATTATGTGATAAAGTTTGTCAGTGATTTGTGACAGCACAGGTCCTTGGTTTTCTGGGGGTACTCCGGTTTTCTCCACCAATAAAACTGTCTGCCACGATATAACAGGAATATTGTGGAAAGTGGCATTAAACACCCTAAACCGAAACTCCATAGAAACCAATGGAATTATGTTTTGCTGTATAATGAAACAGATCAAATTCCATATTCAGGTGCTGATGCAGGGGCGGGGTCAGATTATCCAATAAGCTGCAGCGTGAAGGGTCCTGCTAAAAGATTTTCAAATATAAATTTTTAAGCTATGTAAATGTTGTTAAAATGTATCACGAATAAAAAAATATTCAAGACGGGTGTAGGCGAGTTAGAGGGTAGTTCCATCTGAGGGAGCCCCATAATTTCATTAGCCTAGGGGTCCCAAAAGGTCATAATCTGGTCCTGTGTTGGGTGTGGGGGAGGGGTACATTTTGCAGGCAAGAGTCGATGGGAATACAAAAGGTCCCCATCATGTCCAGGGATGTGTACATTGCAGGTGCTATATTAATTGATATCTATGTTTTTATGAAGCAGAACATAATTTCTACAGTTTTACATTACCGTGGTAACTGTTTTTTTAATAAGGTCTTTCGGTCATTTTTTTAAGCCTATAACAGATTAAGCTTGAATATAAAAAAAATAAAAAAAGATACGATTGCTTAAATGAGTGATGAGATATATACTTCTGAAAAAAACATAGATACTTATATAAGTAATCATGAAATCACTTGTTTATGTACTTTATAGTATAATGAATATAATTTTTTGTAGTTTTATTGATGTGTAAAAGCGTTGACAAAAGTGCTTCATATAAAACATTATTGATTTCAATGCTTTTACGATGCTACGAAAAATAACATTGTTGACTGATTAAGTTGCAATCCCTATGCTACATTGTAACCTTTATTACCAATCAAATTGAGTGGTCTAAATGATTTGAAAAATCCCAATCAAAATGAATTTAAGGAATATTTGTAATTAATTTGTATATTAAGGAAATCATTTATATCTTTGACAACAAATTAATTTCCGGCATACAATGTAGGAATCTAAAATATTATTTTTTCTTGTTTTATTCAAGGGGGGGGGGGGGGGATGTGTGTCAATAGTTATTTAATACAAAGATCAAAGACTTGTTATCAGTAACAATCTTTCCAAAAATCCTCTAAAATAAAAACCTTCTGTGGTACCGGTAGTTTTTTTAAATCAAAGTACTAGGAGAAGTAATTAGTAAGAAATTATATGGATGTAAATGAGAGACTATCAAACTTTATACCTTAGACACAAATTAAAGTACATTTGTAAATGAACTGAAATTTTATTGCTGTTCTACATCATTTCACAGTCACAGTTGTAGGGTCTTCAATAATGTACATTGCTGCTCATACCCTAAAGTTCTTTTCAAATTTTATTCTTCTTAAACCCCCCCCCCCCCCCCAAAAAAAATGTATTTTTTTCTAATTTGTGGATATTTCCAAGTGCATAGCAATGATGCATCTTATTCCAATTTTTACCACATTTTAAAAGAAAAAAGTAAGAATTTCCCTACCTGTCTACCCATGTCCAACTTCCAAGGGTCTGGGTTTGGGCAAAGTAACATTTTGTTTAGGGTGCCCTGAAGATGGGTACCAATTGCACAGGTAGACATAATACATGTATGTTGTTACTGTAGCCCTCTTGAAAATAGATTTAACGTCATGGCGATCATCTGACATCTGTTGAACTTTGAAGTTTTTTTATCCTGACAGAATATTTTGTTATGTATTTAATGATTGTAATCATATCAAAACATTTATTTTAATTTTTTTTTCAGATTAAATATATTTACTGTATTTCCTGCTATTTTTTCAAAAGCATCAAGAAATGCTATGTCAAAAGTAAGTTAAAATAATTAGTAACAATATTTGTCAGTTCCTTATCTTCTATCATAAAATTATATTTAAAATCTTGTTTTACACATGCATTTGCCAGTTTAGGTATGATTGATTGAGTGATAGTTGTACGCCAAGTGAGCAGTTTTTCACCTATATTCAGTAGTAGTTACCCTGGTATTTAGCTATATTCAGCAGCAGTTACCCTGGTATTTAGTTATATTCAGCAGCAGTTACCCTGGTATTTAGCTATATTCAGCAGCAGTTACCCTGGTATTTAGCTATATTCAGCAGCAGTTACCCTGGTATTTAGCTATATTCAGCAGCAGTTACCCTGGTATTTAGCTATATTCAGCAGTAGTTACCCTAGTATTTAGCTATATTCATCAGCAGTTACCCTGGTATTTAGCTATATTCAGCAGCAGTTACCCTGGTATTTAGCTATATTCAGCAGCAGTTACCCTGGTATTTAGCTATATTCAGCAGCAGGTACCCTGGTATTTAGCTATATTCAGTAGCAGTTATCCTGGTATTTAGCTATATTCAGCAGCAGTTACCCTGGTATTCAGCTATATTCATAATAAGAATAACTTAAATAAACAAAAAAATCATGTTGGAATGATAAAACATAGATATCCAATTTATTGTGCACTCCACTTTCAACACTATTTCAATTAAATCGTGGCCATCAGTTTTATTGGTGGAGGAAACCGGAGTACCAGGAGAAAACCAATTATTGTAAGTCACTAACAAACTTTATCACATAATGTTGTATCGAGTACACCTTGCCATGAGTGGGATTCAAGTGCACAACTTTAGTGGTGATAGGCATTGATTGCACAAGTAGTTGTAAATTCAACTACCTTACGATCACGTCCGAGATAGCCCCACTGTGACATTGGTATTTATACCTATCTCATGTAAATTTTAGGCCAAAGAAGAAAAGATAGAAGGTGATTTAAAAGGTGATGGTTTTCAAAATGGTGGAACACTTGTTATTGGAGCAGGTGGGTATCATCATGACAACATATCCTAGGGGGTTTAGGTTAAATGTCACAGTCATTAGAGATATTTAATTATTTTTTTAGAAGAATGTGTCCATATGACACAAATTTCCCCGTTTCCAACTAAAAGTAAACAGGGGCTTAATTCTAGAACAGTAACTAAAGTAAACAGGGGCCTAATTCTAGAACAGAAACTAAAGTAAACAGGGGCCTAATTCTAGAACAGAAACTAAAGTAAACAGGGGCCTAATTCTAGAACAGAAACTAAAGTAAACAGGGGCCTAATTCTAGAACAGAAAAAGTGGTAAAATCCTAAATACAAAGAACTTAATCACAACAAAACATGACGGAGAAATGTTGACAATTGTTTAATTGTAGTATAGGGTGATGCTATAGGTATCTCCCTACACTTTGTCAAAATGAACCTAAATTTGCACCTGAGCTATGGTAGATTAGTCCGCAAGCACTAAGACGTTATTATTACGATACAAAAAGAACAAGACAATCTTTTAAATATCAATTTTTGTTTACAAAGGGGGGGGAGTAAATCGTTGTCTATGTGCTTACCCATGAGCACTGAAATTGTACCACCCTTCAGCACTACTGTACAACCTTTGGCTTCGCCTCAGTATACAGAGGTACTTCATGCCAGTACAATCTCAATGCTCACAGGTATAAACACAACAAAATTCAACAAAACCAATTGTAGTTGCATTAATTAAGAAATATTTCATGGAAGCCAGAATGTGTTGGGAGTTTTAACATGAATTGGCGGATATTAGTATTTTATCCCGAGCCAGAAGCGAGGGATAAATTTACTAATATCTGCCAATCTTCTGCTTCTTCTCAGCGAAGCTTGTCCGGACCATAACTTTTTTGTCTTTCCAGATAGGTAAATTATATTTGGTTTGTGGGTGCATGACCATAAGGCGGTGTATCGCATAGCATAATGACCTTCGTGGGACTTTGACCTCAAGGTCAAATAAATGTTTTTTAAATAGTATTTTCTTGTCCGGGTCATAACATTTTTGTCTTTCGAGATAGGTCAATGATATTTGGTATGTGGGTGCATGATCATAAGGTGGTGTGTCGCATACCATAATGACCTTCATGGGACCTTGACTTTTGACCTCAAGGTCAGATAATTGTTTTTTTGAATAGTATCACTTGGTAAGGGGAGACATAAGTTTTAGGTATCTAAAACAGTTCTTCCTAGTTTATATTTACGTTTTGCGGAAAATGTTGCACATAATTTATGCTGCCAATGGAAAAGTCAGTCACATTCACCGGCGCATGTGCGAATGAGATTGTACCATCGATAAATCGCTCGTTTGTCTACAAAGCAAAAGAAGGAGGTCATGTTAGAATTATATATTTACACATTCATGAGTTGCTGTCCTTATTCGGTTGATTTATTTTTGATATTCTGAATGCAATAATTGTTATACTATTTATTACATAGATTTTAGATTTTGCACATTTCTTTAAGGTTCTTAAAAAAGGAATGTGTTTTTTGTGACGACGTTGGTAATGCGATGTCACTGAGTTTCATTATCAAAAATACGTCACGAATGACCAAATAACGCAGTAACTCATGAGTGTGTATAGAGCATGGGTGAGTATGCTATTTGGTCATGAGTGATATTTTTGATAATGATATTCGTCAATTAGTTGTAGTATTTATTATGTAGATAAAAATGTTTTGATTCAAACTTAATATAAAATAAGTTTAATTATACCCCTGCTCCTTCCGTCCATCCCAAGCTATTTTTCGTTGCATTTTTCTCAGCAACTATTGTATGCCATATTGTGGGAAGCGTTTTTGGACCTGTCAGATTCCTACTTCCTTTTTGCCGACTTAGTTGGTTTTTATACACATTGGACATATATGCAGGGGTATCATAAGTGAGCATTAGCTCACAGTTCATCTTGTTGGACTATGTTTTGTGCGTAGTGTAGAGATATACTATAATATGTATCAATTCAAAAACCTGTAAAACCATATGAAACAGTCAAAGGGACGTAACTGTAAACATACAGAAAAGTAGCGCAGACAACAAAATGGTGCGAAATATGGAGTGAAAATAAAAACTATAATTGTACTGTGAAATTATAGTTTCTATCTAACTTGAAAATTCTGTAATTCACAGCTATCTATATAATAAACATCTTCATTTCACTGGTTGAATTATGGGTTATCAGTAAATGATAAATCTATCGAATATATTTTATTACTCATTTTTTAAGTGATCATGATTCGGCTCATAATTATATATATATATTTTTTTCATTTTTCAGGTGGAAAAGAAGTTCTTTTAAACTTCAGACAAGAGGAGCCATCAGATCATGTTAGTTCAAGTGAAATATTAAAAGCATTAGGAATTCAGCCACCAGTAGATCAACAAGGGGCAGAAAACTGAATCATAGCATGTAAATATCTATTGTTTAATAATAGTTTGAAGCAGCTTTTGGTCACTAATAGACTCTTTCATGATAACTGTGGTCTTGCATTCACCCGGGACATTTGTGAGTGGTAAATGATAACCTTTCCCGTGAAATGACGTTGTAGAACAATTAAATACGTTTTATGACGTCACGATTTTTCTGCGAATTTGTTATTTTTCCACTCACAAATGTCCCAGATGAACGTAGGACCACAGTTGTTGTGAAAGGGTCTATTTAAGAATGACTAAAGGCAAGGGAGGGTTACAGTGAGATATGCAAGTTTGTTTTGGAAAAACAATAACTTCATTTTATCCTCAGATATTTTTATGCCGACATTGATCCAGGCATGTGTCGTCGTGGTATTTCCTTTTGTATATAAGTGACCAGGGATGTGGAAATACTGAAATGTTCTACTTGTCCCCGGGCAAGTTATCTGAAAAAAGTTACTTGTCCTGGTTTTTTTTTTATAAACATTTGATACTTGCTAACTAAATTGAACTTTTTTAAATTGTCTGTTACATCATTGCGTAAAATTTGAAATATAGTTTTAATAAAGTTAACACAAACATCCCTACTGAAGTGATCACTGCCCAAATGAAGATCATTTCAGTCAAGTTCATTTTGATTAACCTTGGCAATGGCTTTATCCATCAAACCGTTTTAGTTGTGTCTCCATGGGAAGATAAATATCCATTCTGTCCACGATTTTGCCAATAAACATTAATGATTTCCGGTCAGCTAAATCAAAATATTTCCTGTAGATATTGCAATATGAGACAATATCAGAATCCAGTAGTAACCATGAGAAATCGACTAGCCACTTGGACTGAACAGTCCGTTGCCACTGTTGGGTGTTTTTCCGTCCTTTTTCGCTAGAGTTTTGCGTTTGTTAACTTTCTCATTGTGGCCAGAACCTTTCCCAGTCTTTTTTATTATTAAACATTTATCCATTGTAATGAATGCAACCTGATTTGTATTATACAATGTATGTTCACGGATGTTAGGCCCAGTCTTTTTACGAAAAGCTATGGACAAGCAAGGAAACGTCACATTCGGAACATCAATAAAAACCTGTTACACGGTTACGGTTTTTGTAAATGCAGTACAATTATCATTGCAATCGGGTCGTAATACCCAACTTAGAACTTGTACAATTCTGGTTATTTTTAGCTGCTTTCGGAACACCACTGACACGATCGTTTCCAATAAAAAAACACAAAACATTTATTTACATAACGGTTATAACCGTCAATAATTTACGATATAATATCATTTGAGAAATTGTCTTTCCAGAGTACTTTAATAAGAAATTATTTTTATTTGTTGATGTTTACTTGTCCCCTGACAAGCTAGCCAGGAAAATCTACTTGTCTGGCATGTTCTATGTACGAGTCGGATGAGTCTGGCATGGCAATTCCACACCCCTGGTGACTATTGTCTCTATTGTATTGAAACTGCACTGGGGATTTAATGGCGAGTGCTGAATATCGTGGGTTTGAGCCCCGTCTGATCAAACCAAAGACTATAAAATTTGTATCTGCTCCTTCTCCGCTATAAAGCAAACAGCATTAAGGAGTTCAAGCAAGGACATATTTGCTCAAAATCAGGATAATACGTCAGATTGGAGCAACATGTCTACTTAAGGACTGTAGTTTCAGTGAACACACAGAAATTCAACTAAACATATTGGTCTAGTAAAAAGCTGACAACATCATCATCTCAATGAATGTAACTTGTTCTCCCCATGATATAGCTAAAAATTGCTCATTTGATGTTAAACACTTCAATTTAAAATGGAACTCTGTTATTCAAGTGTGTTGTCATCAATATGTACATAAATATTTTAGGATAAAGCAAATTAATTGTCAACTTTTGTGTGACACTGTAAATCTCCAAGGTGATTATAATCATACAATCACATGTATGTCAGATGTTGAACATACTATTTAAAAATTACTTCATTCATGGTTTGTTTTCTTGTTGATATGATACATCAAATACAGTCAAACCTGTCTAAACCAAACCCCTTTGGGACTGGAGAATTTGTTTGGTTTGCACAGGTTCAAATTACATAAACATTAACAGATGGGACTGTAAAGTCTGTCTGGTTTAGACAAGTTCAAATTACATAAACATTAACAGATGGGACTGTAAAGTCTGTCTGGTTTAGACAAGTTAAAATTACATAAACATTAACAGATGGGACTGTAAAGTCTGTCTGGTTTAGACAGGTTCAAATTACATAAACATTAACAGATGGGACTGTAAAGTCTGTCTAGTTTAGACAAGTTAAAATTACATAAACATTAACAGATGGGACTGTAAAGTCTGTCTGGTTACATAAACATTAACAGATGGGACTGTAAAGTCTGTCTGGTTACATAAACATTAACAGATGGGACTGTAAAGTCTGTCTGGTTTAGACAGGTTCAAATTACATAAACATTAACAGATGGGACTGTAAAGTCTGTCTGGTTACATAAACATTAATAGATGGGACTGTAAAGTCTGTCTGGTTACATAAACATTAACAGATGGGACTGTAAAGTCTGTCTGGTTTAGACAGGTTCAAATTACATAAACATTAACAGATGGGACTGTAAAGTCTGTCGGGTTTAGACAGGTTCAAATTACATAAACATTAACAGATGGGACTGTAAAGTCTGTCTGGTTACATAAACATTAAAAGATGGGACTGTAAAGTCTGTCTGGTTACATAAACATTAATAAATGGGACTGTAAAGTCTGTCTGGTTACATAAACATTAATAGATGGGACTGTAAAGTCTGTCTGGTTACATAAACATTAATAGATGGGACTGTAAAGTCTGTCTGGTTACATAAACATTAACAGATGGGACTGTAAAGTCTGTCTGGTTACATAAACATTAATAGATGGGACTGTAAAGTCTGTCTGGTTACATAAACATTAACAGATGGGACTGTAAAGTCTGTCTGGTTACATAAACATTAACAGATGGGACTGTAAAGTCTGTCTGGTTACATAAACATTAATAGATGGGACTGTAAAGTCTGTCTGGTTACATACACATTAATAGATGAGACTGTAAAGTCTGTCTGGTTACATAAACATTAACAGATGGGACTGTAAAGTCTGTCTGGTTACATAAACATTAATAGATGGGACTGTAAAGTCTGTCTGGTTACATAAACATTAACAGATGGGACTGTAAAGTCTGTCTGGTTACATAAACATTAACAGATGGGACTGTAAAGTCTGTCTGGTTACATAAACATTAACAGATGGGACTGTAAAGTCTGTCTGGTTACATAAACATTAATAGATGGGACTGTAAAGTCTGTCTGGTTACATAAACATTAATAGATGGGACTGTAAAGTCTGTCTGGTTACATAAACATTAACAGATGGGACTGTAAAGTCTGTCTGGTTACATAAACATTAACAGATGGGACTGTAAAGTCTGTCTGGTTACATAAACATTAACAGATGGGACTGTAAAGTCTGTCTGGTTACATAAACATTAACAGATGGGACTGTAAAGTCTGTCTGGTTACATAAACATTAACAGATGGGACTGTAAAGTTTGTCTGGTTACATAAACATTAACAGATGGGACTGTAAAGTCTGTCTGGTTACATAAACATTAACAGATGGGACTGTAAAGTCTGTCTGGTTACATAAACATTAATAGATGGGACTGTAAAGTCTGTCTGGTTACATACACATTAATAGATGAGACTGTAAAGTCTGTCTGGTTACATAAACATTAATAGATGGGACTGTAAAGTCTGTCTGGTTACATAAACATTAACAGATGGGACTGTAAAGTCTGTCTGGTTACATAAACATTAATAGATGGGACTGTAAAGTCTGTCTGGTTACATAAACATTAACAGATGGGACTGTAAAGTCTGTCTGGTTACATAAACATTAACAGATGGGACTGTAAAGTCTGTCTGGTTACATAAACATTAATAGATGGGACTGTAAAGTCTGTCTGGTTACATACACATTAATAGATGAGACTGTAAAGTCTGTCTGGTTACATAAACATTAACAGATGGGACTGTAAAGTCTGTCTGGTTACATAAACATTAATAGATGGGACTGTAAAGTCTGTCTGGTTACATAAACATTAACAGATGGGACTGTAAAGTCTGTCTGGTTACATAAACATTAACAGATGGGACTGTAAAGTCTGTCTGGTTACATAAACATTAACAGATGGGACTGTAAAGTCTGTCTGGTTACATAAACATTAATAGATGGGACTGTAAAGTCTGTCTGGTTACATAAACATTAATAGATGGGACTGTAAAGTCTGTCTGGTTACATAAACATTAACAGATGGGACTGTAAAGTCTGTCTGGTTACATAAACATTAACAGATGGGACTGTAAAGTCTGTCTGGTTACATAAACATTAACAGATGGGACTGTAAAGTCTGTCTGGTTACATAAACATTAATAGATGGGACTGTAAAGTCTGTCTGGTTACATAAACATTAATAGATGGGACTGTAAAGTCTGTCTGGTTACATAAACATTAACAGATGGGACTGTAAAGTCTGTCTGGTTACATAAACATTAACAGATGGGACTGTAAAGTCTGTCTGGTTACATAAACATTAACAGATGGGACTGTAAAGTCTGTCTGGTTACATAAACATTAACAGATGGGACTGTAAAGTCTGTCTGGTTACATAAACATTAATAGATGGGACTGTAAAGTCTGTCTAGTTACATAAACATTAATAGATGGGACTGTAAAGTCTGTCTGGTTACATAAACATTAACAGATGGGACTGTAAAGTCTGTCTGGTTACATAAACATTAACAGATGGGACTGTAAAGTCTGTCTGGTTACATAAACATTAACAGATGGGACTGTAAAGTCTGTCTGGTTACATAAACATTAATAGATGGGACTGTAAAGTCTGTCTGGTTACATAAACATTAATAGATGGGACTTTAAAGTCTGTCTGGTTACATACACATTAATAGATGAGACTGTAAAGTCTGTCTGGTTACATAAACATTAATAGATGGGACTGTAAAGTCTGTCTGGTTACATAAACATTAACAGATGGGACTGTAAAGTCTGTCTGGTTACATAAACATTAATAGATGGGACTGTAAAGTCTGTCTGGTTACATAAACATTAACAGATGGGACTGTAAAGTCTGTCTGGTTACATAAACATTAACAGATGGGACTGTAAAGTCTGTCTGGTTACATAAACATTAACAGATGGGACTGTAAAGTCTGTCTGGTTACATAAACATTAACAGATGGGACTGTAAAGTCTGTCTGGTTACATAAACATTAACAGATGGGACTGTAAAGTCTGTCTGGTTACATAAACATTAACAGATGGGACTGTAAAGTCTGTCTGGTTACATAAACATTAACAGATGGGACTGTAAAGTCTGTCTGGTTACATAAACATTAATAGATGGGACTGTAAAGTCTGTCTGGTTACATAAACATTAACAGATGGGACTGTAAAGTCTGTCTGGTTACATAAACATTAACAGATGGGACTGTAAAGTCTGTCTGGTTACATAAACATTAACAGATGGGACTGTAAAGTCTGTCTGGTTACATAAACATTAACAGATGGGACTGTAAAGTCTGTCTGGTTACATAAACATTAACAGATGGGACTGTAAAGTCTGTCTGGTTACATAAACATTAACAGATGGGACTGTAAAGTCTGTCTGGTTACATAAACATTAATAGATGGGACTGTAAAGTCTGTCTGGTTACATAAACATTAATAGATGGGACTGTAAAGTCTGTCTGGTTACATAAACATTAACAGATGGGACTGTAAAGTCTGTCTGGTTACATAAACATTAACAGATGGGACTGTAAAGTCTGTCTGGTTACATAAACATTAACAGATGGGACTGTAAAGTCTGTCTGGTTACATAAACATTAACAGATGGGACTGTAAAGTCTGTCTGGTTACATAAACATTAACAGATGGGACTGTAAAGTCTGTCTGGTTACATAAACATTAATAGATGGGACTGTAAAGTCTGTCTGGTTACATAAACATTAACAGATGGGACTGTAAAGTCTGTCTGGTTACATAAACATTAACAGATGGGACTGTAAAGTCTGTCTGGTTACATAAACATTAACAGATGGGACTGTAAAGTCTGTCTGGTTACATAAACATTAACAGATGGGACTGTAAAGTCTGTCTGGTTACATAAACATTAACAGATGGGACTGTAAAGTCTGTCTGGTTACATAAACATTAACAGATGGGACTGTAAAGTCTGTCTGGTTACATAAACATTAATAGATGGGACTGTAAAGTCTGTCTGGTTACATAAACATTAATAGATGGGACTGTAAAGTCTGTCTGGTTACATAAACATTAACAGATGGGACTGTAAAGTCTGTCTGGTTACATAAACATTAACAGATGGGACTGTAAAGTCTGTCTGGTTACATAAACATTAACAGATGGGACTGTAAAGTCTGTCTGGTTACATAAACATTAACAGATGGGACTGTAAAGTCTGTCTGGTTACATAAACATTAACAGATGGGACTGTAAAGTTTGTCTGGTTACATAAACATTAACAGATGGGACTGTAAAGTCTGTCTGGTTACATAAACATTAACAGATGGGACTGTAAAGTCTGTCTGGTTACATAAACATTAATAGATGGGACTGTAAAGTCTGTCTGGTTACATACACATTAATAGATGAGACTGTAAAGTCTGTCTGGTTACATAAACATTAATAGATGGGACTGTAAAGTCTGTCTGGTTACATAAACATTAACAGATGGGACTGTAAAGTCTGTCTGGTTACATAAACATTAATAGATGGGACTGTAAAGTCTGTCTGGTTACATAAACATTAACAGATGGGACTGTAAAGTCTGTCTGGTTACATAAACATTAACAGATGGGACTGTAAAGTCTGTCTGGTTACATAAACATTAATAGATGGGACTGTAAAGTCTGTCTGGTTACATACACATTAATAGATGAGACTGTAAAGTCTGTCTGGTTACATAAACATTAACAGATGGGACTGTAAAGTCTGTCTGGTTACATAAACATTAATAGATGGGACTGTAAAGTCTGTCTGGTTACATAAACATTAACAGATGGGACTGTAAAGTCTGTCTGGTTACATAAACATTAACAGATGGGACTGTAAAGTCTGTCTGGTTACATAAACATTAACAGATGGGACTGTAAAGTCTGTCTGGTTACATAAACATTAATAGATGGGACTGTAAAGTCTGTCTGGTTACATAAACATTAATAGATGGGACTGTAAAGTCTGTCTGGTTACATAAACATTAACAGATGGGACTGTAAAGTCTGTCTGGTTACATAAACATTAACAGATGGGACTGTAAAGTCTGTCTGGTTACATAAACATTAACAGATGGGACTGTAAAGTCTGTCTGGTTACATAAACATTAATAGATGGGACTGTAAAGTCTGTCTGGTTACATAAACATTAATAGATGGGACTGTAAAGTCTGTCTGGTTACATAAACATTAACAGATGGGACTGTAAAGTCTGTCTGGTTACATAAACATTAACAGATGGGACTGTAAAGTCTGTCTGGTTACATAAACATTAACAGATGGGACTGTAAAGTCTGTCTGGTTACATAAACATTAACAGATGGGACTGTAAAGTCTGTCTGGTTACATAAACATTAATAGATGGGACTGTAAAGTCTGTCTGGTTACATAAACATTAATAGATGGGACTGTAAAGTCTGTCTGGTTACATAAACATTAACAGATGGGACTGTAAAGTCTGTCTGGTTACATAAACATTAACAGATGGGACTGTAAAGTCTGTCTGGTTACATAAACATTAACAGATGGGACTGTAAAGTCTGTCTGGTTACATAAACATTAATAGATGGGACTGTAAAGTCTGTCTGGTTACATAAACATTAATAGATGGGACTTTAAAGTCTGTCTGGTTACATACACATTAATAGATGAGACTGTAAAGTCTGTCTGGTTACATAAACATTAATAGATGGGACTGTAAAGTCTGTCTGGTTACATAAACATTAACAGATGGGACTGTAAAGTCTGTCTGGTTACATAAACATTAATAGATGGGACTGTAAAGTCTGTCTGGTTACATAAACATTAACAGATGGGACTGTAAAGTCTGTCTGGTTACATAAACATTAACAGATGGGACTGTAAAGTCTGTCTGGTTACATAAACATTAACAGATGGGACTGTAAAGTCTGTCTGGTTACATAAACATTAACAGATGGGACTGTAAAGTCTGTCTGGTTACATAAACATTAACAGATGGGACTGTAAAGTCTGTCTGGTTACATAAACATTAACAGATGGGACTGTAAAGTCTGTCTGGTTACATAAACATTAACAGATGGGACTGTAAAGTCTGTCTGGTTACATAAACATTAATAGATGGGACTGTAAAGTCTGTCTGGTTACATAAACATTAACAGATGGGACTGTAAAGTCTGTCTGGTTACATAAACATTAACAGATGGGACTGTAAAGTCTGTCTGGTTACATAAACATTAACAGATGGGACTGTAAAGTCTGTCTGGTTACATAAACATTAACAGATGGGACTGTAAAGTCTGTCTGGTTACATAAACATTAACAGATGGGACTGTAAAGTCTGTCTGGTTTAGACAGGTTTCACTGTAGTATCAAAATGATGAAGAAACCACGATGTGGCATTTATTGACAGACATAAAGAATACAGCTTAATTGCAGTTTAGGGACCTTTTCGCACTCATTTTAGGTTTTTAATTATGTCCATTATTGAAAATCTGACCATGACTAAAATGTAGAGAAGCAATAAAAGCAACGTTCCCTCACTTTAGTTTATGTCACAGTGTAAGTGTCTCATGTTCAATTTCATCCATATCCTTTCTTACTAATAAAACATTATTTTTTTTTTATTGTTTCAGTTATATTACCATAGAACTAGTATGTTAGATGTAGTGTTCAAATGTGCAGCATATCATCATCAGTTACAGATTTGATAGTGTGTAGTGTCATGATGTCTGATTCCTGAAACCATAATCAATGGTGGAATTGGACTGAATTATCTCCCTTTTATTATAGGCCGATTACTACCAGGTGTCACCTCTGTTACTTATTTTGAATGTTGTATATTAATTTTGTTGAATATGAATATTTTATAATCATTTATTTTTTACATTCCACAATTTCAATATTTAGTTAAAATTGTAGATTTATTTATAATTACAAATTTGTGCTAGCAAATTTGGAAACTGAAGTATTAATTGAAGGCATTAGATAATTTTTGTGTGACTTGAAATTGTGCCAGTAATCAGAAATATATAGCTCATATTGTTATTGTATATCATTTATTGTTATTAAACAAGATTATTAATTGACCTTTTTTCTCTTTAATAATCACTCACTCTCTCCAAACATATAGCTTCTGAACCACATCGGTGGGGTATTGGTTAGCATGCTCACCTTGAGAGCGGTATATAGTGGGTTCAAGTCCCAGTCGGGTCAAACCAAAGACTATAAAATTGGTATTTGTTGCTTCTCCACTAAGCACGCAACATTAAGGAGTAAGAGCAAAGACTGGTTGGCTCGGAATCAGAATAATGTGTCAGAGTGGAGTGACATATCTACCCGTGGACTGTTGTTTCAGTGAGCTAGCAGTAGCACTATAAAAATCCAACTCAGCGTGTTGGTCTAGTACAAAGCGGATTTCATCATCATTTCATTGAAACTTAACTTGTTCTCACCATGATATAGCTGAAAAATTGCTGAGTTGGCGTTAAACAACAATCATTTACACTCATAGGGGTTGACAGGGATACCCAAACTTTTCAATATAACCGTTTTTTTCTTATAAGTGGACTGTAGTTTGGGTTCAATCAAGTTTGTAGTTTCTGAGAAAGAGCTTTTATTCATTTTCCCACAAGGTCCTGTGTTAGTCTATTTTCTGTGAGGTGGCCATCTTGGATTTCTGATTGACTATTTTCTGTGAGGTGGCCATCTTGGATTTCTGATCGACTATTTTCTGTGAGGTGGCCATCTTGGATTTCTGATCGACTATTTTCTGTGAGGTGGCCATCTTGGATTTCTGATCAAGAAATAACACACAAGCTTTATAGAGGAGCATACATTAAGAGGAACATTTCTATCATGTAGCCATTCTATCACATATTGTGAAAGTACTTTTCTTCGTGGGTATCAATTTTCGTGGTTTGGTTAAAAATTACGAGTTAGTGGATTTTGTGTTTGTGCCAAAATAAAATTTGTTGATTTTATATTTTCAACATAACAAGTTTCACTGGGTATCAAAATTTCGAGAAAACTTCAATACATTAGACAAATGAGCTGTATAATTATGTAATCGGAAGTGGAACGTGGATATTAACGTGTTCATTTTCTTTTCCTTTTTTTACATATATCAACTTATAATTAAAATCAGTTTTTTAAATTTCATTATTATAGATCAGTGCAAATCAGTGTTACTTTATCGAATTTGAATTTATAAAAAAAATCATCTGAAATTATTTTATGAACAAGTAGATCAGCAATTTTCATCAATATATATATATTAAATTTTGTTTTAAATCTCCATTTTACTTTCAATTTTTGTTTTTCACAACCAAAAAAAGAACAATAAAGTTTGTTTTTTCTCATTAATTTGATTCCAATGACAGATTGTACTTGTAATATTACTTTAAAATGTTTGATCTTTTATAACCCTTATCTCGTATTGAAACCACTCGTGTCATAAGATTAATCCTGATGTGGGGCAAAGTTAACTTATACTTAATTGAATTGTTTAAATAAAGGTGATAATTTAATAGAGAAATGTTTATACAACACATAAAAGTGTGTCACCGTTAGTGTATGGTTTTGAAGTAAATTTTATTACCGGAAGTTGTTAAAATATTTTCGTAAATAAACATTTCCTTCGCTTTTTTCACATGCATTCAAAATCAAATCATTCACAAAGATGTTCATGTGGATTATAACCCATTAAAAGGTATGCTCGTACTTATTTCGTCATTAATATTGTCAACTGTCCCATATGCATCTGGTCCAAAAAGTCGAGGTCACTCGAGGACAGCATGGCTATATATTGATGTCAAACTGCTTCCCAAGTTTCATTGTTCGTTGGATTCTTAATTTCGTGGATCACGAAAACCACGCAAATTGGTACCCCACGAATAAAAGTGATTTCTGGGCTTGGGCTTATGGTGTTTAATGCCACTTTCAACATATTTCAGTTATATCGTGAGGGTCAGTTTTATTGTGGAGGAAACCGGAGTACCCAGAGAAAACCACTGACCTGTCGCAAGTCACTGACAAACTTTATCACATAATGTTGCATCGAGTATACCTTGCCATGAGCGGGGTTCAAACTCACAACTTTAGTGGTGATAGGCATTGATTGCACAGCTAGTTATAAATTCAACTACCATATGATCACGACCACGACGGCTCCTATATGGTTTCTGAGAAGAAGAGATTTGATATTTCAGCTAATTAGAAAGTGCATTAAATGAAGAGAAACATCCATATAGCATTTCTCTTCCATTTGCTTCAGAAGAAGAGTGAAAATGTGAAAAATGCTTTAATCACATTAGTCTTTTAATGGTTAGCATGCCCGTCTGGAGTGTGTTAAATCATGGATTCGAGCTTCTGTCGGATCCAATCAAAGACTATACAATTTGTATGTGCAGCTGCTCTGCTAAACACACAACGTTAAACAGTAAGAGAAAAAACTGGTTAGCTTGAAACTTGGATAATGTGAGTACTGCAAATGTCTACCCATGCACTGTTGTTTCTGTTAGCTATAAAAATCCAAATAATCGTGTCGGTCCTCATTTCATTGAAATGTAACTTGTTCTTGTCATGATATAGCTGAAACATTGTTCAGTTAGGGTTAAACAACAATCACTCACTCACTAATAGGTTTATGGACGACAAACGCAAAGTGATGACAAAAGCTCAACTGGTGTCCATGATCAGCTAACAATATTACTGCAATTGGAGAGAAATACACATTCTAAATTGTGCAAACTGATTTTATTTAAAAACCTGTCTACAATGACCATTTACAATATACAGGTACTGGAGCATTACAAAACCCCATGTGTACCACCCGTACAAATACATGCAAGTTACGCTAAATTCATCATCAGAAATTATCTTGTACCCTAAACATATAACAATTAAGGTACCAGTAACTTTAATAGTACCCAGCTCAGATATAACCTGGTGTCCTAAACATATAAAACTTAAGGTACCAGTAACTTTAATAGTACCCAGCTCAGATATAACCTGGTGTCCTAAACATATAAAAATCAAGGTACCAGTAACTTTAATAGACAGAGTTCCCAGTGACTCCAGTATCCATATATAAAGTACATATGATTACAATCAGTGTTAGAATCACAATATAAATACAATGATTCATGATAATAATACATAATGTCATGTTTTATAGACAACTTTAAATATATATAATCCTCTACCAGAGTTATGGTTCTTTGCTCTCACGTTAACCTCTGTCAATGTCTCACATAATTCAAAATTTTGTGCAAATTTTAGAAATAAAAAACAGAATGAATTTAAGTTTGGATGCTATTCCGTTCCGACTATGTGACTATTTAGATGACCACAAATGCATTCTAATCGTGCACTACAACGAAATAATTCATGGAAACAATCTGAAAATTATAGAAATCCATGATAATGAGTGGCAGATAAATAGATAAATATTTGAAATTTGAGTTTAGGAAACTACATTATTGAGATGTCCCGTTTAGATCAGGTTAGTTCTAGTTTTACAAGAATCTTGTAAAAGCTCAAACGTTGACATGGGTTCATGTGAAAGTAAGGAACAATAACTCTGGCAAAGATTGCTTATATATATACAGTCAAACCTGTATTAAGAGGTCACCTTTGGGACAAAGAAAACGTGACCATATAAGACAGGTGACCTCTTAAAAGAGGTTCATTTCATATGAAATTTTCTATGACGGGTCAAGAAAAATATGACCTTTTAATACAAGTGGCTGCTTAATAGAGGTGACCGCATGGGCAAGTTTGACTGTATTAAACAAACTTTTATATACATGTGTATTTTTCATTGATGAAGTCATGTTTTTATAAGTATTTGTATTAAGATGTGTTTACTCAGTGACATTTTTTTTCCTTTAAATTCGTCGCCCTCAAACTTTTACTTATGCACCTGTTTCAAACACATATTTGACAGTCTAGCTATAAACACCTACCAAATTCCCTTCCAATATTTGATGGCCCCCATCAAACATGTTTAGATGGTCAAATTTGTGTTCGAAAAACAGGTGCACATGTACAAATTGAAGTGAATTTGATGGAAACAATTTTGACTGTAAATACAGCATTATTCTACAATAGTACTTAAAACTGTCAACAATTTTTACACTTTTCCTTGTACAGTAGAAAGTCAGTGTGAATACATAACAAAGGGATTTCTTAATATCAGTTTATGTGTAGAAATATATTTATGTAAATAAAAATGTAACTGACAAAAAAAAAATCTGAATGCAAAACCTGTGATCCATAGAAACAGTATTATAATTGAGCAAATGCTTAACAAGTACTTGTCATATACAATGGATGGCCAAAGCTCACATGACCCTTTCTGTCAGGAGGGCTAAAAAAATATCATGAAAATGGGATTAAAAAGTGTTTATATCTGAGGAATCTGTGTATAGTATTATAATCAGAAAGCATAGACAACTCCGTAATACATCATCTTTAATAAAAATCTCATTTTAAAGATAACAAAGTAATACTATAACACATTTGAAGCCAGTAATATAAGAAACAGGAGTGAATTGTCTCCCTTTAAAACATTTAAGAAACATCAGTGAATTATCTCCCTTTAACACATGTATATAAAAACATAAGAAAATGATTTCTCTTTACCAGGCATATTAATACTACTATTGATCCTGAGCTTTAATCAACATTTTCTTGTGGTTATTATGAAAAAGAGCATCCTCAATCATAAGGGAGGGTCTCTACATTGTATGTCTACTTGTATCCACAAAATCCCTAACAAATTTAGCTGTTGTTTCTAAAGCTAGTATTTAAAACAATATATTTGATTGGATGCTTCTCTCAATATTAGAGGAACCAATAAAAAAAAATGTATACTAGCTAGCATGTATGTACATAAACGATATTGAAATGTACAAATTAAGAAAATAAAACCTTTAATTATCTTATAAGTGTTGAGATAGTACATGTATATAACTTTTGCCAATTTCCTCTACCAAATTCTTGTCTTTTCCTTAATGACATGTTTTTTTTCTTATTTTCAGATTTGATTGAATACTAGTATCATAGATATCCTAGAATTTTGCCTTTTTGCCTTTCTTGTTTGTTTTAGGTTTTCAAGGAATATCAATATTTATAACGGGTGGCCTGCATATTTATAGATATCCCAGTCCTCACAATGAGCACCAGTCCTATGGCCCAAGACCAGTCAAATTTTGTTTGGACCAGTCAATTTTTCAGTTTTTATTTTAGAACTATATAAAAATAAATTCAATAATTTGCTTCGGACCAGTAAATTCAAATTTTCATTTTGAGGACTTACACCCTAGAACTTTTCAACTAAATTTATTAGGGGTCTGTAGACACAAACATCAACAATTGAGGATGATGAAAGAAAGATGGTATAAAAAAAAGTTTTCCCCGATAGCAA
Organism: Bathymodiolus brooksi; assembly: GCA_963680875.1. Taxonomy (NCBI): domain Eukaryota; kingdom Metazoa; phylum Mollusca; class Bivalvia; order Mytilida; family Modiolidae; genus Bathymodiolus; species Bathymodiolus brooksi. The sequence goes on from OY804590.1 coordinate 79,235,486, forward strand.
ACAATAACCCAAGGAAAGTGACAACATTGTATCATAATTATAACACACACTCATGATACAAACAGAATTCAAATTTAGTATACTAAGTTTATTAGGGGTTCTGTGGATACAAACACCAACAATTGAGGATGGTGAAAGAGATATCCAAGGAGGGTTATAACTCAAGGTAAGTGACAATGTATCATATGACTCACTTATGAGACAAACCAGGGGCAGATCCAGGGGGGGGCACACTCGGCACATGCCCCCCCTAAAATTGGAAAAAATAAGATTTTCAGGCATAAAATCGTGATTTTTCACACGAAATACCCCAAAAATTTTCGTGCCTCCCTCCGCAATTTTTTTAAGTGCACCCCCCCCCTAACTTAAATCCTGGATCCGTCCCTGCAAACTGACTTTAAATTTAGCATATTGATAGGAAATTCTTGTTGTACACATACAATACCTTATCTACAAATATATATATATATATATATATATATATATATATATATGAGACATTGTAATAAATACTGAAAATACAATATATAAGTTAGTACATTACAAAAACATCAAAGACATTATGAAACTGTCCCTTTTTATACTGAGACATGTATTTATATTCCATCAGTCAATTATTAATATAAATATAAATCAACAACACAAAGTGTGTGGAATTGACTATATCTTTTGTTATATTGTCCAACAAAAATCTATTTTGGGGCAAGGGGTGGTAGATTCAGACTGAAATGTCCCTTTTTTATACTGAGACAAGTTATATTTTATACTATTTATATAGTTTCATTCTCAAAATACAACATCTAATATTTAACAAACAAACAATCAAAAATTCCCACATGTTTGTTTGTTTGTGATATTGTAACAAATAAATACATGTACACCGTCTCTACTCTATAAATGAATGATAGCCTTAGTAAATAAACAAGTTATTTTTATCCTATTTTGTATAGAATTATGCTGAAGTATGGCACAGACAACAAGGATTGTTCAATTACTACAATTAGCTGTTTATGATGCACATAAATGTATACCCCCCCCCCCCCCCAAAGATCAATTCCACAATTAATTCAGATAGAAGTATGCTATACCTTGTTCAACATTTTTTGTGTATATTACTCCCTTGGGATAATCCTACAACTTCCTGATCAGCAACACATTTATGGGTCTTTTGAGAAAGACGTGTGTTGCAACTCCATCATTGATGGGGAAAATGACCAATTGGCATTAATTTGGACGGGTAAGTCGCAAAATAAAATGAAAATTTTTCAAGGAAAGTATAATTAATAGGAGATGGACATCATTAAATTATGAAAAACGGAATATGGTAACAAAAGGAATATGGTAAATGAAAGGAACATGGTAAAAAAAGGAATATGGTAATTAAAGATTTATTGAACTCTAATCAAGCATGGAGAAAGGATGTGCTGATTTACAATATAACAGGTATACTATAGATGACTAATAATACTGTTTACCTACATCAGAGATTTCTAAAGAGGACAATACACTACATCTATATGTGCATTTTCAATCCTTACTCTGTAAAAATGCATTTGTAATTCTTCATCAAACAAACACTTGAAAACCCCTATAGCTTTAATTTTTTTGGGGGATTAAAATGTAAATACAAATATTGATTGATTGATTGGTGCTTAACATCTACTTTAGTAATATTTCAGCTATATTGTGGTGCTAAATACAAATAAAAGATGTCTGGATCCTTAATATTTGTATAATAAAATGATCAAGTGATATTACATAAAAATAATATTTAAGAAAATATGACTATTGATTAAATACACACACATATGTATGTCGTTTGGTAAAAAAAATGGCTGAAAATAAACGAGTTGAAATGGAATGTTTTTTTCTAGGAATCATATCCATTAAACCTTGCTTATATAAAAAAAAAAGATTTTTACTTATTCTGCCATTTTTTAACATATTTCTTCCAATTCATATTTAAATGTTTCGATATAGATTGTTCCTGCTATACATGCCTTTCAATAAGGGGCGATACCAGGTACTTTTACCCACCTAAAATGGTCTTTGGTGCCTCCTGATTTTAAAGTGTGTTGTATAAGATATTCATAAAAATTGTTCAAATTTTAATAAAAAATACTGCCTGTAAATAGTGAAGTGTTGGTAGACTTGAAAAATATTGATAGCCCTGGATATAACAAAACAAAACTGTTCAGAGTTTGTCATAAAAATATTAACTGTCTAATTTAAAATTAGATTTGTTTTTACCATATTTGTTTTTTTTTCATTTATCAAATTTTCTGCATTGAAAAAAAAGTTAACAACTTTTTCTTTCAAACGATACATGTAAATTGGGTAAATCAAAAGGTATATGTATTCTTCATTTTGCATAGATTTTGGATTTATCTCAGTTTCTCTAGGAATTTTATATAAAAAAATAATAATTCGAAATTATTTCTAAAAGATCTTCATTTGAAAAACAAGTATTTAGAAATGCTTGAAGAAATGTTATTTTTTCAAATAATTTGGATGTACATCAATCTCCAAATTTCCAAAAATTTTCACCCTCTAAAAAAATAATTATGTCCCACCCCACCCCCTTAAAAATTAATTATGTAAGTATTATTATCATTCTGTTGAAAGTGTTCAAAGGGATTTCAAACAAGTTACAGTTCAGTCATAAATTGTTAAAACATTACAAAGAGTACCACACTTATGATAGATTAATCCTATTTTTTTCGACAGTTAAATGAAAAACAATTTGAAAATTTTACATTAAACCATTAAAAAAATTTAGAATTCAAAATTATTTTGCACCAAAAAAAAAAATATCCTTATAATACATCGTCAGAAAAATTGTACACAATTCATGTAATGTGTAAAAAGGAAAACAAAACAAATAAATAATTTAATATTAACACACATATAAACAACAAATATGTATTCAAATACAACAATCAATGTTGACTTATCCAATTTACACGGGCGGGGGGGGGGGGGGGGGGACTTGGTGTCTCGTGGAATGTATTGATTATCCTCTCTAAGTGTTGTAACTCGTATCCATTCTATTTTTATCTGTTATACACTGCTGCCATTCATATTCAATATGTGGGAATTCACAATATACACAATGCAAATTTTAGATCACAGATTGAAATCGTTTACCATAAATATTTGTCTTTTTTTTTTCTTTTTTTTTTTAGCAAACAGGATCCATTCATCTTTCATTCATCAAATGTAAATCTAAAAGAGAGAATAATAAAATGAACAATAAACAATACCACACTGTCGGAACAGTTCTAAAATTATAGAAAGAGGAAAAATCGATAGGCACCAGTCCTCCGGCCCAAGACCAGTAAAACATTGTTCGGACCAGTAAATTTTTCAGTTTTATTTAGATATATATATAATAGATTAAATAATTTGATTCAGAGCAGTAAATTCAAATTTTCATTTCGAGGACTGGATACTCTTAACACACAAATACATAACTGCTGTCTTCTCTGTCTTGATAAAGGCACTTTAATTTTTTTTAAAAATGGCAGGGGAAAAACTAGTTTTATGAGCCCAAACCTCCCCTCTTAGTGAAATAATACAGAGGTTACCTGTTTTGCAGTTGGAAATTTGGTCATAAATAGAGGATTGTTGGTGTCCTTTTGAATGGTTAACAACCTGCCACTTTTGTGCCCGTCTCATGCCAAGAACTTGGGTGCCTTCCATTACTTTTGGCTTTTTTGTATTGTCAGTTCATAGTTGTTGGCCATACAAAATTTAATTGTGGCATTATGAATTTGATTGCAAATTCCATAAACTGTAATGTCAATTTGTTCCACGGTTTCACACTTAAATGATTATCTTGATCAACGTTTTGATGTTCCCAGATTTTTCTATATGAAATATGGAATGATATACAGTGTACCCTCATTATACAACCCTCTTTATTATGCCCCACCTCACTTATCACCATCAAATTTCCTAAAATCTTGTTCATGTAGTTGAAAATAAATTTTTCCCTCAATATATTGCCATCCTCAATTATCCCCAAAACATAGCAGAGACCGTTGTGATTCTGATCGTATGGTAGTTGGATTTAAAACTACCTATGTGATCAGTCCCTATCACCACTAACGTTGTGAGTTCAAATCCTGTTCATGGCGAGGTGTGATAAAGTTTGTCAGTGACTTGTGACAGGTCGGTGGTTTTCCCCAGTTACTACGGTTTCCTTCACCAATAAAACTGACTGCTACGATATAACTGAAAAATTGTTGAAAGTGGCGTTAAACACCATAACCCTAACCCTAAATATCGCTTTCCAATAGGCAGTGGTATTACTTGTGTGTACTGTAATAGGCAGTGGTATTACTTGTGTGTACTGTAATAGGCAGTGGTATTACTTGTGTGTACTGTAATAGGCAGTGGTATTACTTGTGTGTACTGTAATAGGCAGTGGTATTACTTGTGTAATAAAGAAAATGAATACTATTTACCAATTTCAATCTCTTTCTCTGTAAGTATGTTTGTCTTTTCTCTTGCCTCCATCAATAGCGAGATGTTCACGTCTACGATCAGATCGTTCTCTCCTCCTTTGATACTCTAGAGAGGAAGGACTGTGGCGATGCTCCCTTGTTTTTTGTCCCCATTCTCTGTCAAATTCTTCAGCTTGATCTGATATTATTAAAAAAAAAAATATGATTTGAATTTTGGACAAACAAACAAACAATAGTTTTCTGTTCCTGGGACACAAATAATATAATTTGACAACAGAATTCTGAGTCATATACAAATATCCAGACAATTTCTTCAGTCAAAATGTTTTCTTTGTTTATTGAATTTCTGACTAGTGTTCTGATCAGTCGATTATTTGAATTTCAACAACGATCGATTATAATTTTTCAAAATCGATCATCATGAACCTTTCTGGAAATACAGCTTGTCCGAATATGTTTTGTATTTAGAATGTATATCTTGCAAACGTTTATAAGAGACAGTAAAGTATCATTTTCAAAGCATAAAACTGACATAAGACTCATCAACATGTTTTATGATAATAAACTACAATTATGAGTGATTTAACACTGAAAGCCAAGTCATCAACTCCATTTGCACCTAACAAAAAATATTTTCAGCAAACAACACATTCTGATTATAATAAAAAAAAAATTGATTGAACAAAATTAAGTCTTACTGTCATCAAGATTAATGAACTCTTGGTTTTCATCCTGGTCCCCTGTCCTTCTATTTCTTGATCTCTCAATCACATGACTCCTTTCATTTATATGATGGCCAATAGCCATTTTCTCCAAACCACTTTCTGAATCTCTCTCCATTTTCTTTGTTTCTTTTATCTGAATATCACAAATATTACTCGGTTACAATTAAATATAAAGTGCTGTCGTGGCCATGATCGTATGGTAGTTGGATTTACAACTACCTGTGCAATCAGTGCCGATCACCACTAAAGTTGTGAGTTCAAAACCCGTTCATGGCGAGGTGTACTCGATACAATAATATGTGATAAGTTTGTCAGTGACTTGCGGCAGCTTGGTGGTTTTCTCCAGGTACTCCGGTTTCCTCACCAAAAAAACTGACTGACACTAGTATATAACTGAAATATTGTTAAAAGTGGTGTTAAACACCATAAACATAAAACAATTGAATACATCAAAAAGAACCAGAAAGAATGATCATTATGTGTCATTTTCGGCAAATGTAATGATGATCGAGAATCTTTTTGACATATCAAGAGATTTAAATTTTAAACAAGTGAACGGTACATTTGTACATAAACATAATCTGTTTCCATGGGAACCAGTCTATTTTGCTCATAACTTTAAATTTGACTACTGTATGCAGGGCCGGATTATGACCTCTTGGGACCCCTGGTCATGGGACAGTGCAATTAAGGGGTCCCCTCAGATGGGCCTCTGTCTTAGGCTGCAGTCTATACTAGCCTATATGAATAAGGGTAATTCGGCCCTGGCTGTACAACTTTATTATCTCTATTATGCAACTTCAATTGGTTGCTTTTTAAACTCGTTTAAGGGAATATGTTTGCTCATAATGGACAACCTACTTGTTGCTATAACATTAAGACCAACAATAAAAACTAGAGGCTCATCTGGTTATGTGTATATCATTATTATGAAAAAGCAGAGTTTACAGGATGTAAAAATCAAGGGTGTATGCATATGCCAAGCGCAGCATGATAAAATTGTAGCATGTCTACAAGAGAAAGTTGAACAAGTGTATATTAAAAGCATGTGTAGACACAGCATTTTGCTTGACACGTTGGACACCGTAATATGCTGGACCTACTGGGAATTTGCTTTACTATTTTAAGCATTGGTCCTTTTAGCCCTCTTCAATCCATTTCATCTTGGAAACCATAAAAAACCAGATAGGTCAAATCTGATTGAAAAACCACACAGGCAGGGAATGCTATAAGGAGTATAATTCAACATAATTAAACAATCAATTGAAAGAAAAAGATGCATCAAACATGTCAAAATTATATGAAAAATAAAAAAATCTACCAAATATGTGAAATTTCCAAATTTGGACTGCATTTAGCATCTTTGCCACAAAAAAAAACATTTTCTGTACCGATTTATAATCATAAAGATGAGCATTTGGCCAAAAAAAAAAAAGTACATTACAATTGGATGTACATGTACAATACTTTTTCTCTCTCAAATTTTGGAATGTGGTACTTGTTGAGCTTAAATTATCTTTGAAACCATAAGAGATAGAGAAAATCTGTTAACATTTAACCATAAGTACAAAGCACAATAAATTCAAAGAAGGAAACTGCATTAAAATAAAAATTCTTTATACCTACCAAACATGTGAAATTTGGAGAAAAAAAATTATGGCCCATAAATGACCCTTATTTAAGATACTCTTTTTTTTTCTCTAAAAAAAGGGCATTAAAACTGGATGAAAAATAGCCACAAGTCAAAAACTATAGCCAAAATCCAGATAAGGCATATCTACTGATAAATGTCTGAGAAATACGTATAGGAGAATGGCCGAGTAACTCTCCATTACTTAAAAATAATGGAGCCGAGGCCCATTGTTTTTAAGTAATGGAGAGATACGAGGACATTCTCCAACTTAAAATCCACCCATTAATAAATTTATTATTATTGTGTTACCGTATGAACTTGTTAAATATTCTAATATTTGTTTTAAATGCCTTATTAAAATCCACCTGTTCATAACTCTCCATTCCTTAAAAATAATGGAGAGTTTTAACAATAGATTTACATCACAGGTGGATTTTAAAATATGTAAATCTTAGTATTAGAATAATTTCTAAAAAATTAACATGTTTAATGGCTGTTATTTTGAGAATGGAGAAAATATCAAATTAATGTAAGATATTTTCGGACTATTTGGCAGGTGTTTTGGACTTTTTGATATTACATGATAAACATGCTTAGGCCAAAAAAAAAAATATGTGTGTTTACGGTCACCCGACCTACCCTAATTTTTGCTAGCGACCCTATGCATTTTTACACAGAATTCGGATAACCATTTTTGTTGTTTAACCAGCAGCAATGTTTTATTTATTCAACTGCTAGCTTTTTGTCGAAATTGAGAGCAAAGAAGGTAGAAAAACTGCATAATTCGTCATTTTACCGGAATTTTCGAAAATTAAATACCGGAATCGGATTCCGGAACCGGGAACGACTATTTCCGGTTTTGTCGATAATAAAAAAAAAAAAAAAAAAAAAAAAAAATTAATCCCGACCGACCCTACATTTTTTTGACATGTGACAGTAAACACACCTATATTTTTTTTTGGCCTTATACGTACACTGTCATTAATTATCAAATTAATTTGCATTCACTGCGAAACAGGTTAGAAAAGCTCATCAAAGGCTTGTTTTTCTACCTGTATCTAAAGCTTGTACAAATAAATTGTATATTTTCTGACACTGTACGTATGTTGCATATACCCTTTTCTTATCATAATATTTACACTTTTCATGGAAAGTTTTCAATTTTGATACATATCTGTCACATCATAATCACTGACGGGGCTGTCATGGCTGTGATTGTATGGTCATTGGATTTACGACTACCTTTGCAATCAGTGCCTATCACTGATGTTGTGAGTTTGAATCTCGATCAGGGCGAGGTGTACAAGATGATTATGTGATAATGTTTGTCAGTGACATGTCAGTGGTTTTCTCAGGGTGCTCCGGTTTCCTCCACCAATAAAACTGACCGCCACGATATAACTGAAATATTGTTGTATCGAGTACACCTCGCCATGAGCGGGATTCGAACTCACAACATTAGTGGTGATAGGTACTGATTGCACAGGTAGTTGTAAGTGCAACTACCATACAATCACGACCATGACGGCCCCTCAAATCAATTTCATGTCTGCACCAAGATAAATAAGTACCGTAAATTCATAAAGTAATGTACAGGTATGCCTTTTATTATGGGAATTCAAAACTATTGCACAGGTGAAAATGCTAGGTTTAGTGTCAATTTACACCTTAAGTGTTACCTTTATTTGTCAAGACATGACGTCATGGTATGCTTATTTATGGAATATCATTAACACATAAAATTCAACATAAACATGTATTTACATTTTTGTACTAATGTGAGGTTTAAATAATGTGATCTTGGTCCTATTGCATTCATCACATATAAACATCACAATAATTTGTGAATTTACCATATTTGTCATATCAGCACGACAGTCAAACCTGTATATAAAGGTCACTCCAGGGAATCTGAAAATGTGCCATTAGATACAAGTTAAAACTATATGCACTATTCATTAATGGGAAAAATGAGACTGCCCTTTATAGACAGTGATTTGTTATATAAAGGTGCCCTTTAAGGCAGGCTGGACTGTAAATACATTGATATCTAATATAGTCTGCACAACATGTTTCTGTAAAAACCTAGATCAGTCAAAAGATTTGGAAAGTGAAATAATTCAAATGCCTTTCAAAGAAAGGAAATTGAAGTGCCCAATCAGAATAGCTAATATCAGCTGAGGTCACCTATAGGCTATGCCTGAGGGAGGAGCAAGTTTTTGGAAATAATTTAATTCATATACACTGCATGTAATGCAAATCATACTCATTAATGTGTCTATGGACCACTGGAAAATATAGCCCCCCTTTATAAGGCCAGATTTCACATACACTGGTAAAGTAAAATACTACTAAAATTGTCTATGTTCTCCTCAAGACAGGTCATCCCAATTATAAGGCCAGATCTCAGATGCACTGAAATATAGTAAAATACATGTACTACTAAATTGTCAACATAAAGAGAGGAGAGGACACCTCTCTTTTTATAAGGCCACATTTTCATTGCAGAAGGAGAGCCCTGGTAACATGTATAAGAGGGGAACTACTGTAGATATTTTCATCATTTTCACACAACTAAATTATCCTCTTGAATGGAGGCTATCTCTCTTATACGGCCATTGTTTCATTGCAGAAAGGGAGGCCTTATATTTTATATTTGAAAGGGAGGCCTTAAATTTTATATTAGAAAGGGAGGCCTTATATTTTATATTTGAAAGGGAGGCCTTATATTTTATATTTGAAAGGGAGGCCTTATATTTTATATTTGAAAGGGAGGCCTTATATTTTATATTTGAAAGGGAGGCCTTAAATTTTATATTTGAAAGGGAGGCCTTATATTTTATATTTGAAAGGGAGGCCTTATATTTTTATATTTGAAAGGGAGGCCTTATATTTTATATTTGAAAGGGAGGCCTTATATTTTATATTTGAAAGGGAGGCCTTAAATTTTATATTAGAAAGGGAGGCCTTATATTTTATATTTGAAAGGGAGGCCTTATATTTATATTCGAAAGGGAGGCTTTATATTTTATATTAGAAAGGGAGGCCTTATATTATATATTTGAAAGGGAGGCCTTATATTTTATATTTGAAAGGGAGGCCTTATATTTTATATTTGAAAGGGAGTCTTTATATTTTATATTAGAAAGGGAGGCCTTATATTTTATATTTGAAAGGGAGGCCTTATATTTTATATTTGAAAGGGAGGCCTTATATTTTATATTTGAAAGGGAGGCCTTATATTTTATATTTGAAAGGGAGGCCTTATATTTTATATTTGAAAGGGAGGCTTTATATTTTATATTAGAAAAGGAGGCCTGATATTTTATATTTGAAAGGGAGGCCTTATATTTTATATTTGAAAGGGAGGCCTTATATTTTATATTTGAAAGGGAGGCCTTATATTTTACATTTGAAAGGGAGGCCTTATATTTTATATTTGAAAGGGAGGCTTTATATTTTATATTAGAAAAGGAAGCCTGATATTTTATATTTGAAAGGGAGGCCTTATATTTTATATTTGAAAGGGAGGCCTTATATCTTATATTAGAAAGGGAGGCCTTATATTTTATATTAGAAAGGGAGGCCTTATATTTTATATTTGAAAGGGAGGCCTTATATTTTATATTAGAAAGGGAGGCCTTATATTTTATATTAGAAAGGGAGGCCTTATATTTTATATTAGAAAGGGAGGCCTTATATTTTATATTAGAAAGGGAGGCCTTATATTTTATATTTGAAAGGGAGGCCTTATATTTTATATTAGAAAGGGAGGCCTTATATTTTATATTAGAAAGGGAGGCCTTATATTTTATATTTGAAAGGGAGGCCTTATATTTTATATTAGAAAGGGAGGCCTTATATTTTATATTTCATGGTGTACAGTCATACCTGCCTTAAAAGACACCTCTATATAACAAACCACTGACTATCAAAGGCAGTCTCATTTTTCCCATTATGAATAATGCATATATAATTTTAACCTGTATATAAAGGGTAATTGCTCATAAAGGCCACCAATTTTAGGTTCCCTTGAGTGGCCTTTATATACAGATTAGACTGTATTTAACAATTATCCTTACCCCACCGGGAGCTCTTCGTGTTGATGTTGAAGCCTGGTACACTTTAGGGGCACCATTACCAGTATTTGAGTAAGACATAAATGATGACTGGCTGTACATGTGACCATTTGGATTGTTGCCAGCTGGATCCTACAACAACAAAAACAATTTATTGGTTATTTGATTGATTGTTGTTGCTTAGTATCAAGTCAGCAGTATTTCAGCTTTATTCGTGATGAGAACATAGATTGGTTAATTGATTGATTGACTGTTGTTGATGTTTACTATCAAGTCAGCAGCATTTCAGCTTTATTGGTGATGAGAACATAGATTGATTAATTGATTGACTGTTGTTGTTGTTTACTATCAAGTCAGCAGTATTTCAGCTTTATTGGTAGACATGTCGCTCCACTCTGAAAAATTATCTTGATTCCGAGCCAACCAGTCTTCACTCTTTATCCTTAGCGGAGAAGCAGCAAATATCAATTTTAAAGTCTTTTACTTTGGATTAATACGACAGGAATTCGAACCCTCCATCTCCAGCAATCGACGCTAACCAATACACCACTGATGCGGTTTTGAGTGATTCAGTTTTTGCTCTTACTCCTTAATGCTGCGTGCTCAGCGGATAAGTACCAAATACAAATTACATAGTCCTTACTTTGACCTAGACCGGGGCTCGAACCCATGATCTACCGCACTCGAGGCGTGTATGTTAACCATTACACTATCTCTGCAGTCCTATCAAGTTTGAGTTTCTATTAATTTACACTTACAATTGGCTGATGCATGTTGGACATCATATTTCTCATGTTACTAAACATACTGTCGAACATTCCAAAACCAAATGGGTCGTTCATTTGGGGTTGTACTGCCCTTGATCTATCATCAGGTCTACGATCATGTCCATCAGCAATCATCCTGGGTCCAAAATTACCACCAAAAGGGTCCATAAACATTTGGTTCATGCTGCTCATATGTTGTCTGTGTGCTCTGAAATATTATAGACATCAAATTTTAAAAATTGTTTATTATTTGATATAAATACAATTTTTCATGAAGTCGATTATTGTCTGATTTGATATTTTTTTTTACCAACAAAAGCAGAGACATATAATTATAATATGTCTCCGACTCTAAAGAAAGCTTTTCTGTTGACGTATAGTAGAATAGTACACATGTCACATATATTTAAGGTATATTATCATTTTTCGAACAGGTTATACAAGTAAAAAGATTACTGTGCCCTCTATCGACAACCATCTCACAAGCCAAGGTCTTGAACTCTCCAATCGTTAATTTGCATCAATCGCTGTTTGTATCAGACAACCATACATTACTGATTGTGCGCAATTCTCTTAATATCCGAACATTTAATATGAAACCGGCACGGCCATGATTGCTCGCGCATCTGAAAATTATCTGGCAATTTCATCAAAAAGTGTCGAGATTTTTTGGGCCGAGTTATATTGGGGACAACTTTTTTTAGGGCCGAATCTAGTTTCATTCAATCGAGCTGTCGGTCCTTTATTCGAGTTATCGTTCCTTACGAAATCTCAAAAGTTAACTTCCGCGTAGAAACAAAAATTCTTGTCAGTATGTCAGAAGAGATTTAATAAATTAAAAAATATCAATATAAGTAAAACAAGCTAACAAAATGACTTTTATTACACACAGGTTCCGGGTTTCAGTGGCATCTGACGTACGAGAGAGGGTACAAGACTTCAGGATCACCTTTGCGCTTTATGTTAAGAAGATCTTCATTAGTTGAGTGTGTTAGTGTGTTACACGGAAACCGGTGTTTACAAAGCGTCAATTTTTTTTTCTTCGACAGTATGTTCAGCCATGTTTGTTAAAAAATCCTAAGTACACATTTTATACCATAAAGAGCTCGCTTAAGCTCGCATAATAATTGATGGAGGTAAGAGTACTAAGATAACATGAATCCTCTAGATTTTACCTTGATTTCAATGGAAAATTTTAATATCTTTTATTTTAATTGAAATAACCCGTCTAATATAAATTGATGAAAATCAAACTAGATATCTGATTTAGCGTCTACAAGGACCAGAGGTGATTTTATTTACAATATATAACGTCTGTTGGAAGATATCGAATAAATTAGTACACATGGGTGTCTATGTAAAATCCCGAGAATTTTGCTCGACTTCACCTCATAATATTTTCTTCATATCAGAAATGCTAATCATTGATTGGTCAATTACACAGTGTGATGTCACTCTGGAATCAAGAATCCGATGATCTGGTCAACACTTACCTGTACTCTGTCAATTTCACCTTGAAATTAATGGACGTCCCTTCTATATTCTTTCCTCATGTTATTCAAATATTGAATATGTTCTTACAATATGAAATAAATTCAATTCTCAATCGTTCATGTTTACACGTACTGGTACAATTAGCACTGCCTAGTTTGAGTGGCTAATCAATGCAAAAATCTCTGTACAGCCAAAATGACCATGTGGTCACCTCTATTAAGCAGTCACCTGTATTAAAAGGTCACCTCTTTCTTGTCCTGTCATAAAATGCTTCCAACCTATCTTAAAAGACCACTTCTTCTTTGTCCCAAAGGCGACTTCTTATTGCAAATAATCCCTGGATTTAATTGTTTTTTCCAGATGTTTTTAATGTGTACATGTACATGTATGTAGTATCTTAAGGTGTTAATGTAGCAACAGCAGGGAGCAATATTATGATTGGATTATTCTGGCTAAATGCCAATGCCAATGCCTGAATGGAATGGAATGGAAATAATATCAGATTCCTGTGGCTGTCCCAAATCTGGGTTTGTTTGCCCTAAATCATGTTGACCCTAATTCCTGTTCATCCTGGGTCTGTTGACCCTTATTCCTGTTCGCCCTGGGTCAGTTGACCCTAATTCCTGTTCGCCCTGGGTCTGTTGACCCTAATTCATGTTCGCCCTGGGTCCGTTGACCCTAATTCATTTTCGTCCTGGGTCCATTTGCCCATATTTAGATATAGATTAAGATATTTAAAAAAAATAATAAACGATCTATGAATGATTCATATACATGTATGTGTATGTTATGTCAAAATATAGGTTGGGTTATAGATAGCCATATTTAGAAATATTTTCTATTTATTCAAACAACTTCTTTCATAATTTTCAGTTTTACTTGTCCCGGGCTTCAGGCAAGTGGGTTAGCGCAAAGACTGCTTGGAATGTAGAACTCGTCAGTATCAAACTCACAACTTTCAGTAGATTTAAATATTTTATTCTATAATGCAGTGCTGCACTAAAAAACATGAGTGGTTGAACCAGGACTTTCAACCTAAGTAACAGAATTCCATAAAATATCATCTAAGATCTTATACCAATTTAATCAATTTACTCAAAGATCAAAGAATTCAAGCCATTCAGAGAATTTTCTTTCAAGTTCACATTCATTCAAATATGATTGCTGAGTAATTTTCCGACTAAAGTGGCTATTTTTCGTAATAAAGTCATCAAACTATTCAAAGCTAATTGTTAAAATAATAAAGGTGATCAAAGATATTTGTTAATCCTGTAACCAATCAACACTACACTATCAATTATTGTATATTTGTTTGTTTGATGGTGTTTAACTCCACTTTCAACAATATTTCAGTTATATCGTGGTGGTCAGTTTTATTGGTCGAGGAAACTGGAGTACCCGGAGAAAAACCATCGACCTGTCACAAGTAACTGACAAACTTTATCACATAATGTTGTAAACCTCGCCTTGATCGAGATTTGAACTCACAACTAGCATGGGGCAGCCATTTTAATTCTTACCTGTATTCATTCAATATCTATATCAGGTGAAAATACTACATCTAAGATGCTCAAAACAGTTGAGTTTTTAACTATAGGACTTTCCATTGTTTTTCTATCATTTTTTGAAAATCGTAAATTAAGGTGTTTAAAATTCTATAGAAAATTCTGTTCAAAATATGGTTCCACTTATATATGAGATAGAAATTATTGATAATACCCAAAACTCTGTTTTTTAACATATATCTACTTTCTGATGATATGATAAGACATTTCCAGGCTAAAACATGCTTCTAAAATGAACTTGGAAGTTAGTTTTACACCAAAAACATGTGAATGCCCCCCCCCCCCCCCCCCCCGTTTTTTTTTGCTTAATCTGAAATTTTTTAATTCAATTAAAAAAAAATCATAAAAAATTAATGGAAAGCCCTAGAGTTAAAAACTAAACTGTTTTGAACATCTTAGATATAGCAGTTTTACATGATATAAATATTTAATGAACTTGAAAGTTAGTTTTTCACCAAAAACATGTGAATGCACCCCCCACCCCCTTATTGCTTAAGCTGAAATTTTAAAATTTTCAAAAAATCATAAAAAAAATAATGGAAAGCCCTAGAGTTAAAAATTAAACTGTTTTGAGCATCTTAGATATAGTACTTTCACATGATACAGGGATTACCCTGGGATTTTATGGAATATAAAATCCAAGGGGCCCTTAGGCTGGGGGTCCACCTAGGTCATCTTTGGGGTCAAGGGGCAATGCCCCTGTAGGGGGTCCAGGGTGGCAAAGCCCCCCTGCCAAAAATGGATTTAATAGAATTGAAACACCTTCAGAGGCTTATCCTGAGACCTATTTTGCTGACAGTTCACTTTGTCTTGATCTATACTTTTAGTGAATTAAGGAATTAATTGCCTTGTAATCATTATTAACCAGAACAAAATTGAATTAAATTTTCTGCATTTTTAAAATCTTACCTGCCATCATGTATTACAGAGACTTCTTGCAATTTTTTATAATGGATACTGTTCAAATGGCTAATATAATAAACTGTGAATTTTAGCAAACACAGTTTTTAGAATAGTTCCAAACTTTTAAATATAAAGACAAGTCTGACCTACCATATAAATAATATTATATTGTAAATTATGACTGGTTTGTCATAAACCGAAGTTTTAATTTTATCAATTTTGCATTTTGATTTAAAAATTAGGTACCTGTCATTCCTATTGAATTCAACTTTTCGTCGATTTAAAACTGGGATAAAAAAATATTTTCCCAGATTGCCGACGATTACTACAAGAATACGTAAAAAATCGTTACTTGACCGAATCCGATCAGAATTTTACTTGAGAAAAAGTAACCAATCAGAATTTTTATATGGAAGTTCAAGGTTACTGTAAAGTGGTTCCCGCTAGTATCCTCCTCTGACAATAAGTCGGTCGGTCATTGGATAATGTTTGATTATTTTTTTCATGTTTGAAAAGGAAACATTTTTTTCTTTTTAATTATGTTCCTCATCTATTCTTGCTCACATGTGTAAAAGTTCCATGGAAAAAAGATCGATAATAATTACATACTGACCCATATTTGTTTACCCTCCCTTTTCCAAATGGCGTCGTGTGACGTCACATAAAGCCGGTCAAAGTTCAATAAAGCACATGATTTTGTCATAGGCCAACCAAACTTAAAAAGTAAACCAGATTAAGAAAGTACAGTATTTTAGCTTTTTCAGTGTAATTGATTTGTCTGAAAAATTTCAAAAGATGTTTTTTTTAAATAGTTTGAAATTGAAGTATTAAAAATTAATTATTTGATGCAAATATTAAACTTGCTTATCCACATAAAAAGTTTTCAATCCAGTGAATTTGGTGTTTTTGCTTTTGTCAATACAATCTATTAGACCAACATATTTTGGTAAAACAATTAATGACTGATTTCAATTTATTTTAATCACATTTATTATCACAGAGTGGTAACAATACAGTTTTGTTGATGCTATTTGTAATAATATGACAGGTTTTTTTTACCCAGACAATCTCATTTTTCTGTCTGGTTTAATTTAATTCTCTGTTCAATTTATGCTATAAATTTTGATTATTGCTGTTAAATTAATTCTTTTTCTATCTTCTCTGTGAATTTCATTTCATTACCCAAAGAAGTAAGGGGTATATTTGTTATTAAAGCAGCAGTGGAAATGCAAAATAATCTGCCATTTTGTGACTAATGGAGAGCACTTGCATGTATTTTCCCGGTAAAATCGGCCATTTTCTAGAAAATGGTGGAATCTGAATGATCAATCATCATATTTTCAAAGTATTTTAAAATACAATTTGCTTGGCCTACATTCCAGAAACGGTCATGAACTGTGATGTCGATTATGTCAACAAACCGGAAAAATACAAATGTTTGGGGAATACCATCGATGGAAACATATTTAACAAGCATAATGATCAGGAAAAAAAGACATTAGTAAAAAGGATCTTTTTTACTTGCATGGAATTTATTCAATTCAAACTTCTCTGTTTTAATCTCATCTTGTAATTTTGACGTTGAAAAGTATTCCCTCTATGTTTATGTACGCTATGGATATACAGAATGACGTCATTGGTCTCATGCTACGCGAGAATTGTAAATCAAAACAAATGACCGACATTATTGCATGACCGAGCAGATGTCACGGTAGGATACTACTATTATACGAACGAGATATGGTAGTCAGCCAAGAACCAGCAATGGGATTCTCTCAAAATAATTTTTCACTCGGAAAGTAAATGAGTTCGATTTCTTGCCGCAGCTACCACTCATGACACAAAATGAATGCGGCATTTCAGCGGCAGTCTGACACATTTTCATTCTTTTAGTGCAGCATTTCCGATAACGCATTAATGCCGTGAATCCGCAGCCCAGAGTGATCCCTACGATATAAATATTTAATGAATACAGGCATAGAAATTTTTTAACCACAAGCAAAACATTGCTTGTAGTTTTAAAAGCTACAAGCAAAATTCAGTGTTATTTACCATCGTGTTATCGGTTTTCGTGCTATTATCGATTTTCAGATATAGCGATTAACAGTGTTAACCCCCCATTCATATGACGATTGGAATTTTCAAAGAATGGCTAGTTAAATATTTCTTTGTGCATAAGATTGTTTTTAAAGCCATTCTTGTATTTTAATATACTCTCGATTACCTGGCAACTTTTGTTGTCAGTAAAATGGCGTCATCTGTTTCCATGGCAAATAAAAAAAAGGCCGATATACGGGATGGAAACGAATATAAAATCCCGAAATGGCTGGTTTTAAAATTCCATGGTTCTGGCCATCTACCAAATCATACTACATCTAAATAAAATAACAGAATGTTTGAAAATGACCACTTTCAAAATTGTGTTTACTTTTGACGTTTTTTTAGTGCTGAAACCACAATGCACTGCAAAGTGACTTGTATTTTATATAAGAAACAGGCACATTTCAGTCGGCTCTTTTGTTTACAAATACGATCAGTGACCCCATGATAGTTTCATGACAGGAAGAGCAGGTGTCTAAGAGGCAGACGACATAGTTAAATTTTATATAGCCCTTCTGGATTTTTTTCCAGCTACTTTATAAATGAAGTACATTTTTGGCATTACAAAAAGTATGGTTCAGTAGGTAGGTTCACTGTTTTTGGTACTTACAATGTACGTCTTTAAAAGTAAATTTGATCATTTGTTACAGATGTCAGCTTTCGTATTGTTTATGTTCCATAAATAGAAACCAGAAGACACGTCAAAAATAATGCGTGCGCTGTGGAAATCAAAATAAAATGGATACCACGAAAACAGATGACGCACGAAAACACATACCGTGACGATAATATTTAAGAAGCATTTTTTTTGGGGGTGTTACAACTAACATAATTACTGAATGGTGCCATAAATGGAAAGAACAGTCAGTATAGGAGCTACTAGTATTAATATACATTTTACATTTTGTAACATGCAACAACTCAT
This sequence comes from Bathymodiolus brooksi, assembly GCA_963680875.1. Taxonomy (NCBI): domain Eukaryota; kingdom Metazoa; phylum Mollusca; class Bivalvia; order Mytilida; family Modiolidae; genus Bathymodiolus; species Bathymodiolus brooksi. The sequence continues at coordinate 79,254,146 of OY804590.1, forward strand.
GTTTTACATTCTATTACATGATCATTTTATTTCCCATCAACTGTTAACCAGACACTGTAACCTGCATCTGTTTTGAAGGGGTAAGCAAATAATGTGACAGTCAAAGTGAAATTTAGTGTATTCAGAACCATTTGTGGGTTTAATTTTATACTTTGGAAAAGGGTAATATTTTTCTATATGGGTTCTTTTTCGCGGAAGGGGAAGGTGACACCTGAAAAAAATTGAAAAATTTATAACACTTATTAACAGACTTGCCGATGAGCTTTTATCCAATGATATATCTAACCTACAGGCACTTGTTTCTATCAATGGGGGCTCGACTATTTTTTGGGGTGACACATTGATAGTCGAGCCCCCATTGATAGAAACAACAAGACGCCTGTGATAACCTTCCAAAGACAACATCCGTGTCCTTTCCATTTTCATCTTTTTTGCTTCGAAGCCAACATCAACATTCAATTCCCTCATCCATTTATGGACACCTACTGCTTCTGTAGTATTATACAGATTTTTCATTATTTTTGTCTAAGTTTGTTTGCCGGTTGACCTACATCGGTACTTTCATTCATGTTTATTTTTAGGTGGAAAATACTTTAAAAGCATGTTTTGCTTACATAATAATATACGTCAGCAGTGAATCAAGGTTAACCTCTTCGGGATTTTCTAGACTTTTCATAAGATAGTACGTCAAACATTAGAACACATGTTATCCGAACCATTGGTTCCCAATCCTGAACAAAACTACAATGGTTGAGAACTTACGACACTGACAAACCTGAGTGCGTTGAATTGTAACCACCAGCAGCGTAGGATATAAATAGACTACATTTTTAAATTTATTCTAAAATTAAAAACAGAAAACACGCATTTCGGAACAGGACAAAGGTAGAAAGGTACAATTTTTGTACACTTGCTGAAATATGCACACGCATTTTTTGTCGTCTACATGTGTACATGACAATTTTGAGATGCAATATGAAAAAAACAGACACATTTAGCGTCTTTGCGTCCGGTAATTTCGAACCCTGGAATATAGGTAAGAAAAAAATGGCTGGCCCATGCTCCCTAGGTGTCCACTCTTGTCAAGAGTCGACACCTAGGGCTAGGGTAGCATGGAGCAGTCTTGATTTGTCAGTGAATGTAAATTTTTCTTTTGTTGAAAATGACAGATACTGCAGTCCTCTTAACAACAAAATATTCTAATGTCATTGTTTAATTTATCATGTACTTTCAAAATACTTGATTTATTAAAATATATAATAAATTTAAATGCTGCAACTTTTGTGTTTTTTTTCATATTCATATTACCTTTTCACCACTGCACAAGTGAACTTCATGTACACGTTTCTTCTCAAGTTATCTGCACACTATTACCATATATTTCTTCGTTAATTCAAGCCTTGATAAGGTTTATTTATGAGAATATTATGTCTGTAAGGTTAACGTCTTCATTTACAGGAAGTGACTTTGTTTCTTCTCAGGGGAAATTACTCTGTTTACCAAAAAATGGGTACAGTGAAAAAGACGTACAATACGCCCATATATTCATAATTTCTGTTTGAATTCTTTAAGAATAATAATAAGATCACCCCTTTCTAAAATTACAGAGGGTTCCGGCACGTCATAAAAACCCATTTACGATGCTTAGCTAAACTTCTCACATGTTAAAAATGGCCAATTTCCACACTTTCATTCACAAGATTGGGATGCGTCGAACGATAAATCATCTCTTTTTTGATTGGCACAACTTTTGTTTATTAACCAATCAACTAATTCTTTACAAACAGCGTAATTACAACCGACTTACTATTTTTCACACTTTTGTACTATCAAATTTTAATTTTTGCCCCCTGTCTTGGCATTTTTACTCAGAAACTAATACGAAGAAAATTGAAAAGATACGTTTTGCTTACCAGGATTATGAGGCATCTTATGAAAACTTACTGATTAAAGCAAAAATGCCAACACAGCATATCAGGAGAATAAGAACAATGGCACTGGAAACATTCAAAATTTTAAATGGTCTAGCGCTACCTGTATTATCTAATTTAGTTAAAAAACAAGACCATAAATATAATTTTCGATATACAAATCTAAAAATGTATTGCAGATTCCACAGGTAAAATCATCAAGGTACGGTAAGAGTTCATTTAGGTATACTGCCCCGGTCTTATGGAATTCACTTCCAGACATTTATAGAAATTGTTCTAATTTCAATGAATTTAAAAATCTGATTTCTTTTTGGAATGGTAAATCCTGTACATGCATAGCATGTCAAAATTCTTAGTTATTTGTGACGGGCAGTATACCAAAACTTTCAGTGTTCTGCTTTTTATTTTTTTGCTTTGCTTTATTATTTTATTTGTGTGCTTTGCTTTGCTGTGTTTTTATGTTTCATTGCATTATGTATTACCTGCTTTGCAATTTAATTGTGCATGCTTGATATTTATGAACATGTATGTGCTACTTGTGTCTGTATGTAAATGTATTGTATATGTTTTTATGTAATATTTATATATGTCGGTTCAAAAGCTCACTGCGAGCTTATGTTATATTGTTTGTGTCTTGCCGACTTGAAATAAAACTTATTTGATTCGATGAATTAAAACCAAACCTGTCCACCTAATTTCGGAACACAATTCCGCATCTATTAAGAGTTGTCGTTCTTTTGCCCCATGCTATCACAACATCAGTGGTAGATATGCACTGATTGCATAGGTCGTTATAAATTCAACTACCATACGATCATGACCACTCTTCAATTATTGTATCAACGTTTAATACAAACAATGTTTGCTTAATGAATAAATTAGACAAAAATTAGCTAATATTTTAAAGGTTTTTTCTTCACAACAGGGGCGTAGCTACATGTACATGTATACCTAACTTGAAGTGGAAGCACAAAATTAGGGCAAGGGATCTGGAGGCCGCCTAAGACCCCCAGTGGGTGCAGGGCAAAGCCCCGGTTAGGGGTCCAGGGGGGCAAGATTTCAATGTGTGCAAGTATAATTAGACTGTCAGACTGTGTTTACACAAGATTATAGTGATTGAAATAAAAAGAAAAGAAACAATAAAATGTATTTGTCAATTTTTATGTCAAGTCTAATGGCTTGATTGCTCCCAGGTGAAGTTAAATCCGATTAACACAAAATTACAACATATAACAATCTGCTATGATTGCATGGCTTGGATGCTATTTCATCACTAAATAATAAGGCATTGTTTCTAGTTCATTCATGATCATTAATTATTTGGTCAATTTTAAAAATACAAAAAAATAACGGATTGTCGACACTCTTTGATGTACAGTACGTAACAACTGTATTTTCAACAACTCCTCACAGGCTTAGCAATGTTCAACAATGTCATAATAAGTGACAATTGTTTGCCTTTCTTTATTCTATATCATTATTTTCTGTCATCTTCAACTATCAACTGCGTTAATTTACGTTCAGATCCGGAATTTAAACTTATATTTACCGATGATGTATCAGTGAATACGAAATTGTAATTTTTGTTACAGGACATTTGGTCTGGTGAACCAAGATGATTTACCAGACCGAATCAACTTTTACCAGACCGAAAGAAAATCGTAATTTTTTAAATATTTCATTGTTGATGGCTGGCCTGTATAATTTCCTTTACTTGTATACAGCCTTTTTCATTGTTATTGATTTTAATTAGGGTTGTTTTCTTATTTCATATACCCATGTCATATGAAACCAACTAGGAGAAGAATGGTATGGGAACACAAATTTTCATAACAATATATATTCCGAATAGTTTTATTGTTAACATTCTCTCTCCGAGAGAAGGAAAACTTCTTTCCAATTATCTTCTTCATCCATAAAATCAACACAAAAGTCATCATTGTCCTTTTCTGTGTCACATATAATATTCAGTGCATGAAGGTCACTTTCCTCATTGTCAATATCAAGTTTTTCCTGCAGTGGTTGCTTTCAAGCAAGGGCTACCAATTTTCCATTTCTCGTTTTAGCAATGCAAATTTACTGTATATATATTTTTCTGAACATTGCTTGTTAAAACAAGTTTGCTTTGAAGTAAACATTTTGTACAATTTTTTTTTATATGTAAATAAAGCAAAGTATTTTATTTAAATTCACAGAGAAATAAAATTTTTAGTGGATATCTTTTCAACTATTTGTCGTAATATTTGTCCATTTCAAAGGTTTCAATATTTCCCAAAAGACTAAATCAATTCCTCTATCGTATTTTGCACAAAAGACAAGTTTAAATTTGTCGCCAAATTGATATCCGATAATTTTAACGTGTCCGGTCCGGAGTGAGTCGTTTTCTTATATTTCAAATATTGATATTTTCGTTCATTAAAGCGTTTCTGAGATTGTGACTTTTTTGTCAATGTCCTTGAACTTCATCATAGCACGGAAGAACGAAAAATGATATGTACAATAAAAGTGTTTTGATCTGGCGTTTCACTTTAGTTTTTATGAAATCCTATGCCGGAAACTGACAAATCAATTGTAATAGCCGAAATTGACGAAATCAAATGACAGAGCAATACTGGACAATCGGTCCTGAAATCCAAGGGTTTTTATCGGACCGGCGGTCATTTTACCAGACTTGTCCGTCGGTCCGATGGTATTTTGTTTTCACTGCTGTACTAGATTTCGAATCCATTACACAACATCCGGATATTAAAAACATCATATGAAAACGCCAATAAAACCGAACACATTTAGGGTAATAACTGTGAAATTCGGACGTTTTCCTTAGATTGCTCTCTATTGTACACAATGCAACTGTATTCTATATTGCTACTGTCCATTACATGAAAGATAAAGTCTAAGGTATTCCGAAATGAACCTGTGGCGTTGAGTGATTTTGAAATCGAATACGGATATCTACTATTACGTGGTCTTTTAAGTTTTCTAAAAACCAAAGATGAGCAACATGAATCCCACTGAAACATAATTAGATAATGAAAGTCACAATTAAGTCAAATAAATCTTTACAGCTCTAGTCAGCTGTTACATGTATGTGATCTAAAATACTGAGGTAAGATTCCCGATTAATACAGATAGAACAAGACATCAGAATAGACAAAAGCCTTGTACAGATTTCTTTTACTAAGCTGTCCGTTTTTTTCAGATTCGTGTCCGAAATTTGCAGACACTGTCCGAATTTTTCCTGTATGAAATGTGTCATAATTATTCGCTATGCACTCTTCTAGTCTCTAATACCTCTGTTAGCGGTAGACATTTTTTTTTATTAGCCACTGTGGCTAATGGGTAATAATTTCTTTTAGCCACACTAAATATAAACAAAGAGCATAAAACAGTTGAAAGTTCAAAACTTTATCATTTAATTAACTAACAATAATAATTCATATATTATCATGATAAACAACAAACTTTGAACATTAGATAAACAGAACATTCAATTTTTGTATGATTTTGTTGTTTTATGCTGTGTGGGGGCATTGCCAAAAAAGGATAAAATAGATCCTTGGTGCTTGGCCATGCTTGGTATCGGGTCCATTCGCCCTAAAAGTGGGTCCATTTGCCCTGATAATTAAAAAGTATCTTAATGAACATAATAAATATTGTAATTGAAATTAAAGAAGTAATGATATAGAAAAGATTTAATTAAAAATATAAGCTTTTGTTAAAGAAATTAAGCAGCTATTAGATATTGTTTGAAATGAATGATTGTTGATTTCATCATTACAATTAACTGATGTAAAGCTTGGTTTGAGTAAAACAAATCTAAGCATAAAAGAATTATTTACTTTACAGCTTGTGTTCTTTAATCTCGTGTGTGTTTTGATAAACTTTTTTATTATCGAAATACACTTTTTAGTTTTTAGCATGTCAACACCATATTTAAAATTTCTAAATTTTTAAACCATCAAATATCATTAATACTTCATTTATTTTCAATAATTTTCATATATATAATTATCAGGGCGAATGGACCCAGTGCGAATGTGTATTAATTAGGGCGAATGTCAAATAATTTACTGGTTTTAGATGCAAGCGTAGACAGAAGGACAGACAGAATAAAGCGTAATTTAGGAAACCAGTCAGTCGGTGACTAAATTCGAAACTATTTCCGGAATGGGACCCGGATAATGTTATTTCAACTGAAAAAACTACCGGAAATAATCAATTTGACCTGCTTTAAAATCATTTTGGATATTATACATCGATCAAATCATTGTCTATAATGCGTTTTATTCGAAGTTGACTTCTACATAATAAAAGATCGTTGTCAGATGCACGCTCTGACAGTTTTTCGTTCGCCAGTGTGGCTACTGCTACACAAATTATCCTCGCCACACTACAGAGCTGTCGAAATCTCTTTCCTGTCTGTCAGACAATAGGTCTGGCAGATGTGGACAATGTGTCAGACCTATCAAACATTTGCCGGACCTACATATTTTTTACAACTTCATCTGAATTACACATATACTGGCTAAATCCATAAAATGGTTTGTTTACAGCTTCAAGTGATACCTTGGAATACTCAAAGTTAGTACAACACATTTTTGTGTGACATGTGGAAATATACATACAAATACAATAGACTTGTGTATGAAATAAACAAAGATACCAAGTTTACATAATGCTAGCTATACACATGTTTCAAGGTGTTACCTCTTATACAAATAAAAGTAGCAATAGGTCTGGATAGAATCAATTGGATGACCGACAACCTAGGCCTAAATTAAAATAAAGTTTGTTTCCCCTTTAAAAAGTCGCCGAGTCAAAAAATATATTGCCAAAAATTAAAAAAAAAAATAATCGTAATTTCCGGAAAATCGATGCGCGTCCGTCCGGAATCGGTTACACATTTAGTAGTAAAACTCTTCAATGTGAAGTCAAAATTTGATTATATAGACAAAAATAAACAAAAATCGGAGATTACAAACAACGACAAGTTTGAGAAGCGAAATTAAGTAATGATGCCGGTCATCTTCAAGCGTTTTGTCGGTCCCAAGTTACTGAAAAATTGCTCCGGACATCGGGTCTGACGCGAAAAAGTTTAAATCGGACCTAGTCAATTTTTGTCCGACAGCTCTGCACTACCGTTATATTCGCAAAATGCGACGTGGCGATCGTCTACCGCTAATACAGAATACCATTCGAAAGTATCAGATTTTTTCATTTGTTGATAACCTTAGATACTGCTTATACCTTCTGCGGTCTCTGGCTTAACCATACAGTGTATTATTAAACAAACGGTAAGCAAATCAACTTCACTGTCCGGATTTTACCGTCTTTACCTTAATATTTTGCAACTTTATTGAAGATGAAAAGAGATAAATGGTTCTTAAATTCTCCCTGCAAATGAAACATGCTCAAAGGACTGAAAAATATATATGATTGATATTTAATTCTTACATTTCCGACGGAGATATTTTTTGAAAGTCCATACGCATTATAGACACGAACTAGTTTTTTCTGGAGATTTTCAAGGCCAAGAGGAGGTGTGCATTATGCAACCCTAATGACGGTAATTCATCACATGTCTTATCTCTACAGTATGTGTTGCTACCCCTTTAAACCGTAAACACGGCTTAGTTTTGGCTGCCTGTGCTGTACTGTGCCTGTGGTCAGTTACCGTCAGTATAAATATCGGGTTTATACTAGTTTCGTTTCCGCCGAATGACACAAAATGAATTATGAAACTCAATAATAACGAACTTACGCAAAAAATGGATCATCATCCATTCCGCCAAATAATGAGCCCCTGAACATCTTGATAAGAACTGCTTAAACAACGCAAATACGAATTTTCTGGAATATTGGCCAGTGACAACAATGGTGCTAGTGTCTTAACTGATACTCCTTTCAGCCTTGGCCGGCTTTGGATGTAATAACGGGGATCCAGTTAAAAACGCACTTCCGTTTCTAGTGGCGACTTTGCATAAAATAAAGGAAAGATAACTCAAACCATCACGTGGTTAAAAAAGTGATCATGTGATACACCTTCTCTAGCAAAAGAATAACTTGTTCATTTACTTCCTCTTCCTTGTTCCATTATTTCTTAAGGAAACTGTTCCAGTAGACCAGTAATATCTGACAATAGTAACACTGAAGTAAAATATACTTGGTTAATACGCAGGAAGCAACAGAAATTATTGAGAAAAAAAAAGAAAAGAAATATTTTCTGACCGGCTTGTCCTAGCTAATACCAGCTAACTTGAAAAGGCAACATGACATGGGGTGTCAAACAAGTGGTTCTTGCAATTGTTATGGTAATTACCGGTTCGATAAATACTCTGTCAACAAAGTAAGTAAAATAATGTATGTCGGTCAAAATAAAGGATCAATATACCAGTATTGTAAAGTTTTTCAAAATTTCTGTATTGTATCGACTATTCAGCAAATTAAATATATCCAATACGTTTTAATAATTGAAGAATTAAAACTGTCTAGTAATGTTTGTCAATTACTTGGTTGTTGGTTTTCTTATGTACAGCTTATTTAAATATTCCTCTGATAAAGTTTGTCAATTACTTGGTTGTTGGTTTTCTTATGTACAGCTTATTTAAATATTCCTCTCTGATAAAGTTGGTCAATTACTTGGTTGTTGGTTTTCTATTATAACCGAAATATTGTATACGGTAAACCATTAAAAAATAAGATTAAAACGATATGAAATATTTTCGTATATACATTCATAAATGTGACGTACCTCAATATCAACTGATCCTTCTGTTGGTTCTGGTTCAGCATCTCTACATACGGAACATATGTATTCCTGGTCATCTGTCCAGTTCCTGTATTCTAGTACTGTGACACCAGATCCACAAGTCCGATGTTGCCAGCTTCGACAGGAGTCACATTCTAAGGCATGCTGTCTTGGTCTAACATCATTATGACATATTACACAAGGAAAAGACATAATGAAGTATTCAAAAAGAATGATCGCGATTGAAGTTGACTCTCTTTTATAAACTAAAGAATTTCTCAATTCGAGTTGTTTTTCTTGGCTTGGTTATTTAGATGCCCTCTTTTTATTAAAAGGCCAATTTATAGACAATAGAAAAAATCATCAAAGAATGTTCCTAATCAACATAAAGATCATTATATAATTGCCGCCAATCACGTTTTATGTAAATTGCTAATCACTTAATTATGCCATAAATTAATCATTAATTAATTTCTTTGATCCTTACAAAAGAATCCGCTCACCTATAAGATTTAAATTTTACATCTTTTAACTAAAAATATTAATTTATATTAATATATAATTTTTATTTATTTATTCTTTTTTTATTTTTATTTTTTTGGGCCGATATGACTTTCATTTTTAGGCCGATTTGACTTGGGGCCGATTTGACTTGGGGCCGATTTGACTTGAGGCCGATTTGAATTGGGGCCGATTTGACCTGGGCCGATTTGACTGGAGCCGATTTGACTTGGGGCCGATTTGACTGGAAAGCGTGTTTTCACGCGTCATCTGTTTTCGTTTTATCCATTTTATTTTGATTTCCACAGCGCACGTATTATTTTTGACGTGTCTTCCAGTTTCTATTTATGGAACATAAACAAGACTACAGCGTGACATCTGTAAAAGATGTTAAAGTTTGCTTTTAAAGACGTAAGTACCAAGAACAGTGAACCTACCTACTGAACCATATTTTTTGTAATGCTAAAAATTTACTTCATTTATAAAGTAGCTGGAAAAAAATCCAGAAGGGCTATATAAAATTTAACTATGTCATCTGCCTCTCAGACACCGGCTCTTCCTGTCATGTAACTGTCATGGGGTCACTGATCGTACTTGTATTATACTTGTAAACAAAAGAGCTGACTGAAATGTGCCTGTTTCTTATATAAAATACATGTCACTTTGCAGTGCATTGTGGTTTCAGCACTAAAAAAAACATCAAAAGTAAACACAATTTTGAAAGTGGTAATTTTCAAACATTCTGTTATTTTATTTAGATGTAGTATGATTTGGTAGATGGCCAGAACCATGAAATTTTAAAACCGGCCATTTCCGGATTATATATTCGTTTCCATCCCGTATATCGGCCTTGTTTTTACTTCACACGAAAACAAATGACGCCATTTTACTGACAACAAAAGTTGCCAGATAATCGAGAGTATATTAAAATACAAGAATGGCTTTAAAAACAATCTTATGTACAAAGAAATATTTAACTAGCCATTCTTTGAAAATTTCAATCGTCATATGAATGAAGGGTTAACACTGTTAATCGCTATATCGGAAAATCGATAATAACACGAAAACCGATAACACGATGCTAATGGATGTCTATTTACGCCAACGTCCAAATTTCTCAATATATATACTTCTAATAACTTCTATATATTTTTAATAGTATTTCTTTTGTAATCTTTGTAAATTACCCTTTAATTCTGTCAATCATTAAGGGACGGTGTAATATTTATCAAGCCCCCCTCCCGGTGCAAATTCTGAAACTTGTTCGAAAAATATGGATGTCCCATACTGATCTGGGATATAAAAAATCAATGTCCCATGACTTGCATGCATAGAAAAAGTAAGTGTCCCATTATCATGTGAACATAATTTGTGTCAATCAATTAAACTTTAGTCATGGTATTGGTTATATTGGATACAAATGTATGATAGTATGTACCTGTACCTATAAATAAGGGATACAAGAAATTATGAATTTCAAAACTGATTATTTATTAAAAAACCCCATATCAAATTGTTAAATAGTCTTTAGATTTAGTGGGCACTGTTATTCTACGCCCTCTTGTTGAGGCATCGTAAACCATGTATTGGATTAAGTAAATCTTCCTTAAGCCTTATATGAATATCATACTGACGACAAGTAAGAGGTATGTGTACCAAGTCTGCATACAATTCTTCAGCTATTTTAAAATCAAGCAACAATATAGTTAAGAGAGCACCCAATCGATTTTTAAGATTTTTTGAGGTTGTTGCATTTAATAATGTTTTCAGTCGTAGTGAATTGTTTTTAACTGAACAGGATTGGAATGATACATATACATGCCCCTAGTAAACATCCATCATCGATGCAAACTGTCGAAGTGTTTGCAAAACCAGGATGCTCCAGAGAACCCAGAAAAATACCAAATGAAAACCCATTTTCTGCTGAGTTCCGTGGTATGTAACATTGTCCCTTTCAACGTTTTATTTATAGTTCATACTTACTTTTCTTTCTGCGACTGGTAAAAACAACATAAAAAACCGTACACCCCTTGGTTTACAAAACAACCTCCCTAATGTTTGCTTGTACACGGTGATACATGTAGTTTAAGTTGTTTTACACGATGATGTACTCATGTAGTTTTTTTTTGGTGTCCAAATTATTAATTGTTTTAAAGTTATACTATATATAATAGAGTTATTAATTCATTTGAGTGATTACCAGTGTTAGAATTGTTAACTTTTTTGTTCTTGTTTTGTCCATTACTTTAATCATAAAAATAAAGTTGATATACTGGTTACATGCTTTTTATATTCTTCATTCATATACATGTAGATTGTTTTTTTACATGTACAGTACAAGTTGTGAGATTCCATGAAAAATCACAGTGACTGTGATTATCCCCCTTTAGGTGATGTGGAATCTTTTTACCTCCTCTTGATAATAGAGTGATGGGGTTAATCACACTTATCACAAAATAAAGTGACAAATTGTAAATAATAGTTTTAAAGATATTTCAACATCACCTAGTTTATTGATTTCATGCATCACTGCGATTTCTTATGTATTCTCAGAAATGTACTGTAGCTCTATCTGAAAACTAAATTTAGCAATTATCATGATTATAAAATATTAAATTTATTTGATGATTACTACACGTATAGCTGTGCTTGAAATTTGAGGTACCATCTATATACAATATTATATTTTCCTCTGAAGAAGGGGCCCTTAATGAAAAAGTCAAAGGGCAGTAGTTTTTACTATTCCGATAGTTTTTTTTACTCAATTCAAGAAAATTCAGCCACAAAATAATGCATCAAAAAAAGTATTTGTCCCATGGGCATCTCATTTGTAAAAAAAATGTTTGCTCCATGGATATGCAACGTTAAAAAAAAAATCAATGTCCCATGCCCATTTGCACCGGTCCCATGCCTGCGATAAATATAGCCTGGTCCCTAAAACAAAAAATACGTTAACATCTTTGTAAATTTATAACCCTTTAATTCTGTCAATTATTTTATTAGTTTATTTTCTGTTAATTTTTTTTTCAATTGTTATGTACTATTTTAATCAATTTAATCATATATCAAACTTATATATTGAAAGAGTAGTTATCTCCCTTTAAATGTCTTATTTCAGAAAAACGTATTTTCTTCCAATAACAAGTAAAAATAACATTTAACAAGTTAACATATATTGGTTTTCCCAAAGTTTACAAAAAAAAAAAAAAATAAAAAAATATTGTCTAAAAATTATGTTTCTAAGCTATTTTCTTGAAAATAAACATTTATGTTCATAACTAATGTAGAGGCATATTTATTTCATATAATACTATCTAATTATCAAGTCACAATACTGGTATAAGTATAAGATACAGTACTATTGATATGGATTTATTATAAACGGGTTTTTCCGCATTCGTACTCAGGTGACGCACCATGCGGAAATAGAAACCGGTTATATCCAATACGGACAAATTTCTTTTGTTTCAATAATAATGTGTCTAACTTGTACAATAATAGTGTTGTTGAAAAAATAAATGGTATGGCATATATTTTTACACTTTTAATGTTTAGAAAGCCAAATAAGACAACAATTAACAAATTTTTATCAGTCAACGTGCTTTCGATTCTCGTTTATATTTAGATATTTCAAGGTATTTCAAGTGTCCTAAATGTTCACCTGTGCCGTGTGTTCTGTCTGATTTGTTATTATTTGCGGTCGGTTCGTTAGTTGTTTTTGTATTGCGAGAATACATTTTAAAAGTTCACATACTCGTCAGTTCTGAACATAAATTATGCCAGATACTTGTATCGTGTCTTGTATATTGCTTTTTTAAACAAATTGTTGATATTTTTTTTAACAAAGCTTACTATCAAGTCATATATATACTAATTATAGTTAATAGTAGTGTGGTCACCGTAGCCGAGTGGTTAGATGGAAGTTTTGAAAGTCAAAGTAGACTTGTAAAAGCCCAACAGTGGTTCGATACACGAAAGTCCCACAATATGTTTAACACGTTTTTAAGCCTAAACAGTAAAAGGTTAAAGTTCATATATTCAAGAACTGTAGATTCTTAAAAATAATCCACTGTTCGAACAATAGTGTGACGTCAGATATTTACCTTGTCTCAAAAATGGGTCATATTATTAAAGTACAGCGGCCTGTATCATCGGCCCCTATTACATGCTATTAGGGGCCTGTATGTGATATTAGAGGCCACATTTACAATAGCTTTGCTGGGGGTGTTATTGTACAATGATATGTCCCAAATTGATTCCTGACATTGAAAAATTTCTACCGGTCGCCATTTTCAAAATGGCCGCCACAATACCGCAAAAATTCAACATTGTTCGATTTCAAATGTAGCTTTTGATTTATTTTTTAAACCTGTTGTCAGTGGCCGGTTTGGGAGACTTGAAACTTCATAATCGTTAGATTAATTATAAGCATATCTTGTTATTATGCGAGCTTAAGCGAGCTCTTTATGGTATAAAATGTGTACTTAGGATTTTTTAACAAACATGGTTGAACATATTGTCGAAGAAAAAAAAATTCTACGTTTTGTAAACACCGGTTTCCGGGTAACACACTAACACACTCAACTAATGAAGATCTTCTTAACATAAAGCGCAAATGTGATCCTGAAGTCTCGTATCTTCTCTCGTACGCCCGATACCACTGAAACCCGGAACCCGTGTGTAATAAAAGTCATTTTGCTAGCTTGTTTTACTTATATTGATATTTTTTAATTTATTAAATCTCTTCTGACATACTGACAAGAATTTGTGTTTCTACGCGGAAGTTAACTTTTGAGATTTCGTAAGGAACGATAACTCGAATAAAGGAACGACAGCTCGATTGAATGAGACTAGATTCGGCCCTAAAAAAGTCGTCCCTAATATATCTCGGCCCAAAAAATCTCGACACTTTTTGATGAAATTGCCAGATAATTTTCAGATGAGCGAGCATTCATGGCCGTGCCGGTTTCATATTATTATTATTATTATTATTAAGTCTCCCAAATAACGTTTGGAAACTTATTGTTTTTGCTCTGTTTCTTATTATTTTTATTTATTATTATTGTAGTGAAATGAAATGAACACTTTACTGAAGGCGCTATTTTTTTCCATTACGTCAATGTTGTATTTATAAGTTGGAAATCCCCTTGTAGAATCCTCGGGTTTTTTACATAGAAGTGATCGATTAATTAGAGGATCCCGAGTACATTTTAGAGTATATAAAGCGGTCAAAATGCCGCGGATCGTTGCATTCGTTTTGTGCCATTTGTGAAGTGCGTATCGAAAGATTAGAAAGATTAAATAGGTATATTGAGCTGAACTGAGCTAAAACAAGACATCAGGGTTTAAAGAATAGCAGAAGTGACTGCATCCTCTTGCCTGTTATTCTGATAAAACGATTGATCGTTGAAAAGCTCAAAGCGAGCCAACATTCTATTTCAAAATTTTCTACCATTTTAAAATAATACAATTAATTTGGATAGGTTCTTTTCATTTTACACAATAAATCTCGAACCATCAGAAGTAACTTAGGTACGAACCCTTTCTTACAGTTTATTTTCCTATTTATTTTAATTTACCTGTTACCTATCTTGAATTTTCATCCACTGCCTGGATAACCGCTGTTGCCAACGTATACACCACTGAATCCAGAATCATAAATGTCTGGTATGGTGTGCCCCTATCACTTATCCCTAACTTATCTCTAAAATATCCCTATCTAGTTTAAAACGGATTTAAAAGTATCTATTTCTATATACACGGGTCATAAAAGAGTCAGTTGTATTGATAAAAAGTAAAAAGAACAGCTTCTAGTGTGCCGCTGGATGGTACGTTATTATATACATTGTCCACTAAAATTTCATTCTAAAACCGTTTAAAATGTCCTGGCATATCCAATTAAAATTGCTAAAAAGAAAAAGTTATTCGTTACGAGATTCAGCAAGCTTTCACCCTGCTAAATCTTATAAATATATATATATATGCCTAATCTACGTCTGTCTGCTCTCTAACGGTGTCGATATCTTATTAATTCTCTGGGTTTTTTTTAGATCCTATTATGATACCGTAGTTATTTTGTGTAATCGTTGCAGGTACAGTTTATAACATAAACTCCTGGATAAGGTTTCCAAATAGCTCCTTTCCTTTAGTGGTATAAAGTCAAATTTTGTACAGTCAATTAGTAGCTGTAGCATATTTTGATCCTCCAGTAGGTCTGTGACATAAGGTGTCAGAATCTCATTTGTTTCCAGATATGATAGAATTTTATCCATGAATGGTTTTCTTACTTCCTGTAAGCTTGCACATTGCAGAATGAAATGAGCCGTGTTTTCAGTCTCCTGTTTCCACATAGGACAAAGGGAGCTGACTTCACCTTTCCTTGCGAATTTTGCTTTGTGTTCCTGTAGAGTAAGCGTTCCTGTGGCTAGTTTCACTTTGACCGCTGCCATTGTCACGGCGAATGGTTCGGTTCCACAGCTTGATCAGATATTATGGCAGTGTCCGTATCTAGCTTCTGACAAGTGTAGAAATTTCAGTTAACTTTTGGTTTCTGCATCTTTCACCATTTGATTGATATAGTATTTATTTATTGTGGTGCCAACAGATCTATTCCATGACGATTTTGTAGGTGGATTAACTATCAAATCATGGGGCGAGTTCAGACTGTACTTTTCCGAGATTTCGTCCAGTTTTGAGAACCAGCTGTCCGAATTCTGACCTTTCAGAGCAAGCTGCCTTAGAGCTATATCTTTTTCAATAGAGGTGTCTTTTCTTATAATATTGCCGAAAGTTTTTAAAATTCTTTTGTGTAATTCTCCAACCAATGGTATACGGCCCATCATTAAGTATGTTGCCTCGTTAGCTGTTCTTTCTGGAAGGTTTTGAACTTGCTTTAGCAGTTTTTTGAAGTAAATTTCCAGTTTTTGTATTTCATTTTGTCTTGAGGTCGTGATTTCCAGACCGTATAACAGTCTTGGCATGACATATATTTGGATAAGGTGTATAGCTACTTTAGGGTTCACCCCATTCAGGCCGTGTAGTCCTGCTCCCATTAAGGCAAATACTGTCCTTCTTGCAGTTGTTATACGTGTTTCGACTAGTTCTTTACGGCTGTTGCCAGTTGAAATCCTTTCAATACCTAGATGGGTAGCTTTATTTGTTGCTGACATTTCCTTATTATTTAGATACCACTTATGTTCTTTCGTACAGTTGAATGTTAGTATTGACGACTTTTGCTCACTTATGAGATACCTTTTTGAATTAGTATGGCTTGTTTGTATGTCAAGCATGGACTGTAGTTCATATGGGTCGTTTGATATTAAGGTGACATCATCTGCTACAGTTGGAGTTCCGCAGTAGTGTGTTCCTAGATAGGCACCTAATTGGTTTCTTTCTAAAGTGTCTAGTAGCGAATTTATAAATATTTTGTAGGCTGTTGGTGACCATACTCCACCTTGTCGTACTCCTTGTAATTCGTTGATTGAGTCTGAAAGATTTTGTTTCCATCTAACTTTTGATGCGACGTTGTCGTACCAGTGTTTGATGAAAAGCCAGTTATCGCCTGTTATGCCAAAGGTGTACAAGTCACGAAACAATCCAGTGTGCCAAACCACATCAAAGCTTTACGAGCATCCATAAATGCCACGTATAAAGGGGACTTGTTGCTTTTAGCCTCCGCAATAAGTTCTGATAAAATGAGGGCAGCAATTAAGGGCATTTCTCCTTGTGTGAATCCTTTCTGTAGTTTATTTTGTTGTTCAGTTATGGCATTACTGTTTCTAGTTAGATGGATTTTTTCTATAACTTTACCAATTAGACTTGTTATTGTGATTTTCCTATAGGAATTAGGATCATGTGCAGGTTTCCCTTTTTTTAATATTGGACAGGCTATGCCCGATTTCAGTGTTTTTGGTATTTGAAGATTCTCAAAAAAATCCAGTTCACCAAGACAGTCAGATATTCTAGAAGTTTTCTTCCACCATATTTTAGATGTTCTGCGGAGATATGTCTTTCGTCCGGTGATTTCCCGTTCTTCAAGGATTTAACAGTGGTTGCAATCTCGTCTATAGAGACTTTCTTTAAGGTGTCCTGTCTATCATTTGTATAGAGATTATATAAGTTTTTGACATTGTTTTCGGCTTGTTGTACAAAAGCCTTATCAAACTCGGGCATGCTGGTTGGCGTCGCTAGATCTTTGAAGTAGTCAGCCCATCCAAGTAGTATTACGTCATCATTCGAGACCTGTACATTTTTGAAATTTATGATTGAGCCTGAGATACTTTTCGTGTCCCGTTGTTTGCGTATTAAAGAGTAGAAGCCGTTGTTATTGTTTTGTTGCAATTCCATTATTTCCTCATATCGATTGTATCTCAATTGTGCTTCGTGTTGTCCCTGCATAGATCGTAGTGTTTTCCTGCATTTTTTCATGTCTTTGTAAGTTGGATTGTCTGGATCCCTAGGTCTGTTGGCAGCTTTCCATTTTGCAAATTGGTTCTTGCTACGTTTCATAGCCTTATGTATTTTTGGTGTCCATTTATGCTTTCTGTTAGGTCTTCGTTTTGGGTTGTTGTTTTTAGGCTTTTGTTGTTGTTCAGTGCAGCTATATAAGATATTACATAGTTCGTTTACTACTTTGTCAATGTTACGTTTTGCTATCGGTTGGTTTATTTCTTGCTAAGTTGTTAATTTTGCCTCTACATTGTTTTTATATTCTTGTTTATCGATCTTATTCCATTTAATCCTCTTGGTATAATCTACTCCTGGATTTTGGGGTTTACCCTCCAAATTACATGAGAATCGCACCAGTATTGGGTCATGAGTTGAGGTGTTTAGTGCTTCTCTTTCAAAGTTGACATACTCGTTGATCATTGATGTGGATTCTAGGACGTAGTCAATCTGAGAAGTGTCTTTTCCGTAAAGATGGAAAAATGTAGCCGAGTTTGTGCATTTTGGTGGTACTTTCATATCATTTTCATTTAGAAAGCATTTAAATTGACGATCTTGCGCAGAGTCTCTGCGCAGCGATGCATTCATGTCTCCACCTAATAAAATATTCGCTTTGTTCTTGTACTTTTCTAGAATTTCTGATAATTCGTCCAAAGTTTCTTGAAATAAGTGTGTTGCTATTTCCTCTACATGGAAGGTAGACGCATAAAATTAATATTGGTGGAGTCATGTTCAGTCTCATGCCGACGATTCTGTTGACGCCATCTGGTATTGGTTCGATCAAGTGTTCGTACTTATTGTGAATACAGATTGCTACACCACCATGCCCTCTGTGACGCATTATTGGATCCTGAACTATGCAGTCATCAAAACACTTGGTTAAACATACGTAATCTGGTAGGAAGTCATCGAGCTTGTGCTTTTCAAATGTGTGTAGCCAATGTTCTTGTAAAAGAAGGATATCGGCCCTGTTTGCTAAAGTTTGGAGATATACCGTGAACTCCCTCTATATTAATTGTGACTAAAGTTAATGTTTCTGTGGACAGTTGAGTTTTGAATTTATCATTTCCTGTACTTTGAGGTTTCGTTGGGTCTAACTCCCTGTCATTTACGTTTTGTTTAGTTGAGGTAGCTGTATCCATATTTTGATCGATTACTGTCGGGAGTGAGATGGTATGATTGGCAGTGCTCCTGTCAGGTGTTTGTCCCGAATTTTTGGTGGCCGGGGATGGAATAAAAAATGATCCGAATTGTCCCCTGTATTCAAGAATGTTTCGTCGTTTCTTGTAGGTTGTAGAAAATCGTCTATTTGGTCGCAAAGAGTGTGGTCTCTATTATGTGTTATGTTTGGCATCCTCAGAGACGGATTTGCGTTGTTCATATATTCGTTTTTTCGTTTCCTTTGGTTGTAATATCGAGGCGTTGATGCTTGCCTGTGGCCCTGAGGTGGCTGAGATTTCATCATTAGCAACTCTGTATTATTTCTATGTACATCGAGTTCCAATTGCCTAAGTTTTTGTTCTAAGAACCACACCTTCATGTCCGCTGCTTCATTTCTGTAAGCATTCTGGTTTTGTGGGTATTGTACATGAGGATATTCTTGTTGTGGCTTCGCATTATTTCGTTGTAATTCCATTTCTAGTTGTTCTATTCTCTGTGATCTTTGCAACTCTCTGTTTTTCCCTCTAATGTTATTGAGTATGACCTATTCGTGGATAACTGCTTTTTGAGGTGAGTGACTTCTGTTTCCAACTTGGTAGTTTGATTTTCCTTAATAATTAATAGTCTTTCTTTTTCTGACAGAGAGGTCTGTAGTATATCTGTCTCATTCTATAAATTTTCAATGATAGTTTGATTTGGCGTTGGAGTCCTCGCTGCTTTTTCCGACATTTTTGTGTTCTGCGTTATACCGATTTGTGTGGGTTGATATGGTTGTTTTGGTCGAGTTACTCTGTTAGGTGACAGTACTCTGTCCCGATTAACAGTGGGTGTCTTAATTGACTGTGAATTAAGCTGGTTAGTTTGCTTTTCTACTTGTTGTGGACTAGACAGAGTATGTTGTACTCGAAAGTGTGGAGTAGGACGATCAGTTTTATTGTTATCAGTGTCCCCCTTTTGACTGCTATGATAACTAATTGACTGGATTGCTCCTTCTTTGCCAGTCATGGTATCGTGCTGATAAGTACACAAAATACAGATATAATTTGTACCAGGGTCGTCTAGTTTTGTCTCTTCTTCTGGTGTTATATTTTCACATTCGTAATGGAGCCATGAATTACAGATATCACATGCTACCGAAGTAGGTTTGTCGTCACAGGGTCTCGAACATATTGGACATACTGGATAATCAGTTTCTGGATTGTCTATACTGTCTATTACGGATGATGATATATTATTCTCACTTATTGATTCTATTTGTCTTATTTCAGTATTGGGCATAGTGGCTGTTTTCCCAGATTCCATGTCTTTATATCCTGCGTTTGTAAGATATTGCCCGCAGTATTCTCTAATTTTACTGTTAATGTCCTTAAATTTATCATTATGATCCAGAATTGAGAGTATGTTCACTAGGTATTGATTAACAAAGTCAAGGATATGATGATGGTTCCCATTAAGCAAAATTTTAGATGTCGAATTGTAGAGGTTAAGTAGAAATAGTTTGCTACTGTTTTGGTATACAGATACTGATTCTGAGACTACTGCTTCATGTTTGTCTGTAGTTTGGGTAGTTTTTAGTATCAGGTTTTGGCTCTTTAGGTAGTTCATTGTGACTATCTTAAACTCTTCATACGCCGCAGCTGAGAATGTTAGCACTATACCACCCATGGTAAGTTTAACCACAACAGATAGTGGTCTTTCAGCGGCCTCAATTTTCTGTTTGATAGCCTTTGATCTGTTAAGTTCGTAATCAACTTTGTGATTGTCAGTATGTATTGTGGTGGTCTGTCTTTTTGTTTTTGTCAGCGAAATTGTTTTTGCAGGAGTGAAGGGGGTACGAGTCGCCCTTTGTCTTACACTACGTCTTGTCGCTATGACTCTTTCCATGGTTGGATGAATTTGGAGTTCAGCTAAGCTGTGACCCTGCTAAATTCCTTTTTGAAGGTATTTGCTATGTGACGACGGAAACTTTTGTAAATTCAGCAAGCTATGACCCTGCTAAGTTTATTCAGAATGGAATGATTTGAAAACGGCGGAATAAATAAATTCGTATTTCAGCAAGCTATGGCCCTGCTAAGTTCTTATTTGTAGAGACTTCTATGTGTCGGGTGTAGAAAATTGATATTCAGCAAGCGTTGACCCTGCTAAATTGATTCAGAATGGAATGATCTGAAAGCACCGGAATAAATAAATTCGTATTACAGCAAACTATAACCCTGCTAAATTCTTATTTGTAGAGACTTCTATGTGTCGGGAGTAGAAAATTGATATTCAGCAAGCTTTGACCCTGCTAAATTGATTCAGAATGGAATGGTCTGAGAGCACCGGAATAAATAAATTCGTATTTCAGCAAGCTATGACCCTGCTAAATTCTTATTTGTAGAGACTTCTATGTGTGGGGTGTAGAAAATTGATATTCAGCAAGCTTTGACCCTGCTAAATTGATTCAGAATGGAATGATTTGAAAACGACGGAATAAATAAATTCGTATTTCAGCAAGCTTTGACCCTGCTAAATTTGATTCGATTTAATAGCATAGCTGTGCAACTTTGTTGCATATACGACGTAGCCAGAGCTTTGAGAGTAGTTCGCTTGGATGCACACCATCTATTAGTAGTGGATAGTGGATTTTTCTGTTCTTCCCTTTACTGCCTTTACTGCCCTTAGTTTTGTGTAGTATGTCTTTGGTGAAGTTAGGCGACATATACATAAATTGGACTGTGTTTTTTGCTATTGGATAGTATGAAAGATTTATATCTTGAACTAGGCTGTTAAATAGTTTCAGTTGTTTTTCAAGTTTTTCGTTCTGGTTATGAAAAATTTCAGGATGTTTATGGCCCTTGTCTTTGTTGTGTCTTATGATCGAGACAGGGGGACATTCCAGGAGGATGACTCGAGAATATTTATATCTTGTTTCTATTTGTCTCTTATATTTTAGTAGGCAGTCAATTAATTTCTGTATCCTAGTCTTGTAGTTCAGTGTAGTATATCGAAGGGTAATTAATTTTGTGGTGTGAGATTTTATGGTGAAGTCACAAGTGCCTAGCCACAGGAATATGATTGCTTTATCTTGGTATTGTAACAGATTCTTTAATATAGACCAGATTAATTCTGCTGTTTCAGGTGTTTCGATTTTTATACTAGGTTTGGATGCAATTTGGAAGTCCAGGAAGGATTCTGTTGAGATTTGTTCTGAAATGTACTTTCCTTTGCTGTCTGAGAAGTATGGCGGACTTTTTTCTAGTTTTATTTCTCACTGGTCCGAGATTGATATCAAAAATGCGTTTTCTAATTTTTGACTCTGTCATTGACGAGATTCAAGAGCAGACACGTGTAAAACGGTGGGACAACGTTTTTGAAGATCAGAAATACGGTAGATAAAACAATTAAAATGTCCAATAAAACAATATAAAATGATATAAAATGAAACAATATAAAATGAAAACAATCGTGAATGGGATATATATACAACAGGGGCTAGTCAGCTCCAGGCAAGAGAATTTACACGTGGCCGAGACTGGCGGGAAAGGTATTTTTCGATTCTTTTTACAATATGGATGGTGCGCGTTCTAACTCCAACCAAAAGTTAGTATGGGATATAAATACAGTCAAGGACGAGAAAATATACAGTTTAAATAGTTTCTGGTGGCTAAAAGGTAAAAATATACAGCACTTTTAGGCACAGGTAAATTAAACATCCATCTTCTTTCCCAGGCATACTTTATCATATCATTTTCAATAGATACCAGGCCCGTTACATTATTATTATTCTTCTTCTCCTTTCTTTCTTTGGCACATGAATTTGTCCACGGCAGATCTCAGGAACTACTGCCTACTGGACAGAATTTCATGAAACTTGGTGGAGTTATAGATATATGTTTCTAGTTGGTCCTAAAGTTTTCAGCTTTGTTGTAAAGTCCTATTTTGAGGGGTTCAAAGGGGGTGGGGGTTACTATAGAATCCTATGGGAAAGTTGAAATTTCGTACATTAATGTTGATAACTTCTAAATGCAATGGATAATGATAGAGACATAAAATTTGACATAGTGATAGGTCACCATAAGAGGAGCAAACAATTCTGCGTTTTCAAAATTTTCAAGATGTCTGCCATTTTCAAAATGGCTGCCAAAACACGGCATAAAAAGTGGTCGGTAAAACTTCAACATTGTCCGATATCATCAAAATTTGATATGTGGGTAGATAATGATGTCCCGAATTTATTCCCGATATTGAAAAATTTCTACCGGTCGCCATTTTCAAAATGGCCGCCACAATACCGCACAAATTTTAACATTGTTCGATTTCAACGAAATTTCATATGTAGGTAGATTATGATGTCCTGAATTGATTCCCGACATCGCAAAATTTCTACCTGTCTCCATTTTCAAAAAGACCACCACAATACCGCAAAAAATCAAGCTCATAATTTGTCACAATGCAAAGTGTTCATTTAAACCTGTTGTCAGTGGCCAGTTTGGGAGACTTCATAATCGTTAGATTATAATCATATCTTGTTGTAATTGCATTTGTGTCAATAAAATATTGTCTATTGTCTATTGTCTATTGTCATATATATAGGGCATTCCACAGCAGCCGGGAACATGACAAATTGCCTGTCTACTTGCATTTTCCCCCTGGCCTGGCTACTTTGTTTTCAAAAATTAAAATGTTAAAGTGAAAGTAAAATATGACTTTGTTTTGCCTACTGATTACTGGTTTATCTTTTGCACTCTAAATTGATCAAATTGGGAATCTAAATCAGGGGGTATGAATGAAAATTTGTTTTTTTTACATGATTTTAAAATATTTTTCATTGGGAAAGAGTCCTTTTACCGGACACTGGGAATGCTAAAAAAATTTCCTGCCCTTCTACTTTAGGATTATCAACTCCTACTTGAAAATGAGTGGATTAATGCCTGTATGGATAGAAAGTACTGTTTGATCATATTTAATGTATATTTTTATAAGTCATTAAGTTATGCATAGAAAGATGCAAAATGAAAATGTTTCGATCTGTCAATTTTTTTTCTGTATTCTGCAAAAAAAAGGAGGAGGGGAATCAAAGGGTATCACATGTACCTGTGGTCTGTTTATCTATACTGTACATATACTCTAGCACAACACCAGGCCTTTTAATAAGGGGCGGTACCAGACACTTTTAACATTTTAAAATGGTAAATGGTGATTTCAAAGAGTGTTGCACAAGATATACATGCAATTTTTTTTTTCAACTTTTAAGTAAAAGTACTGCCTGTAAATAGTGAAGTTGTGACAGGTACACTTGAAAAACATTGAAAGTCCTGAACACTATCGCAAGCTATTTTATTCAGATATGCCATCATTACCTCCAGCATCTGAATGAAAATTACTAGTTGCAAAAAGCTGATTTACCTTTGTTTGATGTTTGATGGTTAGGGTTATGGTGTTTAATGCCACTTTCAACAATATTTCAGTTATATCGTAACGGTCAATTTTATTGGTGGAGGAAACCGGAGAAAATCACCGACCTGTCGCAAGTCACTGACAAACTTTATCACATAATGTTGTACACCTCACCCTGATTGATATTCGAACTCACAACATCAGTGGTGATAGGCACTGATTGCATATGTAGTTATAAATCCAACTACCATACGATCACGGCCATGACGGCCCATGTAAATCCACTAGCTGTTAATCACCTTTTTCACAATTTTTCGTTTATCTGGTGAATACCATTACAAACAATATCATTGTGTATACATACATATATATCTGTGGTATTATGGTTGAGTGCTCACCTTGTGTGAGATAGATCAAGGGTTTAAACCCCTGTTGGTTCAAAACAAGACTATAAAATTAGCATTTGCTGCTTTTTTGCCAAGCACATAGTATTAAAGAGTAAAATTAAAGAATAGTTGACTGGAAATCGGGATAATGTGTCTGAGCGGAGCGACATGTCTGACCACAGATGGTTGTTTCAGTGAACTAGCAATATTTATTTCATATCAGATCTAAATTCGACTTTTTCATTGGTGTAGAGATGGTCATGTGTCATGCATTAATCTGCGTTAAAGAAATTTACCAGTCATTAACATGATAATGCCCGCGGGCATTATCATGGTAATGACTGCTCCAGGTTTTAGAGTTGCGACGTCCCTTTTTTAAAACGCAACAGAGATCATGTAGTAGTCGATGTAAAGCAACATTGTACTAAAATGAGCAAAATTATTTAGAAATTCTTATTTCTTTCGATGAAATAAAAATAATAGTTACTTATGTATAGGGCATTATCGTGATAGATAAACTGCCCTTGGAACATTAGTATTGACTTCAACACTGATAATGCCCTCGCAATGTAAGTTCATACTTGCCAAATTTGAAAAAATCTGGTTCTTTAGTTGAAAAAAACCAAGCAGATGGTTGTACAGAGGAATTACATGATTACAATAACACTGCCAAAGGTGAAGAAAATGGGGAAGGCGGATCGTAACCCTTAGCAACTCAAGATGGCCAGCAAGGCACACCCAGTAATAAAACAGTAGGACCCTGTGTGGGAAATATTTTAAAAATCTTCTTTTCTGAAACCGCTTAAGCTATTTCAAAGTAAAATTGACTGGAATGTTTCTAGCATAATCTTCTATAATGTTGTTTTGTAAATGTTGATCAGGAATAAAAAATGACGACCACTGCAGGTCAAATTTTTAGCAAGACCCATGAGTGACAATATTCTATAATATTGTATATTGTAACAGTACTTACAGTAGACTAGTAGACCATATTTTTATCTAAAAAAAAAATGCAATGTCCACCTTGAGATTTGATCCTGGGATATCTCACATTGTAAATCAACACTCTACCCACTAAGCTAAAGGAGATCTCCACTAACAAAGTTTGTGGAGGGTAGTTATGATCCTACTACGGTTCCTACAGGTAGAGGAACGTCAGTGTTGTGTTGTAGTTAGTGAGCTAAAGGAGATCTCCACTAACAAAGTTATGATCCTACTACGGTTCCTACAGGTAGAGGAACGTCAGTGTTGTGTTGTAGTTAGTGAGCTAAAGGAGATCTCCACTAACAAAGTTTGTGGAGGGTAGTTATGATCCTACTACGGTTCCTACAGGTAGAGGAACGTCAGTGTTGTGTTGTAGTTAGATAATCATGAATATTGACATTAGTTTCAATATCTTTATTTCAGAATTGAGGGGCCATTTTGGCCGTGATCGTATATGGTACCGGTAGTTGGATTTATAACTACCTATGCAATCAGTGCCTATCACCACTGATATTATGAGTTCGAATCTCGATCAGGACGAGGTGTACAACATTATGTGATAAAGTTTATCAGTGACTTGCGACAGATCAGTGGTTTTCTCAGGGTCCTCCGGTTTCCTCCACCAATAAAACTGACCGCCACGATATAGCTGAAATGTTGTTGAAAGTGGCGTTAAACACCATAAAAAAAACCAGAATTGACTAATAGGATTGCACCTAAAGTGTACAATCAGGTAGGCCTAAGGCTATATATACATTGTCCAATTCATGAGTTTTCACTAATGACAGTGACGTTTTTTAATTTTCAGGTGGGCAGATACAGAATATGCCAAAGGTACAGCTGACAAACCACACAAATTTGATCATCCATTTTTCCAGGTTAAAATAATGATTTTATTATGTTTAAGAGACATGAGTATTGCAGGTTGCTATATATATTAAGGGGCAGTCGTGGTTGGATTTATAACTACAGTCTGCGCCAAAAATCACTAACCCTATGCCCCAGTCTGGTAAAAATGGTTTCGGACTAGTAAAACTTGCATAAAATTTGCTTAATCAAATAGAATTTGTTTTCTCTAAAATGCTGTTTCGGGCTAGTTTGTCAAAATGTTTTTGGCACAGACTGTAACTACCTATGCAATCAGTGCCTATCACCACTGACTTTGTGAGTACAAATCCCGCTCAGGCAAGGTGTACTCAATACAACATTACGTGATACAGTTTGTCAGTGACTTGTGGCAGGTCGGTGGCTTTCTCCGGGTACTCCGGTTTCCTCAAACAATATAACTGACCGCCACTGAAATATTGTTGAAAATGGCGTTAAACACCATAACCCTAACCCTGTTATATATATATATATATTATATATATATTAAGTTATTTGATATCAAAATGAAAAATGTTGATTGTACAAATTTTGCCCATAGAAAATGTATACAAACTGTATAGGGTTTTTTCTTACATACATGTGAATGTAAAATAGATTTACGGATGGCAGGACAATACTATCAGCACGTTACCATGGGTTTCTTAAAGATGGTTGTGGTTATGGTGTTTAACACCACTTTCAACAATATTTAAGTTATATTGTGGCGGTCAGTTTTATTGGTGGAGGAAAATGGAGTACCCGGAGAAAGCCACCGACCTGCCACAAGTCACTGACAAACTGTATCACATAATGTTGTATCGAGTACACCTCCCTTGAGCAGAGTTCGAATTCATAATGGTAGTGATGATAGGCACTGATTGCATAGGTAGTTATAAATCCAACTACCATACCATCACGACCATGACGGTCTTGGGTATCTTAAAGAATTTCCACAAACATTTGAATATACAGTAGAACTTCGCTGGCTCGAACTCGAAGAGACTGTCAAAATCTGTTCGAGCTATCGTTA
Source organism: Bathymodiolus brooksi (assembly GCA_963680875.1). Classification (NCBI taxonomy): domain Eukaryota; kingdom Metazoa; phylum Mollusca; class Bivalvia; order Mytilida; family Modiolidae; genus Bathymodiolus; species Bathymodiolus brooksi. Next base: position 79,281,578 of record OY804590.1, read on the forward strand.
GTTCGAGCCACCGAGGTCCCGTAATTTTAGAGAGAAAAAAAATCCGGTTCTGCCCTGGGACAGTTTCATTACGCTATGATAACTGATGCACAGTAAAATGGGCATTTCTCGTAAAAAATATTTAATCCTTTAGAAAGTTCTCAAAGACTACGGATTCTGAATACCTCTTTGGTATCTTCAAACGTACCTTAGAAACGTTTTTTTCACTTTGATCGCGATCTATTTTATAAACAGGAAATACGAGGTCGGGTATTAACACTTGGATCGATATCGATATAATTCGGATATATATTTTTAATGATCAATTTTCAAATTTTAGCCATTTTTTTTTTTTTTAATTTGAATTTGAAGCAATTATTTTTGTTTCTTTTGATATTATATACACATATAAACTCAGGTTAATCGGAATTTCAGTACGAGTGCATCAGCGACACGAGTCTCGGGTTCAATAATCGTTCTTTATTAATCATAATTAATGGTTAATAATCAAGCCACAGCTGAATTTAATGAGTAATTAACACAAATGATGACAAGTGTATCCCTCTACCTGTAATTGTTAAGTAAACAATTATCTGTTGGTAATCTGACATTTATCACACCTTGCAGTAAGCACATTCAACCGTAGCGTACATCTGTCAATTAAATTGCGATGTTCGAGTTTGACATGATAAAACTCGTGATTTTATTATTGACGGGACCATTTATTGAGTTCGACTGTTAGAGATATCGGTGTTCGTGCGAAAGAGATTTTTTTACTTAGAAATATAAGGAAAATTGACGGGACTTTCAAATCAGTTCGAGCCATCCATGGTATTCGACCCATCCGAGTTCGAGGGACCGAGGTTTGACTGTAAATGTAAATTTTGATTGAAATATCAGTTGTGTGTTTCTAACAATTCTATTTTCCAAATAATGGTAATAACAAAATTACCGAACTCCGAACAATCTTACAAGGGGGGGGGGGGGGGGGGGGGGGGTTTGAGAGCATCGTGGTCATGATGATATGGTAGTTGGATTTACAACTACCTGTGCAATCAGTGCCTATCACCACTGAAGTTGTGAGTTCAAACATTATGTGATAAAGTTTGTCAGTGACTTGCGACAGGTCAGTAGTTTTCACCGGGTACTCCGGTTTCCTCCACCAGGAAAACTGACCGCCACAATATAACTGAAATATAGTTGAAAGTGGCGTTAAACACCATAAGCCTACCCCCTGTTTTCAGACTGCTTTGACTGTTCATGTGTAATTTAAATATGCACAATGCCCACTGAATTTGATATCTACTTTATTTTTGACTGTTTGTGGATATCTCACTGATTTGTTGATTCTATTTTCAGACTGTTTGACTGTTCATTGGTAAATAAAATAATGCAATCGTGCCCACTGAATTACATATCTTCTTTTTAGCTCACCTTGCCAAAGGCAATGTGAGCTTTTGCCATCACTTGGCGTCCATCGTCCGTTAACTTTTCACATTTTAATCTTCTCCTCTGAAACCCCTCGGCCAAGTGAAATGAAACTTGGTAGGAAGCATCTATGGAAGGTCCTTTATAAAGATTGTTCATTTTGTCCCGATCCATTAACAAACATGGCCGCCACAGGCAATTCTTGTTTCTGATTTGCCGATTTTTAAAAATCTTCTCCTCTGAAACTGCTTGGCCAAATGAACCGAAACTTGGTAGGAAGCATCTATGGAAGGTTCTCTATAAAGATTGCTCATTTAGTCCCGATCCAATAACAAACATGGCCGCCACGGGCAATTCTTGTTTCTGATTGGTCGATTTCTAAAAATCTTCTACTCTGAAACAGCTTGGCTAAATGGACCAAAACGTGGTAGGAAGCATCTATGGAAGGTCCTCTATGGGAATTGCTCATTCCGTTTTGATCCGTTAACAAACATGGCCCTCGTAGGCAATTCTTGTATCTGATTGGTCGATTTCTAAAAATTTTCTTCTCTGAAACCGCTTGGCCAAATGATCCGAAACTTGGTAGGAAGCATCTATGGAAGGTCTTCTATGAAGATTGCTCAATCCGTTCCAATCCGTCAACAAACATGGCCGCCACAGGCGATTCTTGTTTCTGATTGACTGATTTTTTAGATTCTTCTCCTCTGAAACCGTTTGGCCAAATGAACTGAAACTTGGTAGGAAGCATCTATGGAAGGTCCTCTGTTACGATTGCTCATTTCGTCCCGATCCATTAACAAACATGGCCGCCACAGACAATTCTTGTTTCTGATTGGTTGATTTCTTAAAAATCTTCTCTGAAACCGCTTTGCCAAATGAACCGAAACTTGGTAGGAACATCTATGGAAGGTTCTCTATAAAGATTGCTCATTTAGTCCCGATCCAATAACAAACATTGACGCCACAGGCCATTCTTGTTTCTGATTGGTCGATTTCTAAAAATCTTCTACTCTGAAACAGCTAGGCTAAATGGACCGAAACGTGGTAGGAAGCTTCTATGGAAGGTCCTCTATGGGAATTGCTCATTCTGTTTTGATCCGTTAACAAACATGGCCCTCTTAGGCAATTCTTGTTTCTGATTGGTCGATTTCTAAAAATCTTCTCCTCTGAAACCGCTTTGGCAAATGAACCGAAACTTGGTAGGAAGCATCTATGGAAGGTTCTCTATAAAGATTGCTCATTTAGTCGCGATCCAATAACATTGGTCGATTTCTAAAAATCTTCTACTCTGAAACAGCTTGGCTAAATGGACCGAAACGTGGTAGGAAGCATCTATGGAAGGTCCTCTATGGGAATTGCTCATTCCGTTTTGATCCGTTAACAAACATGGCCGTCATAGGCAATTCTTGTATCTGATTAGTCGATTTCTAAAAATCTTCTCCTCTGAAACCGCTTGGCCAAATGATCCGAAGCTTGGTAGGAAACAATCTATGTAATGTCCTCTATAAAGATTGCTCAATCCGTCCCGATCCGTTAAAAAACATGGCCGCCACAGACGATTCTTGTTTCTGATTGGCTGACTTTTTAGATTCTTCTTCTTTGAAACCGTTTGGCCAATTGAACCGAAACTTGGTAGGAAGCATCTATGGGAAGTCCTCTGTTACGATTGCTCATTTCGTCCTGATCCATTAACAAACATGGCCGCCACAGACAATTCTTGTTTTTGATTGGTTGATTTCTAAAAAATCTTCTCTGAAACCACTTTGTTAAATGAACCGAAACTTGGTAGGAAGCATCTATGGAAGGTTCTCTATAAAGATTGCTCATTTAGTCCCGATCCAATTACAAACATGGCCGTCACAGGCCATTCTTGTTTCTGATTGGTCGATTTCTAAAAATCTTCTACTCTGAAACAGCTTGGCTAAATGGACCGAAACGTGGGAGGAAGCATCTATGGAAGGTCCTCTATGGGAATTGCTCATTCCATTTTGATCCGTTAAAATGGCCGTCATAGGCCATTCTTGTTCCTGATTGGTCAATTTCTAAAAATCTTCTCCTCTGCAACCGCTTGGCCAAATGATCCGAAACTTGGTAGGAAGCATCTATGGAAGGTCCTCTATAAAGATTGCTCGATCCGTCCCGATCCGTTAACAAACATGGCCACCACAGGCGATTCTTGTTTCTGATTGGCTGATTTTTTAGATTCTTCTCCTTTGAAATCGTTTGGCCAAATGAACCGAAACTTGGTAGGAAGCATCTATGGAAAGTCCTCTGTTACATTTGCTCATTTCGTCACGATCCATTAACAAACATGGCCACCACAGACAATATTTGTTTCTGATTGGTTGATTTCTAAAAAATCTTCTCCTCTGAAACCGATTTGCCAAATGAACCGAAACTTGGTAGGAAGCATCTATGGAAGGTTCTCTATAAAGATTGCTCATTTAGTCCCGATCTATTAACAAACATGGCCACCACAGGCCATTCTTGTTTCTGATCGGTCGATTTCTAAAAATCTTTTACTCTGAAACAGCATGGCTAAATGCTAAAATGGACCGAAACGTGGTAGGAAGTATCTATGGAAGGTCCTCTATGGGAATTGCTGATTCCTTTTGATCCGTTAACAAATATGGCCATCATAGGCAATTCTTGTTTCTTATTGGTCGATATCTAAAACAGATTTTTCCTCTGAAACCGCTTGACCAAATGATATGAACCTTGGTAAGAAGCATCTATGGAAGGTCCTCTATAGAGATTGCTCATTTCGTTTTGATGCATTAACAAACATGGCTGCCACAGGCAATTCTTGTGTTAGATTGGTCGATTTCTAAAAATCTTCTTCTCTGAAACTGCTTGGCCAAAATGAGCTGAAATTTGGTGGGAAGCACCTATGGAAGGTTCTGTATTAAGTTTCCTAAAAGCGGAATGAAAGGTGAGCGACACAGGCTCAGCTCAGTGCTGAGTCTCTAGTTTGTTTGACTGTTCGTGGATATCTTACTGATTTGTTGATTCTATTTTCAGACTGTTTGACTGTTCATTGGTAATTTAAATATGCGTCATGTCTGCTAAATTAGATACCGTATATACTTTTATTTTTATTTTTGACTGTTTGTGGATATCTTACTAATTTGTTGATTCTGTTTTTAGGCTGTTGGAATGTTCTTGGGCGAGATGATGTGCATGGCTATGTTCCTCGTTGTGTATTGCTCTGGACGACACTCTACCAATCGACCTAGAGAGGAAAAATTCTGCGGTCTCGGATATAACCCCCTTATTTTCCTACCAGCCTCCATCTGTGATATGTGCGCTACTTCTCTGATGTACATAGGACTCAATTTGACATATGCTGCCAGTTTCCAGATGTTAAGAGGTATTTTAACCCTACCTGCATTTAGTATGGTGAAGGCATTGTAAAAAATAACCACCCGTACTTCTGTTGTTTTACTGTTAATTGCATGTCAGTTATCAGATCAAAATAATTCTTGTTGTTATAAACAAATACTTTATTCAAAAGCAATCCTGCTTATAGAAATATACATACAATATACAATTATTCAATGCATCAGTGAAAATACAAATACAATTATGATACTAACAGCGGAGCATGATAATTTATATGCAATACAATAATACGAAATGAAATGAAATGAAACTAAGCGTTGCAAATTTTTTCAGCTAGTAAACAAGTTGTGATTGAATTTCCGTCATAACATTTGTTCTGAATGGAACAAAATATTATACAATTGTTGCACTTCATTGAGTGCGATATGATAACACATCATATTGCCCTTCATTGAGTGCGATATGATAACACATCATATTGCACAAATTGAAGTGCTGTAATTATTTTATTACATTTATCATACCTGGATCGATTTTTAGGGATTGTTTGTTGTGTTTATTTTCAAATCCAAAAACCCATGAGCTGATCAATTTAATATCATAGATACCGGTACTTGTACTAATTCAGTATGTACAAATTTATATTACTAATTCCGTGTGTACAAATTTATATTTGCATTCTGCTTGTATTTGTAAAACTTCTGTGCTACTTTCTGTGTGTGTTTGTGTGACGTCATTGCAACGGACGTAGAAAATGATTGGCTGGTAAATTTTAAAATTTTGCAGGGATTTCGCAGACCGCTAAATAGATCGTTCAATATGAAAACCTGCCGTGTACTATGACGATTTATCTCGAAAAACGAATTATATGGTTTTATAAAACAATAAATGTAATAATACATTATATCTATTCGAACAGAAAAAAAATATTACAATATTTATTGCTAACGGAATAAACACTATACAATTGATGACTTTCTGATGCCTCGGTGAATATCATGTTCCATGGGTTGATCAATCCTTGTATTCACCGAAATTGAAAGTCATTAACTGTTTTATTATATGACATTAAATCAAATTTGAATTAACACCAAACAGCGCCGACTTTGTTCCCCAGACACCCCTGTCTACCCAACGTCTGTCATTATTGATTACCGAAAGTAATTAGTAAGAATGCATCTGATTCAGAGCTCCAGATAAGCTGCGTATTTGCGTTTTTTGCGCTATAAAAACGAGTAAAAACGCATGTATTATCAGATCAGTGTACACATTACGCATACATATTGCTGTGTAAGCAAACTTTCCAAATTCGGAGCGTACTTGTACACTGTTAACGATAATACAGTTGTGTACATTAACAATGCATTTTTGTTTTTGAGAAATTCCCTGTAATTACTTTCCTTTATACTTTTCGAAGGAGAGAGTGTATACATCCGAGGGGTACCGAATGTTTGCCTTTCTAAGCATCGATGTCAAAAGATCCAATCGTGGTCAATGTTACAAATAAATGCGGTGCTCCTTTTAAGGAGTGGTTTACGTGATAAGTAAGAACTAAAACGAAAGTAAATTTGGGAACACGTTTGTTGAAAATGAGCAAGAACATGTTTTTCTAAACTTCTATTGTATTTTAATGTAGTACTTATGCAAATAGCTGGTCAGGGTGTGGTGTCAGTTATATAAAGTAAACACAGAACAAAATATTTACAACATTTTATTAATATGATAAACATGACAGCATTCCCATTTACCCTCTGCAGAGGGTTTTTTACCCCCAAAATAGGCCCTGTACCTCCAAAATTGTAGGAACTTTCTATATGCAGGGGTACAAAGTTAAGGAAAAACAGCAATTGTACCCCATTGTACCCCCAGTTTCAAAACTCAGTGGGCACCCTGCATGACACAATCGTGTCAAATTAAACAGAGATATACATGTACATGTACATTTCACTTGCATCCTGCGTTTATTGAATAACACTTGTATCAAACATTATTTTAAAAGTGTACATGTAAGCAATCTTTTCTGAAGTAGAGAGTACAACAGTGCAAAGGAAATATGCAAATACCCATCATTTTCAAAAGTAGGGGGTAATTACCCTTTGGACTTGAAAATTATCTGGAGCTCTGTGATTAGTCGATGACAAAACTTAACCCGATGATGATTGGCTACTACTTTTAAGATAATTGGGAAACACCATTTCTATTTTAAGGTGTCTGGAGGAGCTTTGGAATGTTATATTCACCTCTCGTGACTTTTTACACGTTGAATATAACGTTTTATCAAAGAACGTTACTAGGGACGTCAGCCAATCAGAAAAGACATTATCTGAAGTCATATAATAATATAGAATGTTTGTTGTTAAAAAAAAAAAAAATATTGAGTTGTTTATAATGAATTATCAGAAGGAACAAATATACTGTATAGCGCCTATATTTGGCGGTGGTTTTATTTTGGCGTTATTGGCGCATTTGACCAAAAGCACCACATATAAACAACGCAAACATTTCACAGATTAGGGAATATCGTAACCTAGTATCTGGCATTTATAGGTAAAGTCACTCAACAATAACGTTTTATTACAAACCAATCAAAGCATTTACGGTATTAATATCCAATAATCAGTTATTTGTTTTATTGTTAAAGTAACTTTGATAAAAAAAAACCATGTATTGGCATTCAAAAGTCATCTGTTTTATCCTTTAAATAACATTATAATCTGAACAAAGGCAGATTAATTAGGAATACCAGCCTAAATCTACAGACTTTATGACTCAGGGAGTGACTAGCTGACTTTTTATGTCAGGCCTAAATCTACAGACTTTGTGACTCAGGGAATGACTAGTTGACTTGTATGTCAGGCCTAAATCTACAGACTTTGTGACTCAGGGAGTGACTAGCTGACTTTTGATGTCCGTCCTAAATCTACAGACTTTGTGACTCGGGGAATGACTAGTTGACTTGTATGTCAGGCCTAAATCTACAGACTTTGTGACTTATGGAGTGACTAGCTGACTTTTATGTCAGGCCTCAATCTACAGACTTTGTGACTTGGGGAGTGACTAGCTGACTTTTATGCCAGGCCTAAATCTACAGACTTAGGGAGTGACTAGATGACTTGTATATCAGGCCTAAATCTACAGACTTTGTGACATAGGGAGTGACTAGCTGACTTTTATGCTAGGCCTAAATCTTCAGACTTTGTGACTCAGGGAATGACTAATTGACTTTTATGTCGGGCCTAAATCTACAGACTTTGTGACTCAGGGAATGACTGGTTGATTTTTATGTCAGGCCTAAATTTACAGACTTTGTGACTCAGGAAATGACTAGTTGACTTTTATGCCAGGCCTAAATCTACATCAGCAGAAGATAAAGTTGATTGTCAAATGAAATTTGTCATGTTCTCTCCTGGTACAAACAAGTGCTAATTTTATTAAAACATCAGCACATAATTTGTACAAGGGAAATAAATGACTTCTGTTCTCGTAAAGTTTTCCATGTGTCCCTTTTTTCTGTAGAGATATTAACCAATCATTGACTGTCATCTGCTAAAACATAAGTATAAGGTAGTATTGTATAACATACAATCAAACCTGCTTTAGTGACCACCTCTGTTAAGCAATAACTTTTAACTACATCCAAACCTGCTAATGTTGTCACCTCTATTATGCAGCCACCTGTATTAAAAGGTCACATTATCTTAAATTGTTCATGCTATATATCTTTGAATTTTATTGTAAAGGGTTAAATTGATTTTTTGTGAGCCCAGTCAAGGGGATGATTTCTTTTTAAGATTTAGTGCCAACTGAAAAATACTGCAAGCACATAACTAACATGGACTGCTATCAGGAAATAAGAATGATAGAAACTACCACCATGGCATGAACAATAGAAAATCATTGCTATTTACTGCTAAATCTCTGTATGCATAGTAATTTTAATCTGTGCTTGATAAGGAATAGGATTATGGATGTAATTTACATAAAATTACAATTTTCAACAGTATTTAAGTGATACCATGATGGTCTGTATTAATTTATTGGTGGAGGAAATTGACGATTGATAAAATCTTTCTCCTAGCACATGCTAGTGCTAATTGAATTTTAAAACACAAGCACATAGCCAGTACCAGCGAAAATAATGACAAAGAATTATACTATTGAAATCATACCTCTAAATGAAGTCTTTATAGTTTACATGAAAGCAGCCAAGTTGTACTTATCATATATATATTTCCTAGCACAGACTAAATGATATCTTGTAAGGTGTAACAAAAAGCAAAGAAAAGTATTGATTGATTAATTAATTGATTGTGTTTAACACCACTTTCAGTGATATTTCAGCTATATCATGGCGACCAGTTTTAGTGGTCTTCCACCACTGGAGTACCCGGAGAGAACCACCGACCATGGTCAAGCAACTGGTAAACTTTATCACTTGTGGCTGCGAGTGAGTGCACCCATTTTTGTGATTATACCCCTGCTCAACGAGAGTCGGGGGATCCTCATGTCCGTTCGTCAGTTCATCCGTCCATCACACTTTTCGTTTCCGGATAATTAAAGTACTGCTCAACCAAATCTTTTCAAACTTTAACACAATGCTGTGGACCATTAAATACAGGTTGAGTTCGATTACGGTGTATTTCACATTTACCGTTCCTGAGTTATGGCCCTTTTTCTCTTAGAAAATATGGACTTTTTTAGGTTTCCGGATGATATTTAAAGTGTGGCTCAACCAAATCTTTTCAAACTTTAACACAATGCTGTGGATCATTAAATACAGGTTAAGTTCGATTACGGTGTATTTCACATTTACCGTTCCAGAGCTATGGCCCTTTTTCTCTTGGAAAATATGGACTTTTTAGGTTTCCGGATGATATTTAAAGTATAGCTCAACCAAATCTTTTCAAACTTTAACACAACGATGTGGACCATTAAATACAGGTTAAGTTCAATTACGGTATATTTCACATTTACCCTTCCTGAGTTATGGCCATTTTTCTCCTTGAAAATAGGGATTTTTTAGGTTTCCGGATGATATTTAAAGTATGGCTCAACCAAATCAGTTCAAACTTTAACACAATGCTGTGGACCATTAAATACAGGTTAAGTTCGATTACGGTGTATTTCACATTTACCATTCCTGAGTTATGGCCCTTTTTCTCTTGGAAAATATGGACTTTTTAGGTTTCCGAATGATATTTAAATTTAAATTACCACTCAACCAAATCTTTTCAAACTTTAACACAACACTGTATACCATAAAATACAGGTTAAGTTTGATTATGGTGTATTTCACATTTACCGTTCATAAGTTATGGCCCTTTTTCTCTTAGAAAATAGGTACTTTCTAGGTTTCCGGATGATACATTGTATTTAAGGTACGACTCAACCAAATCTTTTCAAACTTTGACACAATGCGATGTACCATAAAATACAGATTAAGTTTGATTATGGTGAAATTGACATTTACCGTTCATGAATTATGGCCCTTTTTCTCTTAGAAGATAGGGACTTTAAAGGTTTCTGGATGAAAATTTGGAATACGGGGTATCTGTGATCACCAGATCAACTTTCTCTAGTTTGCAAAGCCGGGCGTGAACCCATGCCGTATTGGTGATAGGCTTGTATGAGTTGTTAGTTATCCAACTACCTAACTCATTGAGCCACTCGGGTCCTCCCAAAGAAAAGTATGATGTGTGAGACTTTATAAAATCTATGATGTAAATGTCACATTTTTCTCTCAGCACAAACTAGTGCTAGTTAAATATAAACAAGCACACAGCAAGTACCAAGGAAAATGATTGTGTGCAGTTCACATGAAAGCACCCGATCGTACAAATCAAATGTTTTTCCTAGCATATGCTAGTGTTAATTGAATTTAAGACAGAAGCACATAGCAAGTACCAGGGAAAATAATGACATCTACTACCAAACAAAGAACTATATTATTGAAATAATATCACTAATTGAAGTCTTTTGTAGTTTACACGAAAGCAGCTCAGATGTTCAAATCATATATTTTTCCAAGCACATGCTAGTGCTAATTGAATCTAAGACACAAGCACATAGCAAGTATCAGGGAAAATAATGATATCTGTTACTACAGAAACATAATTATTAAAATAATATACCTGGCTACTGATTGGATGATTATTGAAATATTCCAGATAGAGTTATAGTACTCATGAAGCATATTTTCTAGCACAGACTAGTGCTAATTGAAATGTAACACCAGCACATTGCATGAACCAGAAAATATGAATTTCATTTGTTCTTTTATTGATTTTGCTAAGCTTACTTCTTAATGTAATCTGTACTCATCATTTGTAGGAAAATAAATACATCTGTTACAACAATAACTTAATTATTAAAATTATGGTCTTGGCTACTGATTGCATGGTTTTTTAAATATTTTTTTGGTAGAGGTTTAAGTAGTTGTACTCATGAAGCATATTTTCTAGCACAGACTAGTGCTAATTGAAATGTAACACCAGCACATAGCATGAACCAGGAAATATGAATTTCATTTATTCTTTCATTGATATAGCTAAACTTACTTCTTAAATTAAGCTGTTCTCATCAAATATTTCTCCTAGCACATGCTAGTGCTAGTTGAATTTAAGACACAATCACATAACAAGTACCAGGGAAAATAATGATATGTGTTACAACAATAACATAATTATTAAAATTATAGTCTTTGCTATTGATTGTATAATGGTTTTTGAAATATTTGTGATATGGGTTTAAGTAGTTGTACTCATGAAGCATATTTTCTAGCACAGACTAATGCTAATTGAAATGTAACACCAGCACATAGCATGAAGCAGGAAATATGAATATCATTTGTTCTTTGAATAAAAGTGCTAAGCTTACTTCTTAATTTAATCTGTACTCATCAAATCTTTCTCCTAGCACATGCTAGTGCTTGTTGAATTGTAGACACAAGCACATAACAAGTACCAGGAAAAATAATGATATCTGTTGCAACAAAAACATAATTATTGAAATAATATACCTGGCTACTGATTGCACCGTTTTTGAAATATTCGGGATAGAGGCTAAAATAGTTGTACTCATGAAGCATATTTTCTAGCACAGACTAGTGCTAATTGAAATGTAACACCAGCACATAGCATGAACCAGAAAATATGAATTTCATTTGTTCTTTCATTTATAATGCTAAGTTTTCTTCTTAATTTAAGTTGTACTCATCAAATCTTTCTCCTAGCACATGCTAGTGCTAGTTGGATTTAAGACACAAGCACATAACAAGTACCAGGGAAAATAATGACATCTACTACCAAACAAAGAACTATATTATTGAAATAATACCACTAATTGAAGTCTTTTGTAGTTTACCAAAAGCAGCTGAGATGTACAAATCATATATCTTTCCAAGCACATGCTAGTGCTAGTTGAATTAAAGACACAAACACATAACAAGTACCAGGGAAAATAATGACATCTGTTACAACAATAACATAATTATGAAAATTATGGTCTTGGCTGCTGATTGCATGGTTTTTGAAATATATTGTTGGTAGAGGTTTAAGTAGTTGTACTCATGAAGCATATTTTCTAGCACAGACTAGTGCTAATTGAAATGTAACACCAGCACATAGCATGAACCAGGAAATGTGAACTTCATTTGTTTTTTCATTGATATAGCTAAACTTACTTCTTAAATTAAGCTGTTCTCATCAAATATTTCTCCTAGCACATGCTAGTGCTAGTTGAATTGAAGACACAAGCACATAACAAGTACCAGGGAAAATAATGATATCTATTACAACAATAACATAATTATTAAAATTATGGTCTTTGCTACTGATTGTATAATGGTTTTTGAAATATTTGTGATATGGGTTTAAGTAGTTGTACTCATGAAGCATATTTTCTAGCACAGACTAGTGCTAATTGAAATGTAACACCAGCACATAGCATGAACCAGAAAATATGAATTTCATTTGTTCTTTCATTGATAGTGCTAAGCTTATTTCTTGATTTAAGCTGTACTCATCAAATCTTTCTCCTAGCACATGCTAGTGCTTGTTGAATTGAAGACACAATCACATAACAAGTACCAGGGAAAATAATGATATCTGTTACAACAAAAACATAATTATTAAAAGTATAGTCTTGACTACTGATTGCACCGTTTTTGAAATATTCGGGATAGAGGCTAAAATAGTTGTACTCATGAAGCATATTTTCTAGCACAGACTAGTGCAAATTGAAATGTAACACCAGCACATAGCATGAACCAGAAAATATGAATTTCATTTGTTCTTTCATTTATAATGCTAAGTTTTCTTCTTAATTTAAGTTGTACTCATCAAATCTTTCTCCTAGCACATGCTAGTGCTAGTTGGATTTAAGACACAAGCACATAACAAGTACCAGGGAAAATAATGACATCTACTACCAAACAAAGAACTATATTATTGAAATAATACCACTAATTGAAGTCTTTTGTAGTTTACCCAAAAGCAGCTGAGATGTACAAATCATATATCTTTCCAAGCACATGCTAGTGCTAGTTGAATTAAAGACACAAGCACATAACAAGTACCAGGGGAAATAATGACATCTGTTACAACAATAACATAATTATTAAAATTATGGTCTTGGCTGCTGATTGCATGGTTTTTGAAATATTTTGTTGGTAGAGGTTTAAATAGTTGTACTCATGAAGCATATTTTCTAGCACAGACTAGTGCTAATTGAAATGTAACACCAGCACATAGCATGAACCAGGAAATATGAATTTCATTTGTTTTTTCATTGATATAGCTAAACTTACTTCTTAAATTAAGCTGTTCTCATCAAATATTTCTCCTAGCACATGCTAGTGCTAGTTGAATTGAAGACACAAGCACATAACAAGTACCAGGGAAAATAATGATATCTGTTACAACAATAACATAATTATTAAAATTATAGTCTTTGCTACTGATTGTATAATGGTTTTTAAAATATTTGTGATATGGGTTTAAATAGTTGTACTCATGAAGCATATTTTCTAACACAGACTAGTGCTAATTGAAATGTAACACCAGCACATAGCATGAACCAGAAAATATGAATTTCATTTGTTCTTTCATTGATAGTGCTAAGCTTGTTTCTTGATTTAAGCTGTACTCATCAAATCTTTCTCCTAGCACATGCTAGTGCTAGTTGAATTGAAGACACAATCACATAACAAGTACCAGGGAAAATAATGATATCTGTTACAACAAAAACATAATTATTAAAATTATAGTCCTGACTACTGATTGCACCGTTTTTGAAATATTCGGGATAGAGGCTAAAATAATTGTACTCTTGAAGCATATTTTCTAGCACAGACTAGTGCTAATTGAAATGTAACACCAGCACATAGCATGAACCAGAAAATATGAATTTCATTTGTTCTTTCATTATTAATGCTAAGTTTTCTTCTTAATTTAAGTTGTACTCATCAAATCTTTCTCCTAGCACATGCTAGTGCTAGTTGGATTTAAGACACAAGCACATAACAAGTACCAGGGAAAATAATGACATCTAATACCAAACAAAGAACTATATTATTGAAATAATACCACTAATTGAAGTCTTTTGTAATTTACCCAAAAGCAGCTGAGATGTACAAATCATATATCTTTCCAAGCACATGCTAGTGCTAGTTGAATTAAAGACACAAGCACATAACAAGTACCAGGGAAAATAATGACATCTGTTACAACAATAACATAATTATTAAAATTATGGTCTTGGCTGCTGATTGCATGGTTTTTGAAATATTTTTTTGGTAGAGGTTTAAGTAGTTGTACTCATGAAGCATATTATCTAGCACAGACTAGTGCTAATTGAAATGTAACACCAGCACATAGCATGAACCAGGAAATATGAATTTCATTTGTTCTTTCATTGATATAGCTAAACTTACTTCTGAAATTAAGCTGTTCTCATCAAATATTTCTCCTAGCACATGCTAGTGCTAGTTGAATTGAAGACACAAGCACATAACAAGTACCAGGGAAAATAATGATATCTGTTACAACAATAACATAATTATTAAAATTATAGTCTTTGCTACTGATTGTATAATTGTTTTTGAAATATTTGTGATAAGGGTTTAAGTAGTTCTACTCATGAAGCATATTTTCTAGCACAGACTAGTGCTAATTGAAATGTAACACCAGCACATAGCATGAACCAGAAAATATGAATTTCATTTGTTCTTTCATTGATAGTGCTAAGCTTATTTCTTAATTTAAGCTGTACTCATCAAATCTTTCTCCTAGCCCATGCTAGTGCTTGTCGAATTGAAGACACAATCACATAACAAGTACCAGGGAAAATAATGATATCTGTTACAACAAAAACATAATTATTAAAAGTATAGTCTTGACTACTGATTGCACCGTTTTTGAAATATTCGGGATAGAGGCTAAAATAGTTGTACTCATGAAGCATATTTTCTAGCACAGACTAGTGCTAATTGAAATGTAACACCAGCACATAGCATGAACCAGAAAATATGAATTTCATTTGTTCTTTCATTTATAATGCTAAGTTTTCTTCTTAATTTAAGTTGTACTCATCAAATCTTTCTCCTAGCACATGCTAGTGCTAGTTGGATTTAAGACACAAGCACATAACAAGTACCAGGGAAAATAATGACATCTACTACCAAACAAAGAACTATATTATTGAAATAATACCACTAATTGAAGTCTTTTTTAGTTTACCCAAAAGCAGCTGAGATGTACAAATCATATATCTTTCCAAGCACATGCTAGTGCTAGTTGAATTAAAGACACAAGCACATAACAAGTACCAGGGAAAATAATGACATCTGTTACAACAATAACATATTTATTAAAATTATGGTCTTGGCTGCTGATTGCATGGTTTTTGAAATATTTTTTTGGTAGAGGTTTAAGTAGTTGTACTCATGAAGCATATTTTCTAGCACAGACTAGTGCTAATTGAAATGTAACACCAGCACATAGCATGAACCAGGAAATGTGAATTTCATTTGTTTTTTCATTGATATAGCTAAACTTACTTCTTAAATTAAGCTGTTCTCATCAAATATTTCTCCTAGCACATGCTAGTGCTAGTTGAATTGAAGACACAAGCACATAACAAGTACCAGGGAAAATAATGATATCTGTTACAACAATAACATAATTATTAAAATTATGGTCTTTGCTACTGATTGTATAATGGTTTTTGAAATATTTGTGATATGGGTTTAAGTAGTTGTACTCATGAAGCATATTTTCTAGCACAGACTAGTGCTAATTGAAATGTAACACCAGCACATAGCATGAACCAGAAAATATGAATTTCATTTGTTCTTTCATTGATAGTGCTAAGCTTATTTCTTGATTTAAGCTGTACTCATCAAATCTTTCTCCTAGCACATGCTAGTGCTTGTTGAATTGAAGACACAATCACATAACAAGTACCAGGGAAAATAATGATATCTGTTACAACAAAAACATAATTATTAAAATTATAGTCCTGACTACTGATTGCACCGTTTTTGAAATATTCGGGATAGAGGCTAAAATAGTTGTACTCATGAAGCATATTTTCTAGCACAGACTAGTGCTAATTGAAATGTAACACCAGCACATAGCATGAACCAGAAAATATGAATTTCATTTGTTCTTTCATTTATAATGCTAAGTTTTCTTCTTAATTTAAGTTGTACTCATCAAATCTTTCTCCTAGCACATGCTAGTGCTAGTTGGATTTAAGACACAAGCACATAACAAGTACCAGGGAAAATAATGACATCTACTACCAAACAAAGAACTATATTATTGAAATAATACCACTAATTGAAGTCTTTTATAGTTTACCAAAAAGCAGCTGAGATGTACAAATCATATATCTTTCCAAGCACATGCTAGTGCTAGTTGAATTAAAGACACAAGCACATAACAAGTACCAGGGAAAATAATGACATCTGTTACAACAATAACATATTTATTAAAATTATGGTCCTGGCTGCTGATTGCATGGTTTTTGAAATATTTTTTTGGTAGAGGTTTAAGTAGTTGTACTCATGAAGCATATTTTCTAGCACAGACTAGTGCTAATTGAAATGTAACACCAGCACATAGCATGAACCAGGAAATGTGAATTTCATTTGTTTTTTCATTGATATAGCTAAACTTACTTCTTAAATTAAGCTGTTCTCATCAAATATTTCTCCTAGCACATGCTAGTGCTAGTTGAATTGAAGACACAAGCACATAACAAGTACCAGGGAAAATAATGATATCTGTTACAACAATAACATAATTATTAAAATTATGGTCTTTGCTACTGATTGTATAATGGTTTTTGAAATATTTGTGATATGGGTTTAAGTAGTTGTACTCATGAAGCATATTTTCTAGCACAGACTAGTGCTAATTGAAATGTAACACCAGCACATAGCATGAACCAGAAAATATGAATTTCATTTGTTCTTTCATTGATAGTGCTAAGCTTATTTCTTGATTTAAGCTGTACTCATCAAATCTTTCTCCTAGCACATGCTAGTGCTTGTTGAATTGAAGACACAATCACATAACAAGTACCAGGGAAAATAATGATATCTGTTACAACAAAAACATAATTATTAAAATTATAGTCCTGACTACTGATTGCACCGTTTTTGAAATATTCGGGATAGAGGCTAAAATAGTTGTACTCATGAAGCATATTTTCTAGCACAGACTAGTGCTAATTGAAATGTAACACCAGCACATAGCATGAACCAGAAAATATGAATTTCATTTGTTCTTTCATTTATAATGCTAAGTTTTCTTCTTAATTTAAGTTGTACTCATCAAATCTTTCTCCTAGCACATGCTAGTGCTAGTTGGATTTAAGACACAAGCACATAACAAGTACCAGGGAAAATAATGACATCTACTACCAAACAAAGATCTATATTATTGAAATAATACCACTAATTGAAGTCTTTTATAGTTTACCCAAAAGCAGCTGAGATGTACAAATCATATATCTTTCCAAGCACATGCTAGTGCTAGTTGAATTAAAGACACAAGCACATAACAAGTACCAGGGAAAATAATGACATCTGTTACAACAATAACATAATTATTAAAATTATGGTCTTGGCTGCTGATTGCATGGTTTTTGAAATATTTTGTTGGTAGAGGTTTAAGTAGTTGTACTCATGAAGCATATTATCTAGCACAGACTAGTGCTAATTGAAATGTAACACCAGCACATAGCATGAACCAGGAAATATGAATTTCATTTGTTCTTTCATTGATATAGCTAAACTTACTTCTTAAATTAAGCTGTTCTCATCAAATAATTCTCCTAGCACATGCTAGTGCTAATTGAATTGAAGACACAAGCACATAACAAGTACCAGGGAAAATAATGATATCTGTTACAACAATAACATAATTATTAAAATTATAGTCTTTGCTACTGATTGTATAATGGTTTTTGAAATATTTGTGATATGGGTTTAAGTAGTTGTACTCATGAAGCATATTTTCTAGCACAGACTAGTGCTAATTGAAATGTAACACCAGCACATAGCATGAACCAGAAAATATGAATTTCATTTGTTCTTTCATTGATAGTGCTAAGCTTATTCTTAATTTAAGCTGTACTCATCAAATCTTTCTCCTAGCCCATGCTAGTGCTTGTCGAATTGAAGACACAATCACATAACAAGTACCAGGGAAAATAATGATATCTGTTACAACAAAAACATAATTATTAAAAGTATAGTCTTGACTACTGATTGCACCGTTTTTGAAATATTCGGGATAGAGGCTAAAATAGTTGTACTCATGAAGCATATTTTCTAGCACAGACTAGTGCTAATTGAAATGTAACACCAGCACATAGCATGAACCAGAAAATATGAATTTCATTTGTTCTTTCATATATAATGCTAAGTTTTCTTCTTAATTTAAGTTGTACTCATCAAATCTTTCTCCTAGCACATGCTAGTGCTAGTTGGATTTAAGACACAAGCACATAACAAGTACCAGGGAAAATAATGACATCTACTACCAAACAAAGAACTATATTATTGAAATAATACCACTAATTGAAGTCTTTTTTAGTTTACCCAAAAGCAGCTGAGATGTACAAATCATATATCTTTCCAAGCACATGCTAGTGCTAGTTGAATTAAAGACACAAGCACATAACAAGTACCAGGGAAAATAATGACATCTGTTACAACAATAACATATTTATTAAAATTATGGTCTTGGCTGCTGATTGCATGGTTTTTGAAATATTTTTTTGGTAGAGGTTTAAGTAGTTGTACTCATGAAGCATATTTTCTAGCACAGACTAGTGCTAATTGAAATGTAACACCAGCACATAGCATGAACCAGGAAATGTGAATTTCATTTGTTTTTTCATTGATATAGCTAAACTTACTTCTTAAATTAAGCTGTTCTCATCAAATATTTCTCCTAGCACATGCTAGTGCTAGTTGAATTGAAGACACAAGCACATAACAAGTACCAGGGAAAATAATGATATCTGTTACAACAATAACATAATTATTAAAATTATGGTCTTTGCTACTGATTGTATAATGGTTTTTGAAATATTTGTGATATGGGTTTAAGTAGTTGTACTCATGAAGCATATTTTCTAGCACAGACTAGTGCTAATTGAAATGTAACACCAGCACATAGCATGAACCAGAAAATATGAATTTCATTTGTTCTTTCATTGATAGTGCTAAGCTTATTTCTTGATTTAAGCTGTACTCATCAAATCTTTCTCCTAGCACATGCTAGTGCTTGTTGAATTGAAGACACAATCACATAACAAGTACCAGGGAAAATAATGATATCTGTTACAACAAAAACATAATTATTAAAATTATAGTCCTGACTACTGATTGCACCGTTTTTGAAATATTCGGGATAGAGGCTAAAATAGTTGTACTCATGAAGCATATTTTCTAGCACAGACTAGTGCTAATTGAAATGTAACACCAGCACATAGCATGAACCAGAAAATATGAATTTCATTTGTTCTTTCATTTATAATGCTAAGTTTTCTTCTTAATTTAAGTTGTACTCATCAAATCTTTCTCCTAGCACATGCTAGTGCTAGTTGGATTTAAGACACAAGCACATAACAAGTACCAGGGAAAATAATGACATCTACTACCAAACAAAGAACTATATTATTGAAATAATACCACTAATTGAAGTCTTTTATAGTTTACCAAAAAGCAGCTGAGATGTACAAATCATATATCTTTCCAAGCACATGCTAGTGCTAGTTGAATTAAAGACACAAGCACATAACAAGTACCAGGGAAAATAATGACATCTGTTACAACAATAACATATTTATTAAAATTATGGTCCTGGCTGCTGATTGCATGGTTTTTGAAATATTTTTTTGGTAGAGGTTTAAGTAGTTGTACTCATGAAGCATATTTTCTAGCACAGACTAGTGCTAATTGAAATGTAACACCAGCACATAGCATGAACCAGGAAATGTGAATTTCATTTGTTTTTTCATTGATATAGCTAAACTTACTTCTTAAATTAAGCTGTTCTCATCAAATATTTCTCCTAGCACATGCTAGTGCTAGTTGAATTGAAGACACAAGCACATAACAAGTACCAGGGAAAATAATGATATCTGTTACAACAATAACATAATTATTAAAATTATGGTCTTTGCTACTGATTGTATAATGGTTTTTGAAATATTTGTGATATGGGTTTAAGTAGTTGTACTCATGAAGCATATTTTCTAGCACAGACTAGTGCTAATTGAAATGTAACACCAGCACATAGCATGAACCAGAAAATATGAATTTCATTTGTTCTTTCATTGATAGTGCTAAGCTTATTTCTTGATTTAAGCTGTACTCATCAAATCTTTCTCCTAGCACATGCTAGTGCTTGTTGAATTGAAGACACAATCACATAACAAGTACCAGGGAAAATAATGATATCTGTTACAACAAAAACATAATTATTAAAATTATAGTCCTGACTACTGATTGCACCGTTTTTGAAATATTCGGGATAGAGGCTAAAATAGTTGTACTCATGAAGCATATTTTCTAGCACAGACTAGTGCTAATTGAAATGTAACACCAGCACATAGCATGAACCAGAAAATATGAATTTCATTTGTTCTTTCATTTATAATGCTAAGTTTTCTTCTTAATTTAAGTTGTACTCATCAAATCTTTCTCCTAGCACATGCTAGTGCTAGTTGGATTTAAGACACAAGCACATAACAAGTACCAGGGAAAATAATGACATCTACTACCAAACAAAGATCTATATTATTGAAATAATACCACTAATTGAAGTCTTTTATAGTTTACCCAAAAGCAGCTGAGATGTACAAATCATATATCTTTCCAAGCACATGCTAGTGCTAGTTGAATTAAAGACACAAGCACATAACAAGTACCAGGGAAAATAATGACATCTGTTACAACAATAACATAATTATTAAAATTATGGTCTTGGCTGCTGATTGCATGGTTTTTGAAATATTTTGTTGGTAGAGGTTTAAGTAGTTGTACTCATGAAGCATATTATCTAGCACAGACTAGTGCTAATTGAAATGTAACACCAGCACATAGCATGAACCAGGAAATATGAATTTCATTTGTTCTTTCATTGATATAGCTAAACTTACTTCTTAAATTAAGCTGTTCTCATCAAATAATTCTCCTAGCACATGCTAGTGCTAATTGAATTGAAGACACAAGCACATAACAAGTACCAGGGAAAATAATGATATCTGTTACAACAATAACATAATTATTAAAATTATAGTCTTTGCTACTGATTGTATAATGGTTTTTGAAATATTTGTGATATGGGTTTAAGTAGTTGTACTCATGAAGCATATTTTCTAGCACAGACTAGTGCTAATTGAAATGTAACACCAGCACATAGCATGAACCAGAAAATATGAATTTCATTTGTTCTTTCATTGATAGTGCTAAGCTTATTCTTAATTTAAGCTGTACTCATCAAATCTTTCTCCTAGCCCATGCTAGTGCTTGTCGAATTGAAGACACAATCACATAACAAGTACCAGGGAAAATAATGATATCTGTTACAACAAAAACATAATTATTAAAAGTATAGTCTTGACTACTGATTGCACCGTTTTTGAAATATTCGGGATAGAGGCTAAAATAGTTGTACTCATGAAGCATATTTTCTAGCACAGACTAGTGCTAATTGAAATGTAACACCAGCACATAGCATGAACCAGAAAATATGAATTTCATTTGTTCTTTCATATATAATGCTAAGTTTTCTTCTTAATTTAAGTTGTACTCATCAAATCTTTCTCCTAGCACATGCTAGTGCTAGTTGGATTTAAGACACAAGCACATAACAAGTACCAGGGAAAATAATGACATCTACTACCAAACAAAGAACTATATTATTGAAATAATACCACTAATTGAAGTCTTTTTTAGTTTACCCAAAAGCAGCTGAGATGTACAAATCATATATCTTTCCAAGCACATGCTAGTGCTAGTTGAATTAAAGACACAAGCACATAACAAGTACCAGGGAAAATAATGACATCTGTTACAACAATAACATATTTATTAAAATTATGGTCTTGGCTGCTGATTGCATGGTTTTTGAAATATTTTTTTGGTAGAGGTTTAAGTAGTTGTACTCATGAAGCATATTTTCTAGCACAGACTAGTGCTAATTGAAATGTAACACCAGCACATAGCATGAACCAGGAAATGTGAATTTCATTTGTTTTTTCATTGATATAGCTAAACTTACTTCTTAAATTAAGCTGTTCTCATCAAATATTTCTCCTAGCACATGCTAGTGCTAGTTGAATTGAAGACACAAGCACATAACAAGTACCAGGGAAAATAATGATATCTGTTACAACAATAACATAATTATTAAAATTATGGTCTTTGCTACTGATTGTATAATGGTTTTTGAAATATTTGTGATATGGGTTTAAGTAGTTGTACTCATGAAGCATATTTTCTAGCACAGACTAGTGCTAATTGAAATGTAACACCAGCACATAGCATGAACCAGAAAATATGAATTTCATTTGTTCTTTCATTGATAGTGCTAAGCTTATTTCTTGATTTAAGCTGTACTCATCAAATCTTTCTCCTAGCATATGCTAGTGCTTGTTGAATTGAAGACACAATCACATAACAAGTACCAGGGAAAATAATGATATCTGTTACAACAAAAACATAATTATTAAAATTATAGTCCTGACTACTGATTGCACCGTTTTTGAAATATTCGGGATAGAGGCTAAAATAGTTGTACTCATGAAGCATATTTTCTAGCACAGACTAGTGCTAATTGAAATGTAACACCAGCACATAGCATGAACCAGAAAATATGAATTTCATTTGTTCTTTCATTTATAATGCTAAGTTTTCTTCTTAATTTAAGTTGTACTCATCAAATCTTTCTCCTAGCACATGCTAGTGCTAGTTGGATTTAAGACACAAGCACATAACAAGTACCAGGGAAAATAATGACATCTACTACCAAACAAAGATCTATATTATTGAAATAATACCACTAATTGAAGTCTTTTATAGTTTACCCAAAAGCAGCTGAGATGTACAAATCATATATCTTTCCAAGCACATGCTAGTGCTAGTTGAATTAAAGACACAAGCACATAACAAGTACCAGGGAAAATAATGACATCTGTTACAACAATAACATAATTATTAAAATTATGGTCTTGGCTGCTGATTGCATGGTTTTTGAAATATTTTGTTGGTAGAGGTTTAAGTAGTTGTACTCATGAAGCATATTATCTAGCACAGACTAGTGCTAATTGAAATGTAACACCAGCACATAGCATGAACCAGGAAATATGAATTTCATTTGTTCTTTCATTGATATAGCTAAACTTACTTCTTAAATTAAGCTGTTCTCATCAAATAATTCTCCTAGCACATGCTAGTGCTAATTGAATTGAAGACACAAGCACATAACAAGTACCAGGGAAAATAATGATATCTGTTACAACAATAACATAATTATTAAAATTATAGTCTTTGCTACTGATTGTATAATGGTTTTTGAAATATTTGTGATATGGGTTTAAGTAGTTGTACTCATGAAGCATATTTTCTAGCACAGACTAGTGCTAATTGAAATGTAACACCAGCACATAGCATGAACCAGAAAATATGAATTTCATTTGTTCTTTCATTGATAGTGCTAAGCTTATTCTTAATTTAAGCTGTACTCATCAAATCTTTCTCCTAGCCCATGCTAGTGCTTGTCGAATTGAAGACACAATCACATAACAAGTACCAGGGAAAATAATGATACCTGTTACAACAAAAACATAATTATTAAAAGTATAGTCTTGACTACTGATTGCACCGTTTTTGAAATATTCGGGATAGAGGCTAAAATAGTTGTACTCATGAAGCATATTTTCTAGCACAGACTAGTGCTAATTGAAATGTAACACCAGCACATAGCATGAACCAGAAAATATGAATTTCATTTGTTCTTTCATATATAATGCTAAGTTTTCTTCTTAATTTAAGTTGTACTCATCAAATCTTTCTCCTAGCACATGCTAGTGCTAGTTGGATTTAAGACACAAGCACATAACAAGTACCAGGGAAAATAATGACATCTACTACCAAACAAAGAACTATATTATTGAAATAATACCACTAATTGAAGTCTTTTTTAGTTTACCCAAAAGCAGCTGAGATGTACAAATCATATATCTTTCCAAGCACATGCTAGTGCTAGTTGAATTAAAGACACAAGCACATAACAAGTACCAGGGAAAATAATGACATCTGTTACAACAATAACATATTTATTAAAATTATGGTCTTGGCTGCTGATTGCATGGTTTTTGAAATATTTTTTTGGTAGAGGTTTAAGTAGTTGTACTCATGAAGCATATTTTCTAGCACAGACTAGTGCTAATTGAAATGTAACACCAGCACATAGCATGAACCAGGAAATGTGAATTTCATTTGTTTTTTCATTGATATAGCTAAACTTACTTCTTAAATTAAGCTGTTCTCATCAAATATTTCTCCTAGCACATGCTAGTGCTAGTTGAATTGAAGACACAAGCACATAACAAGTACCAGGGAAAATAATGATATCTGTTACAACAATAACATAATTATTAAAATTATAGTCTTTGCTACTGATTGTATAATGGTTTTTGAAATATTTGTGATATGGGTTTAAGTAGTTGTACTCATGAAGCATATTTTCTAGCACAGACTAGTGCTAATTGAAATGTAACACCAGCACATAGCATGAACCAGAAAATATGAATTTCATTTGTTCTTTCATTGATAGTGCTAAGCTTATTTCTTGATTTAAGCTGTACTCATCAAATCTTTCTCCTAGCACATGCTAGTGCTTGTTGAATTGAAGACACAATCACATAACAAGTACCAGGGAAAATAATGATATCTGTTACAACAAAAACATAATTATTAAAATTATAGTCCTGACTACTGATTGCATCGTTTTTGAAATATTCGGGATAGAGGCTAAAATAGTTGTACTCATGAAGCATATTTTCTAGCACAGACTAGTGCTAATTGAAATGTAACACCAGCACATAGCATGAACCAGAAAATATGAATTTCATTTGTTCTTTCATTTATAATGCTAAGTTTTCTTCTTAATTTAAGTTGTACTCATCAAATCTTTCTCCTAGCACATGCTAGTGCTAGTTGGATTTAAGACACAAGCACATAACAAGTACCAGGGAAAATAATGACATCTACTACCAAACAAAGATCTATATTATTGAAATAATACCACTAATTGAAGTCTTTTATAGTTTACCCAAAAGCAGCTGAGATGTACAAATCATATATCTTTCCAAGCACATGCTAGTGCTAGTTGAATTAAAGACACAAGCACATAACAAGTACCAGGGAAAATAATGACATCTGTTACAACAATAACATATTTATTAAAATTATGGTCTTGGCTGCTGATTGCATGGTTTTTGAAATATTTTTTTGGTAGAGGTTTAAGTAGTTGTACTCATGAAGCATATTTTCTAGCACAGACTAGTGCTAATTGAAATGTAACACCAGCACATAGCATGAACCAGGAAATGTGAATTTCATTTGTTTTTTCATTGATATAGCTAAACTTACTTCTTAAATTAAGCTGTTCTCATCAAATATTTCTCCTAGCACATGCTAGTGCTAGTTGAATTGAAGACACAAGCACATAACAAGTACCAGGGAAAATAATGATATCTGTTACAACAATAACATAATTATTAAAATTATGGTCTTTGCTACTGATTGTATAATGGTTTTTGAAATATTTGTGATATGGGTTTAAGTAGTTGTACTCATGAAGCATATTTTCTAGCACAGACTAGTGCTAATTGAAATGTAACACCAGCACATAGCATGAACCAGAAAATATGAATTTCATTTGTTCTTTCATTGATAGTGCTAAGCTTATTTCTTGATTTAAGCTGTACTCATCAAATCTTTCTCCTAGCACATGCTAGTGCTTGTTGAATTGAAGACACAATCACATAACAAGTACCAGAGAAAATAATGATATCTGTTACAACAAAAACATAATTATTAAAATTATAGTCCTGACTACTGATTGCACCGTTTTTGAAATATTCGGGATAGAGGCTAAAATAGTTGTACTCATGAAGCATATTTTCTAGCACAGACTAGTGCTAATTGAAATGTAACAACAGCACATAGCATGAACCAGAAAATATGAATTTCATTTGTTCTTTCATTTATAATGCTAAGTTTTCTTCTTAATTTAAGTTGTACTCATCAAATCTTTCTCCTAGCACATGCTAGTGCTAGTTGGATTTAAGACACAAGCACATAACAAGTACCAGGGAAAATAATGACATCTACTACCAAACAAAGATCTATATTATTGAAATAATACCACTAATTGAAGTCTTTTATAGTTTACCCAAAAGCAGCTGAGATGTACAAATCATATATCTTTCCAAGCACATGCTAGTGCTAGTTGAATTAAAGACACAAGCACATAACAAGTACCAGGGAAAATAATGACATCTGTTACAACAATAACATAATTATTAAAATTATGGTCTTGGCTGCTGATTGCATGGTTTTTGAAATATTTTTTTGGTAGAGGTTTAAGTAGTTGTACTCATGAAGCATATTATCTAGCACAGACTAGTGCTAATTGAAATGTAACACCAGCACATAGCATGAACCAGGAAATATGAATTTCATTTGTTCTTTCATTGATATAGCTAAACTTACTTCTGAAATTAAGCTGTTCTCATCAAATATTTCTCCTAGCACATGCTAGTGCTAGTTGAATTGAAGACACAAGCACATAACAAGTACCAGGGAAAATAATGATATCTGTTACAACAATAACATAATTATTAAAATTATAGTCTTTGCTACTGATTGTATAATGGTTTTTGAAATATTTGTGATATGGGTTTAAGTAGTTGTACTCATGAAGCATATTTTCTAGCACAGACTAGTGCTAATTGAAATGTAACACCAGCACATAGCATGAACCAGAAAATATGAATTTCATTTGTTCTTTCATTGATAGTGCTAAGCTTATTCTTAATTTAAGCTGTACTCATCAAATCTTTCTCCTAGCACATGCTAGTGCTAGTTGGATTTAAGACACAAGCACATAACAAGTACCAGGGAAAATAATGACATCTACTACCAAACAAAGATCTATATTATTGAAATAATACCACTAATTGAAGTCTTTTATAGTTTACCCAAAAGCAGCTGAGATGTACAAATCATATATCTTTCCAAGCACATGCTATTGCTAGTTGAATTAAAGACACAAGCACATAACAAGTACCAGGGAAAATAATGACATCTGTTACAACAATAACATATTTATTAAAATTATGGTCTTGGCTGCTTATTGCATGGTTTTTGAAATATTTTTTTGGTAGAGGTTTAAGTAGTTGTACTCATGAAGCATATTTTCTAGCACAGACTAGTGCTAATTGAAATGTAACACCAGCACATAGCATGAACCAGGAAATGTGAATTTCATTTGTTTTTTCATTGATATAGCTAAACTTACTTCTTAAATTAAGCTGTTCTCATCAAATATTTCTCCTAGCACATGCTAGTGCTAGTTGAATTGAAGACACAAGCACATAACAAGTACCAGGGAAAATAATGATATCTGTTACAACAATAACATAATTATTAAAATTATGGTCTTTGCTACTGATTGTATAATGGTTTTTGAAATATTTGTGATATGGGTTTAAGTAGTTGTACTCATGAAGCATATTTTCTAGCACAGACTAGTGCTAATTGAAATGTAACACCAGCACATAGCATGAACCAGAAAATATGAATTTCATTTGTTCTTTCATTGATAGTGCTAAGCTTATTTCTTGATTTAAGCTGTACTCATCAAATCTTTCTCCTAGCACATGCTAGTGCTTGTTGAATTGAAGACACAATCACATAACAAGTACCAGGGAAAATAATGATATCTGTTACAACAAAAACATAATTATTAAAATTATAGTCCTGACTACTGATTGCACCGTTTTTGAAATATTCGGGATAGAGGCTAAAATAGTTGTACTCATGAAGCATATTTTCTAGCACAGACTAGTGCTAATTGAAATGTAACACCAGCACATAGCATGAACCAGAAAATATGAATTTCATTTGTTCTTTCATTTATAATGCTAAGTTTTCTTCTTAATTTAAGTTGTACTCATCAAATCTTTCTCCTAGCACATGCTAGTGCTAGTTGGATTTAAGACACAAGCACATAACAAGTACCAGGGAAAATAATGACATCTACTACCAAACAAAGAACTATATTATTGAAATAATACCACTAATTGAAGTCTTTTGTAGTTTACCCAAAAGCAGCTGAGATGTACAAATCATATATCTTTCCAAGCACATGCTAGTGCTAGTTGAATTAAAGACACAAGCACATAACAAGTACCAGGGAAAATAATGACATCTGTTACAACAATAACATATTTATTAAAATTATGGTCTTGGCTGCTGATTGCATGGTTTTTGAAATATTTTTTTGGTAGAGGTTTAAGTAGTTGTACTCATGAAGCATATTTTCTAGCACAGACTAGTGCTAATTGAAATGTAACACCAGCGCATAGCATGAACCAGGAAATGTGAATTTCATTTGTTTTTTCATTGATATAGCTAAACTTACTTCTTAAATTAAGCTGTTCTCATCAAATCTTTCTCCTAGCACATGCTAGTGCTAGTTGAATTGAAGACACAAGCACATAACAAGTACCAGGGAAAATAATGATATCTGTTACAACAATAACATAATTATTAAAATTATGGTCTTTGCTACTGATTGTATAATGGTTTTTGAAATATTTGTGATATGGGTTTAAGTAGTTGTACTCATGAAGCATATTTTCTAGCACAGACTAGTGCTAATTGAAATGTAACACCAGCACATAGCATGAACCAGAAAATATGAATTTCATTTGTTCTTTCATTGATAGTGCTAAGCTTATTTCTTGATTTAAGCTGTACTCATCAAATCTTTCTCCTAGCACATGCTAGTGCTTGTTGAATTGAAGACACAATCACATAACAAGTACCAGGGAAAATAATGATATCTGTTACAACAAAAACATAATTATTAAAATTATAGTCCTGACTACTGATTGCACCGTTTTTGAAATATTCGGGATAGAGGCTAAAATAGTTGTACTCATGAAGCATATTTTCTAGCACAGACTAGTGCTAATTGAAATGTAACACCAGCACATAGCATGAACCAGAAAATATGAATTTCATTTGTTCTTTCATTTATAATGCTAAGTTTTCTTCTTAATTTAAGTTGTACTCATCAAATCTTTCTCCTAGCACATGCTAGTGCTAGTTGGATTTAAGACACAAGCACATAACAAGTACCAGGGAAAATAATGACATCTACTACCAAACAAAGATCTATATTATTGAAATAATACCACTAATTGAAGTCTTTTATAGTTTACCCAAAAGCAGCTGAGATGTACAAATCATATATCTTTCCAAGCACATGCTAGTGCTAGTTGAATTAAAGACACAAGCACATAACAAGTACCAGGGAAAATAATGACATCTGTTACAACAATAACATAATTATTAAAATTATGGTCTTGGCTGCTGATTGCATGGATTTTGAAATATATTTTTGGTAGAGGTTTAAGTAGTTGTACTCATGAAGCATATTTTCTAGCACAGACTAGTGCTAATTGAAATGTAATACCAGCACATAGCATGAACCAGGAAATATGAATTTCATTTGTTCTTTCATTGATATAGCTAAACTTACTTCTTAAATTAAGCTGTTCTCATCAAATATTTCTCCTAGCACATGCTAGTGCTAGTTGAATTGAAGACACAAGCACATAACAAGTACCAGGGAAAATAATGATATCTGTTACAACAATAACATAATTATTAAAATTATGGTCTTAGCTGCTGATTGCATGGTTTTTGAAATATATTTTTGGTAGAGGTTTAAGTAGTTGTACTCATGAAGCATATTTTCTAGCACAGACTAGTGCTAATTGAAATGTAACACCAGCACATAGCATGAACCAGGAAATATGAATTTCATTTGTTCTTTCATTGATATAGCTAAACTTACTTCTTAAATTAAGCTGTTCTCATCAAATATTTCTCCTAGCACATGCTAGTGCTAGTTGAATTGAAGACACAAGCACATAACAAGTACCAGGGAAAATAATGATATATGTTACAACAATAACATAATTATTAAAATTATAGTCTTTGCTACTGATTGTATAATGGTTTTTGAAATATTTGTGATATGGGTTTAAGTAGTTGTACTCATGAAGCATATTTTCTAGCACAGACTAGTGCTAATTGAAATGTAACACCAGCACATAGCATGAACCAGAAAATATGAATTTCATTTGTTCTTTCATTGATAGTGCTAAGCTTATTCTTAATTTAAGCTGTACTCATCAAATCTTTCTCCTAGCCCATGCTAGTGCTTGTCGAATTGAAGACACAATCACATAACAAGTACCAGGGAAAATAATGATATCTGTTACAACAAAAACATAATTATTAAAAGTATAGTCTTGACTACTGATTGCACCGTTTTTGAAATATTCGGGATAGAGGCTAAAATAGTTGTACTCATGAAGCATATTTTCTAGCACAGACTAGTGCTAATTGAAATGTAACACCAGCACATAGCATGAACCAGAAAATATGAATTTCATTTGTTCTTTCATATATAATGCTAAGTTTTCTTCTTAATTTAAGTTGTACTCATCAAATCTTTCTCCTAGCACATGCTAGTGCTAGTTGGATTTAAGACACAAGCACATAACAAGTACCAGGGAAAATAATGACATCTACTACCAAACAAAGAACTATATTATTGAAATAATACCACTAATTGAAGTCTTTTTTAGTTTACCCAAAAGCAGCAGAGATGTACAAATCATATATCTTTCCAAGCACATGCTAGTGCTAGTTGAATTAAAGACACAAGCACATAACAAGTACCAGGGAAAATAATGACATCTGTTACAACAATAACATATTTATTAAAATTATGGTCTTGGCTGCTGATTGCATGGTTTTTGAAATATTTTTTTGGTAGAGGTTTAAGTAGTTGTACTCATGAAGCATATTTTCTAGCACAGACTAGTGCTAATTGAAATGTAACACCAGCGCATAGCATGAACCAGGAAATGTGAATTTCATTTGTTTTTTCATTGATATAGCTAAACTTACTTCTTAAATTAAGCTGTTCTCATCAAATCTTTCTCCTAGCACATGCTAGTGCTAGTTGAATTGAAGACACAAGCACATAACAAGTACCAGGGAAAATAATGATATCTGTTACAACAATAACATAATTATTAAAATTATGGTCTTTGCTACTGATTGTATAATGGTTTTTGAAATATTTGTGATATGGGTTTAAGTAGTTGTACTCATGAATCATATTTTCTAGCACAGACTAGTGCTAATTGAAATGTAACACCAGCACATAGCATGAACCAGAAAATATGAATTTCATTTGTTCTTTCATTGATAGTGCTAAGCTTATTTCTTGATTTAAGCTGTACTCATCAAATCTTTCTCCTAGCACATGCTAGTGCTTGTTGAATTGAAGACACAATCACATAACAAGTACCAGGGAAAATAATGATATCTGTTACAACAAAAACATAATTATTAAAATTATAGTCCTGACTACTGATTGCACCGTTTTTGAAATATTCGGGATAGAGGCTAAAATAGTTGTACTCATGAAGCATATTTTCTAGCACAGACTAGTGCTAATTGAAATGTAACACCAGCACATAGCATGAACCAGAAAATATGAATTTCATTTGTTCTTTCATTTATAATGCTAAGTTTTCTTCTTAATTTAAGTTGTACTCATCAAATCTTTCTCTTAGCACATGCTAGTGCTAGTTGGATTTAAGACACAAGCACATAACAAGTACCAGGGAAAATAATGACATCTACTACCAAACAAAGATCTATATTATTAAAATAATACCACTAATTGAAGTCTTTTATAGTTTACCCAAAAGCAGCTGAGATGTACAAATCATATATCTTTCCAAGCACATGCTAGTGCTAGTTGAATTAAAGACACAAGCACATAACAAGTACCAGGGAAAATAATGACATCTGTTACAACAATAACATATTTATTAAAATTATGGTCTTGGCTGCTGATTGCATGGTTTTTGAAATATTTTTTTGGTAGAGGTTTAAGTAGTTGTACTCATGAAGCATATTTTCTAGCACAGACTAGTGCTAATTGAAATGTAACACCAGCACATAGCATGAACCAGGAAATGTGAATTTCATTTGTTTTTTCATTGATATAGCTAAACTTACTTCTTAAATTAAGCTGTTCTCATCAAATATTTCTCCTAGCACATGCTAGTGCTAGTTGAATTGAAGACACAAGCACATAACAAGTACCAGGGAAAATAATGATATCTGTTACAACAATAACATAATTATTAAAATTATGGTCTTTGCTACTGATTGTATAATGGTTTTTGAAATATTTGTGATATGGGTTTAAGTAGTTGTACTCATGAAGCATATTTTCTAGCACAGACTAGTGCTAATTGAAATGTAACACCAGCACATAGCATGAACCAGAAAATATGAATTTCATTTGTTCTTTCATTGATAGTGCTAAGCTTATTTCTTGATTTAAGCTGTACTCATCAAATCTTTCTCCTAGCACATGCTAGTGCTTGTTGAATTGAAGACACAATCACATAACAAGTACCAGGGAAAATAATGATATCTGTTACAACAAAAACATAATTATTAAAATTATAGTCCTGACTACTGATTGCACCGTTTTTGAAATATTCGGGATAGAGGCTAAAATAGTTGTACTCATGAAGCATATTTTCTAGCACAGACTAGTGCTAATTGAAATGTAACACCAGCACATAGCATGAACCAGAAAATATGAATTTCATTTGTTCTTTCATTTATAATGCTAAGTTTTCTTCTTAATTTAAGTTGTACTCATCAAATCTTTCTCCTAGCACATGCTAGTGCTAGTTGGATTTAAGACACAAGCACATAACAAGTACCAGGGAAAATAATGACATCTACTACCAAACAAAGATCTATATTATTGAAATAATACCACTAATTGAAGTCTTTTATAGTTTACCCAAAAGCAGCTGAGATGTACAAATCATATATCTTTCCAAGCACATGCTAGTGCTAGTTGAATTAAAGACACAAGCACATAACAAGTACCAGGGAAAATAATGACATCTGTTACAACAATAACATAATTATTAAAATTATGGTCTTGGCTGCTGATTGCACGGTTTTTGAAATATATTTTTGGTAGAGGTTTAAGTAGTTGTACTCATGAAGCATATTTTCTAGCACAGACTAGTGCTAATTGAAATGTAATACCAGCACATAGCATGAACCAGGAAATATGAATTTCATTTGTTCTTTCATTGATATAGCTAAACTTACTTCTTAAATTAAGCTGTTCTCATCAAATATTTCTCCTAGCACATGCTAGTGCTAGTTGAATTGAAGACACAAGCACATAACAAGTACCAGGGAAAATAATGATATCTGTTACAACAATAACATAATTATTAAAATTATGGTCTTGGCTGCTGATTGCATGGTTTTTGAAATATATTTTTGGTAGAGGTTTAAGTAGTTGTACTCATGAAGCATATTTTCTAGCACAGACTAGTGCTAATTGAAATGTAACACCAGCACATAGCATGAACCAGGAAATATGAATTTCATTTGTTCTTTCATTGATATAGCTAAACTTACTTCTTAAATTAAGCTGTTCTCATCAAATATTTCTCCTAGCACATGCTAGTGCTAGTTGAATTGAAGACACAAGCACATAACAAGTACCAGGGAAAATAATGATATATGTTACAACAATAACATAATTATTAAAATTATAGTCTTTGCTACTGATTGTATAATGGTTTTTGAAATATTTGTGATAAGGGTTTAAGTAGTTGTACTCATGAAGCATATTTTCTAGCACAGACTAGTGCTAATTGAAATGTAACACCAGCACGTAGCATGAACCAGAAAATATGAATTTCATTTGTTCTTTCATTGATAGTGCTAAGCTTATTTCTTAATTTAAGCTGTACTCATCAAATCTTTCTCCTAGCCCATGCTAGTGCTTGTCGAATTGAAGACACAATTACATAACAAGTACCAGGGAAAATAATTATATCTGTTACAACAATAATATAATTATTAAAATTATAGTCTTGACTACTGATTGCACTGTTTTTGAAATATTCGGGATAGAGGCTAAAATAGTTGTACTCATGAAGCATATTTTCTAGCACAGACTAGTGCTAATTGAAATGTAACACCAGCACATAGCATGAACCAGGAAATATGAATTTCATTTGTTCTTTCATTTATAATGCTAAGTTTTCTTCTTAATTTAAGTTGTACTCATCAAATCTTTCTCCTAGCACATGCTAGTGCTAGTTGGATTTAAGACACAAGCACATAACAAGTACCAGGGAAAATAATGACATCTACTACCAAACAAAGATCTATATTATTGAAATAATACCACTAATTGAAGTCTTTTATAGTTTACCCAAAAGCAGCTGAGATGTACAAATCATATATCTTTCCAAGCACATGCTAGTGCTAGTTGAATTAAAGACACAAGCACATAACAAGTACCAGGGAAAATAATGACATCTGTTACAACAATAACATATTTATTAAAATTATGGTCTTGGCTGCTGATTGCATGGTTTTTGAAATATTTTTTTGGTAGAGGTTTAAGTAGTTGTACTCATGAAGCATATTTTCTAGCACAGACTAGTGCTAATTGAAATGTAACACCAGCACATAGCATGAACCAGGAAATGTGAATTTCATTTGTTTTTTCATTGATATAGCTAAACTTACTTCTTAAATTAAGCTGTTCTCATCAAATATTTCTCCTAGCACATGCTAGTGCTAGTTGAATTGAAGACACAAGCACATAACAAGTACCAGGGAAAATAATGATATCTGTTACAACAATAACATAATTATTAAAATTATGGTCTTTGCTACTGATTGTATAATGGTTTTTGAAATATTTGTGATATGGGTTTAAGTAGTTGTACTCATGAAGCATATTTTCTAGCACAGACTAGTGCTAATTGAAATGTAACACCAGCACATAGCATGAACCAGAAAATATGAATTTCATTTGTTCTTTCATTGATAGTGCTAAGCTTATTTCTTGATTTAAGCTGTACTCATCAAATCTTTCTCCTAGCACATGCTAGTGCTTGTTGAATTGAAGACACAATCACATAACAAGTACCAGGGAAAATAATGATATCTGTTACAACAAAAACATAATTATTAAAATTATAGTCCTGACTACTGATTGCACCGTTTTTGAAATATTCGGGATAGAGGCTAAAATAGTTGTACTCATGAAGCATATTTTCTAGCACAGACTAGTGCTAATTGAAATGTAACACCAGCACATAGCATGAACCAGAAAATATGAATTTCATTTGTTCTTTCATTTATAATGCTAAGTTTTCTTCTTAATTTAAGTTGTACTCATCAAATCTTTCTCCTAGCACATGCTAGTGCTAGTTGGATTTAAGACACAAGCACATAACAAGTACCAGGGAAAATAATGACATCTACTACCAAACAAAGATCTATATTATTGAAATAATACCACTAATTGAAGTCTTTTATAGTTTACCCAAAAGCAGCTGAGATGTACAAATCATATATCTTTCCAAGCACATGCTAGTGCTAGTTGAATTAAAGACACAAGCACATAACAAGTACCAGGGAAAATAATGACATCTGTTACAACAATAACATAATTATTAAAATTATGGTCTTGGCTGCTGATTGCATGGTTTTTGAAATATTTTTTTGGTAGAGGTTTAAGTAGTTGTACTCATGAAGCATATTATCTAGCACAGACTAGTGCTAATTGAAATGTAACACCAGCACATAGCATGAACCAGGAAATATGAATTTCATTTGTTCTTTCATTGATATAGCTAAACTTACTTCTTAAATTAAGCTGTTCTCATAAAATATTTCTCCTAGCACATGCTAGTGCTAGTTGAATTGAAGACACAAGCACATAACAAGTACCAGGGAAAATAATGATATCTGTTACAACAATAACATAATTATTAAAATTATGGTCTTAGCTGCTGATTGCATGGTTTTTGAAATATATTTTTGGTAGAGGTTTAAGTAGTTGTACTCATGAAGCATATTTTCTAGCACAGACTAGTGCTAATTGAAATGTAACACCAGCACATAGCATGAACCAGGAAATATGAATTTCATTTGTTCTTTCATTGATATAGCTAAACTTACTTCTTAAATTAAGCTGTTCTCATCAAATATTTCTCCTAGCACATGCTAGTGCTAATTGAATTGAAGACACAAGCACATAACAAGTACCAGGGAAAATAATGATATCTGTTACAACAATAACATAATTATTAAAATTATAGTCTTGACTACTGATTGCACCGTTTTTGAAATATTCGGGATAGAGGCTAAAATAGTTGTACTCATGAAGCATATTTTCCAGCACAGACTAGTGCTAATTGAAATGTAACACCAGCACATAGCATGAACCAGAAAATATGAATTTCATTTGTTCTTTCATTTATAATGCTAAGTTTTCTTCTTAATTTAAGTTGTACTCATCAAATATTTCTCCTAGCACATGCTAGTGCTAGTTGGATTTAAGACACAAGCACATAACAAGTACCAGGGAAAATAATGACATCTACTACCAAACAAAGAACTATATTATTGAAATAATACCACTAATTAAAGTCTTTTGTAGTTTACCCAAAAGCAGCTGAGATGTACAAATCATATATCTTTCAAAGCACATGCTAGTGCTAGTTGAATTAAAGACACAAGCACATAACAAGTACCAGGGAAAATAATGACATCTGTTACAACAATAACATAATTATTAAAATTATGGTCTTGGCTGCTGATTGCATGGTTTTTGAAATATTTTTTTGGTAGAGGTTTAAATAGTTGTACTCATGAAGCATATTTTCTAGCACAGACTAGTGCTAATTGAAATGTAACACCAGCACATAGCATGAACCAGGAAATATGAATTTCATTTGTTTTTTCATTGATATAGCTAAACTTACTTCTTAAATTAAGCTGTTCTCATCAAATATTTCTCCTAGCACATGCTAGTGCTAGTTGAATTGAAGACACAAGCACATAACAAGTACCAGGGAAAATAATGATATCTGTTACAACAATAACATAATTATTAAAATTATGGTCTTTGCTACTGATTGTATAATGGTTTTTGAAATATTTGTGATATGGGTTTAAGTAGTTGTACTCATGAAGCATATTTTCTAGCACAGACTAGTGCTAATTGAAATGTAACACCAGCACATAGCATGAACCAGAAAATATGAATTTCATTTGTTCTTTCATTGATAGTGCTAAGCTTATTTCTTGATTTAAGCTGTACTCATCAAATCTTTCTCCTAGCACATGCTAGTGCTTGTTGAATTGAAGACACAATCACATAACAAGTACCAGGGAAAATAATGATATCTGTTACAACAAAAACATAATTATTAAAATTATAGTCCTGACTACTGATTCCCCGTTTTTGAAATATTCGGGATAGAGGCTAAAATAATTGTACTCATGAAGCATATTTTTTAGCACAGACTAGTGCTAATTGAAATGTAACACCAGCACATAGCATGAACCAGAAAATATGAATTTCATTTGTTCTTTCATTTATAATGCTAAGTTTTCTTCTTAATTTAAGTTGTACTCATCAAATCTTTCTCCTAGCACATGCTAGTGCTAGTTGGATTTAAGACACAAGCACATAACAAGTACCAGTGAAAATAATGACATCTACTACCAAACAAAGAACTATATTATTGAAATAATACCACTAATTGAAGTCTTTTGTAGTTTACCCAAAAGCAGCTGAGATGTACAAATCATATATCTTTCCAAGCACATGCTAGTGCTAGTTGAATGAAAGACACAAGCACATAACAAGTACCAGGGAAAATAATGACATCTGTTACAACAATAACATAATTATTAAAATTATGGTCTTGGCTGCTGATTGCATGGTTTTTGAAATATTTTTTTGGTAGAGGTTTAAGTAGTTGTACTCATGAAGCATATTTCTAGCACAGACTAGTGCTAATTGAAATGTAACACCAGCACATAGCATGAACCAGGAAATATGAATTTCATTTGTTCTTTCATTGATATAGCTAAACTTACTTCTTAAATTAAGCTGTTTTCAACAAATATTTCTCCTAGCACATGCTAGTGCTAGTTGAATTGAAAACACTAGCACATAACAAGTACCAGGAAAAATAATGATATCTGTTACAACAATAACATAATTATTAAAATTATAGTCTTTGCTACTGATTGTATAATGGTTTTTGAAATATTTGTGATATAGGTTTAAGTAGTTGTACTCATGAAGCATATTTTCTAGCACAGACTAGTGCTAATTGAAATGTAACACCAGCACATAGCATGAACCAGAAAATATGAATTTCATTTGTTCTTTCATTGATAGTGCTAAGCTTATTTCTTAATTTAAGCTGTACTCATCAAATCTTTCTCCTAGCACATGCTAGTGCTTGTTGAATTGAAGACACAATCACATAACAAGTACCAGGGAAAATAATGATATCTGTTACAACAAAAACATAATTATTAAAAGTATAGTCTTGACTACTGATTGCACCGTTTTTGAAATATTCGGGATAGAGGCTAAAATAAT
This sequence comes from Bathymodiolus brooksi, assembly GCA_963680875.1. Classification (NCBI taxonomy): domain Eukaryota; kingdom Metazoa; phylum Mollusca; class Bivalvia; order Mytilida; family Modiolidae; genus Bathymodiolus; species Bathymodiolus brooksi. The sequence continues at coordinate 79,320,709 of OY804590.1, forward strand.
TGTACTCATGAAGCATATTTTCTAGCACAGACTAGTGCTAATTGAAATGTAACACCAGCACATAGCATTAACCAGAAAATATGAATTTCATTTGTTCTTTCATTTATAATGCTAAGTTTTCTTCTTAATTTAAGTTGTACTCATCAAATCTTTCTCCTAGCACATGCTAGTGCTAGTTGGATTTAAGACACAAGCACATAACAAGTACCAGGGAAAATAATGACATCTACTACCAAACAAAGAACTATATTATTGAAATAATACCACTAATTGAAGTCTTTTGTAGTTTACCCAAAAGCAGCTGAGATGTACAAATCATATATCTTTCCAAGCACATGCTAGTGCTAGTTGAATGAAAGACACAAGCACATAACAAGTACCAGGGAAAATAATGACATCTGTTACAACAATAACATAATTATTAAAATTATGGTCTTGGCTACTGATTGCATGGTTTTTGAAATATTTTTTTGGTAGAGGTTTAAGTAGTTGTACTCATGAAGCATATTTTCTAGCACAGACTAGTGCTAATTGAAATGTAACACCAGCACATAGCATGAACCAGGAAATATGAATTTCATTTGTTCTTTCATTGATATAGCTAAACTTACTTCTTAAATTAAGCTGTTTTCATCAAATATTTCTCCTAGCACATGCTAGTGCTAGTTAAATTGAAAACACAAGCACATAACAAGTACCAGGGAAAATAATGATATCTGTTACAACAATAACATAATTATTAAAATTATAGTCTTTGCTACTGATTGTATAATGGTTTTTGAAATATTTGTGATATGGGTTTAAGTAGTTGTACTCATGAAGCATATTTTCTAGCACAGACTAGTGCTAATTGAAATGTAACACCAGCACATAGCATGAACCAGAAAATATGAATTTCAATTGTTCTTTCATTGATAGTGCTAAGCTTATTTCTTAATTTAAGCTGTACTCATCAAATCTTTCTCCTAGCACATGCTAGTGCTTGATGAATTGAAGACACAATCACATAACAAGTACCAGTGAAAATAATGATATCTGTTACAACAAAAACATAATTATTAAAAGTATAGTCTTGACTACTGATTGTACCGTTTTTGAAATATTCAGGATAGAGGCTAAAATAATTGTACTCATGAAGCATATTTTCTAGCACAGACTAGTGCTAATTGAAATGTAACACCAGCACATAGCATGAACCAGAAAATATGAATTTCATTTGTTCTTTCATTTATAATGCTAAGTTTTCTTCTTAATTTAAGTTGTACTCATCAAATCTTTCTCCTAGCACATGCTAGTGCTAGTTGGATTTAAGACACAAGCACATAACAAGTACCAGGGAAAATAATGACATCTACTACCAAACAAAGAACTATATTATTGAAATAATACCACTAATTGAAGTCTTTTGTAGTTTACCCAAAAGCAGCTGAGATGTACAAATCATATATCTTTCCAAGCACATGCTAGTGCTAGTTGAATGAAAGACACAAGCACATAACAAGTACCAGGGAAAATAATGACATCTGTTACAACAATAACATAATTATTAAAATTATGGTCTTGGCTACTGATTGCATGGTTTTTGAAATATTTTTTTGGTAGAGGTTTAAGTAGTTGTACTCATGAAGCATATTTTCTAGCACAGACTAGTGCTAATTGAAATGTAACACCAGCACATAGCATGAACCAGGAAATATGAATTTCATTTGTTCTTTCATTGATATAGCTAAACTTACTTCTTAAATTAAGCTGTTTTCATCAAATATTTCTCCTAGCACATGCTAGTGCTAGTTGAATTGAAAACACAAGCACATAACAAGTACCAGGGAAAATAATGATATCTGTTACAACAATAACATAATTATTAAAATTATAGTCTTTGCTACTGATTGTATAATGGTTTTTGAAATATTTGTGATAAGGGTTTAAGTAGTTGTACTCATGAAGCATATTTTCTAGCACAGACTAGTGCTAATTGAAATGTAACACCAGCACATAGCATGAACCAGAAAATATGAATTTCAATTGTTCTTTCATTGATAGTGCTAAGCTTATTTCTTAATTTAAGCTGTACTCATCAAATCTTTCTCCTAGCACATGCTAGTGCTTGATGAATTGAAGACACAATCACATAACAAGTACCAGTGAAAATAATGATATCTGTTACAACAAAAACATAATTATTAAAAGTATAGTCTTGACTACTGATTGTACCGTTTTTGAAATATTCAGGATAGAGGCTAAAATAATTGTACTCATGAAGCATATTTTCTAGCACAGACTAGTGCTAATTGAAATGTAACACCAGCACATAGCATGAACCAGAAAATATGAATTTCATTTGTTCTTTCATTTATAATGCTAAGTTTTCTTCTTAATTTAAGTTGTACTCATCAAATCTTTCTCCTAGCACATGCTAGTGCTAGTTGGATTTAAGACACAAGCACATAACAAGTACCAGTGAAAATAATGACATCTACTACCAAACAAAGAACTATATTATTGAAATAATACCACTAATTGAAGTCTTTTTTAGTTTACCCAAAAGCAGCTGAGATGTACAAATCATATATCTTTCCAAGCACATGCTAGTGCTAGTTGAATTAAAGACACAAGCACATAACAAGTACCAGGGAAAATAATGACATCTGTTACAACAATAACATAATTATTAAAATTATGGTCTTGGCTGCTGATTGCATGGTTTTTGAAATATTTTTTTGGTAGAGGTTTAAGTAGTTGTACTCATGAAGCATATTTTCTAGCACAGACTAGTGCTAATTGAAATGTAACACCAGCACATAGCATGAACCAGGAAATATGAATTTCATTTGTTCTTTCATTGATATAGCTAAACTTACTTCTTAAATTAAGCTGTTTTCATCAAATATTTCTCCTAGCACATGCTAGTGCTAGTTGAATTGAAGACACAAGCACATAACAAGTACCAGGGAAAATAATGATATCTGTTACAACAATAACATAATTATTAAAATTATAGTCCTGACTACTGATTCCACCGTTTTTGAAATATTCAGGATAGAGGTTGAAATAGTTGTACTCATGAAGCATATTTTCTAGCACAGACTAGTGCTAATTGAAATGTAACACCAGCACATAGCATGAACCGGAAAATATGAATTTCATTTGTTCTTTCATTTATAATGCTAAGTTTTCTTCTTAATTTAAGTTGTACTCATCAAATCTTTCTCCTAGCACATGCTAGTGCTAGTTGGATTTAAGACACAAGCACATAACAAGTACCAGGGAAAATAATGACATCTACTACCAAACAAAGAACTATATTATTGAAATAATACCACTAATTGAAGTCTTTTGTAGTTTACCCAAAAGCAGCTGAGATGTACAAATCATATATCTTTCCAAGCACATGCTAGTGCTAGTTGAATGAAAGACACCAGCACATAACAAGTACCAGGGAAAATAATGACATCTGTTACAACAATAACATAATTATTAAAATTATGGTCTTGGCTGCTGATTGCATGGTTTTTGAAATATTATTTTGGTAGAGGTTTAAGTAGTTGTACTCATGAAGCATATTTTCTAGCACAGACTAGTGCTAATTGAAATGTAACACCAGCACATAGCATGAACCAGGAAATATGAATTTCATTTGTTCTTTCATTGATATAGCTAAACTTACTTCTTAAATTAAGCTGTTTTCATCAAATATTTCTCCTAGCACATGCTAGTGCTAGTTGAATTGAAGACACAAGCACATAACAAGTACCAGGGAAAATAATGATATCTGTTACAACAAAAACATAATTATTAAAAGTATAGTCTTGACTACTGATTGCACCGTTTTTGAAATATTCGGGATAGAGGCTAAAATAATTGTACTCATGAAGCATATTTTCTAGCACAGACTAGTGCTAATTGAAATGTAACACCAGCACATAGCATGAACCAGAAAATATGAATTTCATTTGTTCTTTCATTTATAATGCTAAACTTACTTCTTAATATAAGCTGTACTCATCAAATCTTTCTCCTAGCACATGCTAGTGCTAGTTGGATTTTAGACACAAGCACATAACAAGTATCAGGGAAAATAATGATATCTACTACCAAGCAAAGAACTATATTATTGAAATAATACCATTCATTGAAGTCTTTTGTAGTTTACATGAAAGCAGCTGAGATGTACAAATCATATATTTTTCCAAGCACATGCTAGTGCTAGTTGTTTTTAAGACACAAGCACATAACAAGTACCAGGGAAAATAATGATATATACTACCAAACAAAGAACTAAATTATTGAAATAATAGCAATCATTGAAGTCTTTTGTAGTTTACATGAAAGCAGCTCAGATGTACAAATCATATATTTTCCAAACTAAATTTACTTCTTATTTTAAGCTGTACTCATCAAATATTTCTCCTAGCACATGCTAGTGCTAATTGAATTGAAGCAAGTACCATGGAAAAGAATGACATTACCTGCCAAACAAAGAAGTATATTATTGAAATAATTTTCAAATTGATTTCTGATGTCAGCATAAGTGTAAATTTAGCTGGTTTTTTTTTGAAATTGTCAATTAAATTAATATTACATATCAATTTCAAATTAAATTAAAATGACCTTTTAATCATTAAATATTTCAAGGGCAAATTGATTCAAATTTCTTTATTGCTCTTTATATCAACCCATTTTAATGTTCTGTTTTTGTTTGCCATGACATAGGTGCAAAATTTCTGTGTTGGCATTAAACAACAATCACTCAACTCTGTTTTTGTAGATATTACAATAGGACCACCTTTTAAATAATGACCTATTAATTATAATACTATCAGAAAATCACCATTACTTAATATCCCTTCCACTTCCTAAATTAGAAATTAATTTATTTGAAAAATAGTATAATTTTTTGTTGTGGCAGGTTACCTTGACCACCTCATAAAAATTACCTAATCCTCAACATTTTCAATCATTATTTAATTCTTTATTTTTGGATTAGCAGATGCATTATACAGCTAGTAGAAAGATTTAACTAAAACAGCAAATTATCTACAATATAATATTTTTGATGGGATATTTAGAATAAAGACCTTATTTACTAAAAATAAAAAATAAATCAATTTGAGAAAAAAGCACATACAATAGCTTTTTCTTTTCTTAAAAAAATAATTACTCTTTGTATATACCTTACTTTAAGTTTTGATATGCAAAAAGTATAGAAGATATTAATTAAAAAATGTGTGTTGGTTTAGATTTTGGTGATGAAGGACATTTATTCTTCAACTGGACAACAAGTTTGTGAATAGATAATACAAAAACATACAAACTCAGTTTAAAGTTGTATTTTTATTGTCCACGGATAATTGCTGATATAAAATTTATTTATTTGAATTAAATTAATTAAAATGTTTAAAATTTCACAATTACCTAAAATTTGCCATATATCCATCTTCAATAAACTCATCTGTATTTAATGAGGAGTGATAATAAAAACACCAGAAAGTGTTTATGACCATGTCCTTGTGTGTAATGTCAGGAGCCCTACTGGTCAAAATCACATTGAAAAGGTGTCAATGATGAGGGTATTATAATCTTCCATGGTGTCAGGGAAGGGAGAGTGGGATGTCAGATGATATTAACACATAGATGTTATATAAAATAAACATACATGCCAATTTGTTCAGTTTAAAAATTTAAAAATCTTTTACACAGAAAATATAGCACACATACATTTTTTCAATTAGTCTTGTTTATTGAATGGAAATATAAATTCAAATTGAAAATAATTTTTTTTATTCATTTATATTAAATTGAAATTTATAGACAAATTGAAAATATTTTTTTATTCATTTATATTAAATTGAAATTTATAGACAAATTGAAAATATTTTTTTATTCATTTATATTAAATTGAAATATGAATAGAAATTGAAAAATAATTACTCAGTTTAGATACATGTATTAAATAAAGAGATGAGGACTAATTTTCTGAATTTCAATAGTTAAATTATGTAGTTGTAAAATTTAAAAGTATATTGATTATAGTAAAATATATTAAAATATACTTTCATTATTATGAGTGTTTTTTTTGTTCCCTTTTTTTTCTTTTTTTTTCCAAATTATTTATTTCTTATTAAAAATAAACATGAATGAAAATCTCTAAAATCTGTAATTCAAATATTTCATCTTTTTTAAAGTTGAAAATTCACAAGAAAACTATTAGATAGAAATATTATTTTTCATTAATTTTTAAGTAATTTAAAAATTAACAAATACCAATTATTGAAATTCATATGAAATTATAAAATAAAATTAAAAGTATATTCTGTTTGACTTAATTTTATATTATTTAAAAATTAATTGTTAAATTTCACTAACCTGTTGTTGTTCTTCTGATGTCTTGGGTTCAGAATACACCAATAAACATGATACAAGTGTCTTTATACCTCCTACAACAAGTAGTCCTAACTATTGACCCCTGATGTTTAAAAACTAGTCACTCATGTCAAGATTATGATCAAATTATGACATACATTAATTAGATATTAATTATTGCCTCTAAATCTATGAAAAATTAAATTAATGTTAATTGTTGTCTCAGGTGAGCAGGTGTCACTACAGGTGAAAGAACTCTTGTCATGTCTTTGATGTTTGTGTAAGAATACTAATTGGATTGTGTTAATTGGTCTGTAATTAGTGGTAATTTGTAAAGATAATCTGTGAAAAGGAGAAAAAAAATATCTTCCATTCCTCAAGCAATGATTTTTTGGTATGTATTGTTTGTATTTGTGGGAAACAGTTAGTTTTTGATATGAAAAGATATAATTATGTTTAAAATATGATCAAGGATTTGTATAGTAGAAAGGATAGGAATCTCGTATTTTTACGCTTTATCTCGTGTGACGAGGTTTTATGCTACAACAGAGCAAAAATTAATTCATTCATTTTGTAATGCCTTGAGAATTCGTAGGAAAATCAACCAATTACACCAAAGTTCATGCTATGCATCGTCTATATACTACACTATTTGCCAATATAGGTTCAATGGAATATTATTTTTAGATTTCTTCTGTATCACCCCTCATACACGTAAAATTAAAAAAAGTACAGTAGAGGTTCATACATCTAAAGCATATTAAAAATGATAAAACAAAGCAACCAATCACGCCATGTTTTGCTCTAAAACTACACATTTATACATGTTGGTATGTCGATTTAATGTAAACAAGGAAATTTATTGATTTCTAAATAGGCCACCCCATTTTCGGCCAGAACGCCGCCATTTTGACAAATGATGGTAAACAATCCTTAATAAATACAAATCGGGAGCACTGTTTTCAATAAAACTCCTTCTATACATTGAAAAATATTTATATTATCATAAAAATGACGGCTCCGCTTCAATATTCCTTTATGATGAGAGAAGAGAGGAGTTTGAAATTTAAATTCGAGTCTTGACCGCCCATAATAGGTGGGATTATGAAGGTCAAAAGGGCAAATCGATTAATGTCAATTAATGATGAAATATGGGTGATACATCTACAAAAAGTCGATACTTTATTAACGATTGGTATTTAGGACAAATATTTCCCAAATATTTTCACTTTATACCTGTAATTACGGTTTTATATATTTACAAATACTGGTTTAAAATGTTGAAGCGATAAAAAATTTCCACCATTAATCAAGGCACACGCTTCATCAACGAATTGCACTATGGGTAATTTCACTTGTTCTCGCCACTCAACATACTTACATACAATCTATGTTAAATCTCGCGAGATTCATATCCTTTCTACTATACAAATCCTTGATATGATTAAAAAATTGGTGTACAGTATCTAAAAAACTTCAATTCAATTCAAATATTTTATTGAATAAAGTGCATAATTTAATTATACAATATCTAATGGGATTGCACATCAGGCATAGACTATGTAAGTGTTCTCCCTCAATAGCTAAGGACATCAAGTATAATAATAAGAATAAATAATTTACATTATAATTAGTGTACAAAATTTTTACTTTGGAGAAATTTGAAACCTCAAATATCTATATATTTCTTTATAGTTGTGACAAATGAACTGTTTTTAAAGTAAAATTCATACATTTTTCCATGAATTTAATTTTTTTTAGCTTAAAATTGAATATGTAGGTCCTTTGTGCTCTTTAAATATTTCATTGTAGTTCTTTGTGCTCCTTATAAGGAGGTATTTTCCAGTGTTTTTAGCTATTTCCATCACTTGATTCGTCGTCTGTCCGTCTGTAAGCTTTTCACATTTTAATCTTCTCTCTGAAACCTCTTATCCCAATGAACTGAAACTTGGTATCTATCCCAATCCATTGACAAACATGCATATGGCTGCCACAGGCAATTTTTGTTTCTGATTGGCCGATTTCTAAAGAATATTCTCCTCTGAAACTGCATGGACAAATGAACTGAAACGTGGTAGGAAGCATCTATAGAAGGTCCTTTATAAAGAATGTTCATTTCGGCCCGATTCGTTAACAAACATGGCCACCATAGGCAATTCTTGTTTCTGATTGGTCGATTTCTAAAAAATCTTTTCCTCTGAAACCCCTTGACCAAATGTATCGATACTTAGTAGGAAACATCTATGGAAGGTCCTCTATAAAGATTGCTCATTTCGTTCCGATCTGTACACAAACATGCCCACCACAGGCAAATCTTTTTTCTGATTGGTTGAATTCTAAAAATCTTCTCCACTGAAACTGCTTGGCCATATGAACTGAAACTTAGTAGGAAGCATCTATGTAAGGTTCTCTATAAAGATTGCTCCTTTAGTCCCGATCCTTTAACAAACCTGGCCACCACAGGCAATTCTTATTGCTGATTGGTTGATTTCTAAAAAAATCTTCTCCTCTGAAATCTAGTAGGCAAATGAACCGAAATTTGGTAGGAAGCAACTATGGAAGGTTCTGTATAAAGTTTCCTCAAAACAGAATGAAAGGTGAGCGACACAGGCTCAGCCCACTGAGCCTCTAGTTTTAGAGACCCGTTTCTTTTTCTATCCCAAATTATACTAGAGACATGAAAACATACAGTATTCATATTATAAAATCCAGTCTAAAAGTAAATATAGATGCAGAAAAAAAAGATGAATGGCTTATTTACTAATATCTGTAAAAGTTGATGGTCTTCTTTATTTTCATCCACCATATAAATACAACGGTACAGAGAAGACATACATATACAATAACAATTACAAAATAGATATAAATATATGTACAATAGAGACAGGGTTGTGAGACAACCTTAGAGAACAAAACATTTATTTATATCTCGTATAAATTTACATAGTTTTTCCTAAAATGTCTTTATGAGAAGCTTTCATGTTTAAATTTAAAAATATTTGGTCTTTCTCACGTAAATTTGTAATAATGAACCTATTTCTAAAGTTTGAAAATGTTGATTCATCTCCAATAGATCTATTGTCACATTTTGTACATATTCTATTGATACGGTCAATATTATTCTTTCCATATAATGCCTCATGATAGATTGTACATTTGTATATTCTATTTTTAACTTTTTTTTCTGTATCTCCTTATTTTAAAAAAAGTACAAGAAAAAGTTTAGATAACTCTAATAAAACTAAACCTAATTACAAAAATGTACATAATTTTGATGGTTATCTAAATTTTCAGCTTTACATTATGTATGCTTTATGATTGACAAATGTTAAAGTGTACCTAATATGTCAAGGGGCTGTTGTCATGATTGTGTGGTAGTTGGATTTACAACTATCTGTGCAATCAGTGCCTACAGTTGTGAGTTTAAATCCTGATCATGGCGATGTGTATTCGATACAAAATTATGTGATAAAGTTTGTCAATGACTTGCGGCAGGTCGATGATTTCCTCCGGGTGCTACAGTTTCCTCCACCAATAAAACTGACCGCCACAATATAAGTGAAATGTTATTGAAAGTGGTGTTAAATACGATAACCCCTGACCCTTATATGTCATTTATATTTCTGTATGTGTAGTGAGTGCATCATTTTTAGCCTCTAATCTGGTGTTTTTCATTGAGGCAGATTACTATTTCATTTTGGCTGAAACATTGATTTCTTTTTGGTGGATTTCAAACCCTTCATTGGAACTAGAAACAAGATATGTATTAACAGTAACTTTTATCTGTACTAAAAAAAAAAGGAAATAAAATACAAATATAGCACATGTATTTAAAAAAGAATTTATCAGTAAAGCAATGCCATAAATGATATATTTCAAAAGCATATAAAATGTCTCCATTTATCCAATTTATTTTTTAAAGAGAAGGCGGAAATCTGGACTCTGAAGAAATATAGGTTTCAACAATGCAATCACCCAAAATCCAGAGCATTACATGATAAAGTTTGTCGGTGACTTGTGGCACGTCAGTGATTTTCTATGGGTTCTCCGGTTTCCTCCACCAATAAAACTGACTGACAATATAACTGAAATATTGTTGAAAATTAAGTGGTGTTAAACACCATAACCCTAACCTCAAAATCCAAAGCAATGATTCTAAGGGTGTCCTCTTCTTCTATAGTGTTCATGGTAACTGTTAGTAACCTGTATTAAGAGGTCACCTTTAGACAAAGGAAAAGTGACCTTATAAAACAGGTGACCTATTGAAAGAGGTTCTATTCATATGAAATTTTCTATGACAGGACAAGAAAATGTGAGCTTTCAATGCAGGTGACTGCTTAATAGAGATGAGTGCAGGGGCAGGTATGACTGTTGTTCAAAAGTCTCTACGCTCTAAGATATGGTATACAGGATATAAAGTCACAATTTCGATAGGACAAAAAGTCCTAATATCTCCCTATATATTTCATATTAAATGCCACACCAATTTGATTACTAGTTCTTTGGATTTTTTATGCCAAAAAAAAGGGGCGATATTTTTATTTTTATTTTTGAAAACCATTTTTTGAGGGACGAGTGTAAATTGATTGGTGCGAGCAAGTATTTTTTGTTTTTTGTAATGTGTTAGTATGAAATAACTGGTGTGCACAAATATTTAAAATTAAATGTAAATGAAACAAATTGCTGGTTACAAAGCGTGTCATTAGTGGATGTGCTAGATTTTGTGTGTACTGGTCAAGGTTTCAATTCTTAAAAAAGCATTTGTCTTCTTAAACAGGCTCTGCTACACGAATGACAAAATCCAAAAGTTAAAACGTTAGGTTAAGAAAGAATACCACTTGTTTCAGTGCCTTTAATTAACACACACATTTTCATTTTCAACTGACATTTGAAGTCACAGGCATTTTTATGTTTTCTGTTTTTTAGAAAAGAATCTCTTTCCCAATGTTTTAGCCTCTTTTCTTTGTCGTCTACAGTTTATGCAAATAGGTCTGACTACGGAAAAGTTTTCAAGTAGGTTTTGAATGTACTCATCAACATCTTCTATTAAATGTTCGGTATCGCAACAATAAAAACAACAAGGTGGAAGAAAATGGCACATAGTACTACTATAATAGTTTGGTCTCTACATCTGAAATACATGTCAGACTTTCTGTGACAAATATGCCACATCCAGCTGGTAGCGTATCACCACAAGTGTACTGGTTGTCTTCTCAGAAACGAAGCAGAAATCTATCCTGAAAAAAAATAAATACAAGCTGTATATATTATGATTATTATTTTATCATTTGGTCATTCTTTCCAATATCAATAATCAACAGCAACACAGTGAATGAAATATTTACCACTTAGAATATCAGCTTGTTGTCCCCTGCCCCCACAAAGCGGAGCGGGGGATATGGAAATGCAGGGCGTCCGTTATTCCGTCCGTCATATGTTGTAAGCACTCTAAGATTTTTATTTGTTGACCAATTGATTTCAAACTTACACACAAGCATTATATTAGGAATCTCTAGCTTAAGTTCGAAATTGGCCATTTTTAAGATGTCTGCCAAAACACATCAAAATTTCAAAGTGCTACAATTTCAATGAAAATTGATATTTAGAAGATTTTCGACCTGAGAAATGTGATAATGACAAATGTGATTTAAAAATGGTGGCCATTGCAGCCATTATGGTGGCCATTTTGGCAACTATTTTCAATATGGTCGCCAAAACACATAACAAATTTCGAAGTGCTCCAATTACAAAGAAAATTGATATTTAGGGGTTTTAGAGGAATGTGATCATGACCAAAGCAATTTCAAAATGGCGGTCATTTCTAAGATGGCCACCAAAATGCGTAAAATTTCGAAGTCTTCCAATTTCAACGAAAATTGATATGTAGGGATTTTCCCACATGAGAAATGTGACAGTGACAAAAGCGATTTGAAAATGGCGAGTTATTTTTTTACTGGTACACATGTTCTTGTTTATGTGATGTATCAATAAAAATGTAGATACAGTCAAACCTGCTTTAGTGACAACCTCTATTAAACAACATCTTGTATTATGTGACCTTAGATTTTATTTCCCTTCACAGTGCATTTCATATCAATTAAACCTGTATTAAGCAACCACCTGTCTTATGTGACCATATTTCACTGTTCCCTTGGAAGGTCACATAAGATAGGTTTGACTGTATCTAATTTAGTGCACACAGCACGTTTCTGGAATAATCTTCATCAGGTACATTCATAGTGAAAAGATTTGAAGGCCAAATAATTTAAAAGTCTTTTAAGAGTAAGTAAGCCAAAGGACCTAAACAAGAGTTATGGGACTTGACTATTTTATACATCGTGTAACAGAGTAGGATCTTGTGCACGCAATTCTTGAAACCGTTCATCAGAATGTGTTCATGTATGGTAGGATTGTTAGTCATAATTTCATTTACAGAGCTGAAGTTTTACACTTTTGAAGCACTTGATCTTGTTTTTGTTGTCCAGTTATTTTGCCCTTTTTCCTGGTGTTTACTGCTCCAGAAATTGTTTTACAATTAAAGGGTTTCTAGTTTTGCTTATGGGTTGTGGGTGTTGAATGTCAACAATATTTCAGTTATTTTGTCATGGTCAGTTTATAAAGGTGGAGGAAATTGGAGTTCCCGGAAATAACCACTGACCTGTGGCAAGTCACTGACAAGCTTTATCACATAAAGTTGTATCGAGTACACCTCATCATGAGCGGGATTCAAACTCATAACATTAGTGGTGGCTCAATGAGTTAAGTAGTTGGATTACCTAACAACTCATACAAGCCTATTACCAATACGGCATGGGTTCGCGCCTGGCTTTGTAAGTTACAAAAAAGGGTGCACTCAACTCACAGCCGCAAGTGATAAAGTTTACCAGTTGTTTGCGCATGGTCGGTGGTTCTCTCCGGGTACTCTGGCTTCTTCCACTACTAAAACTGGTCGCCATGATATATCTGAAATGTTGCCTAAAGTGGCGTTAAGCACAATAAATTAAAATCAAATCCAATCAATCATTGAGCCACCCAGGCCCTTATTAAAATTATAGTCCTGACTACTGATTGCATGGTTTTTGAAATATTCGGGATAGAGGCTGAAATAGTTGTACTCATGAAGCATATTTTCTAGCACAGACTAGTGCTATATGAAATGTAACACCAGCACATAGCATGAACCAGAAAATATTAATTTCATTTGTTCTTTCAATGATATGCTAAACTTACTTCTTTATCTAAGCTGTATTCATCAAATATATCTCCTAGCACATGCTAGTGCTAGTTGAATTTAAGACACAAGCACATAGCAAGTACGAGGGAAAATAATGATATCTGTTACAACAAAAACATAATTATTGAAATAATATACCTGGCTACTGATTGCACTGTTTTTGAAATATTCGGGATAGAGACTGAAATAGTTGTACTCATAAAGCATATTTTCTAGCACAGACTAGTGCTAATTGAAATGTAACACCAGCACATAGCATGAACCAGGAAATATGAATTTCATTTGTTCTTTCATTGATTACGCTAAACTTACCTCTTTATCTATGCTGTACTCATCAAATGTTTCTCCTAGCATATGCTAGTGCTAGTTGAATTTAAAACACAAGCACATAGCAAGTACCAGGGAAAATAATCACAACCATTACAACAAAATGATAATTATTAAAATTATAGTCTTGGGTATTGATTGCATGGTTTTTGAAATATTTGGACTAGAGATTTAAGTAGTTGTACTCATGAAGCATATTTTCTAGCACAGCCTAGTGCTAATTGAAATGCAACACCAGTACATAGCATGAACCAGAAAATATGAATTTCATTTGTTCTTTCATTGATAGTGCTAAGCTTACTTCTTAATTAAGCTGTATTCATCACATCTTTCTCCTAGCACATGTTAGTGCTAGTTGAATTTAAGACACAAGCACATAGCAAGTACCAGGGAAAATAATGACATCTGTTACAATAAGAAGATAATTATTAAAATTATAGTCCTGACTACTGATTGCACCATTTTTGAAATATTCGGGATAGAGGCTGAAATAGTTGTACTCATGAAGCATATTTTCTAGCACAGACTAGTGCTATATGAAATGTAACACCAGCACATAGCATGAACCAGAAAATATTAATTTCATTTGTTCTTTCAATGATATGCTAAACTTACTTCTTTATCTAAGCTGTATTCATCAAATATATCTCCTAGCACATGCTAGTGCTAGTTGAATTGAAGACACAAGCACATAGCAAGTTCTAGGAAAAATAATGATATCTGTTACAACAAAAACATAATTATTAAAATTATAGTCTTTCATTTATAATGCTAAGTTTACTTCTTAATTTAAGCTATACCCATCAAATCTTTCTCCTAGCACATGCTAGTGCTTGTTGGATTTAAGACACAAGCACATAGCAAGTACCAAGGAAAATAATTACCTCTACAGTCTACTACCAAACAAAGAACTATATTATTGAAATAATACCACTAATTGAAGTCTTTTGTATTTTACACAAAAGCTGCTCAGATGTACAAATCATATATTTCTCCTAGCACATGCTAGTGCTAATTGAATTTAAGACACAAGCACATAGCAAGTACCAGGGAAAATAATGACATCTGTTACAATAACATAATTATTAAAATGATAGTCCTGGCTACTGATTGCACTGGTTTTTTTTAAAAAATATTTGGGATAGAGGCTGAAATAGTTGTACTCATAAAGCATATTTTCTAGCACAGACTAGTGCTAATTGAAATGTAACACCAGCACATAGCATGAACCAAGAAATATGAATTATATTTGATCTTTCATTGATATTGCTAAACTTACTCCTTAATTTATGCTGTACTCATCAAATCTTTCTCCTAGCACATGCTAGTGCTAGTTGGATTTAAGACACAAGCACATAACAAGTACCAGGGAAAATAACGACATCTGTTACAATAACAAAATTATTTAAGTTATAGTCTTGGCTACTTATTGCACTGTTTTTCAAATATTCGGGATAGAGGTTTAGTAGTTGTACTCATAAAGCATATTTTCTAGCACAGACTAGTGCTAATTGAAATGTAACACCAGCACATAGAATGAACCAGAAAATATGAATTTTATTTGTTCTTTCATTGATAGTGCTAATCTTACTTTTTAATTAAGCTGTATTCATCAAATCTTTCTCCTAGCACATGCTAGTGCTAGTTGGATTTAAGACACAAGCACATAACAAGTACCAGGGAAAATAATGACATCTACTACCAAACAAAGAACTATATTATTAAAATAATACCACTAATTGAAGTCTTTTGTGGGTTACACGAAAGCTGCTCAGATGTACAAATCATATATTTTTCCTAGCACATGCTAGTGCTAATTGAATGTTTAGACACAAGCACATAACAAGTACCAGGAAATATAAATGATATATTGTAAAGCTAAAAAAAATAAAAAGAGATATAAGATCCCGTAAAATCTATGATGTGACTGTCACATTTTTATTGTCATCACTTTTCGTCCGTCGTCCGTCCGTCAACATTTCACATTTTAATCTTCTCCTCAGAAACCACTGGACCAATTGCAACCAAACTTTGGTGGAATGGTCCTTGGATGGCCCCCTTTCAAAATTGTGTCCGGTGATCCCGACTTCCAACCAAGATGGCTGCCAAACTAAAAATAGAAAAAAGAGGGGATGAAATTTTAATTGTCCATTGCTGCTTTAGTGTAAGTCAAAATGAGCTCAAATTTTAAAACAGCTACATAGCAAGGAGTAGTTCCGGGTTTTTCTGTGAAATTTTTCTTTCAGCCGATATATACCGATTATGCAAATTAGGTATATTTTGATAAAAGATCACATTTAAATCTTCTCCTCTGAAACCGCTGAACCAAATTAAACCAAACCTGGCAGGGATGGTCCCTGGGTGGGTCCCTTTCAAAATTGTGTCCGACAGCCCCGCCCTCCATTCAAGATGGCCGCTATTACTAAAAATAGAAATTTCTTCAAATGGCTAAAACTGCCCAAATGTGCCCAAATTTAAACTGTGTAAGCATAATGATGAGCTTTTTAGCATATATTACAGGATTTTTTATGAACTTTGAACTTTTGCCAATTTTGACCGATTATGCAAATTAGAAAAAAGGGGGGATGAAATTAAAAAAAAATCTTCTCCTCGGAAACTACTGAGCCAATATCAACCAAATTTTGCTGAAATGATTCTTGGATGGCCCCCTTCCAAAATTGTGTTCGTTGATCCCGACTTCCAACCAAGATGGCCAGCAAGCTAAAAATAGAAAAAAGGGGGGATGAAATTTTAATTGTCCATTGCTGCTTTAGTGTAAGTCAAAATGAGCTGAAATTTTAACTGCAGCTACATGGCAAGGAGTAGTTTAACATATATTCCGGGTTTTTCTTTCAACCGATATATACCGATTATGCAAATTAGGCATATTTTGATAAAAGATCACATTTAAATCTTCTCCTCTGAAACCGCTGAACCAAATTAAACCAAACCTGGCAGGGATGGTCCCTGGGTGGTTCCCTTTCAAAAATGTGTCCGACAGCCCCGCCCTCCATTCAAGATGGCTGCTGTTACTAAAAATAGAAATTTCTTCTGCTTTAGTATAAGTCAAAATGAGCTCAAATTTGAACTGCAGCTACATGGCAAGGAGTAGTTTAGCATATGTTCGTTTTTTTTTTTTTTAAATATTTCTTTCAGCCGATTTATACCGATTATTTAAATTAGGCATATTTTGATAAAAGATCACATTTAAATCTTCTCCTCTGAAACCGCTGAACCAAATATGTGTCTGGTGGTCCCGCCCTCTGACCAAGATGGCTGCACAGCTGTACTTAGTTTAACATAGGACCCTATGGGAAATTCACATAAAAACCATCTTGTCTGGAACCAGTAGCTCAATTAAAACCAAACTTTGATGGAATAGTCATTGGATGGTCCTCTTCCAAAATGGTGTCCGGCAGTTGCGCTCTCCCGCCAAGATGGCCACCACAGTGCAGTTGCGTTGTTATTGAAAGCAGCTTTGATCCAGGTGAGCGATTACAGGCTCCTGGGAGCCTCTGGTTTTCTCAGTACAGACTAGTGCTAGTTGAATTAATACAAGCACACAGCAAGTACCAAGAAAAATAAATGATATCTGCTACCAAACAGAGAATTATGTTATTGTGATCAAACCACTAATTGATGTTTGTAGCTTACTGTTACATGAGAGCAGTTGTACAAATCACATATACTTCATAGTGCTAATTGAATTTAAGACACTAGCACATAGTAAGTACCAGGGAAAATGAATGACAAAGAATTATGTTATTGAAATCATACCACTAATTGAAGTCTTTTGTATTTTACATGAAAGCAGCTAAGTTGTTGTTGATTTGATTTGATTTTGGTGTTTAATGCCACTTTCAGCAATATTTCAGCTAAATCATGACGACCAGATTTAGTGGTGGAAGATTCCGGAGTACCCGGAGAGAACCACCGACCATGGGCAAGCAACTGGTAAACTTTAGTACTTGCGGCTGCGAGTCGAGTGCACCCTTTTTAGCTCACCTGGCCTTTAGGCCATGTGAGCTATTGCCATCACTTTTCGTCCGTCGTCCATCCGTCAACATTTCACATTTCAATCTTCTCCTCAGAAACCGCTGGGCCAATTGCAACCAAACTTTGATGGAATGGTCCTTGGGTGGCCCCCTTCCAAAACTCCCGACTTCCAACCAAGATGGCCACCAGGCTAAAAATAGAAAAAGGGGGGATGAATTAAAAAAAAATCTTCTCTTCTGAAACTACAGAGCCAATCTCAACCAAAGTTTGCTGAGATGATCCTTGGGTGGTCCCCTTCCAAAATTGTGTCCGGCATTTTAGACCTCCGACCAAGATGGCCACCACAACCAAGCTTAATTTAACATAGGACCATATGGGAAATTCGAATAAGAACTAAATTTTGATGAAATAGTCATTGGATGGTTCTCTTCCAAAAATGTGTCTGTCCCTTCGACCAAGATGGCCCCCACAGCCGAACTTAGCTTAACATAGGACCCTATGGGAAATTCACATAAAAATCTTCTTGTCTGGAACCAGCTGCTCAATTGGAACCAAACTTTGATAAAATAGTCATTGCATGGTCCTTTTCCAAAATTGTGTCTGGTGGTCCCGCCCTCTGACCAAGATGGCTGCACAGCTGAACCTAGTTTAACATAGGACCCTATGGGAAATTCACATAAAAACCATCTTGTCTGGAACCAGTAGCTCAATTAGAACCAAACTTTGATGGAATAGTCATTGGATGGTCCTCTTCCAAAATTGTGTCCGGCAGTCGCGCTCTCCCACCAAGATGGCCACCACAGTGCAGTTGCATTGTTATTAAAAGCAGCTTTGATCCAGGTGAGCGATTACAGGCTCCTGGGAGCCTCTGGTTTGTAATTTACAAAGCCGGGCTCGAACCCATGCTGTATTGATGATAGGCTTGTATGAGTTGTTAGGTAATCCAACTAACTAACTCATTGAGCCACCTGGGCCCTACAACTAACTAACTCATTGAGCCACCCGGGTCCTACAACTAACTAACTCATTGAGCCACCCTGGTCCTTCAGCTAAGTTGTACTAGTGTTGTTCGCATCATATCTTTCTCCTAGTACTTACTAGTGCTAATTGAAATACACCACCAGCACATAGAAAGTACCATGAAAAGGAATGACAAAAGAATTATGTTATTGAAATAATACCACAAATTGAAATCTATACGCTCAATATGAAAGCAGCTCAGTTGTACAAATCATGTTTCCTGGCACATTTCTTTCCGTAAAAAAATAAGTTAGATTTATATACCTTACTTTAAATAAAAATTGATATGCAAAAAGAATAGAACATATTAATTAAAAAAATTATGGGTTGGTTTAGATTTTGGTGATGAAGAACATTTATTCTTCAATTGCACAAGTTTGTTAGTAGATAATGCAACAAATGTTTGTTTAAATATTCAGTTAAAAGTTTAAAATATTATTTTTATTGTCCATAAATCATTAAAATGATCAGCCACCATTGCTGATATTAAATTTATTTATTTAAATTAAATTAATTAAAATGTTTAAAATTACTTAATTTACCTTAAAAAAATTATGCATCCATCTTCAATAAACTCATCTGTATTTAATGAGGAGTGATAATAAAAACACCAGTGTTTATGACCCTGTCCTTGTGTGTAATGTCAGGAGCCCTACTGGTCAAAATCACTTTGAAAAGGTGTCAATGATTATAATCTTCCATGGTGTCAGGGAAGGGATAGTGAGATGTCAGATGATATTAACACATAGATGTTATATAAAACAAGTATACATGCCAATTTGACAAGTTCGAAAATTTTTAAAATCTTTTATACAGAAAATATAGCACACGTTCATTTTTACAATTAGTCTTGTTTATTGAATTTATATTAAATTGAAATTAAAATTCAAATTGAAAATATTTTTTTTATTCATTTATATTAAATTGAAATATAAATAAAAATTGAAAATAATTTAATTTAAAAACTTAGTTTAGATATAAAAAAAAGACGAGGACCAATTTTCTGATTTCCAATGGTATAGTAAAACATTGATAGTTAAAATATGTAGTTGTAAAGTTTAAAAGTATATTTATTATAGGAAAATAATTATTAAAATCTACTTTCACCATTATAGTGTTTTTCTTCCCTTTCCTTTTTTCAATTGACAGTCTTTCAAATTATTTATTTCTTAAAAAAAAAACACAAATGAAAATCTGTATAAATAATTATATTGGCAACAGGTCAAAATGCCCTCACTACCAAAACGCCCCCACTTTTCACCAAAACGCCCCACTTTTTTCCAAAATAAATCATTATAGAAAAAATAAATTTGTGATTCAAATGTTTATAAATGTCTTCCCACGATTCGTTTTTGTTCCAATATTTTGTTTTTGTTTTATTATATTTTTATTAATCTATTTATTAAAATTATAAATTTAACTGTATCTGTATCTGTAGACGAATTTCTGCCAATCAAGGCACACCTCAATATGAGAGGAAGGTTAATCCACCACCATAATAATTACGACGCCTAAAATATATAGTATATATATAAAAGTCACTATCAGCACAGTATAAAACACATAATATGTCAATTCACCACCATAATATAGCCACGCGTATAATAAATATTTATAAAAGTTCCTATCACTGTCACATAAAACGACTCATAAAATATGTATATACACTGGTTATTATAAATCTAGCTGATAAATAATCTAAAATCTAAAAGATTTGATAAACTAGGATCTTATCTAAAATCTATAATCTAAAATCTAAAAGATTTGAAAAAGTAGGATCTTATCTAAAATCTAAAATCTATAATCTAAAATCTAAAAGATTTGAAAAAGTGGGATTTTTGCAGTCCATGTGCGCACTCTCCAGGACAGTTACTAAATAAGCATCCATAAGGAAATCATATACTGGGTTGATTACTTATTAATAGCTTTATTATATGTTAATATATCATTTCTTTTTTCCATTCTCCTTTTTCTTATTCTCCATTAAGCCTAAGAGTTTGTATCTTTTGTTATAGATCTTATATAATAATTGTCTACATAAAGGTTCCAGCACCTCTCCAATGGCATAATGATGATTGCATTAAATTAAATTTATATGTTTCATTAATTATTACAATAATTATATGCCTTTATCGGTGCCAATGGTCTTTGATGAGCTTAATTACTGGTAAGAAAGTAAAAACACACACAAGCCAAGGTATTGTGAAAAACAAATGTACAAAACCAACAAAAGAATTTTGAGAAGTTAAAGCTTTGATAACAATGGCTTGATGTGGCCGTATGGCTTAATATTTAGTGTATACTGCAAATTTTTTATATTTTGTTACGTAAATTAGGTCCTGAAAATTAGAATTCTTATATTTTTGGTTAACTTTATAGGTGAATTTGAAGTTATTTAAATTTTACTAAATATTTATGGGTTGAAAAGTACACCTTTGTGTTATTTTGCACCCTATGTAACAATGCAATAGTACTTTAGACTTTAATAAGCATGTAACTAAAAGCCCCATTGATTATAAATGTATCGACATTTCGTACCCCTTGTACACAAACGTGTCTAATTTCTATTCACGTAGTCATCCCTGGTCTCTAGGAAGTTGGTATCCGTGAGAAAATTGTTATTCCATGCAGAATAAAGAAAAAGTAATCAATAGAGTAAACTAGTTGGTTGGCAGCAATTGTCACGGTTCTGTGAGAATGAGTCTATATTTTATTGTCACCAAAAAAAGCAAAAATAAAGACAAATGGATATATAAGACACAATTACCGGAGCATATATATACAAGTTTGTTGTCGTCTGATGTAAAATAAATATGTATATACAATATATAAATTTACTGGACAAATCTTGAATTACAAGATATCACACATGATATCATCGTTTTGGCAATAAAAAAGTGGGGGCGTTTTGGTAAAATAATGTTTATTCTGAAAAATAGTGGGGGTGTTTTGGTAGAAAAAACAGGCATTTTGGTAAAAAGTGGGGGTGTTTTGACATGTATTTATTATATTCACATTTACTTCTTTGGTCTAGATTTTAATTCCAAGAGTTTCTTTTTTTTTATTTGAAATTCTCAAGAAAACTATTAGATAAAAATATTATCTGCTTGGTTTTTATTTTGGCACTGGCTACGATTACCTGGATTAGGTAATAATAACGAAAAATTAGGATTACCTGAGAGACTAAGTGCCGGAATACAATTCCGGTTCAGGAACCTATTTCACGGAAAAATAGCGGGTAATCATAATTTTATTTGTTAAGAGTTACCTGGTCTTATTATTACCCGGAAGTTCTAAGGATTTCATTATTGGACATAAAGAATTGAAAGAATTATTATTATTATATATCAATTTGTGATTGATAATACATTTTAAATCATACATCAAAAAGATATGAAATATACTTCGTAAATATATTTACAAAGATGGAATTATATAAGAAATAATAAAGTTACTTTCCTTTGTTATAGCACTGTCTGCATAGCCAGTACGTGCCGGATTTTGGTGGTGCTTAGAGGCCAACACATTTAAGATGGTTCTGGCGATTTACTGTTCTGGCACACTCTAAACATCCATCGCAAACTATGGATGCATAAAGATGAACATCAATTTTACAGACTGAACAGGTCCATTCAGATGTTTCTTTTGTTTTTACTAATTTTTTTTTTCTGGGTAATAATAAAGACCAGGTAATTCTAACAAATAAAATTACGATTACCCGATTTTTTCCCGTGAAATGCTTAGTCTTTCAGGTAATCCTAATTTTTCGTTATTATTACCCAATCCGGGTAAATCCGGGTAATCGTGGCCAGTGCCTTTTATTTTTCATTAATTTTATATAATTTGAAAATTAACAAATGCAAATGTACCAATTATTAGAATTATTATGTAAAAGTATATTCTGTTTGGCTTAAAATTATAAAATAAAATTAAAAGTATATTCTGTTTGACATAATTTTACATTATTTAAAAATTAATTGATAAATTTCACTAACCTGTTGTTCTTCTTCTGATGTCTTGGGTTCAGAATACAAGTGTCTTTATACCTGCTACAACAAGTAGTTCTAACTATTGACCCCTGATGTTTAAAAACTAGTCACTCATGTCAAGATTATGATCAAATTATGACATACATTAATTAGAAATTAATTATTGTCCCCAAATCTATGAAAAAAATTAATTAATTTTAATTGTTGTTTAAACAATTGTCTCAGATGAGCAGGTGTCACTCCAGGGGAAAGAACTCTTGTCATGTCTTTGATGTTTATGTAAGAATACTAATTGGATTATGTTAATTGGTCTGTAATTAGTGGTGATTTGTAAAGATAATCTGTGAAAAAGAGAAGAAAAATATCTTACATTCCTCAAGCAATGTATGTTTGTTATGTATTGTTTGTATTTGTGGGAAACAGTTAGTTTTGATCTGAAAAGATATAATGATGTGTAAAGTATTATTAAAAAATATGTATATCTAAAAACTTCCTTATAGTTGTGACAAATTAAGTGGGTTTCTTAAAGTAAAATTTATACAATGTAACATTTTTTCAGTTAAATTTATTTTTGTTCAACTTAAAATTGAATATGTAGGTCATTAATTATATAAATGTTTCATTGTAGTTCTTTGTGCTCATTAAATATTTCATTGTAGTTCTTTGTGCTCCCTATATAATGCTTCCTTGTGCTCCTTTGTGCACAAATAAGGTCTTTTCCAGTATTTTTAGGGACTTGTTTCTTTTTCTATCCCAAATTATTCTGGAGACATGAAAGCATACAATATTCATATTATAAAACCCAGTCTGAAAGTGAATATAGATACAGACAGAAAAATGAATGGCTTATTTACTAATATCTGTAAAAGTTAACATCAACCACCTTTATTTTCTTTAGTACAGAGAAGACATACATTTACAATAAAAATACAAAATGGGTATAGATATATGTACAATATATACAATTCAATTCAAATAGAGGTAGTTGAAGGGCCTTGGTGGCTCAATGAGTTAGGTAGTTGTAGGGCCCAGGTGGCTCAATGAGTTAGGTAGTTGTAGGGCCCAGGTGACTCAATGAGTTAGGTAGTTGTAGGGCCCGGGTGGCTCAATGAGTTAGGTAGTTGTAGGGCCCGGGTGGTTCAATGAGTTAGGTAGTTGTAGGGCCCGGGTGGCTCAATGAGTTAGGTAGTTGTAGGCCCCGGGTGGCTCAATGAATTAGGTAGTTGTAGGGCCTGGGTGGCTCAATGAGTTAGGTAGTTGTAGGGCCCTGGTGGCTCAATGAGTTAGGTAGTTGTAGGGCCCAGGTGGCTCAATGAGTTAGGTAGTTGTAGAGCCCTGGTGACTCAATGAGTTAGGTAGTTGTAGGGCCCAGGTGGCTCAATAAGTTAGGTAGTTGTAGGGCCCAGGTGACTCAATGAGTTAGGTAGTTGTAGAGCCCGGGTGACTCAATGAGTTAGGTAGTTGTAGGGCCCGGGTGGCTCAATGAGTTAGGTAGTGGTAGGGCCCGCGTGGCTCAATGAGTTAGGTAGTTGTAGGGCCCAGGTGGCTCAATGAATTAGATAGTTGTAGGGCCCTGGTGACTCAATGAGTTAGGTAGTTGTAGGGTCCGGGTGGCTCAATGAGTTAGGTAGTTGTAGGGCCCGGATGGTTCAATGAGTTAGGTAGTTGTAGGGCCCGGGTGGCTCAATGAGTTAGGTAGTTGTAGGGCCCGGGTGGCTCAATAAATTAGGTAGTTGTAGGGCCCGGGTGGCTCAATGAGTTAGGTAGTTGTAGGGCCCGGATGGTTCAATGAGTTAGGTAGTTGTAGGGCCCAGGTGGCTCAATGAGTTAGGTAGTTGGAGGGCCCAGATGGCTCAATGAGTTAGGTAGTTGTAGGGCCCGCGTGGCTCAATGAGTTAGGTAGTTGAAGGGCCCGGGTGGCTCAATGAGTTAGGTAGTTGGATTAACTTACAACTCATGCAAGCCTATCACTAATACGGCGTGAGTCACACCCGGCTTTGTAAATTACAAAAAAGGGTGCACTCGACTCGCAGCTGCAAGTGATAAAGTTTACCAGTTGCTTGCCGATGTTCGGTGGTTCTCTTCGGGTACTCCGGCTTCTTCCATCACTAAAACTGGTCGCCATGATATAGCTGAAATATTGCTGAAAATGGCATAAAACACCAAAAATTAAATCAAATCAAATCAATTCAAATATTTTATTGAATAAAGTGCATAATTTAATTATACAATATCCAATAGGATTGCAATATATACAACAGAGACAAAAGATTTATTTGGCCACACAACATTTGAGCGGATTTTTGACTAGTAAGGTTTTTACATTTGAGCGGAAATTTTATGCTCAAAAGAGCGGAATTTACCTGTGTTTTACCGGTGTCATCTCACTTAGCCATCATTCTATATTTTATATAGGTACAGGTAAGAAAAAAATGTTGGCTATGTGAAACAGTGTGAAAGAATGTTGGCCTTCCTAATTAAGATTGATTAAGGGGTTCCATTAAGGGTGAACAATCAGGGTAATCACAGGTAAATAAAGATAAATTTGATTGTCTTTTTGTTCTTTCTACATAAAATACGAAAACATAATGCAAAATTATTATTAAGCTTTAAAACTTTATAAGCACAAATGAGATATGAAAACA
Organism: Bathymodiolus brooksi; assembly: GCA_963680875.1. Classification (NCBI taxonomy): domain Eukaryota; kingdom Metazoa; phylum Mollusca; class Bivalvia; order Mytilida; family Modiolidae; genus Bathymodiolus; species Bathymodiolus brooksi. The sequence goes on from OY804590.1 coordinate 79,346,283, forward strand.
TAATAATTAATATTTAAACTTTAAAAATGTAAGCACACATGAAATATGCTCTCCAAGCTTGATTGTTCACTAATTTTCATAATTAACAAGTCAAGTTACATATAATTGAGAGAAATAATTTTTCTTGTTTTATTTCATTTTCATTAGATTTTAACTAAATATAGCATGTGATACCTCACTGATATCTGTTTTACTTCATTTTCATTAGATTTTAACTAAATATAGCATGTGATATTGCACTTATAAATTACTCTTTTACATGTAAATTAAAATACAACAAATATATTATTTCATTTCTCATTAAATTTGTCATTTTAATTTTTTTTTCTTTCTTAAATCACAGTGTTTTACTTCGGTTTCATTATAGTTTAACTAAATATTGCATGTGATATTTCACATGCTAATTACTTTTTTTAAAGAGGCATTAGCTACGATTTTTACAAAACAAATTATGTTTTGGAAATTGGTAAATAGCTTTAAAATGATGAAATAAAGGTAAATATTTCACATTAAACAGCTTATCGAACCACTTTTCGCCTTTTGAGAATGAAATTTACCATCGATTAATTATTTCCTTGCAAGCAAATAATTTTCCGTATGCAACTGACCTTACTAGTGACAGGTAAAAACGAATAATTTGTATTTGATTGCTTAATAACAGCAAACTTGCATGATTCTTTGTCCGTAATTAACACTGGCTAAAAGCAGATTCACAAAAAATAAGAAATATCTGCATTGTTTGTACTGATTTAACGACGATTCGACAAACTCCGTAAACAATGTCGATAATTAATAAGATGGCGTCCATTTCTTGATCAATCTCAAAACATGAGCAGTTGCATGTTTTTTCCCCGATGCGCATACATTTCATAACATTTATAAGTTACAGAAACACGTTTTATTAAGGCATCAATCATATCTGATAGTTTTTATGGGTAACAAAAATTTTACGATTATGGCAGATAATGCCCCTTTAAATTAAATTGCAAAAATATATATTATTTAATTTTTCATAAAATTTGTCATTTTTAGCTCACCTTGCCAAAGGCAATGTGAGCTTTTGCCATCACTTGGCGTCCGTCGTCCGTTAACTTGTTCACATTTTAATCTTCTCCTCTGAAACAGCTCTGCCAAATGAACTGAAACTTGGTAGGAAGCATCTATGGAAGGTCCTCTATAATGATTGCTAATTTCGTCCCGATCCATTAACAAACATAGCCGCCACAGGCAATTTTTGTTTCTGATTGGTCTATTTTTAAAAATCTTCTCCTCTGAAACTATTAGGCCAAATGAACTGAAACTTGGTAGGATGCATCTATGGAAGGTCCTCTATAAAGATTGCTCATTTCGTCCCGATCCAATAACAAACATGGCCACCACAGGCAATTCATGTTTATGATTGTATGCTTCTAAAAAAAATGTTTTTCTGTGCAAAGGGAGATAACTCTAATTTAAATATAGATATTAGTAAAATTTATCAGAAGTTGGGTCTGGCCGAGCTGTAGGGGGACGATGGAGGGGAATATAGTGATGGTGGAATTCAGTTGTGTGAAAATGTGTCTAAAAAAGCAAATAAAGTTATAAAAAATAAAGTTGTAAATGATTCATTTTGTAAATTGGAGGTTTTAACTCTAAATGTATGTGGGCTTGTATCAAAGTTAAGAAATCCTGATTTCAGAGAATTTATTTCTCTTTATGGTATTATATGTCTAACTGAGACAAAACTTGATAATTATGATGAGGTTGAATTAGATGGTTATAAATTGTTACCACCTGTAAATCGGCAAAATTGTAAAACAAGGTCGGGTGGAATCTGTGTTTTTGTGAGAGATTTCTTTTGTAAATATGTTCATGTTAATGACCCTTTTACTAATTCTAGTCATTGTGTTTTTTGGTTTACGATTGATGAAAGATTGTTATTGCAAAACACCTTATTTGGAGTGGTTTACATACCACCTGATAATAGTATATATAGCAATATTGATATGTTTAATGACATTGAAAATACACTACTTGATAATGATTTACAGGCTTGTTTAATTGGTGATTTTAATGCACACACTGGTAATGTGAGTGAATATGTTGTTATTGATAATAATATTCTTGATGTTCTCTATCTACAAGATGATGATAAGTTACCTTTGAATAGTTTACATATTTTAGAAGAATGTAATATCCCTACTATAAGATATTCACAGGATAAACATAAAATTGACAAGTATGGTAATAGGTTATTAGATTTATGTAGAAGTTTAGAGCTCTTCTTTGTAAATGGTAGAGTTGGTACTGATTGTGGTATTGGCCAACCAACTTGTAATAACTCTAACTCTATGATTGATTATGCACTTATTTCACCAACATTATTTAGGTCAGTCATTGATTTTAACGTTTTAACATTTGATCCAATATTAAGTTACATTCATAAACCTATTTGTTTGCATTTATGTACTAATATTGTGAATAATTCTAATTTGACTGAAGATACAGACATTGATAATGAACTAAATAGCTCTGATATTGTAATAACTCATGTGGGTGAATCGAAAGACTCTCATATTGTAATCACCCGTAAGGGTGAAGCTGTTGTTAAACCAAGATGGTGCGGTGACCGTATTCCAGTATTCAAGGACAGCCTAGATGAGAACAGCATAGATGAACTGTTAATTAGTCTTGGGGCTGTTAATCCTCAAAATACTAATATTGTAACTGTTAAGAAGATTGTAAATGATTGTAACAATATAATTAAGTCTGCCACAGATAAGGCGGGTATGTTTGTGTACATAAATCCACAAAAAAAGTGTTCAAACAAACATAATTCAGGTAGTAAAAGGTATTTTGATAGTGATTGTTATACAAAAAGAAAAGCATATCGCAAGTCTAAAAAGTATTATTATAGAGTACGTAGTAATGAAAATTATTGTGATATGGTATGTAGAAGTAAAGAGTACAAAAAGACTATACAAAAACAATTTAATGAGTTTCAAAAGTCATTTGTAAACAAATTAAGAGGTCTGCGTACCTCTGATCCTAAGGCTTATTGGTCTTTACTGAATAAAGGTTGTGATAAAAGTAAAACTGTTACCCAGAAAGTTGCATTGAATGTATTTTTTAATCATTTTAAAGAGTTGAGTAATATGCAGAATGAGGTCGATATTGTTTTGCCTGATAATATTAGTGAGTAAAATACTGTTATAAATGAAACGATCTCTGAGAAAGAAGTTACTGATGCTATTAAATCTTTGAAAAATAATAAAGCATGTGGTGGCGATATGATACTTAACGAATTTTTGAAACATGCAGCTGATAAGCTAATGCCTGTATTTGTTAAAATTTTCAATGTTATTTTTGAGAGTGGTATCGTACCAGATTCCTGGTCTGAAGGCTATATTTGCCCTATATTTAAAAACAAAGGTGATCCAGCAAATGCTGATAATTACAGAGGGATAACTATACTTAGTTGTTATGGCAAATTATTTACCTGTATTTTGAATAACAGATTGTTTAATTATTTAGAAAGTTTAGGTTTACTGTGTGAAGAGCAGGCTGGTTTCAGAAAAGGGTATGGTACAATTGATCACATATTTAATCTTAAATGTCTTATTGACCTGTATCTGTTTAGACGGAAAAAATTATATTGTGCTTTTATAGATTACCGTAAGGCCTTTGATTCTGTTGATAGAATATTGTTATGGCAAAAATTATTACGTACTAGTATCGATGGTAATATGTTAATTATAATACAAAATATGTATAAAAATGCAAAGTCTTGTGTTAGAGATGGCTCCAATTGTTCAGATTTTTTTCCATCAAATATTGGTGTAAGGCAGGGGGAAAATTCATCAACTCTGTTGTTTTCAGTGTTCTTAAATGACTTAACTGAATTCATGTCACATGCTTACAATGGTCTTAATGATGTTTGTAATATATCACATTTGTTATTTGACAACGACGATATTGAAGTATATTTTAAATTGTACTTGTTACTGTATGCTGACGATACAGTTATATTTGCTGAAACTGCAGCTGAATTGCAGTCAGCTCTTAATGCAATGTATTTGTACTGTGAAACTTGGAAATTGAAGGTGAATACAGCCAAAACTAATGTAGTTATATTTTCCAAAAGTAGACAGAGTGAAAATATAGATTTTATATATAACAATGAACGTTTAACAGTTGTAGATGAATTTCAATATCTTGGTACTATTTTTTCTAGAAAAGGTAATTTTGGTAGAAATAAAGCCCGACTTGTACAACAAGCTAGAAAAGCCATGTTCTATGTGTTAAGAAAAGCAAGAAAATTGTCTTTACCAATTGATATATTGTTGCAATTATTTGATGTAATGGTTGCACCAATCTTGTTATATGGTGCTGAAGTTTGGGGTTATGAAAAAAATGATATTTCTGAAACATTGCATTTAGAATTTTGTAAATATATTATGAAAGTTAAAAAATGTACACCAAATTATATTGTATATGGTGAACTAGGTCGAGTGCCTATGTCTGTTCATATAAATGCAAGAATGATTGGTTTTTGGGCACGTATTGTAAATGGAAAAAAAGAGAAAATTTCTAGAACACTGTATGATATTTTGTATCAATTAGATCTTTGTGATGTATACCATTCTAAATGGTTAAATTGTGTAAAAGATATATTGAACAAATGTGGTTTTATAAATTATTGGAATGATCAATTTGTTCCTAGAAATTTTAACCCATCGAAAAAAATTAAGCAGTACTTTTATGATTCTTATGTTGAGTATTGGAAATAGCAAATCTTTAATGCACCTAAATGTACTAATTATAGAATGTATAAATCTGAATTTGGTTTGGAAAAATACTTTACTATATTACCGCCTAATTTAATGTATAACATGTGTAAATTTAGATGTGGTAGTCATAAATTGCCAATAGAAATGGGTAGATTTTTTAGTATTGACAGATCAGAAAGAATTTGTGATTTATGTAATAAGGAAGAACTGGGTGATGAATTTCACTATCTGTTTAACTGTACTTTTTTCAAAGATGAAAGGAAAAAATTTATTCCTGAGTATTTATATAATGTTCCAAATACAATTAGTTTTAGTGAGTTAATGAACAGTGATGATAAATATGTACTCATTGGTTTATCAAAATATGCTAAAATAGTCATGTCTGTATTCAAGTAATACTTGCAAGTGTTAATATTGCCTTGCAATTTGAATTACATAAATATGTCTTATATTTATATATTACCTTCCAACAAACATAAATATGTTTCATAATTTGTATATATGTTCATGCATTACATGTTGTTTAATTGTTTATAATTATTTGTACTATCATGCCCTATGTGGGGCCTTTAGTGAAATAAAAAGTTTCAAAGTTTCAAAAGTTTCAAAGTTAACTATGAATTGAATTACAGATAAATATGCCTCTAAAACCCCTCAGCCAAACTAGTAAACTGAAACTTGGTAGGAAGCATCTATGGAAGGCCCTTATTGCTTATTTTGTCCCGATCCGTTAACAAACATGGCCGCCATAGGCGACTCTTGTTTCTGATTGGCTGATTTTAAAAATTCATCTCTTCTGTAACCGTTTTGGTCAAATGAACCGAAACTTGGTAGGAAGCATCTATGGAAGGTCCTCTATAAAGATTGCTCATTCCGTCCCGATCCATTAACAAACATGGCCACCATAGGCGATTCTTGTTTCTGATTGGCTAATGTTTAAAATTCTTCTCCTCTGAAACCGTTTGGCCAAATGTACCAAAACTTGGTAGGAAGCATCTATGGAAAGTCCTCTGTTGCGATTGCTTATTTCGTTCCGATCCGTTAACAAACATGGCCACCACAGGCAATTCTTGTTTCTGATTGGCCTATTTTTAAAAATCTTCTCCTTTGAAACTGCTGGGCAAAATGTAACTAAACTTTGTAGGATGTATCTATGGGAGGTCCTCTATAACGATTACTCATTTCATCCCGATACATTAACAAACATGGCCACCACAGGCATTCTTGTTTCTGATTGGTCGATTTCTAAAAATCTTCTCCTCTGAAACCGCCTGGCCAAATGATCCGAAACTTGGGAGGAAGCATCTATGGAAGGTCCTCTATATAAATTGTTCATTCTTTCCTAATCCATTATCAAACATGGCCGCCACAGGCGATTCTTGTTTCTGATTGGCTGATTTTTAGCTCACCTGGCCTTTAGGCCATGTGAGCTATTGTCATCACTTTTCGTCCGTCGTCCGTCCGTCAACATTTCACATTTTAATCTTCTCCTCAGAAACCACTGCGCCAATTGCAACCAAACTTTGGTGGAATGGTCCTTGGATGGCCCCTTCCAAAATTGTGTCCGATGATCCCGACATCCAGCTAAGATGGCCACCAAGCTAAAAATAGGAAAAAGGGGGGATGAAATTAAAAAAAAATCTTCTTCTCTGAAACTACTGAGCCAATCTCAACCAAACTTTGCTGAGATGATCCTTGGGTGGTCCCCTTCCAAAATTATATCTTGCATTTCAGACCTCTGACCAAGATGGCCACCACAGCCGAACTTAATTTAACATAGGACCCTATTGGAAATTCCCATAAAAATCTTCGTGTCTGAAACCATTTGCTCAATAAGAACAAAATTTTGATGAAATAGTCATTGGATGGTTCTCTTCCAAAAATTTGTCCGGCGGTTCGGCCCTTCGAACAAGATGACCCCTACAGCCGAACTTAGCTTAACATAGGACCCTATGGGAAATTCACATAAAAATGTTCTTGTCTGGAACCAGTTGGCAACGTCTTCTTACTGCTTTGGAGAAGCAATAACTACCAATTTTATAGCGACTGGTTTAACCGATCCGGGCATTGAGAATGGAACAACACCTAATTGCAATAATTTATTTCTTCATATTTCATCTGGAAGCAAATGTTGTCAAATATTAAAAGAATACAGTTTTACAAGAGTTACATTGTGAAAATACATTCATATAAATCAGGGAAATAAATAACACTAAATAATTACATTACTTCCGTTTTTCATTGAAATGTTACAATATGATTGGTTATGAAGTGGTCACATGATTATAAAAGAGATGTTTTACATTCCAATAAAACTCAAACCTAAACTTGCACGTGCCTCCATGACGACGTCAGATGTAAACAATCAATGGCGTAGTAATTTCCAACAGCAAATAATCTAACACAAATAAAATTCACAACGAAAAATTCAACTATATTAAATTTTGGTGTGATTTAAATGTAATTATAAGAATTGAATGCATTTTTTGTAGTTTTATTGGCGTGAACCAAAGCACATTTTGCATGAAGAGCGCTTTGTTTTCAGGATAGAGACTGAAATAGTTGTACTCATGAAGCATATTTTCTAGCACAGACTAGTGCTAATTGAAATATAGCGCAAGCAAGTAGCATGAACTAGGAAATATGAATATCATTTGTTCTTTCATTGATACTGCTAAGGTAGCTTCTTAATTTAAGCTGTGCTCATCAAATCTTTCTCCCAGCACAGGCTAGTACTAGTTGAATTTAAGACACAAGCACATAGCAAGTCTCAGGGAAAATATTGATCATCTATTACAACAAAAACATAATTAATAAAAGTATATAATACTATATTCCTGGCTATTGATTGCACCATTTTTGAAATATTCATGATAGAGGCTGAATTATTTTCTAGCACAGACTAGTGCTAATTGCAATGTAACTCGAACACATAGCATGAACCAAGAAATATGAATTTTATTTGACCTTTCATTTATATGCTAAGCTTATTTCTTAATTTAAGCTGTACTCATCAAATCTTTCTCCTAGCACATGCTAGTGCTAATTGAATATAAGGCACAAGCACATAACAAGTACCAGGGAAAATCTGTTACAACAAAAACATAATTATTAAAATTATAGTCCTGGCAACTAATTGCACTGATTTTTGAAATAATAGGAATAGAGGTTGAAATAGTTGTACTCATCAAGCATGTTTTCTAGCACAGACTAGTGCTAATTGAAATATAACACCAGCACATAGCATGAACCAGGAAATATGAATTTCATTTGTTCTTTCATTGATTACGCTAAACTTACTTCTTTATCTAAGCTGTGCTCATCAAATGTTTCTCCTAGCACATGCTAGTGCTAGTTGATTTTAAGACATAGCAAGTACGAGGAAAAATAATGATATCTGTTACAACAAAAACATAATTATTGAAATAATATACCTGGCTACTGATTGCACCGTTTTTGAAATATTCGGGATAGAGACTGAAATAGTTGTACTCATGAAGCATATTTTCTAGCACAGGCTAGTGCTAATTGAAATGTAACACAAGCACATAGCATGAGTCAGGAAATATGAATTTCATTTGTTCTTTCATTGATTATGCTAAGCTTACTTCTTTATCTAAGCTGTACTCATCAAATGTTTCTCCTAGCACATGCTAGTGCTAGTTGAATTTAAGACATAAGCACATAGCAAGTTCTAGGGAAAATATTGATCATCTATTATAACAAAAACATAATTATTAAAAGTAACCCTGGCTAGTAATTGCACCGTTTTTGAAATATTTGGGATAGAGGCTGAAATAGTTGTACTCATGAAGCATATTTTCTAGCACAGACTAGTGCTAATTGAAATGTAACACCAGCACATAGCATGAACCTGGAAATATGAATTTCATTTATTCTTTCATTGATTACGCTAAACTTACTTCTTTATCTAAGCTGTGCTCATCAAATCTTTCTCCTAGCACATGCTAGTGCTAGTTGAATTTAAGACACAAGCACATAGCAAGTTCTAGGGAAAATATTGATCGTCTATTATAACAAAAATATAATTATTAAAAGTAACCCTGGCTAGTGATTGCACCGTTTTTGAAATATTTGGGATAGAGGCTGAAATAGTTGTACTCTTGAAGCATATTTTCTAGCACAGACTAGTGCAAATTGAAATGTAACAGCAGCACATAGCATGAATCAGAAAATATGAATTTTATTTGTTCTTTCATTGATATTGCTAAGCTTACTTCTTAATTAAGCTGTATTCATTAAATCTTTCACCTAGCACATGTTAGTGCTAGTTGAATTTAAGACACAAGTGCATAGTAAGTACGAGGGAAAATAATCATAGCTATTACAATAAAAACATAATTATTAAGATTATAGTTTTGAGTATTGATTGCATGGTTTTTGAAATATTTGGGCTAGAGGTTTAAGTTGTTGTACTCATGAAGCATATTTGCTAGCACAGACTAGTGCTAATTGAAATTTAACACCAGCACATAGCATGAACCAGGAAATATGAATTTCATTTGTTCTTTATTGATTGTGCTAAGCCTACTTTTTGATTAAGCTGCACTCATCAAATCTTTCTCCTAGCACATGCTAGTGCTAGATGAATTGAAGACACAAGCACATAGCAAGTACCAGGGAAAATAATGACATGTTACAACAAAAGCATAATTATTAAAATTCTAGACCTGGCTACTGATTGCACCGTTTTTGAAATATTCGGGATAGAGACTGAAATAGTTGTACTCATGAAGCATATTATATAGCACAGACTAGTGCTAATTGAAATGTAACACCAGCACATAGTATGAACCAGGAAATATGAATTTCATTTGTTCTTTCATTGATTACGCTAAACTTCCTTCTTTATCTAAGCTGTACTCATCAAATGTTTCTCCTAGCACATGCTAGTGCTAGTTGGTTTTAAGACACAAGCACATAGCAAGTACGAGGGAAAATAATGATATCTGTTACAACAAAAACATAATTATTGAAATAATATACCTGGCTACTGATTGCACCGTTTTTGAAATATTCGGGATAGAGACTGAAATAGTTGTACTCTTGAAGCATATTTTCTAGCACAGACTAGTGCTAATTGAAATGTAACACCAGCACATGGCATGAGCCAGGAAATATGAATTTCATTTGTTTTTTCATTGATTACGCTAAACTTACTTCTTTGTCTAAGCTGTACTCATCAAATGTTTCTCCTAGCACATGCTAGTGCTAGTTGAATTTAAGACACAAGCACATAGCAAGTACGAGGGAAAATAATGATATCTGTTACAACAAAAACATAATTATTGAAATAATATACCTGGCTACTGATTGCACCGTTTTTGAAATATTCGGGATATAGACGGAAGTAGTTGTACTCATGAAGCATATTTTCTAGCACAGACTAGTGCTAATTGAAATGTAACACAAGCACATAGCATGAACCAGGAAATATGAATTTCATTTGTTTTTTCATTGATTATGCTAAACTTACTTCTTTGTCTAAGCTGTACTCATCAAATGTTTCTCCTAGCACATGCTAGTGCTAGTTGAATTTAAGACACAAGCACATAGCAAGTACGAGGGAAAATAATGATATCTGTTACAACAAAAACATAATTATTGAAATAATATACCTGGCTACTGATTGCACCGTTTTTGAAATATTCGGGATAGAGACTGAAATAGTTGTACTCATGAAGCATATTTTCTAGCACAGACTAGTGCTAATTGAAATGTAACACCAGCACATAGCATGAGCCAGGAAATATGAATTTCATTTGTTTTTTCATTGATTACGCTAAACTTACTTCTTTGTCTAAGCTGTACTCATCAAATGTTTCTCCTAGCACATGCTAGTGCTAGTTGAATTTAAGACACAAGCACATAGCAAGTACGAGGGAAAATAATGATATCTGTTACAACAAAAACATAATTATTGAAATAATATACCTGGCTACTGATTGCACCGTTTTTGAAATATTCGGGATAGAGACTGAAATAGTTGTACTCATGAAGCATATTTTCTAGCATAGACTAGTGCTAATTGAAATGTAACACCAGCACATAGCATGAGCCAGGAAATATGAATTTCATTTGTTTTTTCATTGATTACGCTAAACTTACTTCTTTGTCTAAGCTGTACTCATCAAATGTTTCTCCTAGCACATGCTAGTGCTAGTTGAATTTAAGACACAAGCACATAGCAAGTACGAGGGAAAATAATGATATCTGTTACAACAAAAACATAATTATTGAAATAATATACCTGGCTACTGATTGCACCGTTTTTGAAATATTCGGGATAGAGACTGAAATAGTTGTACTCTTGAAGCATATTTTCTAGCACAGACTAGTGCTAATTGAAATGTAACACCAGCACATAGCATGAACCAGGAAATATGAATTTCATTTGTTTTTTCATTGATTACGCTAAACTTACTTCTTTGTCTAAGCTGTACTCATCAAATGTTTCTCCTAGCACATGCTAGTGCTAGTTGAATTTAAGACACAAGCACATAGCAAGTACGAGGGAAAATAATGATATCTGTTACAACAAAAACATAATTATTGAAATAATATACCTGGCTACTGATTGCACCGTTTTTGAAATATTCGGGATAGAGACTGAAATAGTTGTACTCATGAAGCATATTTTCTAGCACAGACTAGTGCTAATTGAAATGTAACACCAGCACATAGCATGAACCAGGAAATATGAATTTCATTTGTTTTTTCATTGATTATGCTAAACTTACTTCTTTGTCTAAGCTGTACTCATCAAATGTTTCTCCTAGCACATGCTAGTGCTAGTTGAATTTAAGACACAAGCACATAGCAAGTACGAGGGAAAATAATGATATCTGTTACAACAAAAACATAATTATTGAAATAATATACCTGGCTACTGATTGCACCGTTATTGAAATATTCGGGATAGAGACTGAAATAGTTGTACTCATGAAGCATATTTTCTAGCACAGACTAGTGCTAATTGAAATGTAACACCAGCACATAGCATGAGCCAGGAAATATGAATTTCATTTGTTTTTTCATTGATTACGCTAAACTTACTTCTTTGTCTAAGCTGTACTCATCAAATGTTTCTCCTAGCACATGCTAGTGCTAGTTGAATTTAAGACACAAGCACATAGCAAGTACGAGGGAAAATAATGATATCTGTTACAACAAAAACATAATTATTGAAATAATATACCTGGCTACTGATTGCACCGTTTTTGAAATATTCGGGATAGAGACTGAAATAGTTGTACTCTTGAAGCATATTTTCTAGCACAGACTAGTGCTAATTGAAATGTAACACCAGCGCATAGCATGAACCAGGAAATATGAATTTCATTTGTTTTTTCATTGATTACGCTAAACTTACTTCTTTGTCTAAGCTGTACTCATCAAATGTTTCTCCTAGCACATGCTAGTGCTAGTTGAATTTAAGACACAAGCACATAGCAAGTACGAGGGAAAATAATGATATCTGTTACAACAAAAACATAATTATTGAAATAATATACCTGGCTACTGATTGCACCGTTTTTGAAATATTCGGGATAGAGACTGAAATAGTTGTACTCATGAAGCATATTTTCTAGCACAGACTAGTGCTAATTGAAATGTAACACTAGCACATAGCATGAACCAGGAAATATGAATTTCATTTGTTTTTTCATTGATTACGCTAAACTTACTTCTTTGTCTAAGCTGTACTCATCAAATGTTTCTCCTAGCACATGCTAGTGCTAGTTGAATTTAAGACACAAGCACATAGCAAGTACGAGGGAAAATAATGATATCTGTTACAACAAAAACATAATTATTGAAATAATATACCTGGCTACTGATTGCACCGTTTTTGAAATATTCGGGATAGAGACTGAAATAGTTGTACTCATGAAGCATATTTTCTAGCACAGACTAGTGCTAATTGAAATGTAACACCAGCACATAGCATGAACCAGGAAATATGAATTTCATTTGTTTTTTCATTGATTACGCTAAACTTACTTCTTTGTCTAAGCTGTACTCATCAAATGTTTCTCCTAGCACATGCTAGTGCTAGTTGAATTTAAGACACAAGCACATAGCAAGTACGAGGGAAAATAATGATATCTGTTACAACAAAAACATAATTATTGAAATAATATACCTGGCTACTGATTGCACCGTTTTTTGAAATATTCGGGATAGAGACTGAAATAGTTGTACTCATGAAGCATATTTTCTATCACAGACTAGTGCTAATGGAAATGTAACACCAGCACATAGCATGAACCAGGAAATATGAATTTCATTTGTTTTTTCATTGATTACGCTAAACTTACTTCTTTGTCTAAGCTGTACTCATCAAATGTTTCTCCTAGCACATGCTAGTGCTAGTTGAATTTAAGACACAAGCACATAGCAAGTACGAGGGAAAATAATGATATCTGTTACAACAAAAACATAATTATTGAAATAATATACCTGGCTACTGATTGCACCGTTTTTGAAATATTCGGGATAGAGACTGAAATAGTTGTACTCATGAAGCATATTTTCTATCACAGACTAGTGCTAATTGAAATGTAACACCAGCACATAGCATGAACCAGGAAATATGAATTTCATTTGTTTTTTCATTGATTACGCTAAACTTACTTCTTTGTCTAAGCTGTACTCATCAAATGTTTCTCCTAGCACATTCTAGTGCTAGTTGAATTTAAGACACAAGCACATAGCAAGTACGAGGGAAAATAATGATATCTGTTACAACAAAAACATAATTATTGAAATAATATACCTGGCTACTGATTGCACCGTTTTTGAAATATTCGGGATAGAGACTGAAATAGTTGTACTCATGAAGCATATTTTCTATCACAGACTAGTGCTAATTGAAATGTAACACCAGCACATAGCATGAACCAGGAAATATGAATTTCATTTGTTTTTTCATTGATTATGCTAAACTTACTTCTTTGTCTAAGCTGTACTCATCAAATGTTTCTCCTAGCACATGCTAGTGCTAGTTGAATTTAAGACACAAGCACATAGCAAGTACGAGGGAAAATAATGATATCTGTTACAACAAAAACATAATTATTGAAATAATATACCTGGCTACTGATTGCACCGTTTTTGAAATATTCGGGATAGAGACTGAAATAGTTGTACTCATGAAGCATATTTTCTAGCACAGACTAGTGCTAATTGAAATGTAACACCAGCACATAGCATGAGCCAGGAAATATGAATTTCATTTGTTTTTTCATTGATTACGCTAAACTTACTTCTTTGTCTAAGCTGTACTCATCAAATGTTTCTCCTAGCACATGCTAGTGCTAGTTGAATTTAAGACACAAGCACATAGCAAGTACGAGGGAAAATAATGATATCTGTTACAACAAAAACATAATTATTGAAATAATATACCTGGCTACTGATTGCACCGTTTTTGAAATATTCGGGATAGAGACTGAAATAGTTGTACTCATGAAGCATATTTTCTAGCATAGACTAGTGCTAATTGAAATGTAACACCAGCACATAGCATGAGCCAGGAAATATGAATTTCATTTGTTTTTTCATTGATTACGCTAAACTTACTTCTTTGTCTAAGCTGTACTCATCAAATGTTTCTCCTAGCACATGCTAGTGCTAGTTGAATTTAAGACACAAGCACATAGCAAGTACGAGGGAAAATAATGATATCTGTTACAACAAAAACATAATTATTGAAATAATATACCTGGCTACTGATTGCACCGTTTTTGAAATATTCGGGATAGAGACTGAAATAGTTGTACTCTTGAAGCATATTTTCTAGCACAGACTAGTGCTAATTGAAATGTAACACCAGCGCATAGCATGAACCAGGAAATATGAATTTCATTTGTTTTTTCATTGATTACGCTAAACTTACTTCTTTGTCTAAGCTGTACTCATCAAATGTTTCTCCTAGCACATGCTAGTGCTAGTTGAATTTAAGACACAAGCACATAGCAAGTACGAGGGAAAATAATGATATCTGTTACAACAAAAACATAATTATTGAAATAATATACCTGGCTACTGATTGCACCGTTTTTGAAATATTCGGGATAGAGACTGAAATAGTTGTACTCATGAAGCATATTTTCTAGCACAGACTAGTGCTAATTGAAATGTAACACCAGCACATAGCATGAACCAGGAAATATGAATTTCATTTGTTTTTTCATTGATTACGCTAAACTTACTTCTTTGTCTAAGCTGTACTCATCAAATGTTTCTCCTAGCACATGCTAGTGCTAGTTGAATTTAAGACACAAGCACATAGCAAGTACGAGGGAAAATAATGATATCTGTTACAACAAAAACATAATTATTGAAATAATATACCTGGCTACTGATTGCACCGTTTTTGAAATATTCGGGATAGAGACTGAAATAGTTGTACTCATGAAGCATATTTTCTAGCACAGACTAGTGCTAATTGAAATGTAACACCAGCACATAGCATGAACCAGGAAATATGAATTTCATTTGTTTTTTCATTGATTACGCTAAACTTACTTCTTTGTCTAAGCTGTACTCATCAAATGTTTCTCCTAGCACATGCTAGTGCTAGTTGAATTTAAGACACAAGCACATAGCAAGTACGAGGGAAAATAATGATATCTGTTACAACAAAAACATAATTATTGAAATAATATACCTGGCTACTGATTGCACCGTTTTTGAAATATTCGGGATAGAGACTGAAATAGTTTTACTCATGAAGCATATTTTCTAGCACAGACTAGTGCTAATTGAAATGTAACACCAGCACATAGCATGAGCCAGTAAATATGAATTTCATTTGTTTTTTCATTGATTACGCTAAACTTACTTCTTTTTCTAAGCTGTACTCATCAAATGTTTCTCCTAGCACATGCTAGTGCTAGTTGAATTTAAGACACAAGCACATAGCAAGTACGAGGGAAAATAATGATATCTGTTACAACAAAAACATAATTATTGAAATAATATACCTGGCTACTGATTGCACCGTTTTTGAAATATTCGGGATAGAGACTGAAATAGTTGTACTCATGAAGCATATTTTCTAGCACAGACTAGTGCTAATTGAAATGTAACACCAGCACATAGCATGAACCAGGAAATATGAATTTCATTTGTTTTTTCATTGATTACGCTAAACTTACTTCTTTGTCTAAGCTGTACTCATCAAATGTTTCTCCTAGCACATGCTAGTGCTAGTTGAATTTAAGACACAAGCACATAGCAAATACGAGGGAAAATAATGATATCTGTTACAACAAAAACATAATTATTGAAATAATATACCTGGCTACTGATTGCACCGTTTTTTGAAATATTCGGGATAGAGACTGAAATAGTTGTACTCATGAAGCATATTTTCTAGCACAGACTAGTGCTAATTGAAATGTAACACCAGCACATAGCATGAACCAGGAAATATGAATTTCATTTGTTTTTTCATTGATTACGCTAAACTTACTTCTTTGTCTAAGCTGTACTCATCAAATGTTTCTCCTAGCACATGCTAGTGCTAGTTGAATTTAAGACACAAGCACATAGCAAGTACGAGGGAAAATAATGATATCTGTTACAACAAAAACATAATTATTGAAATAATATACCTGGCTACTGATTGCACCGTTTTTTGAAATATTCAGGATAGAGACTGAAATAGTTGTACTCATGAAGCATATTTTCTATCACAGACTAGTGCTAATGGAAATGTAACACCAGCACGAACCAGGAAATATGAATTTCATTTGTTTTTTCATTGATTACGCTAAACTTACTTCTTTGTCTAAGCTGTACTCATCAAATGTTTCTCCTAGCACATGCTAGTGCTAGTTGAATTTAAGACACAAGCACATAGCAAGTACGAGGGAAAATAATGATATCTGTTACAACAAAAACATAATTATTGAAATAATATACCTGGCTACTGATTGCACCGTTTTTGAAATATTCGGGATAGAGACTGAAATAGTTGTACTCATGAAGCATATTTTCTAGCACAGACTAGTGCTAATTGAAATGTAACACCAGCACATAGCATGAACCAGGAAATATGAATTTCATTTGTTTTTTCATTGATTACGCTAAACTTACTTCTTTTTCTAAGCTGTACTCATCAAATGTTTCTCCTAGCACATGCTAGTGCTAGTTGAATTTAAGACACAAGCACATAGCAAGTACGAGGGAAAATAATGATATCTGTTACAACAAAAACATAATTATTGAAATAATATACCTGGCTACTGATTGCACCGTTTTTGAAATATTCGGGATAGAGACTGAAATAGTTGTACTCATGAAGCATATTTTCTAGCACAGACTAGTGCTAATTGAAATGTAACACCAGCACATAGCATGAACCAGGAAATATGAATTTCATTTGTTTTTTCATTGATTACGCTAAACTTACTTCTTTGTCTAAGCTGTACTCATCAAATGTTTCTCCTAGCACATGCTAGTGCTAGTTGAATTTAAGACACAAGCACATAGCAAGTACGAGGGAAAATAATGATATCTGTTACAACAAAAACATAATTATTGAAATAATATACCTGGCTACTGATTGCACCGTTTTTGAAATATTCGGGATAGAGACTGAAATAGTTGTACTCATGAAGCATATTTTCTAGCACAGACTAGTGCTAATTGAAATGTAACACCAGCACATAGCATGAACCAGGAAATATGAATTTCATTTGTTTTTTCATTGATTACGCTAAACTTACTTCTTTGTCTAAGCTGTACTCATCAAATGTTTCTCCTAGCACATGCTAGTGCTAGTTGAATTTAAGACACAAGCACATATCAAGTACGAGGGAAAATAATGATATCTGTTACAACAAAAACATAATTATTGAAATAATATACCTGGCTACTGATTGCACCGTTTTTGAAATATTCGGGATAGAGACTGAAATAGTTGTACTCATGAAGCATATTTTCTAGCACAGACTAGTGCTAATTGAAATGTAACACCAGCACATAGCATGAACCAGGAAATATGAATTTCATTTGTTTTTTCATTGATTACGCTAAACTTACTTCTTTGTCTAAGCTGTACTCATCAGATGTTTCTCCTAGCACATGCTAGTGCTAGTTGAATTTAAGACACAAGCACATAGCAAGTACGAGGGAAAATAATGATATCTGTTACAACAAAAACATAATTATTGAAATAATATACCTGGCTACTGATTGCACCGTTTTTTGAAATATTCGGGATAGAGACTGAAATAGTTGTACTCATGAAGCATATTTTCTAGCACAGACTAGTGCTAATTGAAATGTAACACCAGCACATAGCATGAACCAGGAAATATGAATTTCATTTGTTTTTTCATTGATTACGCTAAACTTACTTCTTTGTCTAAGCTGTACTCATCAAATGTTTCTCCTAGCACATGCTAGTGCTAGTTGAATTTAAGACACAAGCACATAGCAAGTACGAGGGAAAATAATGATATCTGTTACAACAAAAACATAATTATTGAAATAATATACCTGGCTACTGATTGCACCGTTTTTGAAATATTCGGGATAGAGACTGAAATAGTTTTACTCATGAAGCATATTTTCTAGCACAGACTAGTGCTAATTGAAATGTAACACCAGCACATAGCATGAGCCAGTAAATATGAATTTCATTTGTTTTTTCATTGATTACGCTAAACTTACTTCTTTTTCTAAGCTGTACTCATCAAATGTTTCTCCTAGCACATGCTAGTGCTAGTTGAATTTAAGACACAAGCACATAGCAAGTACGAGGGAAAATAATGATATCTGTTACAACAAAAACATAATTATTGAAATAATATACCTGGCTACTGATTGCACCGTTTTTGAAATATTCGGGATAGAGACTGAAATAGTTGTACTCATGAAGCATATTTTCTAGCACAGACTAGTGCTAATTGAAATGTAACACCAGCACATAGCATGAACCAGGAAATATGAATTTCATTTGTTTTTTCATTGATTACGCTAAACTTACTTCTTTGTCTAAGCTGTACTCATCAAATGTTTCTCCTAGCACATGCTAGTGCTAGTTGAATTTAAGACACAAGCACATAGCAAATACGAGGGAAAATAATGATATCTGTTACAACAAAAACATAATTATTGAAATAATATACCTGGCTACTGATTGCACCGTTTTTTGAAATATTCGGGATAGAGACTGAAATAGTTGTACTCATGAAGCATATTTTCTAGCACAGACTAGTGCTAATTGAAATGTAACACCAGCACATAGCATGAACCAGGAAATATGAATTTCATTTGTTTTTTCATTGATTACGCTAAACTTACTTCTTTGTCTAAGCTGTACTCATCAAATGTTTCTCCTAGCACATGCTAGTGCTAGTTGAATTTAAGACACAAGCACATAGCAAGTACGAGGGAAAATAATGATATCTGTTACAACAAAAACATAATTATTGAAATAATATACCTGGCTACTGATTGCACCGTTTTTTGAAATATTCAGGATAGAGACTGAAATAGTTGTACTCATGAAGCATATTTTCTATCACAGACTAGTGCTAATGGAAATGTAACACCAGCACGAACCAGGAAATATGAATTTCATTTGTTTTTTCATTGATTACGCTAAACTTACTTCTTTGTCTAAGCTGTACTCATCAAATGTTTCTCCTAGCACATGCTAGTGCTAGTTGAATTTAAGACACAAGCACATAGCAAGTACGAGGGAAAATAATGATATCTGTTACAACAAAAACATAATTATTGAAATAATATACCTGGCTACTGATTGCACCGTTTTTGAAATATTCGGGATAGAGACTGAAATAGTTGTACTCATGAAGCATATTTTCTAGCACAGACTAGTGCTAATTGAAATGTAACACCAGCACATAGCATGAACCAGGAAATATGAATTTCATTTGTTTTTTCATTGATTACGCTAAACTTACTTCTTTTTCTAAGCTGTACTCATCAAATGTTTCTCCTAGCACATGCTAGTGCTAGTTGAATTTAAGACACAAGCACATAGCAAGTACGAGGGAAAATAATGATATCTGTTACAACAAAAACATAATTATTGAAATAATATACCTGGCTACTGATTGCACCGTTTTTGAAATATTCGGGATAGAGACTGAAATAGTTGTACTCATGAAGCATATTTTCTAGCACAGACTAGTGCTAATTGAAATGTAACACCAGCACATAGCATGAACCAGGAAATATGAATTTCATTTGTTTTTTCATTGATTACGCTAAACTTACTTCTTTGTCTAAGCTGTACTCATCAAATGTTTCTCCTAGCACATGCTAGTGCTAGTTGAATTTAAGACACAAGCACATAGCAAGTACGAGGGAAAATAATGATATCTGTTACAACAAAAACATAATTATTGAAATAATATACCTGGCTACTGATTGCACCGTTTTTGAAATATTCGGGATAGAGACTGAAATAGTTGTACTCATGAAGCATATTTTCTAGCACAGACTAGTGCTAATTGAAATGTAACACCAGCACATAGCATGAACCAGGAAATATGAATTTCATTTGTTTTTTCATTGATTACGCTAAACTTACTTCTTTGTCTAAGCTGTACTCATCAGATGTTTCTCCTAGCACATGCTAGTGCTAGTTGAATTTAAGACACAAGCACATAGCAAGTACGAGGGAAAATAATGATATCTGTTACAACAAAAACATAATTATTGAAATAATATACCTGGCTACTGATTGCACCGTTTTTTGAAATATTCGGGATAGAGACTGAAATAGTTGTACTCATGAAGCATATTTTCTAGCACAGACTAGTGCTAATTGAAATGTAACACCAGCACATAGCATGAACCAGGAAATATGAATTTCATTTGTTTTTTCATTGATTACGCTAAACTTACTTCTTTGTCTAAGCTGTACTCATCAAATGTTTCTCCTAGCACATGCTAGTGCTAGTTGAATTTAAGACACAAGCACATAGCAAGTACGAGGGAAAATAATGATATCTGTTACAACAAAAACATAATTATTGAAATAATATACCTGGCTACTGATTGCACCGTTTTTTGAAATATTCAGGATAGAGACTGAAATAGTTGTACTCATGAAGCATATTTTCTATCACAGACTAGTGCTAATTGAAATGTAACACCAGCACATAGCATGAACCAGGAAATATGAATTTCATTTGTTTTTTCATTGATTACGCTAAACTTACTTCTTTGTCTAAGCTGTACTCATCAAATGTTTCTCCTAGCACATGCTAGTGCTAGTTGAATTTAAGACACAAGCACATAGCAAGTACGAGGGAAAATAATGATATCTGTTACAACAAAAACATAATTATTGAAATAATATACCTGGCTACTGATTGCACCGTTTTTGAAATATTCGGGATAGAGACTGAAATAGTTGTACTCATGAAGCATATTTTCTAGCACAGACTAGTGCTAATTGAAATGTAACACCAGCACATAGCATGAGCCAGGAAATATGAATTTCATTTGTTTTTTCATTGATTACGCTAAACTTACTTCTTTTTCTAAGCTGTACTCATCAAATGTTTCTCCTAGCACATGCTAGTGCTAGTTGAATTTAAGACACAAGCACATAGCAAGTACGAGGGAAAATAATGATATCTGTTACAACAAAAACATAATTATTGAAATAATATACCTGGCTACTGATTGCACCGTTTTTGAAATATTCGGGATAGAGACTGAAATAGTTGTACTCATGAAGCATATTTTCTAGCACAGACTAGTGCTAATTGAAATGTAACACCAGCACATAGCATGAACCAGGAAATATGAATTTCATTTGTTTTTTCATTGATTACGCTAAACTTACTTCTTTGTCTAAGCTGTGCTCATCAAATGTTTCTCTTAGCACATGCTAGTGCTAGTTGAATTTAAGACACAAGCACATAGCAAGTACGAGGGAAAATAATGATATATGTTACAACAAAAACATAATTATTGAAATAATATACCTGGCTACTGATTGCACCGTTTTTGAAATATTCGGGATAGAGACTGAAATAGTTGTACTCATGAAACATATTTTCTAGCACAGACTAGTGCTAATTGAAATGTAACACCAGCACATAGCATGAACCAGGAAATATGAATTTCATTTGTTTTTTCATTGATTACGCTAAACTTACTTCTTTGTCTAAGCTGTACTCATCAAATGTTTCTCCTAGCACATGCTAGTGCTAGTTGAATTTAAGACACAAGCACATAGCAAGTACGAGGGAAAATAATGATATCTGTTACAACAAAAACATAATTATTGAAATAATATACATGGCTACTGATTGCACCGTTTTTTGAAATATTCAGGATAGAGACTGAAATAGTTGTACTCATGAAGCATATTTTCTATCACAGACTAGTGCTAATTGAAATGTAACACCAGCACATAGCATGAACCAGGAAATATGAATTTCATTTGTTTTTTCATTGATTACGCTAAACTTACTTCTTTGTCTAAGCTGTACTCATCAAATGTTTCTCCTAGCACATGCTAGTGCTAGTTGAATTTAAGACACAAGCACATAGCAAGTACGAGGGAAAATAATGATATCTGTTACAACAAAAACATAATTATTGAAATAATATACCTGGCTACTGATTGCACCGTTTTTGAAATATTCGGGATAGAGACTGAAATAGTTGTACTCATGAAGCATATTTTCTAGCACAGACTAGTGCTAATTGAAATGTAACACCAGCACATAGCATGAGCCAGGAAATATGAATTTCATTTGTTTTTTCATTGATTACGCTAAACTTACTTCTTTTTCTAAGCTGTACTCATCAAATGTTTCTCCTAGCACATGCTAGTGCTAGTTGAATTTAAGACACAAGCACATAGCAAGTACGAGGGAAAATAATGATATCTGTTACAACAAAAACATAATTATTGAAATAATATACCTGGCTACTGATTGCACCGTTTTTGAAATATTCGGGATAGAGACTGAAATAGTTGTACTCATGAAACATATTTTCTAGCACAGACTAGTGCTAATTGAAATGTAACACCAGCACATAGCATGAACCAGGAAATATGAATTTCATTTGTTTTTTCATTGATTACGCTAAACTTACTTCTTTGTCTAAGCTGTGCTCATCAAATGTTTCTCTTAGCACATGCTAGTGCTAGTTGAATTTAAGACACAAGCACATAGCAAGTACGAGGGAAAATAATGATATCTGTTACAACAAAAACATAATTATTGAAATAATATACCTGGCTACTGATTGCACCGTTTTTGAAATATTCGGGATAGAGACTGAAATAGTTGTACTCATGAAACATATTTTCTAGCACAGACTAGTGCTAATTGAAATGTAACACCAGCACATAGCATGAACCAGGAAATATGAATTTCATTTGTTTTTTCATTGATTACGCTAAACTTACTTCTTTGTCTAAGCTGTACTCATCAAATGTTTCTCCTAGCACATGCTAGTGCTAGTTGAATTTAAGACACAAGCACATAGCAAGTACGAGGGAAAATAATGATATCTGTTACAACAAAAACATAATTATTGAAATAATATACCTGGCTACTGATTGCACCGTTTTTGAAATATTCGGGATAGAGACTGAAATAGTTGTACTCATGAAGCATATTTTCTAGCACAGACTAGTGCTAATTGAAATGTAACACCAGCACATAGCATGAACCAGGAAATATGAATTTCATTTGTTTTTTCATTGATTACGCTAAACTTACTTCTTTTTCTAAGCTGTACTCATCAAATGTTTCTCCTAGCACATGCTAGTGCTAGTTGAATTTAAGACACAAGCACATAGCAAGTACGAGGGAAAATAATGATATCTGTTACAACAAAGACATAATTATTGAAATAATATACCTGGCTACTGATTGCACCGTTTTTGAAATATTCGGGATAGAGACTGAAATAGTTGTACTCATGAAGCATATTTTCTAGCACAGACTAGTGCTAATTGAAATGTAACACCAGCACATAGCATGAACCAGGAAATATGAATTTCATTTGTTTTTTCATTGATTACGCTAAACTTACTTCTTTGTCTAAGCTGTACTCATCAAATGTTTCTCCTAGCACATGCTAGTGCTAGTTGAATTTAAGACACAAGCACATAGCAAGTACGAGGGAAAATAATGATATCTGTTACAACAAAAACATAATTATTGAAATAATATACCTGGCTACTGATTGCACCGTTTTTGAAATATTCGGGATAGAGACTGAAATAGTTGTACTCATGAAGCATATTTTCTAGCACAGACTAGTGCTAATTGAAATGTAACACCAGCACATAGCATGAACCAGGAAATATGAATTTCATTTGTTTTTTCATTGATTACGCTAAACTTACTTCTTTGTCTAAGCTGTACTCATCAAATGTTTCTCCTAGCACATGCTAGTGCTAGTTGAATTTAAGACACAAGCACATAGCAAGTACGAGGGAAAATAATGATATCTGTTACAACAAAAACATAATTATTGAAATAATATACCTGGCTACTGATTGCACCGTTTTTGAAATATTCGGGATAGAGACTGAAATAGTTGTACTCATGAAGCATATTTTCTAGCACAGACTAGTGCTAATTGAAATGTAACACCAGCACATAGCATGAACCAGGAAATATGAATTTCATTTGTTTTTTCATTGATTATGCTAAACTTACTTCTTTGTCTAAGCTGTACTCATCAAATGTTTCTCCTAGCACATGCTAGTGCTAGTTGAATTTAAGACACAAGCACATAGCAAGTACGAGGGAAAATAATGATATCTGTTACAACAAAAACATAATTATTGAAATAATATACCTGGCTACTGATTGCACCGTTTTTGAAATATTCGGGATAGAGACTGAAATAGTTGTACTCATGAAGCATATTTTCTAGCACAGACTAGTGCTAATTGAAATGTAACACCAGCACATAGCATGAACCAGGAAATATGAATTTCATTTGTTTTTTCATTGATTACGCTAAACTTACTTCTTTGTCTAAGCTGTACTCATCAAATGTTTCTCCTAGCACATGCTAGTGCTAGTTGAATTTAAGACACAAGCACATAGCAAGTACGAGGGAAAATAATGATATCTGTTACAACAAAAACATAATTATTGAAATAATATACCTGGCTACTGATTGCACCGTTTTTGAAATATTCGGGATAGAGACTGAAATAGTTGTACTCATGAAGCATATTTTCTAGCACAGACTAGTGCTAATTGAAATGTAACACCAGCACATAGCATGAACCAGGAAATATGAATTTCATTTGTTTTTTCATTGATTATGCTAAACTTACTTCTTTGTCTAAGCTGTACTCATCAAATGTTTCTCCTAGCACATGCTAGTGCTAGTTGAATTTAAGACACAAGCACATAGCAAGTACGAGGGAAAATAATGATATCTGTTACAACAAAAACATAATTATTGAAATAATATACCTGGCTACTGATTGCACCGTTTTTGAAATATTCGGGATAGAGACTGAAATAGTTGTACTCATGAAGCATATTTTCTAGCACAGACTAGTGCTAATTGAAATGTAACACCAGCACATAGCATGAACCAGGAAATATGAATTTCATTTGTTTTTTCATTGATTACGCTAAACTTACTTCTTTGTCTAAGCTGTACTCATCAAATGTTTCTCCTAGCACATGCTAGTGCTAGTTGAATTTAAGACACAAGCACATAGCAAGTACGAGGGAAAATAATGATATCTGTTACAACAAAAACATAATTATTGAAATAATATACCTGGCTACTGATTGCACCGTTTTTGAAATATTCGGGATAGAGACTGAAATAGTTGTACTCATGAAGCATATTTTCTAGCACAGACTAGTGCTAATTGAAATGTAACACCAGCACATAGCATGAGCCAGGAAATATGAATTTCATTTGTTTTTTCATTGATTACGCTAAACTTACTTCTTTGTCTAAGCTGTACTCATCAAATGTTTCTCCTAGCACATGCTAGTGCTAGTTGAATTTAAGACACAAGCACATAGCAAGTACGAGGGAAAATAATGATATCTGTTACAACAAAAACATAATTATTGAAATAATATACCTGGCTACTGATTGCACCGTTTTTGAAATATATTCGGGATAGAGACTGAAATAGTTGTACTCATGAAGCATATTTTCTAGCACAGACCAGTGCTAATTGAAATGTAACACCAGCACATAGCATGAACCAGGAAATATGAATTTCATTTGTTTTTTCATTGATTACGCTAAACTTACTTCTTTGTCTAAGCTGTACTCATCAAATGTTTCTCCTAGCACATGCTAGTGCTAGTTGAATTTAAGACACAAGCACATAGCAAGTACGAGGGAAAATAATGATATCTGTTACAACAAAAACATAATTATTGAAATAATATACCTGGCTACTGATTGCACCGTTTTTGAAATATTCGGGATAGAGACAGAAATAGTTGTACTCATGAAGCATATTTTCTAGCACAGACTAGTGCTAATTGAAATGTAACACCAGCACATAGCATGAACCAGGAAATATGAATTTCATTTGTTTTTTCATTGATTACGCTAAACTTACTTCTTTGTCTAAGCTGTACTCATCAAATGTTTCTCCTAGCACATGCTAGTGCTAGTTGAATTTAAGACACAAGCACATAGCAAGTACGAGGGAAAATAATGATATCTGTTACAACAAAAACATAATTATTGAAATAATATACCTGGCTACTGATTGCACCGTTTTTGAAATATTCGGGATAGAGACTGAAATAGTTGTACTCATGAAGCATATTTTCTAGCACAGACTAGTGCTAATTGAAATGTAACACCAGCACATAGCATGAGCCAGGAAATATGAATTTCATTTGTTTTTTCATTGATTACGCTAAACTTACTTCTTTGTCTAAGCTGTACTCATCAAATGTTTCTCCTAGCACATGCTAGTGCTAGTTGAATTTAAGACACAAGCACATAGCAAGTACGAGGGAAAATAATGATATCTGTTACAACAAAAACATAATTATTGAAATAATATACCTGGCTACTGATTGCACCGTTTTTGAAATATTCGGGATAGAAACAGAAATAGTTGTACTCATGAAGCATATTTTCTAGCACAGACTAGTGCTAATTGAAATGTAACACCAGCACATAGCATGAACCAGGAAATATGAATTTCATTTGTTTTTTCATTGATTACGCTAAACTTACTTCTTTGTCTAAGCTGTACTCATCAAATGTTTCTCCTAGCACATGCTAGTGCTAGTTGAATTTAAGACACAAGCACATAGCAAGTACGAGGGAAAATAATGATATCTGTTACAACAAAAACATAATTATTGAAATAATATACCTGGCTACTGATTGCACCGTTTTTGAAATATATTCGGGATAGAGACTGAAATAGTTGTACTCATGAAGCATATTTTCTAGCACAGACTAGTGCTAATTGAAATGTAACACCAGCACATAGCATGAGCCAGGAAATATGAATTTCATTTGTTTTTTCATTGATTTCGCTAAACTTACTTCTTTGTCTAAGCTGTACTCATCAAATGTTTCTCCTAGCACATGCTAGTGCTAGTTGAATTTAAGACACAAGCACATAGCAAGTACGAGGGAAAATAATGATATCTGTTACAACAAAAACATAATTATTGAAATAATATACCTGGCTACTGATTGCACCGTTTTTGAAATATATTCGGGATAGAGACTGAAATAGTTGTACTCATGAAGCATATTTTCTAGCACAGACTAGTGCTAATTGAAATGTAACACCAGCACATAGCATGAGCCAGGAAATATGAATTTCATTTGTTTTTTCATTGATTACGCTAAACTTACTTCTTTGTCTAAGCTGTACTCATCAAATGTTTCTCCTAGCACATGCTAGTGCTAGTTGAATTTAAGACACAAGCACATAGCAAGTACGAGGGAAAATAATGATATCTGTTACAACAAAAACATAATTATTGAAATAATATACCTGGCTACTGATTGCACCGTTTTTGAAATATATTCGGGATAGAGACTGAAATAGTTGTACTCATGAAGCATATTTTCTATCACAGACTAGTGCTAATTGAAATGTAACACCAGCACATAGCATGAACCAGGAAATATGAATTTCATTTGTTTTTTCATTGATTACGCTAAACTTACTTCTTTGTCTAAGCTGTACTCATCAAATGTTTCTCCTAGCACATGCTAGTGCTAGTTGAATTTAAGACACAAGCACATAGCAAGTACGAGGGAAAATAATGATATCTGTTACAACAAAAACATAATTATTGAAATAATATACCTGGCTACTGATTGCACCGTTTTTGAAATATTCGGGATAGAGACAGAAATAGTTGTACTCATGAAGCATATTTTCTAGCACAGACTAGTGCTAATTGAAATGTAACACCAGCACATAGCATGAACCAGGAAATATGAATTTCATTTGTTTTTTCATTGATTACGCTAAACTTACTTCTTTGTCTAAGCTGTACTCATCAAATGTTTCTCCTAGCACATGCTAGTGCTAGTTGAATTTAAGACACAAGCACATAGCAAATACGAGGGAAAATAATGATATCTGTTACAACAAAAACATAATTATTGAAATAATATACCTGGCTACTGATTGCACCGTTTTTGAAATATTCGGGACAGACACTGAAATAGTTGTACTCATGAAGCATATTTTCTAGCACAGACTAGTGCTAATTGAAATGTAACACCAGCACATAGCATGAACCAGGAAATATGAATTTCATTTGTTCTTTCATTGATTACGCTAAACTTACTTCTTTATCTAAGCTGCACTCATCAAATGTTTCTGACTTTCCATTTGTAAGATTGTTCGGAGTTCGGTAATTTGGTTATTACCCTTATTTTCTCCTAGCACATGCTAGTGCTAGTTGAATTTAAAACACAAGCACATAGTAAGTACTAGGGAAAATAATGATAGCTGTTACAACAAAAACATAATTATTAAGATTATAGTTTTGGGTATTGATTGCATGGTTTTTGAAATATTTGGGCTAGAGGTTTAAGTAGTTGTACTCATGAATCATATTTTCTTGAAATGTAACACCAGCACATAGCATGAACCAGAAATTATGAATTTCATTTGTTCTTTCATTGATTATGCTAAGCTTACTTCTTGATTAAGCTGTACTCATCAAATCTTTCTCCTAGCACATGCTAGTACTAGTTGAATATAAGATACAAACACATAGCAAGTCCCAGGATAAATAATGATATCTGTTACAACAATAACATAATTATTAAAATTATATTCCTGGCTACTGATGGCATGGTTTTTGAAATATTAGTAGTTGCACTCATGAAGCATATTTTGAAATAATAATATTAATAATATTAATTGAAGTCTTGTATTTTATGTGAAAGCAGCTAAGTTGTACTAATTATATATTTGTTCTAGCACATGTTAGTGCTAATTGAATGTTTAAATACAAGCACATAACAAGTACCAAGGAAAATAAATGTTACCAAACAGAGAATTATGTAATTGATGTTTGTAGTTTACATGAGAGCAGTTGTACAAATCACATGAAAGCAGCTCAGATGTACTAATCATATATATTTCCTAGCACATGCTAGTACTAATTGAATTTAAGACACAAGTACATAGTAAGTACCAGGGTAAATGAATGACAAAGAATTGTGTTATTGAAATCATACCACTAATTGAAATCTTTTGTATTTTACATGTAAGCAACTAAGTTATACTAGTGTTGTTTGGATCATATCTTTCTCCTAGTACTTACTAGTGCTAATTGAAATACCCCACCAGCACATAGAAAGTACCATGAAAAGGAATGACAAAAGAATTATGTTATTGTAATGATACCACAAATTGCAATCAATTTATATGCTCAATATGAAAGCAGCTCAATTGTACAAATCATATATAAAAATATAAAATCATACAAAAAGGTTGATATGCAAAAAGAATAGAACATATTAATTAAAAAAATTATGGGTTGGTTTAGATTTTGGTGATGAAAAACATTTATTCTTCAATTGCACAAGTTTGTTAGTGGAAAATGGAAAAAAATATTTGTTTAAATATTCAGTTAAAAGTTTAAAATATTATTTTTCTTGTCCATAAATCATTAAAATGATCAGCCACCATTGCTGATATTAAATTTATTTATTTGAATTAAGTTAATTAAAATGTTTAAAATTACACAATTTACCTAAACAAATTTATGCATCCATCTTCAATAAACTCATCTGTATTAATGAGGCATGATAAAAAAAACTCTCCAGAAAGTGTTTATGACCCTGTCCTTGTGTGTAATGTCAGGTACTGGTCAAAATCACGTTGTCAAGGATGGGGGTATTATAATCTTCCATGGTGTCAGGAAAGAGAGAGAGATGTCAGATGATGTTAACACATACTTGTTATATAAAATAAGTATGCTTGTCAATGTGATCAGTTTGAAAATTTTAAAATCTTTTACATAGAAAATATAACACACATTTTTCAATTAGTCTTCTTTATTGAATGAAGTCTGTTAGTTGTTAAAAGTATTTTCTGCTTGGCTTAATTTTTAATTAATTTTAAATAATTTGAAAATTCACAAAAATACCAATTATTAAAATTCATACAAAATTATTGAATATGAGTATATTCTGTTCGTCTTTATTTTTAATTAATTTTACATTATTAAATATTTGTTGTTAAATTATCTACTTGGCTTTATTTTTCATTAATTGTAAATAATTAAAAAATTAACAAATATCAATTATTAAAATTAATACAAAATTATAAAATAAAATAAGATTAAATTAAAAGTATATTCTGTTTGGCTTAATTTTTCATTAATATTAGATAATAAAAAAATGTTCAAATACCAATTATTGAAATTAATAATTTTTTTAAATTATAATTAGCTTAATAATCTTACATTATTAAAAATTAATTGTTAAATTTCACTAACCTGTTGTTCTTCTTGGGTCTTGGGTTCAGAATACACCAATAAACATGATACAAGTGTCTTTATACCTCCTACAACAAGTAGTTCTAACTATTGACCCCTGATGTTTAAAAACTAGTCACTCATGTCAAGATTATGATCAAATTATGACATACATTAATTAGATATTAATTATTGTCTCCAAATCTCTGAAAAATTAAATTAATTTTAATTGTTGTCTCAGGTGAGCAGGTGTCACTCCAGGGGAAAGAACTCTTGTCATGTCTTTGATGTTTATGTAAGAATACTAATTGGATTATGTTAATTGGTCTGTAATTAGTGGTGATTTGTAAAGATAATCTGTGAAAAAGAGAAGAAAAATATCTTACATTCCTCAAGCAATGTATGTTTGTTATGTATTGTTTGTATTTGTGGGAAACAGTTAGTTTTGATCTGAAAAGATATAATTATATAATTACAAAAATGTATGTTTGAAATATTATTAAAAAATATGTATATCTAAAAACATTTTTTTATAGTTATGACATATGAACTGTTTATAAGGTAAAATTCATACATTTGTTTTTTCTGTGAATTTTATTTTTTTTAACTTAAAATTGAATAAGTGGGTCTTATGTGCTCATTAAATATTTGATTATAGTTCTTTGTTCTCATTATTTGATGCTTCCTTGTGCTCTTTTGTACACAAAGGAGGTACTTTACAGTGTTTTTAGATACCCCGTTTCTTTTTCTCTCCCAAATGATACTAGACTCATTAAAACATACAGTATTCATATTATAAAATCCAGTCTAAAAGTGAATATAGACACAGAAAAAAATATGAATGGCTTGTTAATACAAATGTATCTGTAACAGTTAACATCAACCATCTTTATTTTCATAAACCATATAAATTCAAGGAATGGTACAGAGAAGAAATACATATACAATAACAATTACAAGATTGATATTAATATATATATAATTCATACAATAGAGACAGGATTGTAAGACAGCCTAGAGAACAAAAGATTTATTTATATCTTGTATAAATTTACATAATTTTCCTAAAATGTGTTTTTGAGAAAAAAAAAACTTCTAATTTGTTTCAATTTAAGAATATTTGGTATGCCTGTCATAAATTTTTATTAATGAACCTATTTTTAAAGTTTGAAATATGTTTACACTCCATTATGTAATGGTATTCATCTCCAATAGTTCTATTATCACATTTTGTACATTTTCTATTGTATTTCATTTCGGCTAAAATTAGAAATAGAAACAAAAATGTATTAACAGTACATTTTGTCTGGACATTATAAAAACTGAACTGAAAGAATTTATCAGTGAAGCAATGCCATAAAATGATGTCTTTCAAAAGCAAAATGACATTAAATGTACAAATTATTATGATGACTTGCTACTCAAGATAAGAACCCCCCACAAAAAAAAAGCAACAATAAAAAACTAGACACTTTATGATACACTGCATAACTATAGGAATTTTCCATTTTTCCTTTGTAAACATTGAATATTTTTCTTTAGAAAATTGTGACTTTTTTGCTGTGATGTTTTTTTCTGTGACTTTTCCCTATCCGACATATGACTTTTTTGCTGTGATGTTTTTCTAATGACTACTTTTCTTATGCGACATATGACTTTTTTGCTGTGATGTTTTTTCTTGTGACTTTTTTCCCAACCTGACATGACTTTTATGCTGTGATGTTTTTTCTAGTGACTATTTTTCCTACACGACATATGACTTTTTTGGTCAATATCCATTTGTGCCAAAAATGTGATCATTTGTGCCACAACTCATTTTTGCCAATACATTTTTAAAACCTTAGGTATCATTTGCGTCAAAAAATAAAATATAGGTTTGCCACTATTTTATGACTTCCTTCCTCCTTTTTTCCAGGCAGGGGACTGGCAGTTTACACTGGCGGAGTTAGTCTTTTTTTTTTAATTAGAAAGTTAATAAATAAAACATGAGGTATATACTGGTAAAACTAAGTTCTGGTTTCAAATCAAAGGTTGAAATTTATAGCTCAATTACAAACATAGTCTTCGTGACTCAATTCCCCTCTTTCAAACTTCCTATCCTTTTCCAACACAAAAGTTTCTTTCTCAGGATTATGATGACTTCTGACTGTGTCAGTGCTTGTACTGCGTAACTTGATATATGTGGTAGCCTGGATTTTAATAATGTTATCTAAAAAGACAAACATAGATGGGTGCAATGCATAAAATGTTCATTATAATGGGCATGAAACGTGTCTGGTCCATTACTTGTTCGCCTAGCAGTAGAAGGTATCTCTGCCCATACAGAAGGTGGAAAGAAAGCAATGTCTTCTATATATGTCGATAAGACGTAATCGGCAAACGGTCAAAAGACAATTCAATACTTAAATATTATTCAAGAATTGAACACTTCTTGAAAAGTATTCACATAGGTCAGTCAATATGACGTATTGTTGAGGTAATGTAAAGTCTAAAGGTAACTTAAATGTAAAATTGATTTTTCTGTACAGGTAAAATTAGCGCTTTTGAGCTCTGTTTTCTGGCACATTTGATACATAGGAAAAATTAAAACATTGGTGCTTTTGATATGTTTAATAAACAGTAATTAGCACAAGCCACAAGCGGATTATGCCCACTTGTTTGCTGTGATGTTTTTTCTAGTGACTGTTTTTCTTACGCGATATTTGACTTTTTTCTGTGATGTTTTTTCTTGTGACTTTTTTTCCAACCCAACATATGACCTTTTTGCTCTGATGTTTTTTCTTGTGACTTTTTTCCCTACCCTACTTACATTGTGTATGACTTTTGCTGTGATGTTTTTTCTTGTGATTTTTCCCTACTCTACATATGACTGTTTTGCTGTGGTTTTTTTTCTTGTGATTTTTACCCTACCCGACATATGACTTTTTTGCTGTGATGTTTTTTCTAGTGATTATTTTTCCTACACGACATTACTTTTTTGCTGTGATGTTTTTTCTTGTGACTTTTTTCCCTACCCGACATATGAACTTTTTGCTGTGATGTTTTTTCTTGTGACTTTTTTACCTACCCTACTTATGACTTTTTTGCTGTGATATTTTTTCTAGTGATTATTTTCCCTACATGACATATGACCTTTTTGCTATGATGTTTTTTCTTGTGACTTTATAGCAATCGTAACTACTCGGCCATTCTCCATGTTCTCGCTACCCTACAAATAACCTTGTATGCATTAGGTGTATAAATCGCACAACTTTTCACATGTCAGTTACATGAAAGTTTGATAAAGTTATATTTTAAACAATTTTCTATATTTCAATTATTTTCATGGATAAAAGTTAAAGTTTTAATTAGTTTTGCATGATTAGATTTTACTTAGGATGTCTTCCATATTGGATTTTTGTGTGGCTTAATTTAACTTAACTTCCAGAAAACAATTTAAGAAGAATTTCTACTATCTACGTACAAGGTTATTTGAAGGGTAGCGAGAATGGCCGAGTAGTTACGATTGACTTTTTAGCTCACCTTGCCAAAGGCAATGTGAGCTTTTGCCATCACTTGGCATCCGTCGTCTGTTAACTTTTCACATTTTAATCTTCTCCTCTAAAACCGCTCAGCCAAATGAAGTGAAACTTGGTAGGAAGCATCTATGGAAGGTCCTCTCTAAAGAATGCTTATTTTGTCCTGATCCATCAACAAACATGGCCACCATAAGCAATTCTTGTTTCTGATTGGCCGATTTTTTAAAATGTTCTCCTCTGAAACCGCTTGGCCAAATATACCGAAACTTAATAGGAAGCATCTATGGCAGGTCCTCTATAAAGATTGCTCATTTCGTTCCGATCCGTTAACAAACATGGCCGCCACAGGCCATTCTTGTTTCTGATTGGTTGATTTCTAAAAATCTTTTCCTCTAAAACCGCTTGACCAATTGAATCTAAGCTTGGTAGGGAGCATCATTGGAAGGTTCTCTATAAAGATTGCTCATTTTGTCCCGATTCATTAACAAACATGGCCGCTACAGGCAATTCTTGTTTCTGATTGGTCGATTTCTAAAAACCTCCTCCTCTGAAACCACTTAGCCAAGTGAACCGAAACTTGGTAGGAAGCATCTATGGAAGGTCCTCTATAAAGATTGCTCATTTTGTCCTGATCGGTTAACAAACATGGCCACCACAGGCAAATCTTGTTTCTGAATGGTTGATTTCTAAAAAATCTTCTCCTCTGTTAAAAGAAAGATAACTGTTGTTTAAATATAGACTGTATTCAAAATGCAGTTATCTCTATACAGATATTGCTGATATTTAAAAATCTTCTCCTCTGAAACCGCTTGGCGAAATGAACTGAAACTTGGTAGGAAGCATCTATGGAAGGTCCTCTTTAAAGATTGCTCCTTTCGTCCCGATCTGTTAACAAACATGTCCGCCACAGGCGACTCTTGTTTCTGATTGGCTGATTTTTAAAATTCTTCTCCTCTGAAACCGCTAGGCCAAATGAACCGAAACTCCGTAGAAAGCATCTATGGGCAGTCCTCTATAAAGAGTGCTCATTTCGTCCCAATCCATTGACAAACATGGCCACCACAGGCAATTCTTGTTTCTGATTGGCTGATTTTTAAAATTCTTCTCCTCTGAAACCGCTTGGCCAACTGATCCGAAACTTGGTAGGAAGCATCTATGGAAAGTCCTCTGTTACGATTGCTCATTTCGTCCCGATCTGTTAACAAACATGGCCACCACAGACAATTCTTGTTTCTGATTGGTTGATTTCTAAAAAATCTTCTCCTCTGAAACCGCTTTGCCAAATGAACCGAAACTTGGTATGATGCATCTATGGGAGGTCCTCTATAAAGATTGCTCATTTCGTCCGGATCCATTTACAAATATGGCTGCCATAGGCAATTCTTGTTTCTAATTGGTTGATTTCTAAAAATCTTGTCCTCTGTAACCACTTTGCCAAATGAACTGAAACTGGGTAGGAAACATTTATGGAAGGTTCTCTATAAAGATTGCTCATTTCGTCCCGATCCATTAACAAACATGGTCGCCACAGGTAATTCTTGTTTCTGATTGGTCGATTTCTAAAAATTTTCTACTCTGAAACAGCTTGGCCAAATGGACCGAAATGTGGTAGGAAGCATCTATGGAAGGTCCTCTATGGGAATTGCTCATTCCGTTTTGATCCGTTAGCAAACATGGCCGTCATAGGCAATTTTTGTTTCTTATTAGTTGATTTCTAAAATAGCTTTTCCTCTGAAACTGCTTGCCCAAATGATATGAAACTTGGTAAGAAGCATCTATGGAAGGTCCTCTATAGAGATTGCTTATTTCGTTTTGATCCATTAACAATCCTGGCTGCCACAGGCAATTCTTGTTTTAGATTGGTCGATTTCTAAAAATCTTCTTTGAAACTGCTTTGCCAAAATGAACCGATATTTGGTGGGAAGCACCTATGGAAGGTTCTGCATTAAGTTTCCTCAAAGTAGAATGAAAGGTAAGCGACACAGGCTGAGCTCAGTGCTGAGCCTCTAGTTTCCCTACCCTACTTATGACTTTTTTGCCGTGATATTTTTTTCTTGTGACTTT
Organism: Bathymodiolus brooksi; assembly: GCA_963680875.1. Taxonomy (NCBI): domain Eukaryota; kingdom Metazoa; phylum Mollusca; class Bivalvia; order Mytilida; family Modiolidae; genus Bathymodiolus; species Bathymodiolus brooksi. The sequence goes on from OY804590.1 coordinate 79,382,607, forward strand.
TTAGCTCACCTGGCCAAAGGGCAGGTGAACTTTTGCCATCACTTGGCGTCTGTCGTCCATCGGCGTCCGTCCGTCCGTCTGTCGTACGTCGTAAACTTTCACATTTAAATTTTCTCCTCTGAAACCCCTGAACCGAATTAAACCAAACCTGGCAGGGATGGTCCTTGGGTGGGTTCCTTTCAAATTTGTGTCCGACAGCCCTGTCCTCTATTCAAGATGGCTCCTGTTACTAAAAATAGAAATTTCTTCAATTGTCCATTGCTGCTTTAGTATACGTCAAAATGAGCTCAAATTTTAACTGCAGCTACATGGCAAGGAGCAGTTTAACATATATTCCGGGTTTTTCTGTGAGATTTTTTCAGCCAGTTTATTCCGTTTAGGAATATTATGAGATAAAAATAACATCTAAATCTTTTGTTCAGAAATTTGAGTTGAAATGATCTGTGGATGGCCCACTTTCAAATGAGCCTCTAGTTTTCCTACCCGACATATGACTTATGCAGTGATGTTTTTTCTAGTGATTATTTTTCCTACACAATATGGCATTTTTGCTGTGATGTTTTTTCTTGTGACTTTTTTCCCTACTCTACATATGACTTTTTTGCTGTGATGTTTTTTCTTGTGAATTTTTTCCCCACCTGACATATGACTTTATTCTTGTGGCTTTCTTTTTGTTTAGAATACATTTTGTCAGTGACTTGCTGCAGGTCGATGGTTTTCTCAGAGTACTCCGGTTTCAACCACCAATAAACTGTCAGCGCCACGATATAACTGAAATACTGTTGAAAATGGCATTAAACACCATAACCCTAACCCCCTTCCTTCCATTTACCACTGTGAAGGGTCAAGGTTCAATAAGTTCTCTTTACCAGATGAGAGATACAGGTTCATGTCAGCCTATAGTTACCTACAAATGGTCAAAACTGTTAATAACCTATTTTTATGAAAAAAATTAGTTACACATGACTTTTGCAAATTCTCATATGATTTATTTTTGTAAACCGTGAAAATTATATCTATATTATAAATTGTTTATTTTCAGGTGCTGTTATTATCTTCACCGCCTTGTTGTCGGTGGCATTCCTTGGTAGAACCATCAAAGCCCAGATGTGGGTGGGTATGATTGGCGTAATACTCGGTTTGGCTGTTGTTGGACTTACGGATATTATACTCAACGAGAAATCCAAAAGTGATACAAATGCAATTATTGCAGGTAAATTATTGATTGATTGATGTTTAACGCCAGCTTTAGCAATATTTCAGCTAGGTCGTGGCATGAACAAATTTTGTATTAGCTTGGACACCTACAAGACCCTTAGAATTAAAACAATGTTGTCTATAAAAAAAACAGGTTGTGTACAAATAAAAGAAACATTAAAATGATCAAACCATATATTTAGAACGTATGTTATTCAACTACGGTATATTTTTGAATATAAATTGGATTTCCTTGAAAAAAATTTAAATTGTGTCACCTGCAACATTTGTATATAAATCGTTGTAGAAATTTTAAATACAAAATATTCTTAACAAGCAGAAACTGAATTTGCACCTTAGTCCCCCCTCTTAGAAGGCCACACCCATTACAATGAAAAAGTGTCCTTGTAAAAGGGGTGGCCTCTCTTGAGAGGGACAGTTAAGTAGTATTTTACTTATTCAGTGTATTTGAAGTCTGGCCTGATAAGAAGGGCTGTCTTTGGTAGGAGTGGCCTTATAAGAGGAGGACTACCACTACTGTCTTGTGTGATAAGAGGGGCTGCCTTTGGTAGGAGTGGCCTTATAAGAGGAGGACTACCACTACTGTCTTGTGTGATAAGAGGGGCTGTCTTTGGTGGGAGTGGCCTTATAAGAGGGGGACTACCACTACTGTCTTGTGTGATAAGAGGGGCTGTCTTTGGTGGGAGTGGCCTTATAAGAGGGGGACTACCACTACTGTCTTGTGTGATAAGAGGGGCTGTCTTTGGTAGGAGTGGCCTTATAAGAGGAGGACTACTACTACTGTCTTGTGTGATAAGAGGGGCTGTCTTTGGTAGGAGTGGCCTTATAAGAGGAGGACTACCACTACTGTCTAGTGTGATAAGAGGGGCTGTCTTTGATGGGAGTGGCCTTATAAGAGGAGGACTACCACTACTGTCTTGTGTGATAAGAGGGGCTGTCTTTGGTGGGAGTGGCCTTATAAGAGGGGGACTACCACTACTGTCTTGTGTGATAAGAGGGGCTGTCTTTGGTAGGAGTGGCCTTATAAGAGGAGGACTACTACTACTGTCTTGTGTGATAAGAGGGGCTGTCTTTGGTAGGAGTGGCCTTATAAGAGGAGGACTACCACTACTGTCTAGTGTGATAAGAGGGGCTGTCTTTGGTAGGAGTGGCCTTATAAGAGGAGGACTACCACTACTGTCTTGTGTGATAAGAGGGAATGTCTTTGGTAGGAGTGACCTTATAAGAGGGGGACTACCACTACTGTCTTGTGTGATAAGAGGGGCTGTCTTTGGTAGGAGTGGCCTTATAAGAGGAGGACTACCACTACTGTCTTGTGTGATAAGAGGGAATGTCTTTGGTAGGAGTGACCTTATAAGAGGAGGACTACTACTACTGTCTTGTGTGATAAGAGGGGCTGCCTTTGGTAGGAGTGGCCTTATAAGAGGAGGACTACCACTACTGTCTTGTGTGATAAGAGGGGCTGCCTTTGGTAGGAGTGGCCTTATAAGAGGAGGACTACCACTACTGTCTTGTGTGATAAGAGGGGCTGCCTTTGGTAGGAGTGGCCTTATAAGAGGAGGACTACTACTACTGTCTTGTGTGATAAGAGGGGCTGCCTTTGGTAGGAGTGGCCTTATAAGAGGAGGACTACCACTACTGTCTTGTGTGATAAGAGGGGCTGCCTTTGGTAGGAGTGGCCTTATAAGAGGAGGACTACCACTACTGTGTTGTGTGATAAGAGGGGCTGTCTTTGGTAGGAGTGGCCTTATAAGAGGGGGACTACCACTACTGTCTAGTGTGATAAGAGGGGCTGCCTTTGGTAGGGAGTGGCCTTATAAGAGGAGGACTACTACTACTGTCTTGTGTGATAAGAGGGGCTGTCTTTGGTAGGAGTGGCCTTATAAGAGGGGGACTACTACTACTGTCTTGTGTGATAAGAGGGGCTGTCTTTGGTAGGAGTGGCCTTATAAGAGGGGGACTACCACTACTGTCTTGTGTGATAAGAGGGGCTGTCTTTGGTAGGAGTGGCCTTATAAGAGGAGGACTACCACTACTGTCTTGTGTGATAAGAGAGGCTGTCTTTGGTAGGAGTGACCTTATAAGAGGGGGGCTACCACTACTGTCTTGTGTGATAAGAGGGGCTGTCTTTGGTAGGAGTGGCCTTATAAGAGGAGGACTACTACTACTGTCTTGTGTGATAAGAGGGGCTGTCTTTGGTAGGAGTGGCCTTATAAGAGGAGGACTAATACTACTGTCTTGTGTGATAAGAGGGGCTGTCTTTGGTAGGAGTGGCCTTATAAGAGGGGGACTACTACTACTGTCTTGTGTGATAAGAGGGGCTGTCTTTGGTAGGAGTGGCCTTATAAGAGGAGGACTACCACTACTGTCTTGTGTGATAAGAGGGGCTGTCTTTGGTAGGAGTGGCCTTATAAGAGGGGGACTTCTACTACTGTCTTGTGTGATAAGAGGGGCTGCCTTTGGTAGGAGTGGCCTTATAAGAGGAGGACTACTACTACTGTCTTGTGTGATAAGAGGGGCTGCCTTTGGTAGGAGTGGCCTTATAAGAGGAGGACTACTACTACTGTCTTGTGTGATAAGAGGGGCTGCCTTTGGTAGGAGTGGCCTTATAAGAGGGGAGTACCACTACTGTCTTGTGTGATAAGAGGGGCTGTCTTTGGTAGGAGTGGCCTTATAAGAGGAGGACTACTACTACTGTCTTGTGTGATAAGAGGGGCTGTCTTTGGTAGGAGTGGCCTTATAAGAGGGGACTACTACTACTGTCTTGTGTGATAAGAGGGGCTGTCTTTGGTAGGAGTTGCCTTATAAGAGGAGGACTACTACTACTGTCTTGTGTGATAAGAGGGGCTGTCTTTGGTGGGAGTGGCCTTATAAGAGGGGGACTACCACTACTGTCTTGTGTGATAAGAGGGGCTGTCTTTGGTAGGAGTGGTCTTATAAGAGGAGGACTACTACTACTGTCTTGTGTGATAAGAGGGGCTGTCTTTGGTGGGAGTGGCCTTATAAGAGGAGGACTACCACTACTGTCTTATGTGATAAGAGGGGCTGTCTTTGGTAGGAGTGGCCTTATAAGAGGGGGACTACTACTACTGTCTTGTGTGATAAGAGGGGCTGTCTTTGGTAGGAGTGGCCTTATAAGAGGAGGACTACTACTACTGTCTTGTGTGATAAGAGGGGCTGTCTTTGGTGGGAGTGGCCTTATAAGAGGGGGATTACTACTACTGTCTTGTGTGATAAGAGGGGCTGTCTTTGGTAGGAGTGGCCTTATAAGAGGAGGACTACTACTACTGTCTTGTGTGATAAGAGGGGCTGTCTTTGGTAGGAGTGGCCTTATAAGAGGAGGACTGCTACTACTGTCTTGTGTGATAAGAGGGGCTGTCTTTGGTAGGAGTGGCCTTATAAGAGGAGGACTACTACTACTGTCTTGTGTGATAAGAGGGGCTGTCTTTGGTGGGAGTGGCCTTATAAGAGGGGGACTACTACTACTGTCTTGTGTGATAAGAGGGGCTGTCTTTGGTAGGAGTGGCCTTATAAGAGGAGGACTACTACTACTGTCTTGTGTGATAAGAGGGGCTGTCTTTGGTAGGAGTGGCCTTATAAGAGGAGGACTGCTACTACTGTCTTGTGTGATAAGAGGGGCTGTCTTTGGTGGGAGTGGCCTTATAAGAGGGGGACTACCACTACTGTCTTGTGTGATAAGAGGGGCTGTCTTTGGTAGGGAGTGGCCTTATAAGAGGGGGACTACTACTACTGTCTTGTGTGATAAGAGGGGCTGCCTTTGGTAGGAGTGGCCTTATAAGAGGGGGACTACTACTACTGTCTTGTGTGATAAGAGGGGCTGCCTTTGGTAGGAGTGGCCTTAGAAGAGGAGGACTACCACTACTGTCTTGTGTGATAAGAGGGGCTGCCTTTGGTAGGAGTGGCCTTATAAGAGGAGGACTACCACTAATGTCTTGTGTGATAAGAGGGGCTGCCTTTGGTAGGAGTGGCCTTATAAGAGGGGACTACCACTACTGTCTTGTGTGATAAGAGGGGCTGTCTTTGATAGGAGTGGCCTTATAAGAGGAGGACTACCACTACTGTCTTGTGTGATAAGAGGGGCTGTCTTTGGTAGGAGTGGCCTTATAAGAGGAGGACTACCACTACTGTCTTGTGTGATAAGAGGGGCTGTCTTTGGTAGGAGTGGCCTTATAAGAGGGGGACTACTACTACTGTCTTGTGTGATAAGAGGGGCTGTCTTTGGTAGGAGTGGCCTTATAAGAGGAGGACTACCACTACTGTCTTATGTGATAAGAGGGGCTGCCTTTGGTAGGAGTGGCCTTATAAGAGGAGGACTACCACTACTGTCTTGTGTGATAAGAGGGGCTGTCTTTGGTAGGAGTGGCCTTATAAGAGGGGACTACCACTACTGTCTTGTGTGATAAGAGGGGCTGTCTTTGGTAGGGGTGGCCTTATAAGAGGGGGACTACTGCTACTGTCTTGTGTGATAAGAGGGGCTGTCTTTGGTAGGAGTGGCCTTATAAGAGGAGGACTACTACTACTGTCTTGTTTGATAAGAGGGGCTGTCTTTGGTGGGAGTGGCCTTATAAGAGGGAGACTACTACTACTGTCTTGTGTGATAAGAGGGGCTGTCTTTGGTAGGAGTGGCCTTATAAGAGGAGGACTACTACTACTGTCTTGTGTGATAAGAGGGGCTCTCTTTGGTAGGAGTGGCCTTATAAGAGGAGGACTGCTACTACTGTCTTGTGTGATAAGAGGGGCTGTCTTTGGTGGGAGTGGCCTTATAAGAGGGGGACTACCACTACTGTCTTGTGTGATAAGATGGGCTGTCTTTGGTAGGAGTGGCCTTATAAGAGGGGGACTACTACTACTGTCTTGTGTGATAAGAGGGGCTGTCTTTGGTAGGAGTGGCCTTATAAGAGGAGGACGACCACTACTGTCTTGTGTGATAAGAGGGGCTGTCTTTGGTAGGAGTGGCCTTATAAGAGGGGGACTACTACTCTATTGTGTGATAAGAGGGGCTGTCTTTGGTAGGAGTGGCCTTATAAGAGGGGGACTACCACTACTGTCTTGTGTGATAAGAGGGGCTGCCTTTGGTAGGAGTGGCCCTATAAGAGGACTACTACTACTGTCTTGTGTGATAAGAGGGGCTGTCTTTGGTAGGAGTGGCCTTATAAGAGGGGGACTACCACTACTGTCTTGTGTGATAAGAGGGGCTGTCTTTGGTAGGAGTGGCCTTATAAGAGGGGGGCTACTACTACTGTCTTGTGTGATAAGAGGGGCTGCCTTTGGTAGGAGTGGCCTTATAAGAGGAGGACTACCACTACTGTCTTGTGTGATAAGAGGGGCTGTCTTTGATAGGAGTGGCCTTATAAGAGGGGGACTACTACTACTGTCTTGTGTGATAAGAGGGGATGTCTTTGGTAGGAGTGGCCTTATAAGAGGAGGACTACCACTACTGCCTTATGTGATAAGAGGGGCTGCCTTTGGTAGGAGTGGCCTTATAAGAGGAGGACTACTACTACTGTCTTGTGTGATAAGAGGGGCTGTCTTTGGTAGGAGTGGCCTTATAAGAGGAGGACTACCACTACTGTCTTGTGTGATAAGAGGGGCTGTCTTTGGTAGGAGTGGCCTTATAAGAGGAGGACTACCACTACTGTCTTGTGTGATAAGAGAGGCTGTCTTTGGTAGGAGTGGCCTTATAAGAGGGGGACTACCACTACTGTCTTGTGTGATAAGAGGGGCTGCCTTTGGTAGGAGTGGCCTTATAAGAGGAGGACTACCACTACTGTGTTGTGTGATAAGAGGGGCTGTCTTTGGTAGGAGTGGCCTTATAAGAGGGGGACTACTACTACTTTCTTGTGTGATAAGAGGGGCTGTCTTTGGTAGGAGTGGCCTTATAAGAGGAGGACTACCACTACTGTCTTGTGTGATAAGAGGGGCTGCCTTTGGTAGGAGTGGCCTTATAAGAGGAGGACTACCACTAATGTCTTGTGTGATAAGAGGGGCTGCCTTTGGTAGGAGTGGCCTTATAAGAGGGGACTACCACTACTGTCTTGTGTGATAATAGGGGCTGTCTTTGATAGGAGTGGCCTTATAAGAGGAGGACTACCACTACTGTCTTGTGTGATAAGAGGGGCTGTCTTTGGTAGGAGTGGCCTTATAAGAGGAGGACTACCACTACTGTCTTGTGTGATAAGAGGGGCTGTCTTTGGTAGGAGTGGCCTTATAAGAGGGGGACTACTACTACTGTCTTGTGTGATAAGAGGGGCTGTCTTTGGTAGGAGTGGCCTTATAAGAGGAGGACTACCACTACTGTCTTATGTGATAAGAGGGGCTGCCTTTGGTAGGAGTGGCCTTATAAGAGGAGGACTACCACTACTGTCTTGTGTGATAAGAGGGGCTGTCTTTGGTAGGAGTGGCCTTATAAGAGGGGACTACCACTACTGTCTTGTGTGATAAGAGGGGCTGTCTTTGGTAGGGGTGGCCTTATAAGAGGGGGACTACTGCTACTGTCTTGTGTGATAAGAGGGGCTGTCTTTGGTAGGAGTGGCCTTATAAGAGGAGGACTACTACTACTGTCTTGTTTGATAAGAGGGGCTGTCTTTGGTGGGAGTGGCCTTATAAGAGGGAGACTACTACTACTGTCTTGTGTGATAAGAGGGGCTGTCTTTGGTAGGAGTGGCCTTATAAGAGGAGGACTACTACTACTGTCTTGTGTGATAAGAGGGGCTCTCTTTGGTAGGAGTGGCCTTATAAGAGGAGGACTGCTACTACTGTCTTGTGTGATAAGAGGGGCTGTCTTTGGTAGGAGTGGCCTTATAAGAGGGGGACTACCACTACTGTCTTGTGTGATAAGACGGGCTGTCTTTGGTAGGAGTGGCCTTATAAGAGGGGGACTACTACTACTGTCTTGTGTGATAAGAGGGGCTGTCTTTGGTAGGAGTGGCCTTATAAGAGGAGGACGAACACTACTGTCTTGTGTGATAAGAGGGGCTGTCTTTGGTAGGAGTGGCCTTATAAGAGGGGGACTACTACTCTATTGTGTGATAAGAGGGGCTGTCTTTGGTAGGAGTGGCCTTATAAGATGGGGACTACCACTACTGTCTTGTGTGATAAGAGGGGCTGCCTTTGGTAGGAGTGGCCCTATAAGAGGACTACTACTACTGTCTTGTGTGATAAGAGGGGCTGTCTTTGGTAGGAGTGGCCTTATAAGAGGGGGACTACCACTACTGTCTTGTGTGATAAGAGGGGCTGTCTTTGGTAGGAGTGGCCTTATAAGAGGGGGGCTACTACTACTGTCTTGTGTGATAAGAGGGGCTGCCTTTGGTAGGAGTGGCCTTATAAGAGGAGGACTACCACTACTGTCTTGTGTGATAAGAGGGGCTGTCTTTGGTAGGAGTGGCCTTATAAGAGGGGGACTACTACTACTGTCTTGTGTGATAAGAGGGGATGTCTTTGGTAGGAGTGGCCTTATAAGAGGAGGACTACCACTACTGCCTTATGTGATAAGAGGGGCTGCCTTTGGCAGGAGTGGCCTTATAAGAGGAGGACTACTACTACTGTCTTGTGTGATAAGAGGGGCTGTCTTTGGTAGGAGTGGCCTTATAAGAGGAGGACTACCACTACTGTCTTGTGTGATAAGAGGGGCTGCCTTTGGTAGGAGTGGCCTTATAAGAGGAGGACTACCACTACTGTCTTGTGTGATAAGAGAGGCTGTCTTTGGTAGGAGTGGCCTTATAAGAGGAGGACTACCACTACTGTCTTGTGTGATAAGAGGGGCTGTCTTTGGTAGGAGTGGCCTTATAAGAGGAGGACTACCACTACTGTCTTGTGTGATAAGAGAGGCTGTCTTTGGTAGGAGTGGCCTTATAAGAGGGGGACTACCACTACTGTCTTGTGTGATAAGAGGGGCTGCCTTTGGTAGGAGTGGCCTTATAAGAGGAGGACTACCACTACTGTGTTGTGTGATAAGAGGGGCTGTCTTTGGTAGGAGTGGCCTTATAAGAGGGGGACTACCACTACTGTCTTGTGTGATAAGAGGGGCTGCCTTTGGTAGGGAGTGGCCTTATAAGAGGAGGACTACTACTACTGTCTTGTGTGATAAGAGGGGCTGCCTTTGGTAGGAGTGGCCTTATAAGAGGAGGACTACTACTACTGTCTTGTGTGATAAGAGGGGCTGTCTTTGGTAGGAGTGGCCTTATAAGAAGAGGACTACTACTACTGTCTTGTGTGATAAGAGGGGCTGCCTTTGGTAGGAGTGGCCTTATAAGAGGGGGACTACCACTACTGTCTTGTGTGATAAGAGGGGCTGTCTTTGGTAGGAGTGGCCTTATAAGAGGAGGACTACTACTACTGTCTTGTGTGATAAGAGGGGCTGCCTTTGGTAGGAGTGGCCTTATAAGAGGAGGACTACCACTACTGTCTTGTGTGATAAGAGGGGCTGTCTTTGGTAGGAGTGGCCTTATAAGAGGAGGACTACTACTACTGTCTTGTGTGATAAGAGGGGCTGCCTTTGGTAGGAGTGGCCTTATAAGAGGGGGACTACCACTACTGTCTTGTGTGATAAGAGGGGCTGTCTTTGGTAGGAGTGGCCTTATAAGAGGAGGACTACTACTACTGTCTTGTGTGATAAGAGGGGCTGTCTTTGGTAGGAGTGGCCTTATAAGAGGAGGACTACTACTACTGTCTTGTGTGATAAGAGGGGCTGCCTTTGGTAGGAGTGGCCTTATAAGAGGAGGACTACCACTACTGTCTTGTGTGATAAGAGGGGCTGCCTTTGGTAGGAGTGGCCTTATAAGAGGAGGACTACTACTACTGTCTTGTGTGATAAGAGGGGCTGTCTTTGGTAGGAGTGGCCTTATAAGAGGGGGACTACCACTACTGTCTTGTGTGATAAGAGGGGCTGTCTTTGGTAGGAGTGGCCTTATAAGAGGAGGACTACTACTACTGTCTTGTGTGATAAGAGAGGCTGTCTTTGGTAGGAGTGGCCTTATAAGAGGAGGACTACTACTACTGTCTTGTGTGATAAGAGGGGCTGCCTTTGGTAGGAGTGGCCTTATAAGAGGAGGACTAATACTACTGTCTTGTGTGATAAGAGGGGCTGTCTTTGGTGGGAGTGGCCTTATAAGAGGAGGACTACCACTACTGTCTTGTGTGATAAGAGGGGCTGCCTTTGGTAGGAGTGGCCTTATAAGAGGAGGACTACTACTACTGTCTTGTGTGATAAGAGGGGCTGTCTTTGGTAGGAGTGGCCTTATAAGAGGGGGACTACCACTACTGTCTTATGTGATAAGAGGGGCTGTCTTTGGTAGGAGTGGCCTTATAAGAGGGGGACTACCACTACTGTCTTATGTGATAAGAGAGGCTGTCTTTGGTAGGAGTGGCCTTATAAGAGGGGGACTACTACTACTGTCTTGTGTGATAAGAGGGGCTGTCTTTGGTAGGAGTGGCCTTATAAGAGGGGGACTACTACTACTGTCTTATGTGATAAGAGGGGCTGCCTTTGGTAGGAGTGGCCTTATAAGAGGAGGACTACTACTACTGTCTTGTGTGATAAGAGGGGATGTCTTTGGTAGGAGTGGCCTTATAAGAGGAGGACTACCACTACTGTCTTATGTGATAAGAGGGGCTGCCTTTGGTAGGAGTGGCCTTATAAGAGGAGGACTACCACTACTGTCTTGTGTGATAAGAGGGGCTGTCTTTGGTAGGAGTGGCCTTATAAGAGGGGACTACCACTACTGTCTTGTGTGATAAGAGGAGCTGTCTTTGGTAGGAGTGGCCTTATAAGAGGGGGACTACTACTACTGTCTTGTGTGATAAGAGGGGCTGTCTTTGGTAGGAGTGGCCTTATAAGAGGAGGACTACTACTACTGTCTTGTTTGATAAGAGGGGCTGTCTTTGGTGGGAGTGGCCTTATAAGAGGGAGACTACTACTACTTTCTTGTGTGATAAGAGGGGCTGTCTTTGGTAGGAGTGTCCTTATAAGAGGAGGACTACTACTACTGTCTTGTGTGATAAGAGGGGCTCTCTTTGGTAGGAGTGGCCTTATAAGAGGAGGACTGCTACTACTGTCTTGTGTGATAAGAGGGGCTGTCTTTGGTGGGAGTGGCCTTATAAGAGGGGGACTACCACTACTGTCTTGTGTGATAAGAGGGGCTGTCTTTGGTAGGAGTGGCCTTATAAGAGGGGGACTACTACTACTGTCTTGTGTGATAAGAGGGGCTGTCTTTGGTAGGAGTGGCCTTATAAGAGGGGGACTACTACTACTGTCTTGTGTGATAAGAGGGGCTGTCTTTGGTAGGAGTGGCCTTATAAGAGGAGGACGACCACTACTGTCTTGTGTGATAAGAGGGGCTGTCTTTGGTAGGAGTGGCCTTATAAGAGGGGGACTACCACTACTGTCTTGTGTGATAAGAGGGGCTGTCTTTGGTAGGAGTGGCCTTATAAGAGGGGACTACCACTACTGTCTTGTGTGATAAGAGGGGCTGTCTTTGGTAGGGGTGGCCTTATAAGAGGGGGACTACTGCTACTGTCTTGTGTGATAAGAGGGGCTGTCTTTGGTAGGAGTGGCCTTATAAGAGGAGGACTACTACTACTGTCTTGTTTGATAAGAGGGGCTGTCTTTGGTGGGAGTGGCCTTATAAGAGGGAGACTACTACTACTGTCTTGTGTGATAAGAGGGGCTGTCTTTGGTAGGAGTGGCCTTATAAGAGGAGGACTACTACTACTGTCTTGTGTGATAAGAGGGGCTCTCTTTGGTAGGAGTGGCCTTATAAGAGGAGGACTGCTACTACTGTCTTGTGTGATAAGAGGGGCTGTCTTTGGTGGGAGTGGCCTTATAAGAGGGGGACTACCACTACTGTCTTGTGTGATAAGACGGGCTGTCTTTGGTAGGAGTGGCCTTATAAGAGGGGGACTACTACTACTGTCTTGTGTGATAAGAGGGGCTGTCTTTGGTAGGAGTGGCCTTATAAGAGGAGGACGACCACTACTGTCTTGTGTGATAAGAGGGGCTGTCTTTGGTAGGAGTGGCCTTATAAGAGGGGGACTACTACTCTATTGTGTGATAAGAGGGGCTGTCTTTGGTAGGAGTGGCCTTATAAGAGGGGGACTACCACTACTGTCTTGTGTGATAAGAGGGGCTGCCTTTGGTAGGAGTGGCCCTATAAGAGGACTACTACTACTGTCTTGTGTGATAAGAGGGGCTGTCTTTGGTAGGAGTGGCCTTATAAGAGGGGGACTACCACTACTGTCTTGTGTGATAAGAGGGGCTGTCTTTGGTAGGAGTGGCCTTATAAGAGGGGGGCTACTACTACTGTCTTGTGTGATAAGAGGGGCTGCCTTTGGTAGGAGTGGCCTTATAAGAGGAGGACTACCACTACTGTCTTGTGTGATAAGAGGGGCTGTCTTTGGTAGGAGTGGCCTTATAAGAGGGGGACTACTACTACTGTCTTGTGTGATAAGAGGGGATGTCTTTGGTAGGAGTGGCCTTATAAGAGGAGGACTACCACTACTGCCTTATGTGATAAGAGGGGCTGCCTTTGGTAGGAGTGGCCTTATAAGAGGAGGACTACCACTACTGTCTTGTGTGATAAGAGGGGCTGCCTTTGGTAGGAGTGGCCTTATAAGAGGAGGACTACCACTACTGTCTTGTGTGATAAGAGAGGCTGTCTTTGGTAGGAGTGGCCTTATAAGAGGAGGACTACCACTACTGTCTTGTGTGATAAGAGGGGCTGTCTTTGGTAGGAGTGGCCTTATAAGAGGAGGACTACCACTACTGTCTTGTGTGATAAGAGAGGCTGTCTTTGGTAGGAGTGGCCTTATAAGAGGGGGACTACCACTACTGTCTTGTGTGATAAGAGGGGCTGCCTTTGGTAGGAGTGGCCTTATAAGAGGAGGACTACCACTACTGTGTTGTGTGATAAGAGGGGCTGTCTTTGGTAGGAGTGGCCTTATAAGAGGGGGACTACCACTACTGTCTTGTGTGATAAGAGGGGCTGCCTTTGGTAGGGAGTGGCCTTATAAGAGGAGGACTACTACTACTGTCTTGTGTGATAAAAGGGGCTGCCTTTGGTAGGAGTGGCCTTATAAGAGGAGGACTACTACTACTGTCTTGTGTGATAAGAGGGGCTGTCTTTGGTAGGAGTGGCCTTATAAGAAGAGGACTACTACTACTGTCTTGTGTGATAAGAGGGGCTGCCTTTGGTAGGAGTGGCCTTATAAGAGGGGGACTACCACTACTGTCTTGTGTGATAAGAGGGGCTGTCTTTGGTAGGAGTGGCCTTATAAGAGGAGGACTACTACTACTGTCTTGTGTGATAAGAGGGGCTGCCTTTGGTAGGAGTGGCCTTATAAGAGGAGGACTACCACTACTGTCTTGTGTGATAAGAGGGGCTGTCTTTGGTAGGAGTGGCCTTATAAGAGGAGGACTACTACTACTGTCTTGTGTGATAAGCGGGGCTGCCTTTGGTAGGAGTGGCCTTATAAGAGGAGGACTACTACTACTGTCTTGTGTGATAAGAGGGGCTGTCTTTGGTAGGAGTGGCCTTATAAGAGGAGGACTACCACTACTGTCTTGTGTGATAAGAGGGGCTGCCTTTGGTAGGAGTGGCCTTATAAGAGGAGGACTACTACTACTGTCTTGTGTGATAAGAGGGGCTGTCTTTGGTAGGAGTGGCCTTATAAGAGGGGGACTACCACTACTGTCTTGTGTGATAAGAGGGGCTGTCTTTGGTAGGAGTGGCCTTATAAGAGGAGGACTACTACTACTGTCTTGTGTGATAAGAGAGGCTGTCTTTGGTAGGAGTGGCCTTATAAGAGGAGGACTACTACTACTGTCTTGTGTGATAAGAGGGGCTGCCTTTGGTAGGAGTGGCCTTATAAGAGGAGGACTAATACTACTGTCTTGTGTGATAAGAGGGGCTGTCTTTGGTGGGAGTGGCCTTATAAGAGGAGGACTACCACTACTGTCTTGTGTGATAAGAGGGGCTGCCTTTTTGGTAGGAGTGGCCTTATAAGAGGAGGACTACTACTACTGTCTTGTGTGATAAGAGGGGCTGTCTTTGGTAGGAGTGGCCTTATAAGAGGGGGACTACCACTACTGTCTTATGTGATAAGAGGGGCTGTCTTTGGTAGGAGTGGCCTTATAAGAGGGGGACTACCACTACTGTCTTATGTGATTAGAGAGGCTGTCTTTGGTAGGAGTGTCCTTATAAGAGGGGGACTACTACTACTGTGTTGTGTGATAAGAGGGGCTGTCTTTGGTAGGAGTGGCCTTATAAGAGGGGGACTACCACTACTGTCTTGTGTGATAAGAGGGGCTGCCTTTGGTAGGAGTGGCCTTATAAGAGGAGGACTACTACTACTGTCTTGTGTGATAAGAGGGGATGTCTTTGGTAGGAGTGGCCTTATAAGAGGAGGACTACCACTACTGTCTTATGTGATAAGAGGGGCTGCCTTTGGTAGGAGTGGCCTTATAAGAGGAGGACTACCACTACTGTCTTGTGTGATAAGAGGGGCTGTCTTTTGTAGGAGTGGCCTTATAAGAGGGGACTACCACTACTGTCTTGTGTGATAAGAGGAGCTGTCTTTGGTAGGAGTGGCCTTATAAGAGGGGGACTACTACTACTGTCTTGTGTGATAAGAGGGGCTGTCTTTGGTAGGAGTGGCCTTATAAGAGGAGGACTACTACTACTGTCTTGTTTGATAAGAGGGGCTGTCTTTGGTGGGAGTGGCCTTATAAGAGGGAGACTACTACTACTTTCTTGTGTGATAAGAGGGGCTGTCTTTGGTAGGAGTGTCCTTATAAGAGGAGGACTACTACTACTGTCTTGTGTGATAAGAGGGGCTCTCTTTGGTAGGAGTGGCCTTATAAGAGGAGGACTGCTACTACTGTCTTGTGTGATAAGAGGGGCTGTCTTTGGTGGGAGTGGCCTTATAAGAGGGGGACGACCACTACTGTCTTGTGTGATAAGAGGGGCTGTCTTTGGTAGGAGTGGCCTTATAAGAGGGGGACTACTACTACTGTCTTGTGTGATAAGAGGGGCTGTCTTTGGTAGGAGTGGCCTTATAAGAGGGGGACTACTACTACTGTCTTGTGTGATAAGAGGGGCTGTCTTTGGTAGGAATGGCCTTATAAGAGGAGGACGACCACTACTGTCTTGTGTGATAAGAGGGCTGTCTTTGGTAGGAGTGGCCTTATAAGAGGGGGACTACTACTCTATTGTGTGATAAGAGGGGCTGTCTTTGGTAGGAGTGGCCTTATAAGAGGGGGACTACCACTACTGTCTTGTGTGATAAGAGGGGCTGCCTTTGGTAGGAGTGGCCCTATAAGAGGACTACTACTACTGTCTTGTGTGATAAGAGGGGCTGTCTTTGGTAGGAGTGGCCTTATAAGAGGGGGACTACCACTACTGTCTTGTGTGATAAGAGGGGCTGTCTTTGGTAGGAGTGGCCTTATAAGAGGGGGGCTACTACTACTGTCTTGTGTGATAAGAGGGGCTGCCTTTGGTAGGAGTGGCCTTATAAGAGGAGGACTACCACTACTGTCTTGTGTGATAAGAGGGGATGTCTTTGGTAGGAGTGGCCTTATAAGAGGAGGACTACCACTACTGTCTTATGTGATAAGAGGGGCTGCCTTTGGTAGGAGTGGCCTTATAAGAGGAGGACTACCACTACTGTCTTGTGTGATAAGAGGGGCTGCCTTTGGTAGGAGTGGCCTTATAAGAGGAGGACTACCACTACTGTCTTGTGTGATAAGAGGGGCTGCCTTTGGTAGGAGTGGCCTTATAAGAGGAGGACTACCACTACTGTCTTGTGTGATAAGAGGGGCTGTCTTTGGTAGGAGTGGCCTTATAAGAGGGGGACTACTACTACTGTCTTGTGTGATAAGAGGGGATGTTTTTGGTAGGAGTGGCCTTATAAGAGGAGGACTACCACTACTGTCTTGTGTGATAAAGAGGGGCTGCCTTTGGTAGGAGTGGCCTTATAAGAGGAGGACTACCACTACTGTCTTGTGTGATAAGAGGGGCTGTCTTTGGTAGGAGTGGCCTTATAAGAGGGGGACTACTACTACTGTCTTGTGTGATAAGAGGGGATGTCTTTGGTAGGAGTGGCCTTATAAGAGGAGGACTACCACTACTGTCTTATGTGATAAGAGGGGCTGCCTTTGGTAGGAGTGGCCTTATAAGAGGAGGACTACTACTACTGTCTTGTGTGATAAGAGGGGCTGTCTTTGGTAGGAGTGGCCTTATAAGAGGAGGACTACCACTACTGTCTTGTGTGATAAGAGGGGCTGTCTTTGGTAGGAGTGGCCTTATAAGAGGGGGACTACCACTACTGTCTTGTGTGATAAGAGAGGCTGTCTTTGGTAGGAGTGGCCTTATAAGAGGAGGACTACCACTACTGTCTTGTGTGATAAGAGGGGCTGTCTTTGGTAGGAGTGGCCTTATAAGAGGAGGACTACCACTACTGTCTTGTGTGATAAGAGAGGCTGTCTTTGGTAGGAGTGGCCTTATAAGAGGGGGACTACCACTACTGTCTTGTGTGATAAGAGGGGCTGCCTTTGGTAGGAGTGGCCTTATAAGAGGAGGACTACCACTACTGTGTTGTGTGATAAGAGGGGCTGTCTTTGGTAGGAGTGGCCTTATAAGAGGGGGACTACCACTACTGTCTTGTGTGATAAGAGGGGCTGCCTTTGGTAGGAGTGGCCTTATAAGAGGGGGACTACCACTACTGTCTTGTGTGATAAGAGGGGCTGCCTTTGGTAGGGAGTGGCCTTATAAGAGGAGGACTACTACTACTGTCTTGTGTGATAAGAGGGGCTGTCTTTGGTAGGAGTGGCCTTATAAGAGGAGGACTACCACTACTGTCTTGTGTGATAAGAGGGGCTGTCTTTGGTAGGAGTGGCCTTATAAGAGGGGGACTACTACTACTGTCTTATGTGATAAGAGGGGCTGCCTTTGGTAGGAGTGGCCTTATAAGAGGAGGATTACTACTACTGTCTTGTGTGATAAGAGGGGCTGCCTTTGGTAGGAGTGGCCTTATAAGAGGAGGACTACCACTACTGTCTTGTGTGATAAGAGGGGCTGTCTTTGGTAGGAGTGGCCTTATAAGAGGAGGACTACTACTACTGTCTTGTGTGATAAGAGGGGCTGTCTTTGGTAGGAGTGGCCTTATAAGAGGAGGACTACCACTACTGTCTTGTGTGATAAGAGGGGCTGCCTTTGGTAGGAGTGACCTTATAAGAGGAGGACTACCACTACTGTCTTGTGTGATAAGAGGGGCTGTCTTTGGTAGGAGTGGCCTTATAAGAGGAGGACTACTACTACTGTCTTGTGTGATAAGAGGGGCTGTCTTTGGTAGGAGTGGCCTTATAAGAGGAGGACTACCACTACTGTCTTGTGTGATAAGAGGGGATGTCTTTGGTAGGAGTGGCCTTATAAGAGGAGGCCTACTACTACTGTCTTGTGTGATAAGAGGGGCTGCCTTTGGTAGGAGTGGCCTTATAAGAGGGGGACTACCACTACTGTCTTGTGTGATAAGAGGGGCTGCCTTTGGTAGGGAGTGGCCTTATAAGAGGAGGACTACTACTACTGTCTTGTGTGATAAGAGGGGCTGTCTTTGGTAGGAGTGGCCTTATAAGAGGAGGACTACCACTACTGTCTTGTGTGATAAGAGGGGCTGCCTTTGGTGGGAGTGGCCTTATAAGAGGGGGACTACCACTACTGTCTTGTGTGATAAGAGAGGCTGTCTTTGGTAGGAGTGGCCTTATAAGAGGGGGACTACTACTACTGTCTTGTGTGATAAGAGGGGCTGTCTTTGGTAGGAGTGGCCTTATAAGAGGGGGACTACCACTACTGTCTTGTGTGATAAGAGGGGCTGTCTTTGGTAGGAGTGGCCTTATAAGAGGAGGACTAATACTACTGTCTTGTGTGATAAGAGGGGCTGTCTTTGGTAGGAGTGGCCTTATAAGAGGGGGACTACTACTACTGTCTTGTGTGATAAGAGGGGCTGTCTTTGGTAGGAGTGGCCTTATAAGAGGGGGACTACCACTACTGTCTTGTGTGATAAGAGGGGCTGTCTTTGGTAGGAGTGGCCTTATAAGAGGAGGACTAATACTACTGTCTTGTGTGATAAGAGGGGCTGTCTTTGGTAGGAGTGGCCTTATAAGAGGGGGACTACTACTACTGTCTTGTGTGATAAGAGGGGCTGTCTTTGGTAGGAGTGGCCTTATAAGAGGAGGACTACCACTACTGTCTTGTGTGATAAGAGGGGCTGTATTTGGTAGGAGTGGCCTTATAAGAGGGGGACTACTACTACTGTCTTGTGTGATAAGAGGGGCTGTCTTTGGTAGGAGTGGCCTTATAAGAGGAGGACTACTACTACTGTCTTGTGTGATAAGAGGGGCTGCCTTTGGTAGGAGTGGCCTTATAAGAGGAGGACTACCACTACTGTCTTGTGTGATAAGAGGGGCTGTCTTTGGTAGGAGTGGCCTTATAAGAGGGGACTACTACTACTGTCTTGTGTGATAAGAGGGGCTGTCTTTGGTAGGAGTGGCCTTATAAGAGGAGGACTACTACTACTGTCTTGTGTGATAAGAGGGGCTGTCTTTGGTGGGAGTGGCCTTATAAGAGGGGGACTACCACTACTGTCTTGTGTGATAAGAGGGGCTTTCTTTGGTAGGAGTGGCCTTATAAGAGGAGGACTACTACTACTGTCTTGTGTGATAAGAGGGGCTGTCTTTGGTGGGAGTGGCCTTATAAGAGGAGGACTACCACTACTGTCTTGTGTGATAAGAGGGGCTGTCTTTGGTAGGAGTGGCCTTATAAGAGGAGGACTACTACTACTGTCTTGTGTGATAAGAGGGGCTGCCTTAGGTAGGAGTGGCCTTATAAGAGGAGGACTACTACTACTGTCTTGTGTGATAAGAGGGGCTGTCTTTGGTAGGAGTGGCCTTATAAGAGGAGGACTACTACTACTGTCTTGTGTGATAAGAGGGGCTGTCTTTGGTGGGAGTGGCCTTATAAGAGGAGGACTACCACTACTGTCTTGTGTGATAAGAGGGGCTGTCTTTGGTAGGAGTGGCCTTATAAGAGGGAGACTACTACTACTGTCTTGTGTGATAAGAGGGGCTGTCTTTGGTAGGAGTGGCCTTATAAGAGGAGGACTACCACTACTGTCTTGTGTGATAAGAGGGGATGTCTTTGGTAGGAGTGGCCTTATAAGAGGAGGACTACCACTACTGTCTTATGTGATAAGAGGGGCTGCCTTTGGTAGGAGTGGCCTTATAAGAGGGGGACTACTACTACTGTCTTGTGTGATAAGAGGGGATGTCTTTGGTAGGAGTGGCCTTATAAGAGGAGGACTACCACTACTGTCTTATGTGATAAGAGGGGCTGCCTTTGGTAGGAGTGGCCTTATAAGAAGGGGACTACTACTACTGTCTTGTGTGATAAGAGGGGCTGTCTTTGGTAGGAGTGGCCTTATAAGAGGAGGACTACCACTACTGTCTTATGTGATAAGAGGGGCTGCCTTTGGTAGGAGTGGCCTTATAAGAGGGGGACTACTACTACTGTCTTGTGTGATAAGAGGGGCTGTCTTTGGTAGGAGTGGCCTTATAAGAGGAGGACTACCACTACTGTCTTATGTGATAAGAGGGGCTGCCTTTGGTAGGAGTGGCCATATAAGAGGGGGACTACTACTACTGTCTTGTGTGATAAGAGGGGCTGCCTTTGGTAGGAGTGGCCTTATAAGAGGAGGACTACTACTACTGTCTTGTGTGATAAGAGGGGCTGTCTTTGGTGGGAGTGGCCTTATAAGAGGGGGACTACCACTACTGTCTTGTGTGATAAGAGGGGCTGCCTTTGGTAGGAGTGGCCTTATAAGAGGAGGACTACCACTACTGTCTTGTGTGATAAGAGGGGCTGTCTTTGGTAGGAGTGGCCTTATAAGAGGAGGACTACCACTACTGTCTTGTGTGATAAGAGGGGCTGTCTTTGGTAGGAGTGGCCTTATAAGAGGAGGACTACCACTACTGTCTTGTGTGATAAGAGGGGCTGTCTTTGGTAGGAGTAGCCTTATAAGAGGAGGACTAATACTACTGTCTTGTGTGATAAGAGGGGCTGTCTTTGGTAGGAGTGGCCTTATAAGAGGAGGACTACCACTACTGTCTTGTGTGATAAGAGGGGCTGTCTTTTGTAGGAGTGGCCTTATAAGAGGAGGACTACCACTACTGTCTTGTGTGATAAGAGGGGCTACCTTTGGTAGGAGTGGCCTTATAAGAGGGGGACTACCACTACTGTCTTGTGTGATAAGAGGGGCTGCCTTTGGTAGGAGTGGCCTTATAAGAGGACTACTACTACTGTCTTGTGTGATAAGAGGGGCTGTCTTTGGTAGGAGTGGCCTTATAAGAGGAGGACTACTACTACTGTCTTGTGTGATAAGAGAGGATGTCTTTGGTAGGAGTGGCCTTATAAGAGGAGGACAACCACTACTGTCTTGTGTGATAAGAGGGGCTGTCTTTGGTAGGAGTGGCCTTATAAGAGGAGGACTACCACTACTGTCTTGTGTGATAAGAGAGGCTGTCTTTGGTAGGAGTGGCCTTATAAGAGGGAGACTACCACTACTGTCTTGTGTGATAAGAGGGGCTGCCTTTGGTAGGAGTGGCCTTATAAGAGGAGGACTACCACTACTGTCTAGTGTGATAAGAGGGGCTGTCTTTGGTAGGAGTGGCCTTATAAGAGGAGGACTACCACTACTGTCTTGTGTGATAAGAGAGGCTGTCTTTGGTAGGAGTGGCCTTATAAGAGGGGGACTACCACTACTGTCTTGTGTGATAAGAGGGGCTGTCTTTGGTAGGAGTGGCCTTATAAGAGGAGGACTACCACTACTGTCTTGTGTGATAAGAGGGGCTGTCTTTGGTAGGAGTGGCCTTATAAGAGGGGGACTACCACTACTGTCTAGTGTGATAAGAGGGGCTGTCTTTGGTAGGAGTGGCCTTATAAGAGGAGGACTACTACTACTGTCTTGTGTGATAAGAGGGGCTGTCTTTGGTAGGAGTGGCCTTATAAGAGGAGGACTACCACTACTGTTTTGTGTGATAAGAGGGGCTGTCTTTGGTAGGAGTGGCCTTATAAGAGGAGGACTACCACTACTGTCTTGTGTGATAAGAGGGGCTGTCTTTGGTAGGAGTGGCCTTATAAGAGGGGGACTACCACTACTGTCTTGTGTGATAAGAGGGGCTGCCTTTGGTAGGAGTGGCCTTATAAGAGGAGGACTACCACTACTGTCTTGTGTGATAAGAGGGGCTGTCTTTGGTAGGAGTGGCCTTATAAGAGGAGGACTACTACTACTGTCTTGTGTGATAAGAGGGGCTGTCTTTGGTAGGAGTGACCTTATAAGAGGAGGACTACCACTACTGTCTTGTGAGATAAGAGGGGCTGTCTTTGGTAGGAGTGGCCTTATAAGAGGAGGACTACCACTACTGTCTTGTGTGATAAGAGTGGCTGTCTTTGGTGGGAGTGGCCTTATAAGAGGAGGACTACCACTACTGTCTTGTGTGATAAGAGGGGCTGTCTTTGGTAGGAGTGGCCTTATAAGAGGAGGACTACCACTACTGTCTTGTGTGATAAGAGTGGCTGTCTTTGGTGGGAGTGGCCTTATTAGAGGACTACCACTACTGTCTTGTGTGATAAGAGTGGCTGTCTTTGGTGGGAGTGGCCTTATAAGAGGAGGTCTACCACTACTGTCTTGTGTGATAAGAGTGGCTGTCTTTGGTGGGAGTGGCCTTATAAGAGGAGGGCTACCACTACTGTCTTGTGTGATAAGAGGGGCTGCCTTTGGTAGGAGTGGCCTTATAAGAGGGGGACTACCACTACTGTCTTGTGTGATAAGAGGGACTGTCTTTGGTAGGAGTGGCCTTATAAGAGGAGGACTACTACTACTGTCTTGTGTGATAAGAGGGGCTGTCTTTGGTAGGAGTGGCCTTATAAGAGGGGGACTACTACTACTGTCTTGTGTGATAAGAGGGGCTGTCTTTGGTGGGAGTGACCTTATAAGAGGGGGACTACCACTACTGTCTTGTGTGATAAGAGGGGCTGTCTTTGGTAGGAGTGGCCTTATAAGAGGAGGACTACCACTACTGTCTTGTGTGATAAGAGGGGCTGTCTTTGGTGGGAGTGGCCTTATAAGAGGAGGACTACCACTACTGTCTTATGTGATAAGAGGGGCTGTCTTTGGTAGGAGTGGCCTTATAAGAGGGGGACTACTACTACTGTCTTGTGTGATAAGAGGGGCTGTCTTTGGTAGGAGTGGCCTTATAAGAGGAGGACTACTACTACTGTCTTATGTGATAAGAGGGTCTGTCTTTGGTGGGAGTGGCCTTATAAGAGGGGGATTACTACTACTGTCTTGTGTGATAAGAGGGGCTGTCTTTGGTAGGAGTGGCCTTATAAGAGGAGGATTACTACTACTGTCTTGTGTGATAAGAGGGGCTGTCTTTGGTAGGAGTGGCCTTATAAGAGGAGGACTGCTACTACTGTCTTGTGTGATAAGAGGGGCTGTCTTTGATAGGAGTGGCCTTATAAGAGGAGGACTACTACTACTGTCTTGTGTGATAAGAGGGGCTGTCTTTGATGGGAGTGGTCTTATAAGAGGGGGACTACTACTACTGTCTTGTGTGATAAGAGGGGCTGTCTTTGGTAGGAGTGGCCTTATAAGAGGAGGACTACTACTACTGTCTTGTGTGATAAGAGGGGCTGTCTTTGGTGAGAGTGGCCTTATAAGAGGGGGACTACTACTACTGTCTTGTGTGATAAGAGGGGCTGTCTTTGGTAGGAGTGGCCTTATAAGAGGAGGACTACTACTACTGTCTTGTGTGATAAGAGGGGCTGTCTTTGGTAGGAGTGGCCTTATAAGAGGAGGACTGCTACTACTGTCTTGTGTGATAAGAGGGGCTGTCTTTGGTAGGAGTGGCCTTATAAGAGGGGGACTACCACTACTGTCTTGTGTGATAAGAGGGGCTGTCTTTGGTAGGAGTGGCCTTATAAGAGGGGGACTACTACTACTGTCTTGTGTGATAAGAGGGGCTGTCTTTGGTAGGAGTGGCCTTATAAGAGGAGGACTACCACTACTGTCTTGTGTGATAAGAGGGGCTGTCTTTGGTAGGAGTGGCCTTATAAGAGGGGGACTACTACTACTGTCTTGTGTGAAAAGAGGGGCTGTCTTTGGTAGGAGTGGCCTTATAAGAGGGGGACTACCACTACTGTCTTGTGTGATAAGAGGGGCTGCCTTTCGTAGGAGTGGCCTTATAAGAGGAGGACTACCACTACTGTCTTGTGTGATAAGAGGGGCTGTCTTTGGTAGGAGTGGCCTTATAAGAGGGGGACTACTACTACTGTCTTGTGTGATAAGAGGGGCTGTCTTTGGTAGGAGTGGCCTTATAAGAGGAGGACTACTACTACTGTCTTGTGTGATAAGAGGGGCTGTCTTTGGTAGGAGTGGCCTTATAAGAGGGGGACTACCACTACTGTCTTGTGTGATAAGAGGGGCTGTCTTTGGTAGGAGTGGCCTTATAAGAGGGGGACTACTACTACTGTCTTGTGTGATAAGAGGGGCTGCCTTTGGTAGGAGTGGCCTTATAAGAGGAGGACTACCACTACTGTCTTGTGTGATAAGAGGGGCTGCCTTTGGTAGGAGTGGCCTTATAAGAGGAGGACTACCACTAATGTCTTGTGTGATAAGAGGGGCTGCCTTTGTTAGGAGTGGCCTTATAAGAGGGGACTACCACTACTGTCTTGTGTGATAAGAGGGGCTGTCTTTGATAGGAGTGGCCTTATAAGAGGAGGACTACCACTACTGTCTTGTGTGATAAGATGGGCTGTCTTTGGTAGGAGTGGCCTTATAAGAGGAGGACTACCACTACTGTCTTGTGTGATAAGAGGGGCTGTCTTTGGTAGGAGTGGCCTTATAAGAGGGGGACTACTACTACTGTCTTGTGTGATAAGAGGGGATGTCTTTGGTAGGAGTGGCCTTATAAGAGGAGGACTACCACTACTGTCTTATGTGATAAGAGGGGCTGCCTTTGGTAGGAGTGGCCTTATAAGAGGAGGACTACCACTACTGTCTTGTGTGATAAGAGGGGCTGTCTTTGGTAGGAGTGGCCTTATAAGAGGGGACTACCACTACTGTCTTGTGTGATAAGAGGGGCTGTCTTTGGTAGGAGTGGCCTTATAAGAGGGGGACTACTACTACTGTCTTGTGTGATAAGAGGGGCTGTCTTTGGTAGGAGTGGCCTTATAAGAGGAGGACTACTACTACTGTCTTGTTTGATAAGAGGGGCTGTCTTTGGTGGGAGTGGCCTTATAAGAGGGGGACTACTACTACTGTCTTGTGTGATAAGAGGGGCTGTCTATGGTAGGAGTGGCCTTATAAGAGGAGGACTACTACTACTGTCTTGTGTGATAAGAGGGGCTGTCTTTGGTAGGAGTGGCCTTATAAGAGGAGGACTGCTACTACTGTCTTGTGTGATAAGAGGGGCTGTCTTTGGTGGGAGTGGCCTTATAAGAGGGGGACTACCACTACTGTCTTGTGTGATAAGAGGGGCTGTCTTTGGTAGGAGTGGCCTTATAAGAGGGGGACTACTACTACTGTCTTGTGTGATACGAGGGGCTGTCTTTGGTAGGAGTGGCCTTATAAGAGGAGGACTACCACTACTGTCTTGTGTGATAAGAGGGGCTGTCTTTGGTAGGAGTGGCCTTATAAGAGGGGGACTACTACTACTCTATTGTGTGATAAGAGGGGCTGTCTTTGGTAGGAGTGGCCTTATAAGAGGGGGACTACCACTACTGTCTTGTGTGATAAGAGGGGCTGCCTTTGGTAGGAGTGGCCCTATAAGAGGAGGACTACTACTACTGTCTTGTGTGATAAGAGGGGCTGTCTTTGGTAGGAGTGGCCTTATAAGAGGGGGACTACCACTACTGTCTTGTGTGATAAGAGGGGCTGTCTTTGGTAGGAGTGGCCTTATAAGAGGGGGACTACTACTACTGTCTTGTGTGATAAGAGGGGCTGCCTTTGGTAGGAGTGGCCTTATAAGAGGAGGACTACCACTACTGTCTTGTGTGATAAGAGGGGCTGCCTTTGGTAGGAGTGGCCTTATAAGAGGAGGACTACCACTACTGTCTTGTGTGATAAGAGGGGCTGCCTTTGGTAGGAGTGGCCTTATAAGAGGGGACTACCACTACTGTCTTGTGTGATAAGAGGGGCTGTCTTTGGTAGGAGTGGCCTTATAAGAGGAGGACTACCACTACTGTCTTGTGTGATAAGAGGGGCTGTCTTTGGTAGGAGTGGCCTTATAAGAGGAGGACTACCACTACTGTCTTGTGTGATAAGAGGGGCTGTCTTTGGTAGGAGTGGCTTTATAAGAGGGGGACTACTACTTCTGTCTTGTGTGATAAGAGGGGATGTCTTTGGTAGGAGTGGCGTTATAAGAGGAGGACTACCACTACTGTCTTATGTGATAAGAGGGGCTGCCTTTGGTAGGAGTGGCCTTATAAGAGGAGGACTACCACTACTGTCTTGTGTGATAAGAGGGGCTGTCTTTGGTAGGAGTGGCCTTATAAGAGGAGGACTACCACTACTGTCTTGTGTGATAAGAGGGGCTGTCTTTGGTAGGAGTGGCCTTATAAGAGGAGGACTACCACTACTGTCATGTGTGATAAGAGAGGCTGTCTTTGGTAGGAGTGGCCTTATAAGAGGGGGACTACCACTACTGTCTTGTGTGATAAGAGGGGCTGCCTTTGGTAGGAGTGGCCTTATAAGAGGAGGACTACCACTACTGTGTTGTGTGATAAGAGGGGCTGTCTTTGGTAGGAGTTGCCTTATAAGAGGGGGACTACCACTACTGTCTTGTGTGATAAGAGGGGCTGCCTTTGGTAGGGAGTGGCCTTATAAGAGGAGGACTACTACTACTGTCTTGTGTGATAAGAGGGGCTGTCTTTGGTAGGAGTGGCCTTATAAGAGGGGGACTACTACTACTGTCTTGTGTGATAAGAGGGGCTGTCTTTGGTAGGAGTGGCCTTATAAGAGGGGGACTACCACTACTGTCTTGTGTGATAAGAGGGGCTGTCTTTGGTAGGAGTGGCCTTATAAGAGGAGGACTACTACTACTGTCTTGTGTGATAAGAGGGGCTGTCTTTGGTAGGAGTGGCCTTATAAGAGGAGGACTAATACTACTGTCTTGTGTGATAAGAGGGGCTGTCTTTGGTAGGAGTGGCCTTATAAGAGGGGGACTACTACTACTGTCTTGTGTGATAAGAGGGGCTGTCTTTGGTAGGAGTGGCCTTATAAGAGGAGGACTACCACTACTGTCTTGTGTGATAAGAGGGGCTGTCTTTGGTAGGAGTGGCCTTATAAGAGGGGGACTACTACTACTGTCTTGTGTGATAAGAGTGGCTGTCTTTGGTAGGAGTGGCCTTATAAGAGGGGGACTACTACTACTGTCTTGTGTGATAAGAGGGGCTGTCTTTGGTAGGAGTGGCCTTATAAGAGGAGGACTACTACTACTGTCTTGTGTGATAAGAGTGGCTGCCTTTGGTAGGAGTGGCCTTATAAGAGGGGAGTACCACTACTGTCTTGTGTGATAAGAGGGGCTGTCTTTGGTAGGAGTGGCCTTATAAGAGGGGACTACTACTACTGTCTTGTGTGATAAGAGGGGCTGTCTTTGGTAGGAGTGGCCTTATAAGAGGAGGACTACTACTACTGTCTTGTGTGATAAGAGGGGCTGTCTTTGGTGGGAGTGGCCTTATAAGAGGGGGACTACCACTACTGTCTTGTGTGATAAGAGGGGCTGTCTTTGGTAGGAGTGGCCTTATAAGAGCAGGACTACTACTACTGTCTTGTGTGATAAGAGGGGCTGTCTTTGGTGGGAGTGGCCTTATAAGAGGAGGACTACCACTACTGTCTTATGTGATAAGAGGGGCTGCCTTTGGTAGGAGTGGCCATATAAGAGGGGGACTACTACTACTGTCTTGTGTGATAAGAGGGGCTGCCTTTGGTAGGAGTGGCCTTATAAGAGGAGGACTACTACTACTGTCTTGTGTGATAAGAGGGGCTGTCTTTGGTGGGAGTGGCCTTATAAGAGGGGGACTACCACTACTGTCTTGTGTGATAAGAGGTGCTGCCTTTGGTAGGAGTGGCCTTATAAGAGGAGGACTACCACTACTGTCTTGTGTGATAAGAGGGGCTGTCTTTGGTAGGAGTGGCCTTATAAGAGGAGGACTACCACTACTGTCTTGTGTGATAAGAGGGGCTGTCTTTGGTAGGAGTGGCCTTATAAGAGGAGGACTACCACTACTGTCTTGTGTGATAAGAGAGGCTGCCTTTGGTAGGAGTGGCCTTATAAGAGGAGGACGACCACTACTGTCTTGTGTGATAAGAGGGGCTGTCTTTGGTAGGAGTGGCCTTATAAGAGGAGGACTACCACTACTGTCTTGTGTGATAAGAGGGGCTGTCTTTGGTAGGAGTGGCCTTATAAGAGGACTACCACTACTGTCTTGTGTGAT
Source organism: Bathymodiolus brooksi (assembly GCA_963680875.1). Lineage (NCBI taxonomy): Eukaryota > Metazoa > Mollusca > Bivalvia > Mytilida > Modiolidae > Bathymodiolus > Bathymodiolus brooksi. The sequence continues at coordinate 79,410,386 of OY804590.1, forward strand.
AAGAGGGGCTGTCTTTGGTAGGAGTGGCCTTATAAGAGGGGGACTACCACTACTGTCTTGTGTGATAAGAGGGGCTGTCTTTGGTAGGAGTGGCCTTATAAGAGGGGGACTACTACTACTGTCTTGTGTGATAAGAGGGGCTGTCTTTGGTAGGAGTGGCCTTATAAGAGGAGGACTACCACTACTGTCTTGTGTGATAAGAGGGGCTGTCTTTGGTAGGAGTGGCCTTATAAGAGGGGACTACCACTACTGTCTTGTGTGATAAGAGGGGCTGTCTTTGGTAGGATTGGCCTTATAAGAGGAGGACTACCACTACTGTCTTGTGTGATAAGAGGGGCTGTCTTTGGTGGGAGTGGCCTTATAAGAAGGGGACTACTACTACTGTCTTGTGTGATAAGAGGGGCTGTCTTTGGTGGGAGTGGCCCTATAAGAAGGGGAGGAGGGACTTCCACTTCTGTACTGTACGATCGTCATGTCTATAAACTACAGGTAGTGGACATAATTATTCAGTCAATTTATGTCTGATTTTTTATGAAAAAAAAATAATCAACAAAAGCAAAAAAGGATGTAGTTTATAGAAGTCATTTTAAAAAAAATGTTTTAGAGGCATGTTCTTTAAAACACAAAAGTACCATAATTGTATTGCGATTCAAGTGAAATTAATTCAGTTTTGCATTTTATCTTGTATATTCTCAAAATGTTGATCTTTTAAAAAAAAAAAATGCACTTATAGAGTAAAAGTACATTTAAGGTAGCACTATACAAAGATTTTTTCCCTCCAATCTTCCATCTGAAAACAGCTGTAACTTTCTTAATATTGCATAAAAATTAACAAATGAGGTACCATTTGAAAGAAGAAAGATATATCTTTATGATTATGCAACAATTACATAATTAATTATTATGTAATTAGTTGCAAAATCTTGATGTGGGCACTTGACCAAAATTAGCTGTTTCATGTTTATTTAAATGGTAAAACCTTTTACAATTTCTTAATCAACACAGCATGACCTCCAAAACTGTTTCATAAGAATTCACCAACTTTAATTGTGTGTAGAATTTGTTCTATTAATTCTATCAGAAATTCGAGACACAGTTTTGCAGATAATAGGTCTAAGAACAACATATACCAAAACCAAGCCTCTAGGGATACCAATGCAGGAGCTAATTTCATTCAAAGTCGTTATTTTATGTCTAAAATTGTAGTGGAAAAATCCCAAAAGTTGTAATTTTCCTCTTGGTACCCCATTTTCTTGAATAAAGGTCACACATGTGCCATGGGAACACTTCAGGATTGAACTTGAATCATAAATCAGCAATGATTTGACCAGAAAGATAGAATTTCTTCACACAAACTCTAAATATAGCTGGAAAATGCACACCATGTGTAGTAAACACATGAAATTGGCAGGAGAAGTTACATCACTCTGACCTAGCTTGAGGTTAACTGCCTACTGATAAGGTCAAAACTCCACCTCCACTGACCAGACGTGAACCACTAATTATAACAGGAATCACCTGGAACCTTAGTTTGTTCATTATGTGTATTCTTCCCTTTTAGTTGGATTTTACTAAATGAAAATTATACATTAGATATGTTGAAATACATTCCATTGCAAATAACTAATTTATTTCTTTTGGTATTGATGAAAAGTTAGCTACATCCATGCTAACCCGAATAATCCAGTCGTTATATTACGCTCCCGCTGGTCGCTACATTATCAGCGATAGTGCCGATAGAGGGCGCAGTATTATTCAAGTTACATCCATGCTGCTTTCCCCTTCATTTAATGGAATCTTCTCTTATCTCAAGTATTACTGGTCAGTGGTCATAAAACTATCAAATTATCCAATAGATATAAACAATTAAGGACCGCCCACTTGTTTTTATCATCTCTGATTCAAGCACATGTGTTTGTTTACAAAGCTAACTAAAAGTAATGCTCATTAATGGTACATCATATCTGAATTATTTTTTCACCTGTGTATCAAGAATATTATAATAAAATAAAAATTGATTAAAAAAAAATTTGATAAAAAAAATATCAATTTTTGTATAGTGCTACCTTAATTCTGCTTTTCTTGATATGAAAAATTAAGAAAAAAAGATATATGTATTTTTTTTAATTGTAGTTTGTATGAAACAATATAGGGAATATGAATATGATTGATTTAATTTGATTTATTGTGTTTAATGCCACTTTCAGCAATATTCAGCTATATCATGGCAACCAGTTTTAGTGGTGGAATTTATTTTGAAATATTAAATTGCTCCTGACATTTTGCACTAAGTAAAAATAAGTGACAAATGAATCTCATCAATATATGCACAAATAATTATGCTTAGTGGAAAATATATTGTAAGGGGGGTCCACCTTTTTAGCTCACCTTTTCACATTTTAATCTTCTCCTCTGAAACCCCTCAGCCAAATGAACTGAAACTTGGTAGGAAGCATCTATGGAAGGTCCTTTATAAAGATTGCTCATTCCGTCCCAATCCGTTTACAAACATGGCCACCACAGGCGACAGGTGGGTATCAGCGAGCAAGCCCATTTCAGTATAGTCAGATATAATGATATAGAGTCTAAACCTATAACGCTGAATAAATTGAATCCTGTATAAACATAACTTTAAATAAAGTCTGAATTTTACCTGTATAAACCAAACACCTGTCTATTACGAACATAAAAACTGGTCCCAAGTAGGTTTGGTTTAGACAGGTTCATTGGCGAGGTGTACTCGAAAGTGGCATTAAATACCATAAAAATATGTGTAATGGCATTGAAAAGATATATTTTTCTTTTTTTTTCAAGGTGTTCTATATTTTTACCTTTGACAGGTGATCTTTTGATAATAATGGCACAGATCATTGTAGCGGTTCAAATGGTGTATGAGGAGAGAGTTATAAATAGATTTGTAATACATCCATTAGAGGCTGTTGGATGGGAAGGTAATTATTTGACAGTGGTATCATCCACCCAGACCAAAGTCATCTGCCTCTATAAGGCATATATTACAGTAACTAGTTTTCACTATCTTTCATTGATTTTTATTGTTATTTTATATCTATGAGACAAAACTAAAAAATAAAAATAACAGTAAAAAGTAGTCCTCACGTTGAGCACTTGTTTTCCCTCCTAAGACCAGTAAAACTTTGTTAGAACCAGTAAATTTTTCAGTTTTTATTTAGAACTACATGTATATAAAAGTAAATTCAAGAATTTGATTCGGACCAGCAAATTCAAATTTTCATTTCGAGGACTGAAAGCAAAAAACCGATGAAATATAACAAAAACTAGTGAATAAGTGCCCTATAGAGGAATAAGAATCTGGTCTATGATCAGCCTGGGGCCGTCGTGGCCGTGATTGTATGGTAGTTGGATTTACAACTACATATGCAATCAGTACCTATCACCACTGATGTTGTGAGTTTGAATCTCAATAAGGGCGAGGTCCTCCGGTTTCCTCCACCAATAAAACTGCCTGCCACGATATAATGGAAATATTGTTGAAAGTGGCATTAAACACCATCAAACAAACATATGATCTGACCAGTAGTAAGTATTTTTGCACAAATCAATGATAATATGAATCAGTTGCAAAATTATGTTTTTTGTGAATTCCAAGATTGCTGCCGCCAAGAAAATAATCTTGTTTGGAAACATGTTTAACTTAGCTTATTACATAGGAGGCCCTGAAATACTAAGATTTCCAGGCTAAAGAAAAACCTCAATTTCACTCAGTGAAATAAAGACATATAGAATCTAACACCAGGGGGAGTACAAGAAAAACACGAGGCTTGCCGAATGAGAGAACAATTGAAATCTTACCCAAGGGTGTCAGAGATTTCCCTATCTTGTACTTTTTCTCCGGTGTTTGATTTTATTTCTGCCTAAACACTTTTGTTTTTGTTTACATTCCATCGAGCGTTTTCTTGCAAAATTCTTTTCCATTGCTGAAGTATATTGTCTATTTATCAATATACATCAGTGTCTTGGTAGTATTTTAGATGAATTTCATAATAAAAAAAATACATTATAAATGCTACTACAACAACGATAAATACATTTAAAAAATGTATTTGACTTTGGTCAAAGGGAGGTAATTTCTTTCTTTACGTTAGTTATTAACAAGGGAGGGCACTCTATTATTTACTCAAAGTAAACAAACATTGACACCGTAGAAAGGGATGAGAAAAAGAGTCAAACACCGTGAAAGGGGAAAGATCGTTAAATAGTTAACTATCAGAATAGTATACATAGATTAATTTAAAAATACTTATGTAGTAGAATAATGGTTTTATTGATGAGAATATAGTCTGAACCGTGGTGAAGAGCTATTTAAAAAAAAAAATTCTGGGAAAAGGTGCGTGATTTTTTTCTTGTCTTGTATGTGGGAGAGTAAAAGACATAAAGGATCTAACACCGGTAAGAGGGCAAGACGGAAATATCTCAGACACCCGCGGGAAAGTTTTCTGGAGACCAATAGATATCTTTCCCGTGGGTGTCTGCATGTTTCTATTGTAACCTAATTTTCAGGGGCAATTGATAAGTGGCTGACTAGATAAATACACAAAACGTAAATATTTAAACGATTTTATTGATACAATGACATTTTGCGAAACGTAACATTTTTACGAGAAAAGTAGCGTGAAATTCTTATCTCACCCACGGGTTGAGACAAGGATATCTCACACGGCTAAAAATAGGAACTGTGCTGTCTCATTAGTGAGAAAAGAATATTTTCCACCCCTAAAAATAGGAACTGGCTGATCTTTTTTGTGAGAAATTCATTTCACTGCAGGATTTTACAGTAGAAAATATTATCATTCGTCCCACAATGACAAACAAGCTCCGTTTTGCAACATGTTATTAGTGTCAAAGTGTAAAATCTATGTAATTAACTGTATAACTACTTTTACATTCTGATTATAAAAAATAAATCACTTGTAACTGAATTCATGAATTACTGCGCTGTTTGGTTATCCATGATTAAGTGGTCGTTGTGGTTGTCATGGTATCACAGTCTTCGAAATTAGACTTTCAAATTTACTGGCCCGAAAACTTCAAAATTAGAATATTTATATAGATTCTATTGACAAAATTTGGCAAAAGTTACTATTCTGAATCAATTTTCACTGGCCGTGGGCCACCGAACCACTGCATAGTAAAATGAATAACATAAATTATCACTGTCGGAATAGTTCCAAAATTCAATGCAAAAATAGTAAAAAATATATGTTAATAAATTTAAAGATTTGGTCAATAGCCAATAGATACATGGAATTATTATACCTCAAAAAGAGGGACTGTCATGGACATGATCATATGGTAGTTGGATTTACAACTACCTATGCAAACATTGTTAACCACCACTAAAGGTGTGAGTTCGAATCCCATTCTGATGCTGAGCTGTACTCAATACAACATTATGTGATAAAGTTTGTCAGTGACTTTCTACGGGTACTTCGGTTTCCTCCATCGATAAAGCTGATCGCTACGAAATAACTGAAATATTGTTGACAGTGGCTTTAAACACTATTCATGATATTTTATGTTAATTAAGTTTTTAATTATTATTAATTACCAGGTATATTTTTAAGTCTCCCAAACAAAGTTTGGGGGACTTATTGTTTTTGCTCCGTTTCTTATTATTATTATTATTATTCTCCTTTCTTTCCGCGGACCATGAACTTGTCCACGGCAGATCTCAGGAACTACTGCACAGAATTTCATGAAACTTGGTGGAGTTATAGATATATGTTTCTAGTTGGTCCGAAAGTTTTCAGCTTTGTGGTAAAGGGGGTCAAAGTCATATTTTGAGGGGTTCAAAGGGGGTGGGGGTTACTATAGAATCCTATGGCAAAGTTGAAATTTCGATAACTTCTAAATGTATAATGATAGAGACATAAAATTTGACATAGTGATAGGTCACCATTAGAGGAGCAATTCTGCATTTTCAAAATTTCCAGATGTCTGCCATTTTCAAAATGGCTGCCAAAATACGGTATAAAAAATGGGCGGTAAAAATTCAACATTGTCCGATATCATCAAAATTTGATATTTGGGTAGATAATGATGTCCCGACATTGAAAAATTTCTACCGGTCGCCATTTTCAAAATGGCCACCACAATACTGCAAATTTTTCAACATTGTCCGATATCATCAAAATTTGATATGTGGGTAGATAATGATGTCCCGAATTGATTCCCAACATTGAACAATTTCTACCGGTCGCCATTTTCAAAATGGCCACCACAATACCGCACAAATTCATCATTGTTCGATTTCAAAGTCTTGAATTGATTCCCGACACCGAAAAATTTCTGCTGGTCTCCATTTTCAAAATGGCCGCCACAATACCGCAAAAATTCAGCATTGTTCGATTTCAAAGGTAGCTTTTGATTTATTTTTTAAACCTATTGTCAGTGGCCGGTTTGGGAGACCCCATAATCGTTAGATTATAATTATATCTTGTTTGATATTATTTTCAGGTATTTTTGGATTCATCATCCTGGGTACTATGTTGGTTCCATTATACTATATTAGGTATGACGCATTCAGTAAGCTAAGTGTACCACCAAAGAGATTAGATGATGCTATAGACGCTTTCCATCAGCTGGCACAGAATCCACAGATACTTATAGCTATTCTAGGTTGGTATTAACTGTATTTGTATGCAGTTTTTCCATTGTTTTCTTTGAAAAATTCCTGGCCCCTCCTTTCTCTAGAATTGTAACAGATTTGTTGTAGCTTTTATTGTTTCAGAGATATGTTTGTTTGTTTAATGGTGTTTAATGCCACTTTCAACAATATTTCAGTTATATCTTGGTGGTCAGTTTTATTGGTGGAGAAAACCGGAGGACCCGGAGAAAACCACTGACCTGTCGCAAGTCACTGACAAACTTTATCACATAATGTTGTACACCTCGCCCTGATCAAGATTCGAACTCACAACATCAGTGGTGATAGGCACTGATTGCATAGGTAGTTGTAAATCCAACTACTATACGATCACGGCCACGCTGACTGGCCCCTCCTTTCTCTAGAGTTGTAACCAATGTCAAAATTTTGAATTTCATTTAAAGTCTGATTTTAATAGTATTTTTTTTCTCTAATTTCGGTATGCAAGAGGTTCTAGTGATGGCATTTGCTGGACAATAATCATTTTATATACCGAATTTAGGTTTGTATAATGCGCAGGATTTTGCCCAGATTCTTTATTTGGTAGGAGGTGTGCGCATTATAAACAGGAACAATGTGTTTCACTCTTTCCCAGACCGGGAAATCACATGTCCACCATGTTTTTTTGCTTACTATTGTCAACATGCAAAGTTAAATATTTCTTAAATTGTTTGGACACTATTCCACAAAATATCATATGAAAACGCCAATAAAACCCAATACATTTAATATTTTGCAACTTTATTGAAGATGAAAAGAGATAAATGGTTCTAAAATTCTCCCAGCAAATGAAACATGCTCAAAGGACTGAAAAATATATACGACTGATTTTTAAATCTTACATTTCTGACGACGATTTTTTTCAAAAGTCCATCCGCATTATAGACACGAACTAGTTTTTTTCTGGAGATTTTCAAGGCCAAGAGGGGGTGCGCATTATGCACCAATGCGCATTATGCAACCCTAAATATGGTATGTATAAATATATATGTATCTAGATCAGAAATTTCCAATATAGTGTGTGTAATGTCTTGTGTAAATGAATTGTAATGTCTGTATTGTATGTAAAACTGGAAAATTACAACAACCAAAAAAAAAAAAAAAATCATTTTCAGTTTTGTTTTAATTGCATCTATAACTCAGATGAGTAATACAGACTCTTGAGAGCCTCTAGTTAATAGAACTACTCATTTTGGTGAATTATTTCTACTTAAAATTTGAAGATGTCAAAGAAAATGTAGTAAGAACAACCCATAAATCATTGGACAGACGATACAATAGACAAAGGAAAAAAATCTACACACAAAACTTAAGATTGAACAACTAAAATCTGGTGGTGATAGAAGGTTGTCTGGAAGGGTAGCAGTCCCTGCTTCACTAGTGGCACCCATTGTGTTGATCCAATGATAAGTCATGAACGAGGAAGGAAAGTTAAGGGATTGTGACAACTAAAAATGGAAATCTGCGAAACAAATATTCCATAACAGTAATTCATGATGGCGACCAATTTTTTTTTCGAAGTGATGAGTTCAGCTTTACCATTAGGTCTGTATTTCCCTTGTTAGCAGTAATCTTCTATCTAGGTAAATCCTGAGAGATATAACCCCCCCTCTGCAGAAATGTCATAACATATAAAACATTCTGTCATCAAAATCAAAATGCTGACCCATGTGATTGTTTTAATGTTTCTTGCTTTACTGGGATTGTATAGACCTTATGTATTAGGGTTTAGGTCGTTGGTGTTTAATGCCACTTTCAACAATATTTTAGTTATATCGTGACGGTCAGTTTTAATGGTGGAGGAAACCGGAGAAACCCACCGACCTGCCATAAGTGACATCAGTGACTGATGAACTTTATCACATAGTGTTGTAATTTGTATCGAGTACATCTCGTCTGAGTGCGATTCAAACTCATAAAATTAGTGGTGAAAGACACTGATTGCATAGGTAGTTGTAAATCCAACTACCATACAATCATGACCATGACAGCCCCTTTTATGTATTACAAAATTCATAATTCATAAAAAAAATTAATTAATGTATTACTATTTTTTTGCAGGCAACATATTCAGTATTGCCTTTTTCAACTTTGCCGGCATCAGTGTGACGAGAGAAATCAGTGCCACAACACGTATGGTACTAGATAGTTTACGTACGCTCGTTATATGGGTTGTCTCCCTGGCTTTACTTTGGCAACCATTTGAAGGGCTACAAATTTTAGGCTTTATTTTCCTCCTTATTGGTATGATGCTGTACAATGATATAGGAATAGGTTTTATTAAAAAACATTTTAAAAGAATTGTATTACGGATAGAAGTATCTTCTGATGAAGAAGAGGAACGTTTGATCCCACAAAATACAGGCAGTAAGTATATTTTTGTCACACTGTATTGATACCACATTTGGTCCTAAGAGCCCTCCTGGGTAAGAATTTGTCACCTCTCCATTTGTGAAAGTTTTTAGCTAAACTGGCCAAGCTATCATTTTGTGTCTATTGTCGTCCTATGTGTTGTGTTCTTATGTAAACTTTTCACATTTCAATCTTCTTCTCCGAAACCACTTGGTCCTTCACAGCCAAACTTTACAAGAATGTTCATTAGGTGGTTTTTGGTACCGATCAGAAATTCAACATGGCTGCCAGGGACCATAATGCATTTAGATTTGTTAAAATTTAAGAAAATCTCTGTCTTTGAAATCACTTGTCGTTAGCATGTACAAGATCGTGTATTTGATTCTTGGTCCAGAGACTATTATAAATAGTAGTCAAACCTGCCTTTGTGACACCTCTATTATGTTACAGTCAAACCTGCCTTTGTGACACCTCTATTAAGTTACAGTCAAACCTGCCTTTGTGACACCTCTATTATGTTACAGTCAAACCTGCCTTTGTGACACCTCTATTAAGTTACAGTCAAACCTGCCTTTGTGACACCTCTATTAAGTTACAGTCAAACCTGCCTTTGTGACACCTCTATTAAGTTAGTCAAACCTACCTTTGTGACACCTCTATTAAGTTACAGTCAAAACTACCTTTGTGACACCTCTATTATGTTACAGTCAAACCTGCCTTTGTGACCACCTCTATTAAGTTACAGTCAAACCTACCTTTGTGACACCTCTATTAAGTTACAGTCAAACCTACCTTTGTGACACCTCTATTAAGTTACAGTCAAACCTACCTTTGTGACCACCTCTATTAAGTTACAGTCAAACCTACCTTTGTGACACCTCTATTAAGTTACAGTCAAACCTGCCTTTGTGACACCTCTATTAAGTTACAGTCAAACATACTTTTGTGACACCTCTATTAAGTTACAGTCAAACCTGCCTTTGTGACACCTCTATTAAGTTACAGTCAAACCTACCTTTGTGACATCTCTATTAAATTACAGTCAAACCTGCCTTTGTGACACCTCTATTAAGTTACAGTCAAACCTACCTTTGTGACCACCTCTATTAAGTTACAGTCAAACCTACCTTTGTGACACCTCTATTAAGTTACAGTCAAACCTGCCTTTATGACACCTCTATTAAGTTACAGTCAAACCTACCTTTGTGACACCTCTATTAAGTTACAGTCAAACCTGCCTTTGTGACACCTCTATTAAGTTACAGTCAAACCTGCCTTTGTGACACCTCTATTAAGTTACAGTCAAACATACTTTTGTGACACCTCTATTAAGTTACAGTCAAACCTGCCTTTGTGACACCTCTATTAAGTTCCAGTCAAACCTGCCTTTGTGACACCTCTATTATGTTACAGTCAAACCTGCCTTTGTGACCACCTCTATTAAGTTACAGTCAAACCTACCTTTGTGACACCTCTATTAAGTTACAGTCAAACCTACCTTTGTGACATCTCTATTAAATTACAGTCAAACCTGCCTTTGTGACACCTCTATTAAGTTACAGTCAAACCTACCTTTGTGACACCTCTATTAAGTTAAGTCAAACCTGCCTTTGTGACACCTCTATTAAGTTACAGTTAAACCTACCTTTGTGACATCTCTATTAAATTACAGTCAAGCCTGCCTTTGTGACACCTCTATTAAGTTACAGTCAAACCTACCTTTGTGACACCTCTATTAAGTTAAGTCAAACCTGCCTTTGTGACACCTCTATTAAGTTACAGTCAAACCTACCTTTGTGACACCTCTATTAAATTACAGTCAAACCTGCCTTTGTGACACCTCTATTAAGTTACAGTCAAACCTGCCTTTGTGACACCTCTATTAAGTTACAGTCAAACCTGCCTTTGTGACCACCTCTATTAAGTTACAGTCAAACCTACCTTTGTGACACCTCTATTAAGTTACAGTCAAACCTGCCTTTGTGACACCTCTATTAAGTTACAGTCAAACCTACATTTGTGACACCTCTATTAAGTTACAGTCAAACCTGCCTTTGTGACACCTCTATTAAGTTACAGTCAAACCTGCCTTTGTGACACCTCTATTAAGTTACAGTCAGACCTGCCTTTGTGACACCTCTATTAAGTTACAGTCAAACCTGCCTTTGTGACCACCTCTATTAAGTTACAGTCAAACCTACCTTTGTGACCACCTCTATTAAGTTACAGTCAAACCTGCCTTTGTGACACCTCTATTAAGTTACAGTCAAACCTGCCATTGTGACCACCTCTATTAAACAATAACTTGCATTATGTGACCTTAATTTTAATTTCCCTTCACAGTGCATTTCATATTAATTAAACCTGTATTAAGCAACCACCTGTCTTATCTGACCATATTTCAATGTTCCATTGGAAGGTCACATACGATAGGTTGCAGCCATTAACTGTTTAAAGGAAAGACTGGTTCACACTGAGTCAGAATATAATAATATGTGTGTGACATGTTTACCTGCAAACTGTTGTGTCACTGAACTAGCACTATAAATATACAATACAGTGTGTAGGTCTAGTACGATGCTGTCTGCCTTTTAGATGCACCTAAGGATTCTTTCATTGATGGTGGCATTATTTGTAATCATATATGTTTAATATTTTGCATGGTGAAAGTGTATTACCTAACCCCTGTCTGTGCTTAATTTTTATTAAAATAGATCATCATTCAGGTTTTGGGGGATTTTAATAGACCTAACCCCATTTTCAAAAAAATTAATTTTGTTGGCCTTGTAGACACACTGATGATAAAGGTAAATAAAGATCACTTCCGGTTTATGCAAATCAGCTAAAAAAATGTAGATTATGTGTTGTTGCCATGGATCCAAAGTATAGTTTATTTCAATAAAGTATTTTGATATCTGTGCATCACTATTGTAGACATACATTTTTTTCTTAGGTTTTTGGATTGAATAGTAGAAATTTATTGCCCAAAATCGTGTGCGTCTTATTACATGATGTTTCTAAAAGCCTGACGCAACTATACAAAACAAGCATCATCATCATCATCATCATCATCATCAACAAAACAAGCATCATCATCATGTACTTGTTCTAGTCCTGATATTGTCAAAAATATGCTTTCTTTATTTTAAACAAAATTCAGTCACATAATCACTCTTTCTCAAATGCTGTGAGGGCCCTGGTAGCTCAATGAGTTAGGTAGTTGGATTACCTAACAACTCATACAAGCCTATCACCAATACGGCGTGGCTTTGTAAATTACAAAAAAAGGTGCACTCGACTCACAGCCCCAAGTGATAAAGTTTACAAGTTGCTTGCCCATGGTCGGTGGTTCTCTCTGGGGACTCCAGCTTCTTTCACCACTAAAACTGGTTGCCATGATATTGCTGAAAGTGGCATTAAACACAATATATCAAATTAAATCAAATCAAATACTGAGAATTCATTGCTATACCCTTTTATGGAAAAGAACAGTAGGCTGTGTCAAACCATGAAATTAAGAATTTAATGAAGTTGTTTCAACATTTATTTATGCCTACTGACTTACTGTAGATTGAAATCCTAGAATTTACGTAACCACGAAAATGTAATTTTTCTTCAAATCATGAAAATTTGTATCCACGAATTTCAATGTAATCACAGTAACAAATTGTATATGAACTAGGAATTAAGTTTTTCCTTTTTTTGTTGCAGACATTCAAGACTCTGAACCTGGCCCATCCATTAGAAATGCTGCTGAAACCTGATTTGAATGTGAAAACTTTATAATTAGTTGTGATATGATTGGCTGTTTAGGAATTCTGAAGAGAATATGATGAATGAATGTGTGAAATAAGAATGAAAATTGTTTTTTTTTTGTAAAAAATGACATGCTTATTAAAATGTTACTATTTATTCTTTGTGTCACATGGTAAGCACAATTTTTAAGCCGTTTAAAGAGTTGAAATACAACAGAAATGTGGTTTATTTTAAATTACAGATGGATGAAACTCTTTTTTATGCAAACATGACATTATGATCCTCATATATAAGTTTTTTAGTTATCGGTGATCAATCAAACTAAACACTACTATTAACCAAATGTTTACTTCCAGAGGAAATGACTACACAGTTTGACTGTAAGTAAGATCATCGAAAACCACCCTGAAATATTGTTTAAAGTGGTGTTAAACACCATAAACCAAACTTAAGCCAGTCAAAAACTCCACTGTGATATCCATGTTTGTACACTAATACCCCCAGTAAAGCTATTGTAAATGTGGCCTCTAATATCAGTTACAGACCTCTGTTAGCGGCCACTGATATAGGGCAATGTTTTTGCAATTTATTTTATAAACGAGCTTAAGAATTTAACCAATGTTGTGATATGAAAATTAGGTAAACTCATTCACAAACAAAACTGTTCTCACAACTTTTTGATTTTTTTTATAAATTATAACATCATTATTGTACAAGTTAGATACAGTACCATTGAAACAAAAGAAGTTGCCCGTATTGGATATAACAGGTTTCTTTTTCCGCATTCGTACCCAGGTACACACCTCGGCCTTCACCTAAGTACTCATGCAGAAAACTGTGTCTTCACCTGATTACTCATGCGGAAAAAGAAACCTGTTATATCCAATACGTGCCACTTCTTTTGTTTCACTAGTACTGTATCTTATACTTGTCCAAGTTGATTTCAGGGCCCGGGTGGCTCAGTGAGTTAGGTAGTTGGATTACCTAGCAACTCATACAAGCCTATCACCAATACGGCGTGGGTTCGTGCCCGGCTTTGTAAATGACAAAAAAGGGTATACTCTACTCACAGCCGCAAGTGGTAAAGTTTACCTGTTGCTTGCCTATTGTTGTGGTTTTCTCCAGGGACTCCGTCTTCTTCCACCACTAAAACTGGTCGCCATGATATAGCTGAAATATTGCTGAAAGTGGCGTTAAACACAATAAATAAATCAATCAATCAATCCAATTAATTTTTCGATTCTTTTTATTTCAACATGGTCAGTTGGACCTTTTTGTCATCAATACTAATTACTTGGACTTTCCTATATACATTGTATATAAAACATTTTGTAATTAATAATATAGCTGAAATATATAGTACATTTAAATCTCTGAACGAGAGACTTGAAAATTCAATATATTTTGCTAGAATCATAGAATATTAAAGATGTTTATTAATTCATATGTGTAAACAAGGCTTTTCTGTGTAAATATTAAAGTAAACAGATATAAAAATGAAAAACAAAAAATGCCACACTGTCGTAACAGTTCCATAGAAAAATCATAAAAACAAAGGCATAATCAATACCCGTAGCGCACATGCATATGACCACTCACTTTTCTGGCTTAGTGCAGACACTTCAATAACAAGTAGTGGGGTTGAACTAGTTTTATGGGTTCATATCTCTGGGAAATTATGCTAATTTTGATCATGACCACAAAGTTGTTTATTTAAAGTTAATACAGAAATTTTCCCGGTATTATTAATTAACTTTGATTTATTAGCCTTTATATCATCAAATCTGTCAATGCAATATAGAAACTTTCATTGGGCCAATACGGCAAAAACCAGTCCAATACAGATAATTTCCGTATTGGCCCAATTCCAGTCAGTCCAATAACAACTAGATCGGAATCCGCTAGACATTTCGACAATTGCAAGGAAAAATTCTGAGAGATATTGGACTGGTTAATTAATAAAGGTATCATTACGTGATGTTTTTCATATTGGCCTAGTTATAGGTCCTCGGTCTGCTGTATTGGCGTTCGGCTGCACCTCAGGCCAATACAGGAGGCCTCGGCTCTATAACTAGGCCAATATGAAAAACATCACGTAATAATACTATTTTATAGTTGAGCATGTAAATTATGCAAATTATCACTAGTTTTTATTTTTATACCAAATATGATATATATTTATGTTAATTATGTTTAAGACAGGGAATATCATTAAGATGTAATGAAAATACAGGGGTAGTCTACCCCTACAATAACCCTTGTTTATGTCTGAAAAACCTATACTGGTACAGTCAAGCCTGCCCATGTGATCACCTCTATTAAACAGTCACCTGTATTAAAAGGCCACCTTTTTCTTGTCCTTTCATAGACAATTTGAACCTCTTTTAAGAGGCCACCTGTCTTATAAGACCACTTTTTCTTTCTTTCAAAGACGACCTCTTAATACAGGTTTGACAGTATATTACAATGTGAATGTGTAACCTGTTAGAGTTATTACTTGGGAAACATCTCCATCAAGGGACATACTTTATACTGGTTGAATACTTTTAATTAGCTTCTTCATCAACCAAGGCCAAAGGTCAAGTGAGCATTTTTTTGTTACTTGGCTTTTGTCGTATGTGAACCTTTTCACATTTTAATCTTCTCCTGTAAAACTGTTCAACCAATTTAAAACTAGATTTAGCAGGGATTATCCTTGCATAGAAGAGATTCAAAATTATACAAATGAAGTTGGTTGTCCATGGGGAGGGCTAGAAAGATGCCCAAAGGGGGGAAATTTAGTAAATCTTCCAAATATTTATGCAGAATCATTGTGATATGTATATATAGATTTATACAATCAATGGCCCGTGTTCAAAGTTTTTATATTTCAAATTATTTTCTCATAAACCACCAGACGGATTGTAATCAACCATGACATTAAGTGTTACTTGGTTGCTTCTAAATAAAATATTGTATATGATTTTTATCCTATTTTGAAAATTCGACATGGCTGCTAGGGTTAATTATGCTTTTTGATTGGCTGAAATTTCAAATCTGTTGGATAGCAATATGTTGTAGCCTCAACACTGCTGTATCAATTATGATGATATCATTTGAACGAAGAACAGTAGATATATTTATTATATGACTTCAGATAGTGTTTTTTTCTGATTGGCTGACGTCCCTAGTAACGTTCTTTGGTAAAACGTTTTATTATACCTCATATATTAAAACATTAAAAAATATTGAACAATGGGTAAAAACCAGAACACGTGATCACACAGAGCAAAAATCAAATTCCACCCCCTCTGAAGCCTCGTGAGGTTTCCCACCAGAGTTATCGTTCTTTGACAGGAAAACGTCAGAAGCACTCGGAACGCATCACTTGTTGTGGATGTGATTTTTAAATATCTGAGACAACGTTCCAATGGACTTAAAATATGTTTGCCAGCAGTATTTTACATGTATGTGTTTTCTTGGTTTCATTCGGTATAATAAAACATTTATAGCATACGGATTCCGGAAATATGAAAATTTATTCACCCATGAGTATCTGGCCTCAGTAAATATAATATTCTTGTATCCACCACATTAAAAGTCATTAATTGTATAATATATGTACTGAAGCTTATTTAGAACATTTATGTATATACATTCCACTTTTTAAGTTATTTATTTACTATTTGTATAACCTTACTTCCATCATGAAATACTGTATAGCCGGTTATTTTCATGGGGTGCAACGTTTAGTGCCATGGCAAAGACCACTGGTATTAAAATGTTACACGTTGTAATCGAAAAATGTGACCATTGAAATATTTTCCTGTATTTTTTTTCATGTAAAATCGTTAAATTTGACACCAGTGACGATAAAGACCAATCACTTGACATTAAAGAACAATTATTAATCAATCACTAGATACAATATATCATGAAATTATATTAAGTATAATATTTTAGAATAATTTAATTTGATAAGAATACTGCAATCTGATTGGCTGATCTGCCTGGAGCAACACTGGTTATACTTGATAACCTGGGTTGGTATTTATTTGTGACCTTGCCAACATATTCATTCGCCAATGACAAATTCAAATAGTCCCATGAAATAATCGTAATTAAAATCAAGGAATCATTAAATTTTGCAAAAATTAAATCATAAAAAATATTTGAAATGTTATACTTGTTTGGAACAGCTTACGCTTTTTGAACCTGTTCAAAAATTGGAAATGTCCCTGAAATGATTTGCATTTTTTTTCATAATTTGTAAAAAAAAAAAAAAAAAAAAATCAAAAAAAAAATCTGTTATTATTGTACATTGAATTATAAATAAACCCTTAAAAAATAGAAATTTTATTGTTATGTTTTCTTGATTGCATTAAAGAAACATTAAATATTTCTTACATTTGCCATTAATCTAAACTATCATGACCATATTGTTGTACCTGTGCTACATCATATGTGAGTGAGTGATTGTCGTTTAACACTAAATGAGCAATATTTTAGCAATTTCATGGCCAGAACAATTTACAATGAGGATGTTGACCTTGTACCAGCTAGACCACGCTTAGTTGGATTTTTATAGTGTTAGCTCACTGAAACAACAGTCTTAGGGTCGTCTTAACAGCATCATAGGATACAGAACATAGCAGTCCCCGGGGCCATACCTAGACAATTAAACAACCACTCACTGGAATGAAAATGTAAATGTCGATCAAATTTAACATATATTTATTGTATTGATACTTCCAACAAAATCAGTGTTTAAGCATTAAAAAAACATGATATGCATAACATACATATGGTCGTGGGGCCCCCGGGAAAATGCACGGTGTGCCCATGCGTTTAGATGGCACTGAACAGTCTGCATGTAGACATGTTGCCCCAATGGACAAATTATCATGATTCTGTCCCAACCAGTCTTCTCATTTACTCCTTAAAGTTTTGTGCTTAGCTGAGAATTTAATGTAGCTTGAGCTTATCGCGGAAAATCCACCGTCTTTTCTCTTGTCTCTTTTTCCTGAAAAAGAGCTACAAACAACGAGGTCATCTTTATTAGGTGCACAGAGGATTTACCACCTGTAAGTATATGATACGTACCTACCACCACTCTCAACTTTAGGAGGAACACCTTTTAACATAAGTCGTAAATATTATTTTTCAGTGAAACGGTCGTAACTCTTAAAGAGTTTATGGCATGCGACCTTGAGTGAAACGGTCGTCAGTTTTTTCATCATAGTAATGGTGTAGTTTAAAAATACCAAAAGGTCAAAAAGGTAATCAGAAATCGTAAATCAAAGAAGAACAATACAATGGCCAAAAATAGAAAGGACAAACAATTATCTACAAACCACTTACCAGAATATCAAAGATTGAGCAACACGAACCCCACTAAAAACCCGTGGTGAACTCGGGTGTTCCGAAAGGATATGCAGTTTCTGCTCCACATGTGGCACCCATCGTATTACCTTTGCTATAAACCCGATGATAAGTCACGAGAGGACAGGGTTATTTTTATGATAAACGGAACATATCCATGGTCACACAGATAACGTAACGGTAAATGAAGTCATGATGGCCACCATGAAATATTCGAAGTGATGGCTTCAAATTATCCACTAGTAAGAATTACATTTTTGATTCAATAGCGTTTTTTATTTTGTTAGCAGCAACCCCCTATCAAGGACAATTGTTAGCTACAACCCTCTATCAAGAAAACAAATTGTTAGCAGGAACCCTTTATCAAGGAAAAGTTTGTTAGCACCAACCCTCTATCAAGGAAGTCATGCTAGGAATGCTATTAATGAATTATAAATCGAGATTAATACATGACTTTTCCATCCCGAGAGATGATATGGATCGAGGGATAATACCCCGTATGATATTATGGAAAAGGTCATGTATTCGTCATTTTATCATCCTAGTACTTCCGATAAATTGTTTTTACGATATTAATGGCAACATTTGCTATGAAGGCATTTTTGAAACATAGAACACTTAGAAGATGTGATTCTTTTTTTTTTTTTTTTTTATTTATCGTGACGAGTACATTACCCATGAATCGTTTTCATTCAAAATAATTTTGCGTTCTCCGTGAAACCGCATCGGTGGCGTAATGGTTAGCGTGCTCGCCTCAAGTGTGGTAGATCGTGGGTTCGATCCCCGGTCGGGTCAAACCAAAGACTATAACATTGGTATTTGTTTTTGCTTCTCTACTAAGGACGCAGCATTAAGGAGAAAGGACAAAGACTAATTGTCTCGGAATCATAATAATGTGTTCGAGTGGAGCGACTTGTCTACCCGCGGACTGTTGTTTCAGTGAGCTAGCATTATAAAAATCTAACTCAGTGTGTTGGTCTAGAACAAAGCGGACCTCATCATCATCTCATTGAAAATTAACTTGTTCTCGTCATGATATAGCTGAAAAATTGCTGAATTGGCTTTAAACAACAATCACTCACTCGTTCTCCGTGATAATCATCTAACGTCTAAATGATTATCCTTACTGGTCACCTCCACTGATCCTTGTTGACACGATTAGTAAGAATGTAACAAGGGTAAAACGTACTTTTAACAATTGATTTCGAGTTTCATATTTTTCAAGAAGTGTGATCAGCATGTAGTGAATCGTGGGGGATGGGGGCCGAGGGGTTCCGAAGAGCACCCATGATGCAACAGAAACTGACCACGCTAAACAGAACTGAACTGAACCCGAAAACGACAAGACGTGTAAAAACTTAGAGAATCAACAGACCAGTAAAAGCTAGCAGTAGTAAATAGTAAGTGCTAATTACTATATTGGCGCTGCGACTACAAGTCGAAAATACGCGAGACAGGTTATTAAATTAACCAGAAGCGATTTTTTTAGTAAAATCGCCACTCCGCCATTTAATTTTTTTTTCTTTTCTGAAGGGGACAATTTTTTTTGATAGGTTTCGGTTTTGCCTGGCTGATAGGACCTGGTATTTTCAGGGGAAATTGTCCGTGTGGAAATTTCAAGGGAAAATACGCAGGTAGGATTGGCAGACAAGATTGGAAATCTTTGAATTTTGTGCCCGTTCAGAGAAGTACCCCTTTCCCACCCACGTGTAAACCCCACCACGGGCGAATTTTTTTTTTTAGTTGTTTTGTTCTAAAGTTGTCTGGCTGATAGGACCTGGTATTTTCAGGGGAAATTGTCCGTTTGGAGGTTTCAAGGGAAGATACGCAGGTAGGATTGGCAGACAGAATTGGAAATCTTTTAATTTTTTTTCCCGTGATTGAGAAAGTGCCCCTTTCACACTCACGTGTAAACCCCACCACGTGTTTCAGAAATCACGTGTAAACCCCAAACCGGAAGCAGCTTGTTTATAGAAGCCATCTTAAACAAGAGCTGGTTTAAAATAAGTTGTAAGTCCGGTGCCTCCAACAAATTTAAATTTTGTTTGTGTTTTGTTTGACATTATCGATTTTAAACAAAGTAGACAAAAGCGGCCCAGTGTAAAAATCTGGTACGCTAAAAAATTGTACATACACGCATACACCACAGAATAAAAAGCACGTGTTTTTTGTTGTTTGTTATTATTAACAATGCCGCGTATTTTTATTAACAATTGTTCCATCGAGGAGCTGATGTCAGTACCAGGTATAGGGGCAAAGGTAGCCGATAAGATTTTGGAATTAAGGGAGGCAAAGGGTGATCTGGAATTGGATGACCTAAAACAGGTTCCATACCTGAGGATAACACAACGGTTATTGGACTGTCTGGATTTTACCTCTTTTGAAAGTAAAGAAGGAAACGGATCCCTGTACGATCTACATAGGGAAAGGGTTAGGAGTGTGGACAAGTTAATAGGGAAGTGGGATGGGACAGGACAGGGCCAAGTTAAAGAAAGGGGGAAGGATATGGGTACATTTGATAAAGTTCCATCAACAGGAGGAAAATCATATTATAATAAGCGGGAAAGGGATTGGTGGCAACAGGCCAATTTACCCGAGAAATTAGATTATGATTATAGTGAGATGGAAAGTACTTTCATGGAAAGAAAAAACCCAGGGGGAGTTAAAAATACATCAGCTCCGGGACAATATCCGCCGCCATCATTTCGTCGAACGCGACGGGACGATTTGGATTGGGATTCGAGCAGCGAGGAGAGGGATCGTTCGTATATGCAAAACGTGCATATACGAGACTCTGATATTCGTGCGGGGTATGCGTTCCCGAGAGAACCAGGCCTTTATCATAGTGAGGGGGCTGAGGTAAGAGTGCCAAACATACGAACTGTAGCCCCGGCTAATAGGGAAAGTGTTTGGAAAGACAGAGGGGGCCGCTATTCTCCTCCGAGGAATACTGGAGGGGGGTGGAATAGGGAAAATGATAATCCCTTGTTGAGGGAAAGTAGAGGTAGAACAAGACATACCCTAGCAGGGGAAAATCATGTCCCTAGAATAGTTCAACGTAGAGATGAGTATGAAAGGGAAAGGGGACATTACCGCCCAAGTGGGGAAGACATGGAAGGCCCAGGAGGAACAAACCCAACTATTCCGAGGTTACCGAGTAGCGGGAACAGGCCTGGGTGTCCCCCCAGAAGAGACCCCGAAAATCCTAGCGGGTATGTAAGAAGGGAGGAGTATGAAGGGGAGAGAGGTCAAAGGGGAAGAGGGAAGAGTGTTAGTTTGCCTATGTCCCTAAAGTTTGATGGGAAATCAAATTGGAAAGCATTCTTCGCCAAATTTTCCCGATACGCGGAAGTTAGTGAGTGGACGGAAGGAGAATGTAGGGACCAGTTATGCTGGTGCCTGGACGGGAAGGCAAGTGAATATTATGCCCTCCTGATTGAGCAGAATCAGGAAATGGTATATATGGACCTAATACAGAAATTGGAGAAACGGTTTGGTTTCCGTGAGCTCCCCGAAACAGCCCAGGTCCAATTTAATAATGCCCGTCAGACTCCGGATGAACTCCTGGAGGACTGGGCGGATCGGGTTTTGTCCCTAGCCACAAGGGCATTTAGAGATTTGCCCGAAACTCATATGTATAAACAAGCAGTAGTGAGGCTATGCCAAGGGGCAACAGACAAAGAGGCCGGGAGTTATGCCTCCAATATCCGGCCTAAAAACATAGAGGAGGCTATTGATCAAATGAGGTGGTTCCAACATAATAATCAGGCCATATTTGGAAACACCCTTGGGCGCAATCCTCGAAGGGAGGTGAAACAAGTATCTCCAGGGCCTCACTGCGAGGGAGGGGCCAGGGTGTGCGCAATAGGGACTGATCGGGTTACAGATAAGAATTTGGGGGAAGTACTGTCGGCACAAGGGAAAGAAATGAGAGAGATAAGGTCCAATATAGCAGCACTCTCCACTCAAATGGCGGCCATTATGGAGGAGGTGAAAAGAAATCGATTAGATAGGTATCGAGCACAATCACTAAGTCCATCCCCCAGAAAGGGGGAAAAACAAGGATGCTTCCACTGTGGGGCCATGGGACATTTCAAGAGGGAGTGCCCAAAGTTGGGGTCGCCAACAGGGGAGAAACGAGTAACATTTTTGGGAAATAAGGAGGCTTTAAACTCCAAAGGGGCAACTCGCGAGACTTGAGCCAACCCCTTATCGCCAATATACATAGTCTCAAAGAAGTAAGAATGAAGGAGAAGAATCAGCAGGATAGGTTTCTAGGGGTAGATAGGGAATGGGGAGACGATCCGGAGGGACGAGTAAAAGTTGAAGGGGCGAGTCAGGAATACGAGTTCTCAAGTGAGGAGTCGGAGGGGGAGGAAAACAATAGGGAAGCAGAGCACGACCCTCCGGATTCTAGAAGTCCGGAGGGACGGGTCAAAGGTGAAGGTGAGAGTAGGGGGTATGAGTTCCCCAGCGAAGAGTCGGAAGGGGAAGAAGACAATAGGGAAGTCAAGGACGACCCTCTGAATTCTAGTAGTCCGGAGGGACGAGTTAAAGGTAAAAATGAGAATCGAGAGTATGAGTCCTCATGTGAAGAGTCGGTAGGGGAGAAAAACAAAATGGATAAGAGGGACACGGGCGAGTCCATAGAAGAGGAGGAAAAGGGGGTAGAGGTTAATATAGGGAATTGTGTTACAGAGGAGGAAGAGGACGGAACAGTAACGGTGCTCAAACTGTCCAATGGGGTAATGTTTAGGGTCCCGATAGAGGTACAAGGCATGCAGTTACAAGCTGTAGTAGATACAGCAGCACAGGTAACACTAGTGTCTGAGGAATTCTACAAATCATTGGACCCTACCCCACCAATCCGTAAGGAAGTGGTTATGAACACCGCAGGGAAGGGAATGCAGATGAATGGGTATATTGCTGGCCCTTTTCAGGTAGTCCTAGGGACACATCTATTTACAGTAGAAATTTACGTGGCCCCAATAGAGGAGGATATGTTACTGGGTTTAGACTTTTTAGAGGCTAATGGGGTATCCCTACATCTCAAAGAAAAGGAACTACAGATCGCAGGGGATGTTATACCCATGAGTTTGGGAACAGGAAGCCCTTTAGTCAATGAGAAAGAGGCGGGGGTGTTCCTAGCCAAGGGGTGTAAGGTGCCCCCTAATTCAGTCATGAGAGTGGGGGCACAGCTGAGTGAGTCTATGGCAGGGGAGTATATAGTAAAGGCAACCACCAAGGGTGAGCTATTAATACCTCGAACATTGCACAATGGGGGTGATAACCCAGTGCTTTGTCTGATTAACATATCTGATCACTATATAGAAGTAGAGAAGGGGGAAGTTTTGGCCTATGCAGAAGAGGTGTGTTCGAACGTAGAGACTATCGGAGTACAAAAGGTAGAGGTTGCGGAAAAGGGGGGTCCAGAGAATGGAAAAAGGGAAATTCCCGAACATTTGACTAATCTCTTTGATAAATCCAAAGGGGAGTTGAATGAGCAGGAGCAGACACAGCTTAGTGAGTTATTATGCGAGTTTGAAGATGTGTTTGCTAAAAGTGAGTTTGACTTGGGGAAATTTAATACAATCCAGCATGGGATTGATACTGGGACCAATCGCCCGGTTAAGCAGAGAATCAGGCGTACCCCATTAGGGTTTGCAGGAGAAGAAGAGGCCCAATTAAAGAAAATGTTGAGTGCGGGGGTGATCCGGCCATCAGTGTCTGAGTGGGCATCGGCTCCGGTTCTTATCCGGAAACGATGTGGGTCAGTACGGTGGTGTGTGGATTATAGGGCCTTAAATGCTCTCACCATTAAGGATGTGTTCCCATTGCCCCTAGTGGACGAGTGTCTTGACACATTAGCTGGGAATGTATGGTATTCCAAATTGGATGCCAATTCAGCATATTGGCAGGTGAAAATCAAACCTGAAGACTGCTCCAAAACGGCCTTTATTACTAAATACGGGTTGTTTGAGTTCGCTAGAATGGCCTTTGGGTTATGTAATTCACCAGCCACTTATACGAGAGTTATCAACCTGGTGCTGAGGGGTTTAAATTGGAAAGTGGTTCTGGCTTTCCTGGACGATATCCTGGTCTTGGGGAAGGATTTCGAGGGGCACTTGGCCAACCTAAGGGCTGTATTGGTTAGGTTTAGGGAGTATGGGCTAAAATTGAAGCCCAAAAAATGTGAACTGTTTCAAAAAGAAGTAGAGTTCCTGGGTAGAGTAGTGGGACCTAGAGGAATATACATTGGGCCAGGATATATCAAAGATATACAAAACTGGCCAAGGCCTAAGAATAAAAAAGAGGTGGAGAGGTTTTTGGGGTTCACCAATTACCATAGGGCTTTTATTGAAGAATATACTCAAATGGCGTTTCCCCTTCAGGCCCTAACAGGGAAACGGACATATCAATGGGGAGATGAACAAGAAAAGGCGTTTCATGAGTTGAGCAATGCAATGGTGAGAGCACCAGTTCTGGCCCTGCCTAATGCGACTGACCCCTTTATACTGGATACGGATGCATCCGATAAATCGGTGGGGGCTGAATTGATTCAAATACAAGAGGGTGAAGAGAGGGCAGTAGCGTACGGGAGTCTTACCTTGACTCCGGAGCAACAAAAATACTGCACCACTCGAAAGGAATTATTAGCAATAATTAGGTTCTCTCGACAGTTTAGGCATTACTTGTTGGGTAGGCATTTTACGGTCAGGACAGACCATAATAGTCTGATCTGGCTGATGAATTTTAAGGAGCCACAGGGGCAACTGGCGAGATGGTTAGAAGAACTGAGTCAGTTCAATATGGAAATCCAGCATAGACCTGGGAAGAAGCATGCGAATGCAGATGCCTTGTCAAGGATCCCTGGGGGGGAACCATGTTCAGACTTCAATCTAAGAGTGAAATTACAGGATTTGCCATGTGGGGGGTGTCCCTACTGTACTAGGGCCCATACAAACTGGTCCGGTTTTGACCAGGATGTAGATGACGTGGTCCCCTTGGCAAATAGACCTTGGGGTCAACCCGTGAGAAAGGGTCAAAATCAGGAGGAAGAAGAAATGGGACCTAGGGTGGCGGAGATCTGGGTCTCTACGGGGGAAGCGGGACATAGACTTAGATGGGAAAGTATCAAGGGAGTCCAAATAGTTAGGCAGGCAGAGGGCATCAGTTTTCAAGGCCCAGGGGAAGACGAAATGAAAAAACAGCAACGAATAGACCCCGAATTAGCCTGGGTGGTCAGGTGGAGGGAGACAGGGGAAGAGCCCACTGAAGGAGAATTGTTTTTAGGGGACTCTAGAAGCAAATATTATTGGATAAACAGGGAAGTTTTTGTCTTGGAAAAAGGGGTCCTGTGGAGAGAAGGGGATGAGGAGAAGTCAGCAAGGAGGGTGGTCCCAAAGATGTATAGGGAACAAATTGTGAAGCTTTGTCACGATCCCCCCTTAGCTGGACATCAGGGTATAGAGAGGACAATCGAGAAAGTGAAGTCTAGGTATTATTGGAGGGGGATAAGTAAAGATGTGTCGGCTTACGTGAAAGGGTGTATGGAGTGTAACCAAAATAAGAAGGCAACGGTCTCAACTAGACACCCAATGTTATCCTATCATTCAGGATCGCCAATGGAACGGGTCCATTTAGACTTCATTGGGCCCCTACCTCGCACTGAGAGAGGAAATGAACACATCTTGATGATGGTTGACCAATTTACCAAGTGGGTAGAGTGCATCCCCTTGCCTTCCCAAAGTGCAGAGGAAACGGCAAGAGCCGCGGTGAATCAGTTCTTTTCTAGATTTGGGTGCCCATTCCAAGTATTCACTGATCAGGGGAGGAATTTTGAGTCCTCTTTGTTCAGGGAAATGTGTGAATTGCTTCATATACATAAATCAAGAACTACCCCTTATCGTCCCTCGGCGAACGGACAGGTAGAGCGATGCAATCGTACACTGATGGCGGCGGTGCGGTGTTTTATTGGAAAAAATCAGCGGAGCTGGGATAAATACTTACCGCAGTTGGCAGGGGCACTAAGGTCCTCTGTAAATAGAAGCACAGGGTACACACCCAATATGATGATGTTGGGTAGGGAGATTGGGCTGCCTGCGGAACTAATGTTTGGGAGTCCGGGGAACATCGGACATCCCGAAGGGGACCAATACGTAGGGGAGTTGCAGACAGCTATTGAAGGGGCCCACAGGGTAGCTAGGGAAACTCTCAAACAATCCCAAAAACGAATGAAGAGAGATTATGATGTCAAGGTGAGGGTCAAGGAGTTAAAACTAGGGGATTTGGTGTATCAGTTGGATACGGCTACAGTTAAGGGGAAAACTCGAAAATTGAGTCCCTCGTGGAAAGGCCCCGGAGTCGTAATCGAAAAATTGACTCCCTATCTCTATAAAATAAAGTTAAAACGGGTGATGATCACCGCTAACCACGATAGATTGAAGTTATGTCAAGACCGGGAAGTTCCAGAGTGGGCTCAAAAACTGAGTCAACAAATCATTAAGGGGACAGGATATAACCCGGAGAAGGGGGGCATCAAAGATCAACGTGGGTATAGGGATAAGCTTTATTGTGTTTGTCGGAAACCAGACAGGGGGGAGTTCATGATCAGGTGTGACGAGTGCAAAGAATGGTATCATGGCGAATGTGTAAGGGTAACACGGGAAGAGGCAGAGGCCATGGGAGATTTTGTCTGCTCGGGTTGCCACAGGCATCCCCGGGAAGAAGTAGTATAGTGGGGGAAGCATTAGAGACTCTGGGGGGATAGTAACAGGGCTTGGGGAAAGAGGAGAAGACCCCTATGCCAATAGGACATAGAATTCTGACCTGCCTGGCGCAGGGTGGATATAACCCCCTGTGTCAGGTGGATTATTTAATCTCTTTCAGATGACACAACAGGAAGAAGACGTGCTGTCACTGGAGGACAGTGAGAGCGAATACTTTGATACGGCGGAGGCGGGTTCATCAGCTGATGAAATGGAAGACTGCCTGTCCGCCGTATCAGAGGGGGTGGCGGTAGTAGAGGTCACGGGCCCACCTAGTAGGAAGGTACCGGCAGGGGCGGAGGCCCCGGGTAGTGAGGGGATGATTGATTCTCCGGACCATACGGTCCGGAGAAAGAAGAACAAAGGAAAGAGTCGATATGGGCCTGGCCGGCTAGAGCGTCGCAAGCGGCAGGCCCTAAGTCGTCAGTCCCAAGGGGGGTCTGTTAAAGGGGAAACCGGAGGGGAACCAGAGTCATCAGGGAGCTCCTCCGGTGAGAGGTGTCCAATGGAGGGGTGTGGGGAGTGCGTCACTGACCTAAGGGGGCACTGTGTACAGACACATATTCCTGGGGTTTTTCGGGATTTGGGGTGTGCGGGGGAGGATATTGGGAGGGTCAGGGCGTCTGCGTTGCAGACGATCCTGAGAGTCCTTGGGGGATCAGGGGGGGACCTATTTGGTTATGTAGCAGGGCTACTGAATACCATCGGGTGCCTAGAGGGCCATAGTGTGGAGCCGGTGGAGGTGGCGGCTATGAGGGAAGTGTGTAGGGTAAGGGGATGGGAGATTCCTGTAGGATTCTCCTTGAACCCCCCTAACTCTCCAGCTGTTTTGATACACTGGAGAGCCCTCATAGAGCTGTTGGGGCTCATGCCTGCCCCAAGGAGGGAAGCATTATGTAGCCTCCGGTTCCCGGTGGTCAGTAGCCAGTCTGGGAGTTCAAGGGAACCTCCGGCTGTAAAGCCGGAGGAACCCATGGACTGGTCCCATGAGGGGAGGGGCACGGGAGGTTCGGTCGGGAGAGGACCATCACGGGTCTCGGCGACGAGGCCTGGTGGGTTTCCTGCACCTCGGCCGGTGCCTCTTTTTAGTCTGAAACCAGTGCCGTCTCCCCATCTGGTCAGTTGGAGTAGGGGTGCCCATCAGCCAGTGGCTGAGGGGTGTAGGGAAGAGGATAGCCAGGTCAGGAGAGAGTCTCCGGTCCTGATTCCGGATGCTATGGATTCCCATATGCATCTGGACAGGTCTCTCCGGAGGCTGAGAATGGACCCCCGTATGGGGATCCAGGAACTCCTGGCTAGGCGTCCAAGGCCAGCCCCTAAGCAGGAGATCAACGTGGTGGGGGGTGTGTTGGTCTACTGTGACCCTAAGACGTGGCCTGAGAACCCAGAGAAGCTAAATCTTCCCGAGGGATGGTTTGTAGCAGTGGGAGTTCATCCCAAGCACGCTTTGGATTTTGGCGATTTTTATTTTGATCGCCTATCCAGGCTGTTGGATTCCCCGGCTGTAGCCGCCTTGGGGGAGGTGGGGATTGACTGTAGTGAAGGAGCAAAGTCCTTCGGAATACAGTCAAGTACTTTGAAGTGGGTGTTGGAGCTGGCTCGGCCGTATATGCCTCTGGTGTTTCACATCCGGGCCTCGGGGGACAACCCTCAGGCAACGGATGCGTTATACCGGGAGGTATTGGGCCTGACGCTGGACAAAGTCCCCAATACCCTGCAAAGTATCCACCTCCATTGTTTCAATGGGGATGAGGCCACAGTCAAACTCTGGTCGGACGCCTACCCTGGAACCCACTTTGGGTTCTCGAGTATGGTAAAAGGGTTTGGCGATCGACCAAAGAGGGGGCTCAGAGCTGTTCCAGGGAATAGACTCCTCTTGGAGTCTGACTCTCCTCATCTCCCTGATGTGGCCGGTTCCATCAACCACCCGGCTCATTTGTTCAGGGTGGCGGAGGAGGTCGCTCAGGTGAGGGGTCAGTCTCCTTTGGATATCCTCCGGGCAGGTATTGCCAATGGGCAGGCTTTGTACCGGAGGAAGTAGTGAGATTGGCCCAAATGGGAGAGTTTCAGACGACAGAGAGTTGTATTCAAGTATTCAGGGGAGACAGGTAGTGCAGGAGGCATCATGGCTACATATTTTTAGGGGACTCCTGGGGGATAAGGGTTGTTTTGACAATGCTTGAGGGGGAGGATATTATGGATAATGACGATAAGGGGGTTTTTAATCAGAATAGATAGTTGGTGCATTGTGGGTGTAGGGGGTGACACAGAGTCTGGTGACTCCTAGAAACGCTGTCCCATGGATATCGGAAGCTTAGGGCTTGTGGAGGCTTTATCCGCCTCTTGTGAGCCCTAGGGTAAGGATGGCCCCTTGTTTCTGGGGGTTTCTCAGTGGCTGCGGTCCGGGGTCCTTTAAAATAAAACGGGGAAGAGTGTAGTGAATCGTGGGGGATGGGGGCCGAGGGGTTCCGAAGAGCACCCATGATGCAACAGAAACTGACCACGCTAAACAGAACTGAACTGAACCCGAAAACGACAAGACGTGTAAAAACTTAGAGAATCAACAGACCAGTAAAAGCTAGCAGTAGTAAATAGTAAGTGCTAATTACTATAAGCATAATGTTCTTCCCGTGTACTGAGATTAGTAAAAATTATTTTTCGTGAACCGTGATGAGACTCCTATCCCCAAATCATCTGTGTGTGTTAGTTGATGTTTATCAACAGCCGACACCGGAAGTAACTTGCACGAGAGGCACTGTTATGGATTATTTGCACGAGAGAGCCTGGGGCGTGATAGCATGGTTAGTTTAATTTACTTCCGCTCGTTATGCATATGCAAAGGCTATCATATTAATGCTAAGTATATGATAAATGAGGGTAGAACATAGAAATTTGCGATGAACATGAAATAATGGAAAAATTTGAAATAAATTAATTGTACAGCGACTGAAAAGTATTAATTTTTCATAACAGATATACATTTTACCATTTATATATAATTCTAGTGATGACAAATTAATTAAAATATTCATCCTTTTGTTGTTTGTTTCTGAAAATGAGAATTTAGTCATTCGAATTCCTCCTTGTCTGTCGTTTTCTTTCTAAAACTGAGATTTTTTTCATTCAAATCTAACATTTTATCTTTCTGCCATCTAAACATAAGAATTTACACATCCAAATTCATCGTTTTTACGGTTTGCCTTCTAAAATTGAGAATTTATTCGTTGAAATTAAACTTTTTCGCTGTTTGTTTTTTGAAAGTGAAAATTTCTTCGTTCTAACTCTTTCACATATAATTAACAATTTCAACAATATCTCAAATCAATACAGAATAAAATGATGGCTTAGGTCAGCATGGAAAGCTAAGTCTTTCGCAGCGTCTACTCTTTTTCGAAATGTAGAAGTAAGCATTTTTACGTGCAGGGATCTTGGAACTTTCCAAACCTTAATACCTACTATGATCCATGTTCAGCCCAATCTAATTAAAATTAGATCTTTCACCCTTATTTGCTCTTGTTTATTTATATTTCGCGCGAAATATAATTAATCAAGAGCAAAGTGATAGATCTAATCTTAACTAGATTGTGTTCAGCCTATCTTTATTGTAACCCGTCACTCCCTCGTATTGAAAAAAAGTATAAAAGTCCAATATTGCTATTAAAAACGTCTAAGGAAATAGATGTGATTCTGTTGTATACCTCTCTCGAAGCCTATAATAGTTAAGAATAGTATGTTCATGCAAAAATGCAGGATATATTTTTAAATAGCACCATGTGGGAAAATGCATTGATAGTCCATTGGGGGGGGGGGGGGGGGGGGGGTTATTAAAAAACTACTTCACTGAACAAACATTTTGCATGAATGATCATTGTGGAATCCTTAGTGAATCAGAAATCCAAGATTGCCTCCACTGACTGCCTTAGCTATTTGAAGGGAAATGGTTCTTGACCTATGCAAAGTTTACGTCTTTATATTTGTCAGGAAAAAAAGAATCGACACCACAAATCATGCATGGTGTTTTCATGAGCTACCACAAATTTGAAAAACAATACAAGTGTTGCATCGAAAAATTCTCTGAAAAAATATATATATCACGACATTTTTTTTTCAACAAAGCTCTAAAATTTCAAAAATGCATCGCACTTTGAATAACTACGTAATATTTTCCCACTTTCTTTTCTACACTCAAATCTCTAACAATAAATATTTTCGTTAGCTCGTTAGCTGTGTGAAGAGAATGTTTTGAAATACAAGCATTCATGACTTATCACCGGGTTTGTAACTACATTAACAGGACTAGTGGAGCAGGAACTACTTTCCCTTCCGGAGCACCTGAGTTCACCCTGGTTTGTAGTCGGGTTCGTGTTACACGATCTTTAGTTTTATGTGTATGTTTTGTAGATCATTGTTTGTCCCTTTGTCCTTATTGTTTTCGCCATTGTGGTGTATGCTCTTCTTCGATTAATGGATTCTGGTTACCTCTTTGGTATCTTCAAACTCTTCTTATGTACGACTAATAAACATTAATATCAGAAACATGTAAAGTTAATTCTTTTATATATAAAAGTATGTAGACAATATCATATGTTCAGTACATTTAACTCTCTTCACTATGTACATTTAAATACTATGATCGACTTCCCTCGGTTGTTTGCTACAAATAATTTAGAGCAGTTTTTGTTAAAGCAGATTGCATAAATTTCGTTGAAGTTAGAATCTGTAATAGTTTTGTTTAGTTTAAGATCACTCGATAATTAGCATACACAGTTTGAGTCTCTATCCGGGGAATAAACGTTTCCGCTTGTGTCCATCACAAGCTTACTCAGACTATTTCGTGTTTCGGGACTGGTAATGTGTCTAACATTCCCAGTTTCGTCTTCAATGGAATATAATGTACCACTGGTATCAGTCACGCATATTTTACTATCATGTCCAACACTAATATACCAAATACTAAAAATTATTTTTATTGATATTTCCCGAAGTCCTATTCCATTGAAGTCTAGAACTAAGATTTTCCTGCATTCACCGATATATATATATTGGTGTGATGTAGCTACACCATATATACCGCCAGTGCATTTGAGTTTAACGCGTTTATCTAGCGTCAAATCTTTGTTCATAAACTGTATGCAATGTGCGTCTGGTAATGTAACAACGTACTGATCGGTTCGTGGTATGAAGACAACATCAAAGGGAGGCTCTTTAAGTTTCACCGTCGTAATGTATTTACCGTTTTGACCATAGACAACAACGCCTCCTTGTTCTCCTGAATAGTTACAAAGTAACAGTCCACCATCATCTGTAGCTATCATACCAAGCACGTTCGTACATATTGTCTTATATCTACGATTGACTTGAAAGTTTTCCATTGGTGTCTTCTCCTTGACAACGGACAGTTGAGCCTGTTGTTGTTTTAATTGAGAGTAGTAAAGCATTCCATTTTCCTTTCGCGTTTCAGTTATTTCTCCTAATGTTGAAATTGATGGCGCTATACCTTTATTACCTTTGAAATGTAATTGAATAGTTTTGTTTGTCATCGATAGCTCTGTGATATATTTTTCTGTTTCCGGTAAAATCTTGCGCAATTCGTACGCCAACAGAAACGCTTGTTTATCTGTGCCATGTTTCTCAACCAACTGGATTTGTTTAAGACGTTTCTTTGCTTGGCTATTTATATCCTTAATTTTCACCAACTCGTCCCTCATTATTACTTCATTCTTATCCCTTAATCTATGAAGCTTGGTTTTAAGACTCTTTTCAAGTTCATTTAAACGACCAATGGCTTTCGATTTTTCTAATGCTATCTCATTTTCGATCTGACTGCATTCTTTGTCTAACGATGATCTATTAGTTCTTATTCCATTTTCAAAACCAACCAAAGTATGAATAATATGTTTCGTTTCTCTATCGGTCTCTTTTAACACGGTTGTCTTCGAACCTGCACAAGCTATATCTAAAACAGCGACAACTTTGCACGATCTGTGGCCATCTGCTAAACATGCACGGCACAAAATGACGTCATGGTGGGTACAGAACTATTCGATTTGGATATTGCAATGTTGATCACAGAACTGATTGGTTGAAACGCTGAACGGGAATTCTGTTAGCAGGTTGATGTCCAATAATTTATGGGATTTTGTAGCCTTAGATGATCTGTGATGTGACGCACCGCCATTACACAACTTTTCCTCACAGTTTGTCCCCTTTGTTATATTGCCTTGTTCTTGACAAGGATCACAATTAGTATTTGTATCCATTTCCTACAATATATATATATATACATAGACATTGTGACATTTTTTCTGAAAGATTTCACTAAGAAAAACCCGTAGATATCTAGTTAAGTGCACACGACACGTTCCTGAAATAACCTTCAACAAGTCAAAGATCAAGGTCAAAAGATTCGAAAAACAAATAACTTAAGAGCAAACAAAAACCCAACGTGCCTAAGCAGGACAGCCACAATCGGTTAAGGGCATGTGATTTAATAACTTATTTTCAATGGTAACGGAGAAAAACGGAAACCATAGAAACCACCGTAGCGATCTCTGTAACGCCAATGAATTTCATTGAACGAAAATGAAGAAACTACTTCACAAATTTATTATACGAAGGCACCGAAATTAGCCGAAGATATCGAACAAAGTCTTGACAAAAATATATAGTCTAGATATTTTGTCATATTTCTACTATTTCAATGTATTGAGTAAAAGCCAGACATTGTCTATTTTGTATAAAATACAATCTAGACGTTATTCACAATTTACCAACTGGTTTTTAATCAAAGATTTTAATACATACTGGATAAAGATAATTACTAGTTACACAAAATAGGATTACAAATTGATATAAAATCACATACCGCATGAATACTTATAAAATAAAATACATACCGCATGAATACTTATAAACTTATAAAATAAAACACATGCGCATGAATACTCATAGAATAAAACACATACCGCATGAATACTCATAGAATAAAACCCATACCGCATGAATATTTATAGAATAAAACACATACCTCATGAATACTTATAGCATAAAGCGCATACCGCATGAATACGCATAGAATAAAACACATACCGCATGATTACTTATAGAATAAAGCACATACCGCATGAATACTTATAGAATAAAACACATACCGCATGAATACGTATAGAATAAAACACATACCGCATGAATACTTATAGAATAAAACACATACCGCATGAATACTTATAGAATAAAGCGCATACCGCATGAATACATATAGAATAAAACACATACCGCATGAATACTTATAGAATAAAATACATACCGCATGAATACTTATAAACTTATAGAATAAAACACATACCGCATGAATACGTATAGAATAAAACACATACCGCATGAATACTTATAGAATAAAACATATACCACATGAATACTTATAACATTTCCACACACAGTTGTCTGTACTTTTAATACTCTCAAATTGTACCAAATAAGATAAGATATAAGCCGTCCTACAAAAAACTGCAGGTAAACCGAACGAACATCGTTTTTGATGCGGCATTCCTAACGGACATCACAACATTGACCCAAGAACGTAAAGAAACATAATGGGACAACATAAACCATTTTCATACTAATAAATGGATTATCTTTAAGTTTAAATTTGTGTGACGTCAACTAAGATGATTGCTTTTATTTGGTGTGAATATTTATATTGGTTACTGATATTCCTATATAAGCTCTAAAATTTCCGAAATGCATCGCATTTTGAATAACTACGTAATATTTTCCCACTTTCTTTTCTACACTCAAATCTCTAATAGTAAATATTTTTCGTTAGCTGTGTGAAGCGAATGATTTGAAATACAAGCATTCATGACTTATCATCGGGTTTGTAACTAGATTAAAACGACGGGTGCCACTAGCGGAGCAGGAACTGCCTACCGTTCCGGAGCACCTGCGCTCACCCCGGTTTTTAGTGGGTTCCTGTTACTCGATCTTTAGTTTTATATGTATGTTTTGTAGATCGTTGTTTGTACTTTTTCTTTTGGCCATTGTGTTGTCTGTTTATCTTCGATTAACGGATTATGATTATCCCTTTGATATCTTCAAACTCTTCTTATGCTATTATGTACGACTAATAAGCATTAACATCAAAAACATGTTAATTTAATTGTTTATATTGTTTATAAGTATGTAGATGATATCATATGTACAGTAGATTTAACTCCCTTCACTATCTACAGTTAAATACTATGATCGACTCTCCTCGGTTGTTTGCTACGAATAACTTAGAGCAGTTTTTGCTAAAGCAGATTGCATGGATATTGTAGAATTCAGAATCTGTAATAGTTTTTTTGAGTTCAAAATCACTGGATAATGTGTATACACAGTTGGATATTCGATCCGGAGAATAAACGTTTCCGCTTGTGTCCATCACAAGTTTACCCATACTATTCCCTGGTTCAGGACTGGTAATTTAACTAATATTCCCAGTTTCGTCTTCAACGGAACATAATGTACCAACAGTATTAGCCACGTATATTGTGCTATCATGTGCAACACCTATATAAAAAATCATACTAATTCCTTTTATTGATTTTTCCTGAAGTCCTATTCCATTGAAGTCTAGCACTACGATTTTCACGTATGTCCCGATATATATATATATTGGTGTGATGTAGCTACACCGTATATAATGTCCCTGCATTTGACTTGAACGCATTTATCTAGCGTCAAATCTGTGTTCATAAATTGTATGGAATACACGAATGGTAATGTAACAACATACTGGTCGGTTCGTGATATGAAGGCAATATCAAAGGGAGACTCTTTAAGTTTAACAGTCTTGATGTGTTTCCCGTTTTCACCATAGACAACAACGCCTTGTTGTTCTCCTGAATGGTTACAAAATAACAGCTTGCCATCACCTGTAGCTATCATACCAAACACGTTCGTACAAATTGTCTTGTATCTACGATTGACCTGAAAGTTTTCCATTGGTGTATTCTCCTTGCCAACGGACGGTTGAGCCTGTTGTTGTTTTAATTGAGAGTAGTAATGCATTCCATTTTCCTTTCGCGTTTCAGTTATTTCTCCTAATGTTGAAATTGATGGCGCTATACCTTTATTACCTTTGAAATGTAATTGAATAGTTTTGCTTGCCATCGATAGCTCCCTGATAGATTTTTCTGTTTCCGGTAAAATCTTGCGCAATTCGTACGCCAACAGAAACGCTTGTTTATCGGTGCCATGTTTCTCAACCAACTGGATTTGTTTAAGACGTTTCTTTGCTTGGCTATTTATATCCTTAATTTTCCCCAACTCGTCCCTCATTATTACTTCATTCTTATCCCTTAATCTATGAAGCTTGGTTTTAAGACTTTTGTCAAGTTCATTTAAACGACCAATGGCTTTCGATTTTTCTAATGCTATTTCATTTTCGATCTGACTGCATTCTTTGTTTAGCGATGATCTATTAGTTTCTATTCCATTTTCAAAACCAACCAAAGTTTCAATAATATGTTTCGTTTCTCTATCGGTCTCTTTTAACACGGTTGTCTTCGAACCTGCACAAGCTATATCTAAAACAACGACATCTTTGCACGATCTGTGGCCATCGTCTAAGCATGCACGGCACAAAATGATGTCATGGTGGGTACAGAAATATTCGATTTGGATATTGCAATGTTGATCACAGAACTGATTGGTTGAAATGCTAAACGGGAATTCTGTTAACAGGTTGATGTCCAATAGCTTGTGGGATTGTGTAGCCTTTAATGATCTGTGATGTGACGCACAGCCATTACACAACTTTTCCTCACAGTTTGGACACCAACTTGTCCCCTCTGTTATGTTCCCTTGTTCTTCACAAGGATCACAATTAGTATTTTTACCCATTTCCTACAATATATATATATGTAGAAATTTTCACATTTTGTCTGAAAGATTTCACTAAAGAAAAAAACCCCGTACATATCTAGTTAAGTGCACACGACACGTTCCTGAGATAACCTTCATTAGGTACGATCAAGGTCAAAAGACTGGGAAGTTAAATAATCTAAACGTTTTGGGAGCAGGAAAACCACAGGGTCTAAAGTGAACAGCCATAATGATGTTGTGAGTTCGAATCTCGATCAGGGCGAGGTGTACAACATTATGCGATAAAGTTTGTCAATGACTTTAATTTAAACATATTTTATTGTCTAAATAATGACAAAAGGATCAGACACAAGTTGTTCAACTTAGTATTGTCTTCTCCAATGACTTGAGACAGGTCGGTGGTTTTCTACGGGTCCTCCACCAATAAAAATGACCGCTACGATATAACCGAAATATTGTTGGAAGTTGCGTTAGACACCATAAAGCAAACAAACAAACAAACAAACAAACAAACTCAATAGTAAGGGATAAAGTATGGTAACCATGCAAAAACAAAACCATTTCAGCGAACAAACTCTGTAAAGCCAACGAATTGCATTGAACGAAAATGAAGAAATCAATTCACAAAATGTAATAGACGAAGACAGAGAAATAAACGGAAGTTATCGAACAAAATATTGCCAAAAATATATAGTCTAGCTTTTTTCACATTTCCTTATTTTAATGTATTGAGTAAGAGCCCGACATTGTCTATTTTGTACAAAAAACAATCTCGATGTGACCCACAATTTAACAACTGGTTTATAATCTAACATCTCAAAATAGACTAGAAAAAGATAATTACTTAACTACACACAATTGGTATAATAAAAACATTGATCATGTACGCTCAAAATAGAAATATTGGAAAGTCAAATAAATTAAAAGTGTTTATGAGCAATAAACCAAAGGGACTAAATAGGTTAACCAATTAAGTCTAAGGTCACATATGTCTGAGGGAAGAGCAGCCTTGCTTTGATAATAATTACATTATTTAGGAACTGTAAAAGTTGATATAAATGACACATTATCCAAAATACGACTACCCCCCTCCCCACACACACACATATATACATATGCACATAACAAATAGGTAATGGTGGATAAATAACGAACCACATCAACATTAACCACTCCTATCTAACTTATACTTTCTAAGCAGGATTTTGCTGCAGGATTTTGAGGGATTTCATGGGGAACCTCGCCCCCACACGTTCCATGACGACACTCAGTTTCGTCTACTGAATTCTAGATCTTGAGCCAGTTGAGAAGTACAATGATATCACTCATTATTTGTTTTTCGTTGCCTCAACACTTGTATCTCCGGGTATTCAGAGAGTTGTTGATCAAATGTTGATAGGACTGGTGATAATCTTCCTACAGACATTGTTGATAATTTGAAGAAACATTGCAAGAATATCTAAATCGTTTTCTGCAAGTTCATACAAACGTCCATAGTTGAATACTTCGTACAAAAAGGTGGATCGAAACATGTAAGTTTAATGACCAAGGATATGTTCTACTTGTCGTAAGTACTTTCGGGTTCTTTCCTCATCCATGACTTGTCACCAGGTTTGTAACTAGATTAACACGACGGGTGCCACTAATGGAGCAGAAACTGCTTACCCTTCTGGAGCATCTGAGTACGCCCCAGTTGTTAGTGGGGTTCGTGTTACTCGATATTTAGGTTTATGTGTATGTTTTGTTGGTCACAATTTGTCCTTTAGTTTTTTTACTTTGGCAATTGTGTTGTCTGTCCTTTGATTTACCTATTCTGATTTCCCCTTTGGTATCTTCAAACTCTTCCTAAGGATGACCGGCAGAACATTGCACCATTCCAGATGGTAATTATATTGTCGAAACAAAGTTTGAACATACTAAAAGGTTATTCAGAAGCCTACAATCTACACCCCCCCCCACCCCCACCCCCAAGAAAAGGAAAAGAGACAAACCACAAAAAGACAAAAAAATGGTGGACAAATCGCTGCAGAACTAAATAAAACGTGAGCAACAAAAACACCACTACAATCGGGAATGAACTCTGGAGCTCTGGTAGGCTAAGTACTATGTTATTGGTTTGGATTCAAATGTCAAT
The DNA here is from genome assembly GCA_963680875.1 of Bathymodiolus brooksi. Lineage (NCBI taxonomy): Eukaryota > Metazoa > Mollusca > Bivalvia > Mytilida > Modiolidae > Bathymodiolus > Bathymodiolus brooksi. Next base: position 79,449,309 of record OY804590.1, read on the forward strand.
CGTTATTATACACAAGACAATAGTCTTGTTGTTATCTACTGACACCCTTTACACTATTATTCGTATTGCTGGAGTACCAAGATACTCAAACACAAAAATGAAATGCTAAAGCTTACTTTTCGTGCAGGGCTATATCCAATTCTTTTTATACAAAATGGAGGGACATAACACCTTGTCTTGTAAGCTTTAGATAGAACGATCTTTATCCCTAACTCATGTGGCAAGATAACACTTGTATATTTTTTGTCGGGTAATAATTATGTCATTTTCTATTAATAATTGTATAGTCACCTGATACATGGTCTGTGAATTACGTATATAGTAGACTAAAACGTTACAATGTAGATATATATAATACACAATCTGAGTAAAATCTTATCTTTATTGTAACTTTTTAAAGCAAAAATTGGCAATATACTTCATATCGAAAGACATCCCGTATTGGGAGTAATGTCAGGGATCATATTTTAAATCTACCCACCAATCGGTGAACAATGAGTCTTCCAATAAAAACCGAGCAAATGCTGCTTAGAGATGTTGTCTCATAGGTCAATATTTTAACCATCTTGCATATGATTGGACGATCCAGATGAAATTTTACCTTACATGACCCCATGTCGTTAGATGTTAGTGTTTAAGAAAAAGAAAAAAACACAGAAAATATTAAAAGCATCAAATTTTAGTATTATTGCTTGTATTACTTATAAGCACCAGAAAATAGATGTATACACAGGCCACTAGAATGATTGAAATAAAAAAAAGCATTACTACACCAATTTAACAATACACAACCCCAACCCCAACGTATATACATGACTCCCCCACATATATATACATTATAGTCCTGTTAGATTCAGTTAATGCTTAGTACAAAAAAAAAACATATTTCAATAGTCAATATGCTCTAATTGACGCAGATCTTTCTTATGTAGGCAGAGAAGAGTTTGAAGATAGGAAAGGGGTAATCAAAATTCGTAAATCGAAGGACAGACAAAACAATGACCAAGTACAAACAACGATCTATAAAACATTACACAGAAAACTAAACATCTAGCAACATGGACTCCATTAAAAACCGGTGTGAACTCATATTCTCCAGGAAGGATATACAGATGATGCTCCACATGTAAACCCGTCATGATACTGTTGTTACAAACCTAGTTATAAGTCATTAATGAGGAAAAGACCGCATTGTGATTACAACAAACGGAACATATCATGTTCCTCGGCTCAGTTATATTCCATGCCATAATTATGTCAAGGTTTTACTTACAAAATGGAAATTGTACGGTCCAATATTTCATGAAGCAGTTGTTCATCAATTGATATTATTTAGTCATATAGATCATAACAATAATATTGCCTTAGCATTCTTGTGTATATTTTATTTTATAAAAATCGACATCTGATCATCTAATTTCGGACATTTAATATAAAATGTATTCTATCTTGAATTTCAGATTCTCACAGCTTACATCACATACTGATTTGCTGACTATCACTAAGTATAGATATATCATATTGTGAGTGTAGCTATCACACTTACGTCACCGAATATGGTACTGCTTTGACAACTATTTTACCTATTGTGTTCCTGTATTTAAATACTGTTACAGTGACAGCCGGAACCTTTGAACCGTAATGCGAGCGGGAGGTTTGGCGCCTTAAAATCTGATTCAACCCACCATTTCTTTAGGAATGCCTGTTAATTTTGTTATTACCCTTACTTAATGTTGGTTTTCTTGGATGCCTTAGTTATTGCAGATGTGTATTGATCATTGTTTGTCCTTTTCCATTTGGTCATTGTATTGTAGTCCTTCTTACGCTTCAGATTATCTCATTGGTATCTTCAAACTTTTCTTAAGGAGTGATAAGGTCAATTTGTCCTTTGCGTCCTTTGCGTCCTCCTTAAGTTTTGTTAGCCGGTGACAATAAGCAATTTTCTTTAATATGTTTCTGCAATGAAATTTTGATTGGGAGATTTTCAAATAGATCGTGCGCAGACGGAAGGACATACATTTATACATTTTTTATAATCTTGATAAACCAACGTTTTGATGTGTTTGTGGGTTTTTTGGATAGTTTTCGAGCAACAATATTTCTTTCTTAAAATATTCGAAAATGTGTTAAATTTTTTTGAAGATATTAAAGAGGCAATCAGAAACTAAATAACTAGAATGACAGAAAACACAATACCCTAACAATATCGTGTGAGCTCAGGTGCTCGCAAAGGACAAGCAGTTCCTGCTCCACTAGTGGCATCCGTCGTGTTACTCTTGTTACAAACCCGGTGATCAGTCATGAATGAGGAGATGACATGGATTGTGATTACGACAAACGGAACATATCCGTGGCCATTTGATACACAGATATTCCGTAGCGATAGACTAAGTCATGGTGGCGACATATTTCTATGGCTTTCAGATTCTATATGTAGTTGTCCAATAATTAACAAATCAACAGTACTGTACGTTCTAGTAAATGTTATATATATCTAATGAGCTTCACATAGAGGGATGAACATTTTATCTAGCTTTATGACTTCAATAACATAAGGTAGTCAAAAAATGACATATCAACGCATTACGTGTTATAGTTGTGAGTTCAAATCCCACTCATGACGAGGTGCACTAAGTAAACATTTGTCATTTATTTGTGGCAGGTCGGTGGTTTACTCCCGGTACTCAGGTTCCCTCCAACAACAATACTGACCGTCAATATTGAGCATAAATATTGTTGAAAGTGGCGTTAAATACCATATCCCTAACTCTGTTTTAAATGCTCATGCTATTTTTTAAATCGTCACGATATTTTTTGAATGCTCAGGATATGTTATGAAGTTTTATTATTTTTATGAAACAGTACCTTTTATATATAATGTGTTATAAATCGTTAAATTTGGTTAACATTTAATGTGTGATTATGATCATTCATAGCCTTCAGATAATCTGGTCATATCTCATATGTTGGATATTGGAGTTATCTTTCTTGATATTGCACATTAACTGCAGATAATTGTATATACAATCGTTCTGGTTGTATGCATAGATTGTTTGCAACTCTTTGAATTATACATTCTATTATAGTATAATTTGTATTACCAGCCGAAAAAATGTACAGCTACTTGTCTTGACAAAATAGGAGATATGATACAAAGGTGGTTTTTCTGTCATTAAATAAACGTTAGAGAATACTGAAAGGGCAATCAAAAATGGACAACCCAGAGAAACTGGCAGCATAGGGTACACAAGTCGAAGATAAATAAAACAAAAACACAACACAGTATGTATTGGAGCCAATATACACAAACAAAACTCGGCCCGTCGTGGTCGTGATCGTATTGTAGTTGGATTTACAACTACCTGTGTAATAAGTGCCTATCACCACTAAAGTTGTGAGTTCGAACCACGTTAATGGTGAGGTGTACTCGATACAATATTATGTGATAAAATGTGTCAGAGACTTGCGATAGGTCGTTGGTTTTCTCAACCAATAAAACTGACCACCCCGATATAACTGCAATGTTGTTGAAAGTGACGTTAACTACCATGAAGCGAACAACAAAGAAACTGTGTTTTATTGGCAGATAAGAACTGTGTTTCTGTGAAAGTTTTACACTGAATTAGAGTACCTATACATAGTCGGTATCTCTTCAAGTTTTATATTCACTGATATCATAATTTGTACTGTCTTATAACATGTGGAATATATTTCATCCCAAGGAAAATTTCTTAACTACTTATTGTAATAAACATCCACAATACGATACCTGAATCTTGAGAAATGCCAAAATAGGGGAGACATAAATGGAAACATTGCAAATAAAATACCATATAGAGGTCATGACATCCAAAGGAATAAAGAATGTGATCCAAAATGGAAAAGCTTTCTCTTTGAAATTGATTCATCATTATCATTTGTTTGCATTAAAGAAACATTTACAACATTTACAGATTGCTTATGGTAGGATATCATCCTGTACTGACCCCCATCATTCTGAGATTACTAAATTTTGTGCCACTGCATCACTCAACACTGTTGATATGAAATATACAACTACAAAAATAGATTGCCATACCAGTTTAGAACAGAGCTATTCATGATTGGGATTCGCAAACATACACAAGAATACAATAAGACATAAACCCTCCTACAAACAACTGCAGGTAAAGACGAACCGAACATCGTTTTTATGCGGAATTCCTAACGGACATCACAACATTGACCCAAGAACGTAAAGACACATAATGGGACAACATAAACCATTTTCATACTAATAGGATTATCTTTAAGTTAAAATTTTGTGTGACGTCAACTAAGATGACTGCTTTTACTTGGTGTGAATATTCAAACTGGTCACTGATATTCCTATATAACTTATTATTCTAATGCATCCCCTCTTTCATTTACAGACTATCCTGCACCCCGTGGGCATATCTTTTCATCCACACTACTAAATGCGACAAATTTGAGGAAAAAATACCAATACTAGCGTAGCATCGTAAAAGTCTCTGAAAAAAATATCTCGGCAATTTTTTTCAATAAAGCTCTAAAATTTCCGAAATGCATCACATTTTGAAAACTATGTAATATTTTCCCACTTTCTTTTCTACACTCAAATCTCTAACAGTAAATAATTTTCGTTAGCTGTGTGAAGCGAATGTTTTGAAATGCAAGCATTCACGACCTATCACCGGATTTGTAACTAAATTAACACGACGGGTGCCACTACTGGCGCAGGAACTGCTTTCCTTTCCGGAACACCTGAGTTCACTATCAGTTTTAAGTGGGGTTCGTGTTACTCGATGTTTAGTTTTATGTGTATGTTTTGTAGATCGTTGTTTGTCCCTTTGTCTTTATACTTTTGGATATTGTGTTGTATGTTCTTCTTCGATTAACGGATTCTGATTACCCATTTGGTATCTTCAAACTCTTCTTATGTACGACTAACAAACATTAACATCAGAAACATGTAAAGTTAATTCTTTATATTTATAAGCATGTTGACAATATCATATGTTCAGTATATTTAACTCCCTTCACTATGTACAATTAAATACTATGATCGACTTCCCTCGGTTGTTTGCTACGAATAATTTAGAGCAGTTTTTGTTAAAGCAGATTGCATAAATTTCGTTTAAGTTAGAATCTGTAATAGTTTTGTTTAGTTTAAGATCACTCGATAATTTGCATATACAGTTTGAGTCTCTATCTGGGGAATACATGTTTCCACTTGTGTCCATTACAATATTACCCAGACTACACCTATTTACGGGACTTGTAAATTGTTTAAGTTTCCCAGTTTCGTCTTCAACGGAAAATAAATCACCAGCAGCATCAGCCACGTATATTTTACTATCATGTCCAACACTGATATACCAAATACTACCAATTCCATTTATTGGTATTTCCCGAAGTCCTATTCCACTGAAGTTTAGCACTAATATTTGCATTTTTTCACAGATATATATATATTGGTGTGATGTAGTTACACCGTATATATAGTTAGTGCATTTGTCTTGATTAGTGTATTTGACTTTCACCCATTTATTTAGCGTGAAATCTTTGTTAATGAATTGTATGGAATTAATGACTGGTAATGTAACAACGTACTGATCGATTCGTGGTATGAAGGCAATATCAAAGGGAGCCTCTTTAAGTGTCACCTTCTTGATGTATTTCCCGTTTTCACCATAGACAACAACGCCTCCTTTTTTCTCTGAATAGTCACAAAGTAACAGTCCACCATCATCTGTAGCTATCATACCAAGCACGTTCGAACAATTTACTTTATATCTATGACTGACCTGAAAGTTGTCCATTGGTATCTTCTCCTTGACAACGGACAGTTGAGCCTGTTGTTGTTTTAATTGACAGTAGCTAAGCATTCCATTTTCCTTTCGCGTTTCAGTTATTTCTCCTAATGTTGAAATTGATGTCTCTATACCTTTATTACCTTTGAAATGTAATCGGATAATTTTGTTAGTCATCGATAGATCTGTGATAGATTTTTCTGTTTCCGGTAAAATCTTGCGCAATTCGTACGCCAACAGAAACGCTTGTTTATCTGTGCCATGTTTCTCAACCAACTGGATTTGTTTAAGACGTTTCTTTGCTTGGCTATTTATATCCTTAATTTTCCCCAACTCATCCGTCATTATCACTTCATTCTTATCCTTTAATCTATGAAGCTTGGTTTTAAGACTCTTTTCAAGTTCATTTAAACGACCAATGGCTTTCGATTTTTCTAATGCTATTTCATTTTCGATGTGACTGCATTCTTTGTGTAATGCTGATCTATTATTTTCTATTCCAATTTCAAAAGCAGCCAAAGTTTCAATAATATGCTTCGTTTCTCTATCGGTCTCTTTTAACACGGTTGTCTTCGAACCTGCACAAGCTATATCTAAAACAACGACATCTTTGCACGATCTGTGGCCATCAGCTAAGCATGCACGGCACAAAATTACGTCATGGTGGGTACAGAAATATTCGATTTGGATCTTGCAATGTTGATCACAGAACTGATTGGTTGAAATGCTGAACGGAAATTCTGTTAACAGGTTGATGTCCAATAGCTTGTGGGATTTTGTAGCTTTTAGTGATCTGTGATGTGACGCACAGTCATTACACAACTTTTCCTCACAGTTTGGACACCAGCTTTTCCCCTCTGTTATGTTCCCTTGTTCTTCACAAGGACCACAATTAGTATTTGTATCCATTTCCTACAATATATATATAGACATTTTAACATTTTGTCTGAAAGATTTAACAAAAGAAGAAAACGTAGATATCTAGTTTAGAGTGCACGACTCATTCCTGGAATAACCTTCATAAGGTACGATCAAAGTAAAAATATTGGAAAGCTAACTAATTTAAAAGTTTGGAAGGAAAACCCAAACGGGCCTAAAGAGAACAACCATAATCGGTTAAGGTCATGTAATTTAGTAATTAGCTTCAATGGTAAGGGAGGAAAACAGTAACCATATAAACCACCATAGCAAACTTTACTCATGAAATAAACTCTATAACGCCAACGAATTTGATTGAACAAAGATGAAGAAATTACTTAACAAAATAAATTAGCCGAAGATATCGTACTAAATCTTGCAAAAATATATAGTTTAGTTTGTTTTTGTCTTTTTTGTCATATCTTAATGTATTGAGTAAGAACCCGAAATACAATCTCGATGTGACCCATAAATTACCAACTGATTGAAAATCAAACATCTTAATATAAACGGAGAAAAGATAATAAATTAGTGATATGAAATTGGTATAATAAAAACGACGGTATCAAAATTAGTGCGCACGACCTTGATGTTGACAGGACTGATGATAATCTTCCTACAAACATCGTTGATAATTTTCAGAAACATTGCATGCATATCTAAATCGTTTTCTGCAAGTTCATAGAAACGTCCATAGTTTACTTTTTCGTGCAAAAAGGTGGAGCGGAACATGTAAGTTTAATGATCATGGATATGTTCCACTTGTCGTAAACACTTCCCCGTTTTTTACTCATTCATGACTTATCACCGGATTTTGTAACTCGATTAATACGACGGGTGCCACTAGTGCAGAAGGAACAGTTTACCCTTCTGGAGCATCTGAGTTCGCCCCAGTTTTTAGTGGAGTTCGTGTTACTCGATCTTTAGTTTTATGTTTCCTTTGATTTACGGATTCTGATTGCCCCTTTGGTATCTTCAAACTCTTCCTAAGGATAATCACCAGAATATTTCAACACTGCAGATATTAATTCTAATGACAAAGCAAAGTTTGAACATACCAAAAGGCTATTTTGAAGTCGTCAATCTACACCTCCCCCTCCCCCCAAAGAAAAAAAAAAGACGACCGACAAAAAGACAGAAATTGTTCACTTTTTATTTTGTTGCACAAATTCAGGCAGTTGTTGATCAAATGTTGGCAGCACTAGTGATAATCTTCCTACACACATTCTTGATAATTTGCAGAAACATTGCAGGCATATCTAAATCGTTATCTGGAAGTTCATAGAAACGTCTATGGTTGAATATTTCGTGCAAAAAGGTGGAGCGAAACATGTATGCTTAGTGACCACAGATATATTCCACTTGTCGTAAACAATTCTCGGTACTTTCCTCATTCATGACTTATAAACGAACGGGTTTGTAACTAGATTAACACGACAGGTGCCACTAGTGCAGCAAGAACTACTTACCCTTCCGGAGCACCTGAGTTCACCCCAGTTTTTAGTTGGGTTCGTGTTACTCGATCTTTAGTTTAATGTGTATGCTTTGTAGATCGTTGTCTTGTCTGTCCTTCTTTGATTTACGGATTCGTATTCCTCCTTTGGTATCTTCAAACTCTTCGTAATAATAATCGATAGTAATTCTATTAACAGTGCACCGTTTAAAGATGCCAAAAGATTAATCAGTAGCCGTCAATCTACTCCCTCCCGAAAAAAAAGACAAACGACAAAAAGACATAAAATGGTCGACAAAACACTGCACATCAAAATAAAAAGCGAGCAACAACAATACCATTAAAATCAGGGGTGAACTCGAGTGGTCTGGAAGGTTAAGTAAACTCGGGTGGTCTGGAAGGTTAAGTACTATATCATAGATTTGAATTCAAAGGTGAATCGTTCATTATACACATGACAATATTCTTGTTGTTATCAACGAACACCCCTTACACTATTATTCCCATTGCTGGAGTACCAAGATACTCAAACACAGGATGAAATGTTAAAACTTACTTTTTGTATAGGCCTATATCCAATTTTGCTATATAAAGTGGGTGGACGTAACACCTTGTCTTGTAAGTTTTAAATAAAACGATCTTTATCCCTAACTCATGTGGCAAGATAACAGTCGTATAGTTTTATCGGGTAAATATTATGTCATTTTCTATTAATAGTTTTATAGTCACCTGGTACATGGTCTGTGCATTAGGTATATAGTAGATGATAACCTTACAATGTAGATATATATAATACACAATCTGAGTAAAATATTGTGTTTATTGTAACCTTTTAAAACAAAAATTGGCAATATACTTAACAACTAACTACAACCCGTGGAAAAAGGGGAGTCACGTCATGGTTCCTATTTTAAATCTACCTACCAATCGGTGATCAATGAGTCTAGCAAGAAAATGCGAGCACAAATATATATACATAGCTACTAGCTTAACCCCGTTACTTATTATTCACTGTGCGAAGCCAGGAAAGTGAGCAGTCACACATATGTGTGTTAGGGATATCGATTTTGCCTATTTCTATGATTTTTCTAGTGAATTTTGGAACTGTTCCGACGATGTGTTATTTGTTTTTCAATTTATTTAAGGAATATTTGACATTTTTTAACAGGTTTTACGATATAACCTGGTTTGGGGCAGTTTGCTCCAGTATTGTTATAAATACCCATTACATACATAGTGTGGTGGTACAATACTTTGTATCAGGTCGAGCCTCTTGTGTGAACCAGTATCACTACGAGTCGCGAAAGCGACGAGTTGTGATGCGGTTTGTTCACACAACAGGCAAGACCTGATACACAGTCTTGTACCAACACACAATGTATGTAATAAGTTTATCTAACATTTCAATAAATACAAAATTTAAGCAAATAACAAGGGTCGAAATAAGATTCACAAATGTGTACAATACTCTGGGGGAGACTACATTTTGTGCATGACGTCACGTTATTGTTGCATTTCATTCTTTTGATTTGCTTACGTTGCTTACATTGACGTGTTTCCCCCGCATTCCAATGAATTGACGTCATGACACAATAGTTCTGCAGAGACGATCTCGTGTAACGTCGGGCCATTCTTTTATCACCACAGTGTGGTGATACAACATCTTGTATCACACACCTTGTATCAGATAGGCTACTTTCTTTAAATTCAACGGAAAACGTACAAAATGCTAGATAAATACTGTTATATTGACAACCGGAACCTTTGAACCGTAATGAAAGCGGGAGGTTTGGCGCCTTAAAATCTGATTCACCCCACCATTTCTTTAGAAATGCCTGTAACAAGTCAGTGTCATTACGTTTTCACAGTTTTCCGGTTGTTGACTGATTTTGTCTGTTTGTATACTTATGAGTTTTGACTTTCCCTTTGGAAGATTGTATGGAGTTCGGTAATTTTGTTACTACCCTTGCGGTTTACGAAAAGGGTAAACTGTTCCAAACCAGGTTATACAAGTATGCCCAGTTCAAAAATATCAATTATTTCTTATAATATAATTTTTACAACAACATTTAATGACAATTTCGAAATATGCCATTGACGGGCTATGCAACTGACAACAACCAAAATGAGAAATACGATGCACATGCTACCTGTCAAGTTTATATTTTTTTCTCGATCGACGAATCAGAAGCTAGAAAAATATATGTAATATATTATCTCTCAAAAATGCAAACCATACATTTTGCACTTGACAGAACGTATTTTCAAGGTCCCAGTGGGTATTTTCCTTTGATTTAAGAGAATGCGTACACTTTTTGTTTAATTTGTTTGTTTTGTTTTTTCACCATGTAAGGCTATATCTAACTGTATAAACGTTTTTGTCTTTGCGATTGTCATACTGTTTTCAGGAAAGTCGCTATTGTGCATGACAAATATTAATTGAGAACCCCATTGACGGGCGTCCGGAATTATTTTGCTGTTAATTAATAATATTGAACTGGTAACAACCAAAATTGGGATTTATCGAGTACGATGGATATTTCTCACTTTTGAGACAGACCAGTTCCTATTTTTAGCGATGTGAGATTTTCTTTTCTCACCCCTTGGATAAAGTAGTCCGTCAATTTAGGTGGAAAAGATTTTTCTATCTTACCCCGGCTCCTGGGTAAGACAAGCTACACGCCCTTATTCCCGCAAAATTGTTTTCCATTGTTGAATTAAACTGTCGATTTACAGATAGTATATTTTCATTCTTTCAGAGGAGATGTAGTTAGAAAAAAAGCTTCGTAAATCTAGTAGTTATAGATTTTGACAAATTGAAAGTAAATCACACGATATTCCGTGATTTAAAGCTATTTTGGCCTGTTATGTTATCTTCAATTTGTGCTATATTAGTTGTTCATATTACCTGTATTTGTAATAGACTGTCTTTGCTAATGTTTATATGTACCGGAGAAAACTTCATAAGTTTACAACTTGTGTCTTATCCATTTGTCTTGTTTTGTATGACAATAAGATATGCTTAAAGTAACTATTTACCCATGTAGTAAAACTTGAAACGTACGAAAGAAAATTTATTAATGAAAATTTGTCTCTCCAATTTTCTGAAATAACCCAAAATTAAGATTTGGATTTCATCTATCAATCATGTAGAGGCAAATAATTCCCGATGCACTTAATATCCAACGACATTTCGTAAAGGAGGATGGGGTCACGTCAGGATTCCTTTTTTAAATCTACCCACCAATCAATGATCAATGAGCCTATCAATAAAATGCGAACACAAGCTGAGAGATGTCGTCTCATTGGTCTATATTTTTACCTTCTTGCATATGATTGGACGATCAAGATGAAATACTACCTGACATGACTCCATGTCGTTAGTTTCTATACCAAAATATAGTTCAATTGTGAATATGCTCCAATAAACACAGATTGTATTAATGTAGCTTAAGATAAGTTTGAAGATCAAAGTGTAATCAGAAACAGTAAATCAAAGGACAGACAACCCAGTGGCCAAAGGACAAACAACGATCTACAAAACTTTGCACAGAAAATTAAAGATCGAGCAACACGAACACCACTAAAAACCGGGATGAACTGAGATACAACAGGAAGGGTAAGGAGTTCATGCTCCACATGTAAACCCTTCGTGCTACTCTTGTTACAAACCCTGTTTAAAAGCCACCGAATTGTGATTACGACAAATGGAAGATATCATGTTCCTCGGCTCATTCATATTCCATGCCGTATGTCAAGTTTTTACTTACATAATGGAAATTGTACGGTCCAATATTTTATGAAGTAGTTGTTCATCCATTAACATTATTTAGTCATATATCCGGTAGATCATAACAGTAATGTTGTCTTAAGCTTCTTGTGTATAGTTTGTTTTTGATAAAGATCGACAACTGCTCATCTAATCTCAGATATTTAATATAAAATGTATTCTATCTTCAATTTCAGATTCTCACAGGTAGCCGCCGTGGCGTCATCGTTTGGTAGTAGCTGGATTTACAACTACCTATGATATCAGTGCCTATCACCACTGATGTGAATCTCGATCAGCGCGAGGTATATAACATTATGTGATACAGTTTGTCAGTGACTTGCGACCGGGCTGTGGTTTTCTCCGGGACCTCCGGTTCCCTCCATCAATAAAACTAACCTCACGATATAACTGAAATATTTTTGAAAGTGGCGTTAAGCACCATGAAACAAACAAACAAACAAACAAACAACCAAACAAACAAATAAACAAACATGTTCTCACAGCTTATATAACACAGACTGATTTGTTGATTATCACTAAATATGGACATATACTGTAAATGTAGCTACCACACGCCTGTTTAGTGTTCATGGACGCCTTAGTTATTGCAGATGTTTATGGAACATTGTTCGTCACTTTTCGTTGGTCATTGTGTTGTACGTCCTTCTTACAACTTCAGATTATCTCATTGGCATCTTCAAACTTTTCTTAAGGAGTGATAAGGCTTAAGTTTTCTTAGCCGGTGTCCATTAACAAATTTCTTTCAGAAGTTTCTGCTATAATATTTGGATTGGGAGATTTTCAAATAGATCATGCGAAGACGGACGGACGGACATATATTCATAAAGATCGACATCTGATCATCTAATTTCGAACATTTAATATAAAATGTATTCTATCTTGAATTTCAGATTTTCATAGCTTACATAACAGACTGATTTGTTGATTATCACTAAATTAGACATATCATATTGTTAGTGTAGCTATGACACTTAATGTTGGTTTTCTTGGAAACCTTAGTTATTGCAGATGTTTATGGATCATTGTTTGTCCTTTTCCATTTGGCCATTGTATCGTACGTCCTTCTTACGACTTCAGATTATCTCATTGGTATCTTCAAACTTTTCTTAAGGAGTGATAAGGTCAATTTGTCCTTTGCGTCTTGCTTATGTTTTGTTAGCCGGTGACAATAAGCCATTTTCTTTAAGATGTTTCTGCAATGATAGTTTGATTGGGAGATTTTCAAATAGATCATGCGCAGACGGAAGTACATACATTTATGCATTTTTATAATCTTGATAAACCAACTTTCTGATGTATTTCTTTCTTAAAATATTCCAAAAAGTGCTAAAAAAAAATTGTAGAAATCAATCATCAAATAAATATCAAGAATGACAGAAAACACAATAGCCTAAGTATATCGTGGTGAGCTTAGGTGCTCCCGAAGGGAAAGCAGTTCCTGCTCCACTAGAGGCATCCGTCGTGTTACTCTTGTTACAAATACTGTAATAAGACATGAATGAGGAAATGACCGGATTGTGATTACGACAAATGTAACATATCCGTGGCCATTTGATACACAGATATTCCGTAGCGGTTGATCAAGTCATGGTAGCGACATATGTATATGGGTTTCAGATTCTATATGTAGTTGTCCAATAATTAACAAATCAACAGTACTTGATGTACGTTCTAGTTAATGTTAAATCTGTTTTACGAGCTTCACGTAGTAGGATAATAATTCATCTAGATTTATGACTTCAATAACATAAAGTAGTCTAAAGATGACATAGCAACGCACGTGTAATAGTGACGCACTACGTGCTATAGTTGTGAGTTTTATTCTCACTCATGGAGAGGTGCACTCGATGCAACATTTGTCAGTGACTTGCGATAGGTCGGTGGTTTACTCCCGGTACTCCGGTTTACTCCACCAATAAAACTGACCGTCAATATTTAGCATAAATATTGCTGAAAGTGGCGTTAAATACCATGAACCTAACCCTGTTTTAAATGCTCATGATATGCTTTATATGTTCCGGGATTTGTTTAAAAGCGCAGGAAATGATATAAATGCTCAGTATATGCACTATATTTTACAAGCTATCTTTGGGTTCTTTCTTATAGATTTATAGTAATCTACTGTTTTAATTGATGAATTATAAAATGTTTAATAAAAAAAAATATAGAGAAAAAAGAATGTTATAAAGTTTTCAATTTTTTATGAAACAATACCGCTTATATATAATGTGCTACAAGTCATTAAATTTTGTTAAATTTTAATGTGTGATTGTGATCATTCATAACCTTAAGATAATCTGGTCAAATCTCATCTGTTGGATATTGGAAGTATCTTTCTTGACATTGTACATTAACTGCAAATAATTTTTTTGATGAGAAATATAATACTACAAAAATAGATTGCCATACCAGAGCTATTTATGATCGACATTCGCAATCATACAAAAAAATACATAAGACATAAGCCCCCCTACAAACAACCACAGGTAAAGACGACCCGAACATCGTTCTTTATGAAGAATTCCTAACGGACATCACAACATTGTCCCAAGAACGTAAAGACACATAATGGGACAACATAAGCCATTTTCCTACTAATAGGATTATCTTTAAGTTTAAATTTTGTGTGACATCAGCTAAGAAGACATATTTACTTGGTGTGAATTAAAACTGGATACTGATATTATTGTATAACCCTTCACCCCATATACATATCCTTACTTCTATGCGACAAATTTGAAGAAGAAAAAAACAATACAAACGTTGCATCGAAAAAGTCCCCGAAAAAAATATATCTCAGCAATTTTTTTCAACAAAGCTCTAAAATTTCCGAAATGCATCGCACTTTGAATAACTACTTAATATTTTCCCACTTTCTTTTCTACACTCGAATCTCTAATAGTAAATATTTTTTGTTAGCTTTGTGAAGCGAATGATTTGAAATACAAGCATTCATGACTTATCACCGATTTGTAACTAGATTAACACAACGGGTGCCACTAGTGGAGCAGGAACTGCTTACACTTCCGGTGTACCCCGTTAGTGGGGTTTGTGTTACTAGATCTTTAGTTTTATGTGTACCTTTTGTAGATCGTTGTTTGTCCTTTTGTATTTTTTCTTTTGGCCATTGTGTTGTATGTTCTTCGATATACGGATTTTTATTGCCCCTTTGGTATCTTCAAACTCTTCTTTCCTCTGTACGAAAACCGTAACCATTCATATATTTGCAATATGAAAATCTTACCCGATGATTTGTGTTAATTTATAGGTGACCGATTCATATATTAGATAAAAATCCAAAATAAACATACAAACATAATCATATACCGATTTTTACTTTATCGGATTTGATTACACAATGACGTAAATGGCAATGGGGTTATTGTTCACACCCGGTTTTAGTGGGGTTCGTGTTACTCGATCTTTAGTTTTATGTATATGTTTAATAGATCGTTATTTGTCCTTTTGTCCGTTTTCTTTTGGCAATTGTGTTTTCTGGTATTCTTCGAAAAACGGATTCTGATTACCCCTTTGGTATCTTCAAACTCTTCTTATGTAGACTAATAACCATTAACACCAGAAACATGTAAAGTTTAATGTTTAGATTTAAAAGTATGTAGACAATATCATATGTTCAGTACATTTAACTCCCTTCACTATGTACAGTTAAATACTATGATCGACTCCCCTCGGTTGTTTGCTACGAATAATTTAGAGCAGTTTTTGTTAGAGCAGATTGCATGAATGTCGTAGAATTCAGAATCTGTAATAATTTGGTTGAGTTTAAGATCACTGGATAATTTGTATACACAGTTTGATTCTCTATCTGGGGAATAAACGTTTCCGCTTGTGTCCATCACAATTTTACCCATACTATTCCCTGTTTCAGGACTGGTAATTTGCTTAACATTCCCGGTTTCGTCTTCAATGGAAAAATTAATTACCTGCGATATCAGCGGCGTATATTTTGCTATCATGTCCATCACTGATATGCAAAATACCACCAGATCCATTTATTGATATTTCCCGAAGTCCTACTCCACTGAAGTCTAGTACTAAGATTTTCCTGTATTCACCGATATATATATATTGGTGTGATGTAGCTACATCGTATATATAGTTAGTGCATTTGACTTTAGCACATTTACCTAGAGTTAAATCTTTGTTAGTAAATTGTATGGAATGAACGACTGGTAATGTAACAACGTACTCATCGGTTCGTGGTATGAAGGCAATATCAAAGGGGGCTCTTTAAGTTTCACAGTCTTGATGTATTTGCCATTTTCACCATAGACAACAACGCTTGTAGCTATCATACCAAACACAATGGTGTCTTATATTTATGACTGACCTGAAAGTTCTCCTTCACAACGGACAGCTGAGCCTGTTGTTGTTTTAATTGACAGTAGAAAAGCATTCCATTTTCCTTTCGCGTTTCAGTTATTTCTCCTAATGTTGAAATTGATGGCTCCATACCTCTATTACCTTTGAAATGTAATTGAATAGTTTTGTTTGTCATCGATAGCTCTGTGATAGATTTGTCTGTTTCCGGTAAAATATTGCGCAATTCGTACGCCAACAGAAACGCTTGTTTATCTGTGCCATGTTTCTCAACCAACTGGATTTGTTTAAGACGTTTCTTTGCTTGGCTATTTATATCCTTAATTTTCCCCAACTCGTCCCTCATTATTACTTCATTCGTATCCTTTAATCTATGAAGCTTGGTTTTAAGACTCTTTTCAAGTTCATTTAAACGACCAATGGCTTTCGATTTTTCTAATGCTATTTCATTTTCGATCTGACTGCATTCTTTGTTTAACGATGATCTATTAGTTTCTATCCCATTTTCAAAACCAACCAAAGTTTCAATAATATGTTTCGTTTCTCTATCGGTCTCTTTTAACACGGTTGTCTTCGAACCTGCACAAGCTATATCTAAAACAACGACATCTTTGCACGATCTGTGGCCATCGGCTAAGCATGCACGGCACAAAATGACGTCATGGTGGGAACAGAAATATTCGATTTGGATATTGCAATGTTAATCACAGAACTGATTGGTTGAAATGCTAAACGGAAATTCTGTTAGCAGGTTGATGTTCAGTAGTTTGTGGAACTGTGTAGCCTTTGATGATCTGTGATGTGACGCACAGCCATTACACAACTTTTCATCACAGTTTGGACACCAGCTTTTCCCCTCTGTTATGTTCTCTTGTTTTTAACAAGGATCACAATTAGTATTTGTATCCATTTCCTACAATATATATATAGACATTTTGACATTTTGTCTGAAAGATTTCACTAAAGAAAAAACGTAGATATCTAGTTAAGTGCACACGACACGTTCCTGAAATAACCTTCATTAGGTACGATCAAGGTCAAAAGACTGGAAAGTAAAATAATTTAAAAGTTTTGGGAGCAGGAAAACCACAGGGTCTAAAGTGAACAGCCATAATGATGTTGTGAGTTCGAATCTCGATCGGGGCGAGGTGTACAACATTATGTGGTAAAGTTTGTCAATGACTTGAGAGAGGTCGGTGGTTTTCTACGGGTCCTCCGCCAATAAAAATGACCGCTATGATATAACCGAAATATTGTTGGAAGTTGCGTTAGACACCATAAAACAAAAAAACAAACAAACAAACAAACTCAATAGTAAGGAATAAAAACTGGTAACCATACAAAAACAAAACCATTTCAGCGAACAAACTCTGTAAAGCCAACGAATTGCATTGAACGAAAATGAAGAAATCAATTCACAAAATGTAATAGACGAAGACAGAGAAATAAACGGAAGATATCGAACAAAATATTGCCAAAAATATATAGTCTAGCTTTTTTCACATTTCCTTATTTTAATGTATTGAGTAAGAGCCCGATATTGTCTATTTTGTACAAAAAACAGTCTCAATGTGACCCACAATTTAACAACTGGTTTATAATGTAACATCTTAAAATAGACTAGAAAAAGATAATTACTTAACTACACACAATTGGTATAATAAAAGCATAGATATCAAATTTAGTGCAGCCGACCTTGATTAGGTACGCTGAATATAGAAATATTGGAAAGCCAAATAAGCAATAAACCAACGGTCCTAAACAGGTTAGCCAATTAAGTCTAAGATCACATATGCCTGAGGGAAGGGCAGCCTTGCTTTGATAATACTTACATTATTTAGGAACTGTAAAAGTTGATATCAATGACTCATTATCCAAATTACAACTACCCCCCCCCCCCCCCCCCCACACACACATATGTACATAACAAATAGGTAATGGTGGATATATAACGAACCACATCAACATTAACCACTCCTATCTAACCTATACTTTATAAGCAGGATTTTGAGGGAGTTCATAGGGACCCCCCCCCCCCCCCACACACACACATGTTCCATGACGACACGACACTCAGTTTCGTATACTGAATTCTAGATCTTGAGCCAGTTGAGAAGTACAATGTTATCACTCATTATTTGTTTTTCGTTGCCTCAAGACTTGTATCTCGGGGTATTCAGAGAGTTGTTGATCAAATATTGATAGGACTGGTGACAATCTTCCTACAGACATTGTTGATAATTTGAAGAAACATTGCAGGAATATCTAAATCGTTTTCTGCAAGTTCATGCAAACGTCCATAGTTGAATATATCGTACAAAAGGGTGGATCGAAACATGTAAGTTTAATGACCACGGATATGTTCTACTTGTCGTAAGCACTTCCGGGTTCTTTCCTCATCCATGACTTGTCACCAGGTTTGTAACTAGATTAACACGACGGGTGCCATTAATGGAGCAGAAACTGCTTACCCTTCCGGAGCACCTGAGTTCATCCCCGATGTTTAGTGGAGTTCGTGTTACTCGATCTTTAGTTTTATGTGTATGTTTTGTTGATCATAGTTTGTCCTTTAGTTTTTTTTACTTTGGCAATTGTGTTGTCTGTTCTTTGATTTACTTATTCTGATTTCCCCTTTGGTATCTTCAAACTCTCCCTAAGGATGATCGGCAGAACATTGCAACATTGCAGATGGTAATTATATTGTCGAAACAAAGTTTGAACATACTAAAAGGTTATTCAGAAGCCTACAATCTACACCCCCCCCCTACCCCCAATAAAAGGAAAAGAGACAAACCACAAAAGACAACAAATGGTGGACAAATCGCTGCAGAACTAAACAAAACGTGGGCAACAAAAAATACAATTACAATCGGGAGTGAACCGTGGAGCTCTGGTAGGCTAAGTACTATGTTATTGGTTTGGATTCAAATGTCAATCGTTATTATACCCAAGACAATAGTCTTGTTGTTATCTACTGACACCCTTTACACTATTATTCGTATTGCTGGAGTACCAAGATACTCAAGCACAAAAATGAAATGCTAAAACTTACTTTTCGTGCGGGCCTATATCCAATTCTTTTTTTTATACAAAATGGAGGGACATAACACCTTGTCTTGTAAGCTTTAAATAGAACGATCTTTATCCCTAACTCATGTGGCAAGATAAGAGTTGTATATTGTTTGTCGGGTAATAATTATGTCATTTTCTATTAATAGTTTTATAGTTAGCTGGTACATGGTCTGTGAATTACGTATATAGTAGACGAAAACGTTACAATGTAGATATATATAATACACAATCTGAGTAAAATTTTATCTTTATTGTAACATTTTAAAACAACAATTGGCAATATACTTCATATCGAAAGACATCCCGTATTGGGAATAATGTCAGGGATGATATTTTAAATCCACCCACCAATCGGTGAACAATGAATCTTCCAATAAAAACCGAGCACATGCTGCTTAAAGTTGTTGTCTCATAGGTCAATATTTTAACCGTCTTGCATATGATTGGACGATCCAGATGAAATTCTACCTTACATGACCCCATGTCGTTAGATGTTAGTGTTTAAGAAAAAGAAAAAAACACAGACAATATTACAACAAGCATAACATTTTAGTATTATTGCTTGTATTACTTATAAGCACCAGAAAATAGATGTATACACAGGCCACTAGAATGATTGAAATAAAAAAAACATTACTACGCCAATTTAACAATACACAACCCCAACCTCAACGTATATACATGACTCCCCCACATATATATACATCATAGTCCTGTTAGATTCAGTTCATGCTTAGTACAAAAAAAACATATTTCAATAGTCAATATGCTCTAATTGATGCAGATCTTTCTTATGTAGACAGAGAAGAGTTTGAAGATAGGAAAGGGGTAATCAAAATTCGTAAATCGAACGACAGACAAAACAATGACCAAGTACAAACAACGGTCTAGAAAGCATTACACATAAAACTAAACATCTAGCAACATGGACTCCATTAAAACAGGTGTGAACTCATATTCTCCAGGAAGGATATACAGATGATGCTCCACATGTAAACCCGTCATGATACTGTTGTTACAAACCTAGTGATAAGTCATTAATGAGGAAAGGATCGGATTGTGATTACGACAAACGGAACATATCATGCTCCTTGTCTGTCATATTCCATGCCATAATTATGTCAAGGTTTTACTTACAAAATGGAAATTGTACGGGCCAATATTACATGAAGCAGTTGTTCATTAATTGATATTATTTAGTCATATAGATCATAACAATAATGTTGTCTTAGCATTCTTGTGTATTTTTTGTTTTTTTTTATAAAAATCGACATCTGATCATCTAATTTCGGACATTTAATATAAAATGTATTCTATCTTGAATTTCAGATTCTCACAGCTTACATAACAGACTGATTTGTTGACTATCACTAAATTACACATATCATATTGTTTGTGTAGCTATAACACTTAATGTTGGTTTTCATGGAAGCCTTAGTTATTGCACATGTTTATGGATCATTGTTCGTTCTTTTCCAATTGGTCATTTATTGTCCGTCCTTCTTACGCTTCAGATTATCTCATTGGTATCTTCAAACTTTTCTTAAGAAGTGATAAGGTCAATTTGTCCTTTGCGTCCTGTTTAAGCTTTGTTAGCCGGTGTCAATAAGCAATTTTCTTTAATATGTTTCTGCAATGAGATTTTGATTGGGAGATTTTCAAATATATCATGCGCAGACGGAAGGACATACATTTATACATTTTTTATAATCTTGATAAACCAACGTTTTGATGTGTTTGTGGGTTTTTTGGATAGTTTTCGAGCAACAATATTTCTTTCTTAAGATATTCGAAAATGTGTTAAATTTTTTGGAAGATATTAAAGAGGCAATCAGAAACTAAATAACGAGAATGACAGAAAACACAATACCCTAACAATATCGTGTGAGCTCAGGCTCTCGCAAAGGACAAGCAGTTCCTGCTCCACTAGTGGCATCCGTCGTGTTACTCTTGTTACAAACCCGGTGATCATTCATAAATGAGGAGATGACCTGGATTGTGATTACGACGAACGGAACATATCCGTGGCCATTTGATACATAGATATTCCGTAACGGTTGACTAAGTCATGGTGGTGACATATTTCTATGGCTTTCAGATTCTATATGTAGTTGTCCAGTAATTAACAAACCAACAGTACTGTACGTTCTAGTAAATGTTATATATATCTAACGAGCTTCACATAGAAGGATGAACATTTTATCTAGCTTTATGACTTCAATAACATTAGGTAGTCAAAAAATGACATATCAACGCATTACGTGTTATAGTTGTGAGTTCAAATCCCACTCATGACGAGGTGCACTAAGTAAACATTTGTCAGTTACTTGTGGCAGGTCGGTGGTTTACTCCCGGTACTCAGGTTCCCTCCAACAACAATACTGACTGTCAATATTGAACATAAATATTGTTGAAAGTGGCGTTAAATACCATATCCCTAACTCTGTTTTAAATGTTCATGCTATCTTTTAAATCGTCACGATATTTTTTGAATGCTCATGATATGCTATGAAGTTTTATTTTTTATATGAAACGGTACCTTTTATATATAATGTGTTATAAATCGTTAAATTTCGTTAAAATTTAATGTGTGATTATGATCATTCATAGCCTTCAGATAATCTGGTCATATCTCATATGCTGGATATTGGAGTTATCTTTCTTGATATTGCACATTAACTGCAAATAATTGTATATACAATCGTTCTAGCTGTATTTATAGATTGTTTGCAACTCTTTGAATTATACATTCTATAATAGTATAATTTGTATTACCAGCCGGAAAAATGTACAGCTCCTTGTCATGACAAAATAGGAGATATGATACAAAGGTGTTTTTTTTTTCATTAAATAAACGTTAGAGAATACTGAAGGGGCAATCAAAAATGGACAACCCAGAGAAACTGGCAGCATAGGGTACACAAGTCGAAGATAAATAAAACAAAAACACAACACAATATGTATTGGAACCAAAATACACAAACAAAACTCGGCCCGTCGTGGTCGTGATCGTATTGTAGTTGGATTTACAACTACCTGTGTAATAATTGCCTATCACCACTAAGGTTGTGAGTTCGAACCACGTTAATGGTGAGGTGTACTCGATACAACATTATGTGATAAAGTGTGTCAGTGACTTGCGATAGATCGGTGGTTTTCTCCACCAATAAAACTGACCACCACGATATAACTGCAATGTTGTTGAAAGTGACGTTAAATACCATGAAGCGAACCGAAGCACAAACAAGCTGTGCTTTATAGACAGATAAGAGTTTTCTTTCTTGCTATAGAGAAAACCCCACACTGAATTAGAGTATCAGTACATAGTCAGTATCTCTTCAAAATTGTATATTCCATGATAACATAATTTTTACTGCCTTATAACCTGTGGAATATATAATTAAAAAAGTTACCAATTAGCAGGGGCGGATCCAGGATTTGTGGTTAGGGGGGCGTGAGTAGGCGAGGGGTCTGGGACCGCTTAAGGTCCCCAGCGGGTCCAAGGCAGAGCACTGGTAGGGGCCCAGGGGGGCTAAGCCCCCGGAAGCTCTGGGGGTTTGAGGAATTACAGACATTTATTTGAACGACAATTTTGAACCAACCACACCATTTTTATCAGACCAAAAAAACTGGACTTTCAGTCTTAATTTTGTCGGATAATTGTTAACAGTATGTTTTTGTCAGATTATAAAAAACCTAGAGTAAAACTTTTCTTTAACAACCGTGATGCGAATTGTTCAACTCATGACTGATCGATCACGATATTTTAACCCTTCAAATAACTATTGGTTTAGCTTTAGCGCATTCCTCAGTTCACTAATTGGTCTGTACTTTCGGTGCTTGTCCTTTCGGGTGGTTCTGGTTAATACTGCCCGTTCGGATGGAGCTTTTCTTTTCGTCGTTTGATTCATTCATTGAAAACGCATGATTCGACCGTTCTTGTTTATAGACAAACAAAAGCGGAAATTGTCAATACATGAACTTGTTATTGATTTCTGATAAGCTGACGTAACTAAATTAGATGATCAGAATCGTTTCAGGCAGCATTAATGTTAACATATTCGCCTTTGTTTGTCTATAAACAAGAACGAATCATACGTTTTCAATGAATGAACCAACGGCGAAACGAAAAGCTTCATCCGGACGGACAGTATACTGATCATTTATCAATGGGTAGAGCTTTTTAGAATGATATCCCAAATTTACTCCCAATATCATTACTAATCATTTTGACTTACAGGTCACGAGTTAACCATTCATGAAAAAGTTGTGTGTTGAACTGCTTAATTAACGTTGCATAATATATGCTTTGCGAATTTTAGGGGGCGCACGCCCCCTCTAAATCCGCCTCTGATTAGGTCTCTATAATTATATTTTCTGAAGTGTAAATATCATGCAGATGCTCACTTCCGGTTTTTAACGCGGGTTTCGTGTTGCTCAATCTTTTGCTTGATGTGTAGTGTTTTGTGGACAATTGTTTGTTTGTTTGTTTGTTTGTTTTTTGTTTGTTTTTATATTTTTATCTGGGGGGGTCTTCTTTATTCAGACCATTGGTAATATCTGTCCTTCGATTCTTCGGTAATGGCTTCTAATTACCACTTTGGTATCTCAAGCTTTTCTACTTACTTTTAATTTTAATTTGCACTTGAGTGCGATAGATCGTGGGTTCGAGTTCCGGTCGGGTCAAACCAAAGATTACAAAATTGGTATTTGTTGTTTCTCTGCACTGCAGTAAGGAAAAAGAGCAAATATTGGTTTGCTTGGAATCCGAATAAAGTGTCCGCGTGGAGCTCGCAGATTGTTATTTCAGTGAGCTATAAACACTATTAAAATCCAACTCAGCATGCTGGTCTAGTCCAAATCGGTCATCATCATCATCATCGCATCAAAATGTAACTTGTTCTCGCCATGATACTGGAAAATGTAACTTGTTCTCGCCATGATACTGGAAAATGTAAGTTGTTCTCGCCATAATACTGGAAAATGTAACTTGTTCTCGCCATGATACTGGAAAATGTAACTTGTTCTCGCCATAATACTGGAAAATGTAACTTGTTCTCGCCATGATACTGGAAAATGCTAACTTGCGTTAAACAATAATCACTCACTCACTCAATTAGCATGAATCATCCCATATACACTGTAGAAAGCTAGAGATCGAGGTGTTCAAGCTAGATGAACACCTGAGCCCGTGTAAATTGTGCGCCGAGACCGCGTAGCGTTCGAGGTGCTCAAAGCACGGGCGGGGTGTTTATCGAGCTTGAACCGGAGATCGAAGTCGGTAACTGACTTACACTCTAGTGATATTGTTTATAAAACATATATAATAAAAAAATATTGAATGTACTTGTACATATTTAACCAATTAAATGCAGCCGTTTTCGCTATCGATAAGTCACTTGAACACCTGGCACAGTGTCGAGGTGTTCAAGTGACGTCACTATTTGTCCTGGGCCTAAGACACGTGCGAATTCTTTTGACAAATAGGTATTTCCAAAATTTGAATGCCCATCGATAACAATAGAACTAGTGTATATAGTTGTAAGTCGCTTAACAACTATCATGTTGATGTCCCGTCACACAAGGAAATGGTGGTTGTTAGTTAAAATTTAAACACTATTTTAGAAGTGAAATATTTAATACAAAACATCGTGACAATATATGATTTGGCTCAATGACAAAATGATGTACGTTAGGTCAGGGTTTTTAACTGCAAAATAACATTTTCAAAAAGCCTCTCAATTCTGAAAATTTCAAGGCCATGATTGTTTATTTACATACAATGTATTTGATTTCAAAATTTATTTTAGATTGAATATTATATTAGCAATTTTGGAAAGGTCATTGATGAGGTCATTCTAAAAAAAACTTCTGAAATTTATATCAGGAACAAATGTTCATATATTGTACAGGTTTGCTTGCCAAATGATTAATTCAAGTAAGAAGATTTGTCAAACATGATCAACCATTAAAATGTGGGGGGGGGGGGGGAGGGGGCGGGGTCCAATTGTAACATTTGTCTTATTACAACATGTCTAGGTCATATGTGGTGAACTCCTGGGGATGGAATAAATACGCCTATCTCTAGGGCTTCCCTTGGCAGAGAGATGGTGTGAGAGTGTCATGTACATACTGTCAATGTATTCAGCCTATACGGATTTGGGGGTGGCGGGGGGAGGAGAATGTTGTCTTGGAATCATTACACATGACTTGCAGTTAACAAGTGGAATGGAGAATGGATGGAATTGTCACACACGTATACTTAAGCATTTAACCAACTTACGCTAGAGTTAATGCGCTCTCCTGGAATAAATGAGCTTGTCTTTGTGGTCAAACATTGGGAGGGAGTGGGCCAGTGCTGGATTAACCACTAGGCAAAATAAGAACATGCTTAGGACATCAAGGGGCAAGGGGAACCAAACAAATCCGGCCACAAGGCAATTTAAATAAAACACTAATAAATGTTATAGGGCTTATAATATAAATATGAAAAAAAACATAAGAGAATTCTGAATTTAAGGTTAGGCATTTGACAATTATGCCGTCACATATTGTGTGCAAACCCTGTTGCCTGACGTTCACTGCTTCGTCATCAACCATTTCTTAAATAAATATGAAAAACAGATATTTAAATGATTTTAATATAAGAGGTTTGGCCTGACTGAAAATTGAATTCTGAATTTAATGTTATGCATTTGACAATTATGTTGAGTCTTGGCATCAAGGGGTCGTGTTAGTTTTTTCATTATGACAGAGAAGGTGCAGAGGCACAAAGGGTGGCCTGTGCTTAGGGCATATATTTGCTTTAATCCGGCCCTGGATCTCATTTTTTCAATTCTACCTTATTACGGTGACCAGAGACATGGCTAAGACTGAACAAAAATTGTACTGTAATTGTGTATTAAGATAACCACGACAGTGAAAAACTTATAAAATAAAACACCGCATGAATACTTATAAAAAAACCACATACCGCATGAATACTTATAAACTTATAAAATAAAACACATACCGCATGAATACTCACAGGATAAAACACATACCGCATGAATACTTATAAACTTATAAAATAAAACACATACCGCATGAATACTAATAGAATAAAACACATACCACATAAATACGTATAGAATAAAACACATACCGCATGAATACTTATAGAATAAAACACATACCGCATGAATACTTATAGAATAAAGCACATATCGCATGAATACGTATATAATAAAACACATACCGCATGAATATTTATAGAATAAAACACATACCGCATGAATACTTATAGAATAAAACACATACCGCATGAATACGTATAGAATAAAACCCATACCGCATGAATATTTATAGAATAAAACACATACCGCATGAATACTTATAGAATAAATAAAGCACATACCGCATGAATACTTATAACATTTCCACACACAGTCGTCTGTACTTTTAACACTGTCAAATTGTACCAAGTAAGATAAGACATAAACCGTCCTACAAAAAACTGCAGGTAAACCGAACCGAACATCGTTTTTGATGCGGAATTCCTAACGGACATCACAGCATTGACCCAAGAACGTAAAGACACATAATGGGACAACATAAACCATTTTCATATTAATAGGATTATCTTTAAGTTTAAATTTTGTGTGACGTCAACTGAGATGATTGCTTTTATTTGGTGTGAATATTTAAATTGGTTACTGATATTCCTATATAAGCTCTAAAATTTCCGAAATGCATCGCATTTTGAATAACTACGTAATATGTTCCCACTTTCTTTTCTACACTCAAATCTCTAATAGTAAATATTTTTCGTTAGCTGTGTGAAGCGAATGATTTGAAATACAAGCATTCGTGACTTATCACCGGGTTTGTAACTAGATTAACACGACGGGTGCCACTAGTAGAGCAGGAACTGCCTACCGTTTCGAGGCACCTGAGTTCACCCCGGTTTTTAGTGGGTTCTTGTTACTCGATCTTTAGTTTTATGTGTATGTTTTGTAGACCGTTGTTTGTACTTTTTCTTTTGTCCATTGTGTTGTCTGTTCATCTTCGATTAACGGTTTATGATTACCCCTTTGATATCTTCAAACTTTTCTTATGTACTTATGTACGACTAATAAGCATTAACATCAGAAACATGCTAAGTTTATTGTTTATATTGTTTATAAGTATGTAGACAATATCATATGTACAGTAGATTTAACTCCCTTCACTATCTACAGTTAAATACTATGATCGACTCTCCTCGGTTGTTTGCTACGAATAACTTAGAGCAGTTTTTGTTAAAGCAGATTGCAGGGAAATTGTAGAATTCAGAATCTGTGATAATTTTGTTGAGTTCAAATTCACTGGATAATGTGCATACACAGTTGGATTTTCCATCCGGAGAATAAACGCATCCGCTTGTGTCCATCACAAGTTTACCCATACTATTCCCTGATTCAGGACTGGTAATTTGTCTAATATTCCCAGTTTTGTCTTTAACGGAACATAATGTACCAACAGTATTAGCCACGTATATTGTGCTATCATGTCCAACACTTATATAAAAAATCATACTAATTCCTTTTATTGATATTTCCTGAAGTCCTATTCCATTGAAGTCTAGCACTAATATTTTCATGTATGTCCCGATATATATATATTGGTGTGATGTAGCTACACCGTATATAATGTTAGTGCATTTAACTTTAACGCATTTATCTAGCGTCAAATCTGTGTTAATAAATTGTATGGAATACACGAATGGTAACGTAACAACATACTGATCGGTTCGTGATATGAAGGCAATATCAAAGGGAGAATCTTTAAGTTTCACAGTCTTGATGTGTTTCCCGTTTTCACCATAGACAACAACGCCTTGTTGTTCTCCTGAATGGTTACAAAGTAACAGCTTGCCATCACCTGTAGCTATCATACCAAACACGTTCGTACAAATTGTCTTGTATCTACGATTGATCTGAAAGTTTTCCATTGGTGTATTCTCCTTGCCAACGGACAGTTGAGCCTGTTGTTGTTTTAATTGAGAGTAGTAAAGCATTCCATTTTCCTTTCGCGTTTCAGTTATTTCTCCTAATGTTGAAATTGATGGCTCTATACCTTTATTACCTTTGAAATGTAATTGAATAGTTTTGTTTGCCATCGATAGCTCGCTGATAGATTTTTCTGTTTCCGGTAAAATCTTGCGGAATTCGTACGCCAACAAAAACGCTTGTTTATCTGTGCCATGTTTCTCAACCAACTGGATTTGTTTAAGACGTTTCTTTGCTTGGCTATTTATATCCTTAATTTTCCCCAACTCGTCCGTCATTGTTTCTTCATTCTTATCCCTTAATCTATGAAGCTTGGTTTTAAGACTCTTGTCAAGTTCATTTAAACGACCAATGGCTTTCGATTTTTCTAATGCTATTTCATTTTCGATCTGACTGCATTCTTTGTTTAACGATGATCTATTATTTTCTATTCCATTTTCAAAACCAACCAAAGTTTCAATAATATGTTTCGTTTCTCTATCGGTCTCTTTTAACACGGTTGTCTTCGAACCTGCACAAGCTATATCTAAAACAACGACATCTTTGCACGTTCTGTGGCCATCGGCTAAGCACGCACGGCACAAAATGATGTCATGGTGGGTACAGAAATATTCGATTTGGATATTGCAATGTTGATCACAGAACTGATTGGTTGAAATGCTGAACGGGAATTCTGTTAACAGGTTGATGTCCAATAGTCTATGGGATTTTGTAGCCTTTAATGATCTGTGATGTGACACACAGCCATTACACAACTTTTCCTCACAGCTTGGACACCAGCTTTTCCCCTCTGTTATGTTCCCTTGTTCTTCACAAGGATCACAATTAGTATTTTTACCCATTTCCTACAATATATATGTAGACATTTTCACATTTTGTCTGAAAGATTTCACTAAAGAAAAAAACCGCACATATCTAATTTAGTGCACCCGACACGTTCCTGAGATAACCTTCATTAGGTACGATCAAGGTAAAAAGACTGGAAAGTTAAATAATCTAAACGTTTTGGGAGCAGGAAAACCACAGGGTCTAAAGTGAACAGCCATAATGATGTTGTGAGTTCCAATCTCGATCAGGGCGAGGTGTACAACATTATGCGATAAAGTTTGTCAATGATTTGAGAGAGGTCGGTGGTTTTCTACTGGTCCTCCGCCAATAAAAATGACCGCTACGATATAACCGAAATATTGTTGGAAGTTGCGTTAGACACCATAAAACTAACAAACAAACAAACAAACAAACTCAATAGTAAGGAATAAAAAATGGTAACCATACAAAAACAAAATCATTTCAGCGAACAAACTCTGTAAAGCCAACGAATTGCATTGAACGAAAATGAAGAAATCAATTCACAAAATGTAATAGACGAAGACAGAGAAATAAACGGAAGATATCGAACAAAATATTGCCAAAATTATATAGTCTAGCTTTTTTCACATTTCCTTGTTTTAATGTATTGACTAAGAGCCCGACATTATCTATTTTGTACAAAAAACAATCTCGATGTGACCCACAATTTTACAACTGCTTTATAATCTAACATCTTCAAATAGACTAGAAAAAGATAATTATTTAGCTACAGAAAATTGGTATAAAAAAAACATAGATATCAAATTTAGTGCGGACGACCTTGATCAGGTACGCTCAAAATAGAGATATTGGAAAGTCAAATAAATTAAAAGTGTTTATGAGCAATAAACCAACGGGCCTAAATAGGTTAACCTATTAAGTCTAAGGTCACATATGTCTGAGGGAAGAGCAGCCTTGCTTTGATAATAATTACATTATTTAGGAACTGTAAAAGTTGATATAGATGACACATTATCCAAATTACGACTACGCCCCCCACCCCAACACAAACACACATATGCACATAACAAATAGGTAATGGTGGATAAATAACGAACCACATCAACATTAACCACTCCTATCTAACCTATGCTTTCTAAGCAGGATTTTGCTGCAGGATTTTGAGGGATTTCATGGGGAACCTCGCCCCCACACGTTCCATGACGACACTCAGTTTCGTCTACTGAATTCTAGATCTTGAGCCAGTTGAGGAGTACAATGATATCACTCATTATTTGTTTTTCGTTGCCTCAACACTTGTATCTCGGGGTATTCAGAGAGTTGTTGATCAAATATTGATAGGACTGGTGATAATCTTCCTACAGACATTGTTGATAATTTGAAGAAACATTGCAAGAATATCTAAATCGTTTTCTGCAAGTTCATACACACGTCCATAGTTGAATACTTCGTACAAAAAGGTGGATCGAAACATGTAAGTTTAATGACCAAGGATATGTTCTACTTGTCGTAAGTACTTTCGGGTTCTTTCCTCGTCCATGACTTGTCACCAGGTTTGTAACTAGATTAACACGACGGGTGCCACTAATGGAGCAGAAACTGCTTACCCTTCTGGAGCATCTGAGTACGCCCCAGTTGTTAGTGGGGTTCGTGTTACTCGATCTTTAGTTTTATGTGTATGTTTTGTTGGTCATAATTTGTCCTTTAGTTTTTTTACTTTGGCAATTGTGCTGTCTGTCCTTTGATTTACTTATTCTGATTTCCCCTTTGGTATCTTCAAACTCTTCCTAAGGATGATCGGCAGAACATTGCACCATTGCAGATGGATGGTAATTATATTGTCGAAACAAAGTTTGAACATACTAAAAGGTTATTCAGAAGCCTACAATCTACACTCCCCCCCCACCCCCACCCCCAAGAAAAGGAAAAGAGATAAACGACAAAAAGACAGAAAATG
Organism: Bathymodiolus brooksi; assembly: GCA_963680875.1. Classification (NCBI taxonomy): domain Eukaryota; kingdom Metazoa; phylum Mollusca; class Bivalvia; order Mytilida; family Modiolidae; genus Bathymodiolus; species Bathymodiolus brooksi. The sequence continues at coordinate 79,480,495 of OY804590.1, forward strand.
GTGGACAAATCGCTGCAGAACTAAATAAAACGTGAGCAACAAAAACACCACTACAATCGGGAATGAACCGTGGAGCTCTGGTAGGCTAAGTACTATGTTATTGGTTTGGATTCAAATGTCAATCGTTATTATACACAAGACAATAGTCTTGTTGTTATCTACTAACACCCTTTACACTATTATTCGTATTGCTGCAGTACCAAGATACTCAAACACAAAAATGAAATGCTAAAACTTACTTTTCGTGCAGGGCTATATCCAATTCTTTTTATACAAAATGGAGGGACATAACACCTTGTCTTGTAAGCTTTAGATAGAACGATCTTTATCCCTAACTCATGTGGCAAGATAACACTTGTATATTTTTGTCGGGTAATAATTATGTCATTTTCTATTAATAATTGTATAGTCACCTGATACATGGTCTGTGAATTACGTATATAGTAGACTAAAACGTTACAATGTAGATATATATAATACACAATCTGAGTAAAATGTTATCTTTATTGTAACTTTTTAAAGCAAAAATTGGCAATATACTTCATATCTAAAGACATCCCGTATTGGGAGTAATGTCAGGGATCATATTTTAAATCTACCCACCAATCGGTGAACAATGAGTCTTCCAATAAAAACCGAGCACATGCTGCTTAGAGATGTTGTCTCATAGGTCAATATTTTAACCATCTTGCATATGATTGGACGATCCAGATGAAATTTTACCCTACATGACCCCATGTCGTTAGATGTTAGTGTTTAAGAAAAAGAAAAAACATTACAAGCATCAAATTTTAGTATTATTGCTTGTATTACTTATAAGCACCAGCAAATAGATGTATACACAGGCCACTAGAATGATTGAAATAAAAAAAAGCATTACTACACCAATTTAACAATACACAACCCCAACCCCAACGTATATACATGACTCCCCCACATATATATACATCATAGTCCTGTTAGATTCAGTTCATGCTTAGTACAAAAAAAACATATTTCAATAGTCAATATGCTCTAATTGACGCAGATCTTTCTTATGTAGGCAGAGAAGAGTTTGAAGATAGGAAAGGGGTAATCAAAAGTCGTAAATCGAAGGACAGACAAAACAATGACCAAAGTACAAACAACGGTCTACAAAACATTACACAGAAAACTAAACATCCAGCAACATGGACTCCATTAAAAACCGGTGTGAACTCATATTCTCCAGGAAGTATATACAGATGATGCTCCACATGTAAACCCGTCATGATATTGTTCTACAAACCTAGTGATAAATCATTAATGAGGAAAAGACCGGCTCAGTTATATGCTATGCCATAATTATGTCAAGTCTTAGCTTACAAAATGGAAATTATACGGTTCAATATTACATGAAGTAGTTGTTCATCAATTGATATTATTCCATAAATCCAGAACAGTTGGAAAAAAGCTATCCTTATATGACTTGGTGCGGCATTGGGGAGGGGTGAAGAAACTGGGGTTTCTAACCATGTAGTTAGGTTCAATATTAATATAAGAAATAATATTATTTGTTATATAGTTGGGTAGCTCTCCTTCCAGAGCTTTGAACATTAGAATAAATTGTTGCTTCTTACGTCTGTTTTGCAAGGAGTCCCACCCTAATTCGCCATACAACTTAACCCTTGAGGTACCCTTTCGAAGACCTGTAACAATTCTGGCTGATTCGTATTGCACTGATTCAATAAGATCAGACTGTTCTCTTGTGCAATTATCCCAAACTACACTTCCGTCTTCAAGTATAGGTCTTATAAAACCAAAATAAAGCTTTTCTAGTGAGTTCCTATCAAGATTATGTTTCATCATGCGCAAAATATTAAGACGAGAGCAAGCTTTTTTATAAATTTCATTTATACGATCTTTCCAGGTGCCATTAGGACAAAAATGTATACCAAGATGTTTATGTTTAAGTACATCTTCTAGGACATCATCATTCATATATAAAGGGGGAATATTAACATCATGTTTTCTAGTAAACAGCATAGGCTTAGTTTTTGAGGCATTGAAATTAACACACCAATCAGATGCCCATGTACTAAGGCTATTCAAATCAGAATTCAGGGATTCGGCGGTTTCATTCTGATCATCAACAATACAATAAAGGGATGTATCGTCAGCAAATAGTTTCATGCTATTGGAAACGACATCAACAATATCATTAATAAATAATAAAAATAAAAGAGGGTCCAGTATGGAGCATTGAGGAACGCCAGCATTAGTGGAATTCCAAGTAGAGCAGTATCCATTCATGCAGACTCGCTGCTTACGGTCAGAAAGATAACTACCAAACCAAGTCAATAAGTTACCTTTAATTCCATATGTTCTAAGTTTGTACAATAGACCACGATGCCAGACACGATCAAATGCTTTTGATATGTCACAAAAAATAAACCTAACATCTTTGCCAATATCTAAATTTTTCATTATGACATCATAAATTACCAATAACTGGTTTATAGTGGAAACTCTATGTCTAAGTCCAGACTGATCATCCGATAGTATATTATATCTTAACAAGTAGTTGTGAAGGTGCTTGAATATAATTTTTTCCAATATCTTAATAAAACAATTAGTAACAGATATTGGTCTATAATATTGGTAGATCATGCGAAGACGGAAGGACATACATTTATACAATTTTTATAATCTTAATAAACCAACATTCTGATGTATTTGAGGTTTTTTCCGATAGTTCTCGGGCAACAATATTTCTTTCTTTAAATATTCCCAAATGTGCTAAAAAATTTGAAGATACCAAAGAGGCAATCAGAAACTAAATAACGAGAATGACAGAAAACACAATAGCCTAACAATATCGTGATGTACTCCGGTGCTCGCAAAGGACAAGCAGTTCCTGCTCCACTAGTGGCATTCGTCGTGTTACTCTTGTTATAAACCCGGTGATAAGTCATGAATGAGGACAGGACATGGATTATGATTACGACAAACGGAACATATCCGTGGTCATTTGATGCACAGATATTCCGTAGCGACAAACTAAATCATGGTGGCGACATATTTCTATGGCTTTCAGATTCTATATGTAGTTGTCCAATAATTAACAAATCAACAGTACTGTACGTTCTAGTAAATGTTAAATATGTCTTACGAGCTTCACATAGCAGGATGAACATTTTATCTAGCTTTATGACTTCAATAACATAAGGTAGTCTAATGATGACATATCAACGCATTACGTGTTATAGTTGTGAGTTCAAATCCCACTCATGGCGAGGTGCACTAAGTAAACATTTGTCAGTTACTTGTGGCAGGCCGGTGGTTTACTCCCGGTACTCAGGTCGCCTCCAATAACAATACTGACCGTCAATATTGAACATAAATATTGTTGAAAGTGGCGTTAAATACCATATCCCTAACCCTGTTTTAAATGCTCATGCTATCTTTTAAATCTTCAGGATATTTTTTGAATGCTCAGGGTTATGTTATGAAGTTTTATGTTATGAACCTTTGAGCCGTAATGAAAGCAGGAGGTTTGGCGCTTTAAAATCTGATTCAACCCACCATTTCTTTAGAAATGCCTGTACCAAGTCAGGGTCATTACGGTTTTCACAGTTTTCCGGTTGTTGACTGATTTTTTCTATTTATATACTTGTGAGTTTTTACTTTACTTTTGTAAGATTGTTCGGAGTTCGGTAATTTTGTTATTACCCTTATTTATTTATTTTATGAAACGGTACCTTTTATATATAATGTGTTATAAATCGTTAAATTTTGTTAAAATTTAATGTGTGATTATGATCATTCATAGCCTTCAGAAAATATCGTCATATCTCATATGTTGGATATTGGAGTTATCTTTCTTGACATCGCACATTAACCACCACGATATAACTACAATGTTGTTGAAAGTGACATTAACTATCATGAAGCGAACAGCAAAGAAACTGTGTTTTATTGGCAGATAAGAACTGTGTTTCTGTGAAAGTTTTACACTGAATTATAGTACCTATACATTGTCAGTATCTCTTCAAGTTTTATATTCAATGATATCATATTTTTACTGCCTTATAACATGTGGAATATATTTCATCCCAAGGAAAATTTCTTATCTACTTATTGTAATAAACATCCACAATACGATACCTGAATCTTGAGAAATGCCAAAATAGGGGAGACATAAATGGAAACATTGCAAATAAAATACCATATAGAGGTCATGACATCCAAAGGAATAAAGAATGTGCTCCAAAAGTGAAAGCATTTTCTTTGAAATTGATTCATCATTATCATTTGTTTGCATTAAAGAAACATTTACAACATTTACAGATTGCTTATGGTAGGATATCATCCTGTACTGACCCCCCATCATTCTGAGATTACTAAATATTGTGCCACTGCATCACTCAACACTGTTGATATGAAATATACAACTACAAAAATAGATTGACATACCAGTTTAGAACAGAGCTATTCATGATTGGGATTCGCAAACATACACAAGAATACAATAAGACATAAACCCTCCTACAAACAACTGCTGGTAAAGACGAACCGAACATCGTTTTTATGCGGAATTCCTAACGGACATCACAACATTGACCCAAGAACATAAAGACACATAATGGGACAACATAAACCATTTTCATACTAATAGGATTATCTTTAAGTTAAAATTTTGTGTGACGTCAACTAAGATGACTGCTTTTACTTGGTGTGATTATTCAAACTGATCACTGATATTCCTATATAACTTATTATTCTAATGCATCCCCTCTTTCATTTACAGACTATCCTGCACCCCGTGGACATATCTTTACATCCACACTACTAAATGCGACAAATTTGAGGAAAAAAGACCAATACTATCGTTGCATCGTAAAAGTCTCTGAAAAAAATATCTCGGCAATTTTTTTCAAATAAAGCTCTAAAATTTCCGAAATGCATCACATTTTGAAAACTATGTAATATTTTCCCACTTTCTTTTCTACACTTTTTCTAACAGTAAATAATTTTCGTTAGCTGTGTGAAGCGAATGTTTTGAAATGCAAGCATTCACGACTTATTACCAGATGTGTAACTAAATTAACACGACGGGTGCCACTACTGGCGCAGGAACTGCTTTCCTTTCCGGAACACCTGAGTTCACTATCGGTTTTAAGTGGGGTTCGTGTTACTCGATGTTTAGTTTTATGTGTATGTTTTGTAGATCGTTGTTTGTCCCTTTGTCTTTATTCTTTTGGATATTGTGTTGAATGTTCTTCTTCAATTAACGGATTCTGATTGTCCCTTTGGTATCTTCAAACTCTTCTTATGTACGACTAACAAACATTAACATCAGAAACATGTAAAGTTAATTGTTTATATTTATTAGTATGTAGACAATATCATATGTTCAGTATATTTAACTCCCTTCACTATGTACAATTAAATACTATGATCGACTTCCCTCGGTTGTTTGCTACGAATAATTTAGAGCAGTTTTTGTTAAAGCAGATTGCATAAATTTCGTTGAAGTTAGAATCTGTAATAGTTTTGTTTAGTTTAAGATCACTCGATAATTTGCATACACAGTTTGAGTCTCTATCTGGGGAATACATGTTTCCACTTGTGTCCATTACAATATTACCCAGACTACACCTATTTACGGGACTTGTAAATTGTTTAAGTTTCCCAGTTTCGTCTTCAACGGAAAATAAATCACCAGCAGCATCAGCCACGTATATTTTACTATCATGTCCAACACTGATATACCAAATACTACCAATTCCATTTATTGGTATTTCCCGAAGTCCTATTCCACTGAAGTTTAGCACTAATATTTGCATTTTTTCACAGATATATATATATTGGTGTGATGTAGTTACACCGTATATATAGTTAGTGCATTTGTCTTGATTAGTGTATTTGACTTTCACGCATTTATCTAGCGTGAAATCTTTGTTAATGAATTGTATGGAATTAATGACTGGTAATGTAACAACGTACTGATCGATACGTGGTATGAAAGCAATATCAAAGGGAGCCTCTTTAAGTGTCACCTTCTTGATGTATTTGCCGTTTTCACCATAGACAACAACGCCCCCTTTTTTCTCTGAATAGTCACAAAGTAACAGTCCACCATCATCTGTAGCTATCATACCAAGCACGTTCGTACAATTTACTTTATATCTATGACTGACCTGAAAGTTGTCCATTGGTATCTTCTCCTTGACAACGGTTAGCTGAGCCTGTTGTTGTTTTAATTGACAGTAGCTAAGCATTCCATTTTCCTTTCGCGTTTCAGTTATTTCTCCTAATGTTGAAATTGATGTCTCTATACCTTTATTACCTTTGAAATGTAATCGGATAATTTTGTTAGTCATCGATAGATCTGTGATAGATTTTTCTGTTTCCGGTAAAATCTTGCGCAATTCGTACGCCAACAGAAACGCTTGTTTATCTGTGCCATGTTTCTCAACCAACTGGATTTGTTTAAGACGTTTCTTTGCTTGGCTATTTATATCCTTAATTTTCCCCAACTCATCCGTCATTATCACTTCATTCTTATCCTTTAATCTATGAAGCTTGGTTTTAATACTCTTTTCAAGTTCATTTAAACGACCAATGGCTTTCGATTTTTCTAATGCTATTTCATTTTCGATGTGACTGCATTCTTTGTGTAATGCTGATCTATTATTTTCTATTCCAATTTCAAAAGCAGCCAAAGTTTCAATAATATGTTTCGTTTCTCTATCGGTCTCTTTTAACACGGTTGTCTTCGAACCTGCACAAGCTATATCTAAAACAACGACATCTTTGCACGATCTGTGGCCATCAGCTAAGCATGCACGGCACAATATTACGTCATGGTGGGTACAGAAATATTCGATTTGGATCTTGCAATGTTGATCACAGAACTGATTGGTTGAAATGCTGAACGGAAATTCTGTTAACAGGTTGATGTCCAATAGCTTGTGGGATTTTGTAGCTTTTAGTGATCTGTGATGTGACGCACAGTCATTCCACAACTTTTCCTCACAGTTTGGACACCAGCTTTTCCCCTCTGTTATGTTCCCTTGTTCTTCACAAGGACCACAATTAGTATTTGTATCCATTTCCTACAATATATATATAGACATTTTAACATTTTGTCTGAAAGGTTTAACAAAAGAAGAAAACGTAGATATCTAGTTTAGAGTGCACGACCTATTCCTGGAATAACCTTCATAAGGTACGCTCAAAGTAAAAATATTGGAAAGCTAACTAATTTAAAAGTTTGGAAGGAAAACCCAAACGGGCCTAAAGAGAACAGCCATAATCGATTAAGGTCATGTAATTTAGTAATTAGCTTCAATGGTAAAGGAGGAAAACAGTAACCATAGAAACCACCATAGCAAACTTTACTCATGAAATAAACTCTATAACGCCAACGAATTTCATTGAACAAAGATGAAGAAATTATTTAACAAAATAAATTAGCCGAAGATATCGTACTAAATCTTGCAAAAATATATAGTCTAGTAATTTTTTCTCTTTTTTTGTCATATTTTAATGTATTGAGTAAGAGCCCAAAATACAATCTCGATGTGACCCATAAATTACCAACTGATTAAAAATCAAACATGTTAACATAAACGGGAAAAAGATAATAAATTAGTGATATGAAATTGGTACAATAAAAACGACGGTATCAAAATTAGTGCGCACGACCTTGATGTTGACAGGACTGATGATAATCTTCCTACAAACATCGTTGATAATTTTCAGAAACATTGCATGCATATCTAAATCGTTTTCTGCAAGTTCATAGAAACGTCCATAGTTGACTTTTTCGTGCAAAAAGGTGGAGCGGAACATGTAAGTTTAATGACCATGGATATATTCCACTTGTCGTAAACACTTCCCGGTCCTTTCCTCATTCATGACTTATCACCGGATTTTGTAACTCGATTAATACGACGGGTGCCACTAGTGCAGAAGGAACAGTTTACCCTTCTGGAGCATCTGAGTTCGCCCCAGTTTTTAGTGGAGTTCGTGTTACTCGATCTTTAGTTTTATGTTTCCTTTGATTTACGGATTGTGATTGCCCCTTTGGTATCTTCAAACTCTTCCTAAGGATAATCACCAGAATATTTCAACACTGCAGATATTAATTCTAATGGCAAAGCAAAGTTTGAACATACCAAAAGGCTATTTTGAAGTCGTCAATCTACAATTACCCCTCCCCCCAAAGAAAAAAAAAGACGACCGACAAAAAGACAGAAATTGTTCACTTTTTATTTTGTTGCACAAATTCAGGCAGTTGTTGATCAAATGTTGGCAGCACTGGTGATAATCTTCCTACACACATTCTTGATAATTTGCAGAAACATTGCAGGCATATCTAAATCTTTATCTGGAAGTTCATAGAAACGTCTATGGTTGAATATTTCGTGCAAAAAGGTGGAGCGAAACATGTATGCTTAGTGACCACAGATATATTCCACTTGTCATAAGCACTTCCCGGTACTTTCCTCATTCATGACTTGTCAACGAGTTTGTAACTAGATTAACACAACATGTGCCACTAGTGCAGCAAGAACTATTTACCCTTCCGGAGCGCCTGAGTTCACCCCAGTTTTTAGTTGGGTTCGTGTTACTCGATCTTTAGTTTAATGTGTATGCTTTGTAGATCGTTCTCTTGTCTGTCCTTTTTTGATTTACGGATTCGTATTCCTCCTTTGGTATCTTCAAACTCTTCGTAATAATAATCGATAGTAATTCTATTAACAGTGCACCGTTTAAAGATGCCAAACGATTAATCAGTAGCCGTCAATCTAGTCCCTCCCGAAAAAAAAGACAAACGACAAAAAGACATAAAATGGTCGACAAAACACTGCACATCAAAATAAAAAACGAGCAACAACAATACCATTAAAATCAGGGGTGAACTCGGGTGGTCTGGAAGGTTAAGTAAACTCGAGTGGTCTGGAAGGTTATGTAAACTCGAGTGGTCTGGAAGGTTAAGTAAACTCGGGTGGTCTGGAAGGTTAAGTAAACTCGAGTGGTCTGGAAGGTTAAATACACTCGGGTGGTCTGGAAGGTTAAGTAAACTCGAGTGGTCTGAAAGGTTAAGTAAACTCGAGTGGTCTGGAAGGTTAAGTAAACTCGAGTGGTCTGGAAGGTTAAGTAAACTCGGGTGATCTGGAAGGTTAAGTAAACTCGAGTGGTCTGGAAGGTTAAGTAAACTCGGGTGGTCTGGAAGGTTAAGTAAACTCGGGTGGTCTGGAAGGTTAAGTAAACTCGAGTGGTCTGGAAGGTTAAGTAAACTCGGGTGGTCTGGAAGGTTAAGTAAACTCGAGTGGTCTGGAAGGTTAAGTAAACTCGAGTGGTCTGGAAGGATAAGTAAACTCGAGTGGTCTGGAAGGTTAAGTAAACTCGGGTGGTCTGGAAGGTTAAGTAAACTGGAGTGGTCTGGAAGGTTAAGTAAACTCGGGTGGTCTGGAAGGTTAAGTAAACTCGAGTGGTCTGGAAGGTTAAGTAAACTCGGGTGGTCTGGAAGGTTAAATAAACTCGAGTGGTCTGGAAGGTTAAGTAAACTCGAGTGGTCTGGAAGGTTAAGTAAACTCGGGTGGTCTGGAAGGTTAAGTAAACTCGGGTGGTCTGGAAGGTTAAGTAAACTCAAGTGGTCTGGAAGGTTAAGTAAACTCGAGTGGTCTGGAAGGTTAAGTAAACTCGGGTGGTCTGGAAGGTTAAGTAAACTCGGGTGGTCTGGAAGGTTAAGTAAACTCGAGTGGTCTGGAAGGTTAAGTAAACTCGAGTGGTCTGGAAGGTTAAATAAACTCGGGTGGTCTGGAAGGTTAGGTAAACTCGGGTGGTCTGGAAGGTTAAGTAAACTCGGGTGGTCTGGAAGGTTAAGTAAACTCGGGTGGTCTGGAAGGTTAAGTACTATATCATAGATGAATCGTTCATTATACACATGACAATATTCTTGTTGTCATCAACGAACACCCCTTACACTATTATTCCTATTGCTGGAGTACCAAGATACTCAAACACAGGATGAAATGTTAAAACTTACTTTTTGTATAGGCCTATATCCAGTTTTGCTATGAAAAGTGGGTGGACGTAACACCTTGTCTTGTAAGTTTTAAATAGAACGATCTTTATCCCTAACTCATGTGGCAAGATAACAGTCGTATAGTTTTATCGGGTAAATATTATGTCATTTTCTATTAATAGTTTTATAGTCACCTGGTACATGGTCTGTGCATTACGTATATAGTAGACGAAAACTTTACAATGTAGATATATATAATACACAATCTGAGTACAATCTTATGTTTATTGTAACCTTTTAAAACAAAAATTGGCAATATACTTAACAACTAACTACAACCCGTGGAAAAAGGGGAGTCGCGTCATGGTTCCTATTTTAAATCTACCTATCAATCGGTGATCAATGAGTTTAGCAAGAAAATGCGAGCACAGAGCACAAATTTAGAGATGTTGTCTCATTGGTCTATATTTTTACCGTCTTCCATATGATTGGACTATCAAGATAAAATGCTACCTGACATGACCCCATGTCGTTAGATGTTAGTGTTTTTCACAAAGAAAACATTAAAGAAAATAAAACAACAAGCTTCAAATTTTAACTATATTGATATTATTCAGAAAAGATTAATACAGAGGTCTCTAGAATGATTGAAATCTAAAATTATATCAATTTCTCAATTAGCCACCCAAACGTATATACATGACTCCCCCATATATAAACATTCTAGACTTGCTTAGATTCAGTTTTTGGTACTGAACAAAATAATTCAATAGTGAATATGCTCCAATAAATGCAGTTTTTATTCATGTGGTTTAAGAAAAGTTTGAAGATATCAAAGTGTAATCAGAAACAGTAAATCAAAGGACAGACAACAGATCGAGCAACGCGAGCCCCACTAAAAACCGGGATAAACTGAGATACACCATGACAAAAAAGCTATGCATAGTAACACACAATGAATTTTATTTACGTAGCATGCCATAAGATTAAAATTCAAGTCATGGGTAATCACCTTACTATAACAAATCCTAATAATATTGACCTGATTGTTGTCGAATAATAAATTGCTGGTTAATAAAACTTTACAGGCAGAGGACTATGGTTATGGTGTTTAATGCCATTTTCAACAATATTTCAGTTACTTCTTGGTGGTTTGATTTTAATATTAATTAATTGTTTCAAGAGTGCCCTGAAAAACCCATATGCATGTCGCACAGACTTTATCATATAATGTTGCATCGAGTACGCCTCGCCTGAGCGGGATTCGAATTCACAAATTCAGTGATGATAGGAACCGATTGCACATAAGTAGTTGTAAATCCAACATACAGGAAGAGGAATATATTTTAGATATATTTTTTGTATCAAACATCTTAATGAGTTTGATTTATTAGCGATTTCGTATATATACATAGCTACTAGCTTAACCCCGTTACTTATTATTCACTGTACGAAGCCAGGAAAGTGAGCGGTCATACATATGTGTGTTAGGGATATCGATTTTGCCTATTTCTATGATTTTTCTAGTGAATTTTGGAACTGTTCCGACGATGTGTTATTTGTTTTTCAATTTATTTAAGGAATATTTGAAATTTTTTAACAGGTTTTACGATATAACCTGGTTTGGGGCAGTTTGCTCCAGTATTGTTATAAATACCCATTACATACATAGTGTGGTGGTACAATACTTTGTATCACGTCGAGCCTCTTGTGTGAACCAGTATCACTACGAGTCGCGAAAGCGACGAGTTGTGATGCGGTTTGTTCACACAACAGGCAAGACCTGATACACAGTCTTGTACCAACACACAATGTATGTAATAAGTTTATCTAACATTTCAATAAATACAAAATTTAAGCAAATAACAAGGGTCGAAATAAGATTCACAAATGTGTACAATACTCTGGGGGAGACTACATTTTGTGCATGACGTCACGTTATTGTTGCATTTCATTCTTTTGATTTGCTTACGTTGCTTACATTGACGTGTTTCCCCCGCATTCCAATGAATTGACGTCATGACACAATAGTTCTGCAGAGACGATCTCGTGTAACGTCGGGCCATTCTTTTATCACCACAGTGTGGTGATACAACATCTTGTATCACACACCTTGTATCAGATAGGCTACTTTCTTTAAATTCAACGGAAAACGTACAAAATGCTAGATAAATACTGTTATATTGACAACCGGAACCTTTGAACCGTAATGAAAGCGGGAGGTTTGGCGCCTTAAAATCTGATTCACCCCACCATTTCTTTAGAAATGCCTGTACCAAGTCAGTGTCATTACGTTTTCACAGTTTTCCGGTTGTTGACTGATTTTGTCTGTTTGTATACTTATGAGTTTTGACTTTCCCTTTGGAAGATTGTATGGAGTTCGGTAATTTTGTTACTACCCTTGCGGTTTACGAAAAGGGTAAACTGTTCCAAACCAGGTTATACAAGTATGCCCAGTTCAAAAATTTCAAATATTTCTTATAATTTAATTTTTACAACAACATTTAATGATAATTGCGAAATATGCCATTGACGGGCTATGCAACTGACAACAACCAAAATGAGAAATACGATGCACATGCTACCTGTCTAGTTTATATTTTTTTCTCGATCGACGGATCAGAAGCTAGAAAAATATATGTTATATATTATCTGTCAAACATGCACACCATACATTTTGCACTTGACAGAACGCATTTTCAAGGTCCCAGTGGGTATTATCCTTTGATTTAAGAGAATGCGTACACTTTTGTTTAATTTGTTTGTTTTGTTTTTTCACCATTTAAGGCTATAGCTAACTGTATAAACGTTTTCGTCTTTGCGATTGTCATACTGTTTTCAGGATGGGCGAAAGTCGCTATTGTGCATGACAAATATTAATTGAGAACCCCATTGACGGGCGTCCGGAATTAATTTGCTGTTAATTAATAATATTGAACTGGTAACAACCAAAATTGGGATTTATCAAGTACGATGCACGTTTCTCACTTTTGAGACAGACCAGTTCCTATTTTTAGCGATGTGAGATTTTCTTTTCTCACCCCTTGGATAAAGTAGTCCGTCAATTTAGGTGGAAAAGATTTTTCTATCTTACCCCGGCTCCTGGGTAAGACAAGCTACACGCCCTTATTCCCGCAAAATTGTTTTCCATTGTTGAATTAAACTGTCGATTTACAGATAGTATATTTTCATTCTTTCAGAGGAGATGTAGTTAGAAAAAAAGCTTCGTAAATTTAGAAATTATAGATTTTGACAAATTGAAAGTAAATCACACGATATTCCGTGATTTAAAGCTATTTGGCCTGTTATGTTATCTTCAATGTTTGCTATATTAATTGTTCATATTACCTGTATTTGTAATATATTGTCTTTGTTAATGTTTATATGTACCGGAGAAAACTTCATAAGTTTGCAACTTTTGTCTTATCCATTTGTCTTGTTTTGTATGACAATAAAATATGCTTAAAGTAACTATTTACCCATGTAGTAAAACTTGAAACGTACGAAAGAAAATTTATTAACGAAAATTTATCTCTCCAATTTTCTGAAATAACCCAAAATTAAGATTTGGATTTCATCTATCAATCATGTAGAGGCAAATAATTCCCGATGCACTTAATATCCAACGACATTTCGTAAAGGAGGATGGGGTCACGCAGGATTCCTATTTTAAATCTACCCACCAATCAATGATCAATGAGCCTATCAATAAAATGCGAACACAAGCTGAGAGATGTCGTCTCATTGGTCAATAATTTTACCTTCTTGCATATGATTGGACGATCAAGATGAAATACTACCTGACATGACTCCATGTCGTTAGATGTGTGTAGTTTTCACCAAAACAACACCATTAAAGAAGATAAAATAACAAGCATCAAATTTTGATTATATTGATATTATTCATAATAGATGTATACACAGACCACTAGAATGATTGGAATCTAAAGTTGCTATACCAATTTCACAATAAACCACCCAAGAGTATATATATGATTCCCCAACATATATACATTCTAGTCCTGTTTAGATTCAGTTCATGTTTAGTGCCAAAAATAATTCAATAGTGAATATGCTCCAATAAACACAGATTGCATTAATGTAGCTTAAGATAAGTTTGAAGATATCAAAGCGTAATCAGAAACAATAAATCAAAGGACAGACAACCCAGTGGCCAAAGGATAAACAACGATCTACAAAATTTTACACAGAAAATTAAAAATCGAGCAACACGAACCCCACTAAAAACCTGGGTGAACCCAGATTCTCCAGGAATGGTAAGAAGCTCATGCTCCACATGTAAACCCATCGTGCTACTCTTGTTACAAACCCTGTTTAAAAAGCCATTAATTAGGAAAGCACCGAATTGTGATTACAACAAATGGAAGAAATCATGTTCCTCGGCTCAATCATATTCCATGCCGTATGTCAAGTTTTTACTTACAAAATGGAAATTGTACGGTCCAATATTTTATGAAGTAGTTGTTCATCCATTAACATTATTTAGTCATATACCCGGTAGATCATAACAATAATGTTGCCTTAAGCTTCTTGTGTATAATTTGTTTTTGATAAAGATCGACATCTGCTCATCTAATCTTGGATATTTAATATAAAATGTATTCTATCTTCAATTTCAGATTCTCACAGGTAGCCGCCGTGGCCGTGATCGTTTGGTAGTAGTTGGATTTACAACTACCTATGATATCAGTGCCTATCACCACTGATGTGAATCTCGATCAGCGCGAGGTATACAACATTATGTGATGCAGTTTGTCAGTGACTCGCGACCGGTGTGTGGTTTTCTCCGGGCCCTCCGGTTCCCTCCATCAGTAAAACTGACCTCACGATATAACTGAAATATTTTTGAAAGTGGCGTTAAGTACCATGAAACAAACAAACAAACAAACAAACAAACAAACAAATAAAAAAGCATGTTCTCACAGTTTATATAACACAGACTGATTTGTTGATTATCACTAAATATGGACATATACTGTAAATGTAGCTACCACACGCCTGTTTAGTGTTCATGGATGCCTTAGGTATTGGAGATGTTTATGGAACATTGTTCGTCCCTTTTCGTTGGTCATTGTGTTGTACGTCCTTCTTACAACTTCAGATTACCTCATTGACATCTTCACACTTTTCTTAAGGAGTGATAAGGCTTAAGTTTTCTTAGCCGGTGTCCATTAACAAATTTCTTTCAGAAGTTTCTCATATAATATTTGGATTGGGAGATTTTCAAATAGATCATGCGAAGACGGACGGACGGACATACATTTATTAAGATCGACATCGGATCATCTAATTTCGAACATTTAATATAAAATGTATTCTATCTTGAATTTCAGATTCTCACAGCTTACACAACAGACTGATTTGTTGATTATCACTAAATTAGACATATCATATTGTTAGTGTAGCTATAACACTTAATGTTGGTTTTCTTGGAAACCTTAGTTATTGCAGATGTTTATGGATCATTGTTTGTCCTTTTCCATTTGGCCATTGTATCGTACGTCCTTCTTACGACTTCAGATTATCTCATTGGTATCTTCAAACTTTTCTTAAGGAGTGATAAGGTCAGTTTGTCCTTTCCGTCTTGCTTGAGTTTTGTTAGCTGGTGTCCATTAACATTTTCCCTTAAGAACATACATTTATACAATTTTGATAATCTTGATGAACCGGGGAAAAACTGAAAAAAACTGAAAAAAAAAACAGAAAAAAACCCCAAAACATTAGAAAGTTTTTTGATGTTTTTTGATGTTTTTGTTTTTTGTTTTCAGATAGATGTCGAGTGACAATATTTGGTTGTTAAGATATTTCCAAAATGTGTCTACGAAAATTTGAAGATATCAAATGGGCAACCAGAAAAGAAAATACATATCGAGGACAGAAAACACAATAGCTTAACAATATCGTGTGAGCTCAGGTGTTCCCGAAGGGCAAGCAGTTCCTGATCCACTGGAGGCATCCGTTGTGTTACTCTTGTTACAAATCCGGTGATAAGCCATGCAATTAGGACGGGGCCTGGATTGTGATTATGACAAGCGGAACATATTCGTGGTCATTTGATACACATGTATTTCGCAACGATTGACCAAGTCATGGTGGTGACATATGTCTATGGCTTTCAGACTCTATATGTAGTTGTCCAATAATTAACAAATCAACCGTATTTGATGTACATACTAGTAAATGTTAAGTCTGTCTTACGAGCTTCACGTAGTAGGATAACAATGTATCTAGCTGTATGACTTCAATAACATAATGTAGTCTAAAGATGACATAGCAACGCATTACGTATTATAGTTGTGACGTCGAATCCCACTCATGGTGAGTTGCACTCGATACACCATGTATGAGTTATTTCCGGTAGATCTGTGGCTTTTACACCGGGTAGTCCGGATTACTCCATGAATAAAACTGACCGCCATGATATAACTGAAATATTGTTGAAAGTGGCGTTAAATACCATAACAT
The DNA here is from genome assembly GCA_963680875.1 of Bathymodiolus brooksi. NCBI lineage: Eukaryota > Metazoa > Mollusca > Bivalvia > Mytilida > Modiolidae > Bathymodiolus > Bathymodiolus brooksi. The sequence goes on from OY804590.1 coordinate 79,496,981, forward strand.
AAACCCTCTTATAAATGCTCAGGATATACAATGTATTGATTATTAGAACCTTTCAAGTTATCTCTGGGTTCTATCTTATAGATTTATAGTAATCTACTGTGTTTATTGACGAAATATAAAATGCTTAATGAAAAACGCATAGAGAAAACAAAATATTATGAATTTTCATTTTTATAAGAAACGATACCTTGTATATATAATGTGCTAAAAGTCATTAAATTTTATTAACATTTATTGTGTGATTGTGATCATTCATAGCCTTCAGATAATCTGGTCATATCTCATATCTTGGATATTGGAGTTATCTTTCTTGACATTGCACATTAACTGCAAATAATGTTGCTGACGAGAAATATACAACTACAAAAATAGATTGCCATACCAGTAAAGAACAGAGGTATTCATGATAGACATTCGCAAAGATGCACAAAAATACAATAAGACATAAGCCCTCCTACAAACCATTACTACTAAAGACGAACCAAACATCGTTTTTATGCGGAATTCCTAACGGACGTCACTACACTGACCCAAGAACGTAAAGATACATAATGGGACAACATAAACCATTTTTTTTTTATACTAATAGGATTATCATTAAGTTTAAATATTGTGTGACGTCAATTCAGATGATTGTTTTTACTTGGTGTGAACTTTCAAACTGGTTACTGATATTATTATATAACCCTGCATCCACTCCGTCATTAACAGACTACACATGCCTTTATTTCTATACTACTAAAGGCGAGAAATTTGAAAACAAACCAATACAATTGCATCGAAAAAGTCTCTGAAAAAAAAATATCTCGGCAATATTTTCCAACAAAGCTCTAAAATTTTCGAAATGCATCACATTTTGAATAACTGCGTAATATTTTCCCAATTTCCTTTCTACACTCAAATCTCTACCAGTAAATATTTTTCGTTAGATGTGTGAAGCGAATGATTTGCAATGCAAGCATTCATGACTTATTATCGGCTTTGTAACTAGATTAACACTACGGGTGCCACTAGTGGAGCAGGAACTGCTTACGCTTCCAGAGCACTTAAGTTCACCCCTGGTTTTTAGTGAGGTTTGTGTTACTCGATGTTTAGCTTGATGTGTATGTTTTGCAGATCGTTGTTTGTCCCTTTGTCTTTATACTTTTGGATATTGTGTTGAATGTTCTTCTTCGATTAACGGATTCTGATTACCCCTTTGGTATCTTCAAACTCTTCTTATGTACGACTAATAAACATTAATATCAAAAACATGTTAAGGTCCTTGTTTATATTTAAAAGTATGTAGACAATATCATATGTTCTGTACATTTAACTCCCTTCACTATCTACAGTTAAATACTATGATCGACTCTCCTCGGTTGTTTGCTACGAATAACTTAGAGCAGTTTTTGTTAAAGCAGATTGCACGGATATTGTAGAATTCAGAATCTGTGATAATTTTGTTGAGCTTAAGATCACTGGATAATGTGTATATACTGTTGGATTTACTATCCGGAGAATAAACGTTTCCTCTTGTGTCCATCACAAGTTTTTCCAAACTATTCTCTGATTCAGGACTGGTAATTTGTCTAACATTCCCAGCTTCGTCTTCAATGGAACATAATTTACCAAAAGTATCAGTCACGTATATTTTGCTATCATGTCCAACACTTATATAAAAAATACTAAGAAGTTCATTTATTGATATTTCCCGAAGTTCTATTCCATTGAAGTCTAGCACTAAGATTTTCCTGTATTCACCGATATAAATATATTGGTGTGATGTAGCTACACCGTAAATATCGTCAGTGCATTTGAAATCAACGCGTTTATCTAGCGTCAAATCTTTGTTCATAAACTGTATGCAATGTGCGACTGGTAATGTAACAACGTACTGATCGGTTCGTGGTATGAAGGCAATATCAAAGGGATATATAAGTTTCACCGTCTTGATGTATTTGTCGTTTTCACCATAGACAACAACGCCTCCTTGTTCTCCTAAATAGTTACAAAGTAGCAGTCCACCATCATCTGTAGCTATCATACCAAGCACTTTGGTACAAATTGTCTTATATCTACGATTGACCTGAAAGTTTTCCATTGGTGTCTTCTCCTTGACAACGGACAATTGAGCCTGTTGTTCTTTTAATTGAGAGTAGTAAAGCATTCCATTTTCCTTTCGCGTTTCAGTTATTTCTCCTAATGTTGAAATTGATGGCTCTATGCCTTCATTACCTTTGAAATGTAATTGAATAGTTGTGTTTGTCATCGATAGCTCGCTGATATATTTTTCTGTTTCCGGTAAATTCTTGAGCAATTCGTACGCCAACAGAAACGCTTGTTTATCTGTGCCATGTTTCTCAACCAACTGGATTTGTTTAAGACGTTTCTTTGCTTGGCTATTTATATCCTTAATTTTCCCCAACTCGTCCGTCATTATTACTTCATTCTTATCCCTTAATCTATGAAGCTTGGTTTTAAGACTCTTTTCAAGTTCATTTAAACGACCAATGGCTTTCGATTTTTCTAATGCTATTTCATTTTCGATCTGACTGCATTCTTTGTTTAGCGATGATCTATTAGTTTCTACTCCATTTTCAAAATCAACCAAAGTTTCAATGATATGTTTCATTTCTCTATCGGTCTCTTTTAACACGGTTGTCTTCGAACCTGCACAAGCTATATCTAAAACAGCGACATCTTTGCACGATCTGTGGCCATCGGCTAAGCATGCACAGCACAAGATGACGTCATGGTGAGTACAGAAATATTCGATTTGGATATTGCAATGTTGATCACAGAACTGATTGGTTGAAATGCTGAACGGGAATTCTGTTAGCAGGTTGATGTCCAATAATTTATGGGATTTTGTAGCCTTAGATGAGCTGTGATGTGACGCACAGCCATTACACAACTTTTCCTCACAGTTTGGACACCAGTTTGTCCCCTTTGTTATGTTCCCTTGTTCTTGACAAGGATCACAATTAGTATTTGTATTCATTTCCTACAATATATATATAGACATTTTGACATTTTGTCTGAAAGATTTCACTAAGATCAAAACGTAGATATCTAGTTAAGTGCACACGACACGTTTCTGAAATAAACTTCATTAGGTCAAAGATCAAGGTAAAAAAATTGGAAAAACAAATAACTTAAGAGCAAAAAAAAAACCCAACGTGCCTAAGCAGGACAGCCACAATCTGTTAAGGGCGTGTGATTTAATTTTCAATGGTAAAGGGGGAAAACGGTAACCATAGAAACCACGTAACGAACTCTGTAACGCCAATGAATTTCATTGAACTGCTTCACAAATTTAATATACGAATGCAGCGAAATTAGCCGAAGATATCGAACAAAATCTTGACAAAAATATATAGTCTAGATATTTTGTCATATTTCTACTATTTCAATGTATTGAGTAAAAGCCAGACATTTTCTATTTTGTACAAAATACAATCTCGACTTTAGTCACAATTTACTAACTGGTTTTTAATCAGAGATCTTAATACATACTGGATAAAGATAATTACTAGTTACAGAGAATAGGAATACAAATTGATATAAAATGACATATTATCAATTTCACAAATTACACCATGGCACACCCCTATACACAAAGTAATCGTGGAAAAAATAGCGAACCACAACAACGTGGATCACTTCTGTAGAACCTATACTTTCTAAGCAAAAGCCGCAGGAATCTGGGGGGAGTTGAAGGCGGAAAAGTCCACCCCCTTTCCACGACGACACACAGTTTCGTCTACCAAATTCTAGAGCTTGAGTCAGTTAAGCAGTGTACTGATATCGATCATTTGTATTTAGGTACAACACTTGTTCCCCTTTGATATGAACAGTATAATTTTGAAACTGTATGTCACATGACCCACGTGACCTAGAAATTTGGATTTTCGAGGTGATTTTTGTAGATTTTAGACGGATGAAGAATATTATTTTTAATAAGAATGAACGTTTCGTAGGGAGGAACACTAGTAACCATGCCTGTCAAATATTTTGCACCAAAAGCAACTGTGAAACTATGTATCATTCAGTTTTCCTCCTCGAGATAACCGTGGTCAAAATAATGAACAATCTGAATGTTTGCTCAGCCCACAGCTATTTATACCCACGGTCCCGGTTTAACACGACGGGTGCAACTAGTGCAGCAGAAACTGCCTACCCTTCCGGTGCACCTGGGTTCACCCCAGGTTTCAGTGGCATTTGTGTTAATCGATATTTAGTTTTATCGTTGTTTATCCTTTTGTCTTTTTCCTTTTGGCCATTGTGTTGTCTGTTCTTTGATATACTGATTCTGATTGTCCCTTTGGTCTCTTCAAACTCTTCTTAAGGATGATCACCAGAACATTGCAACATTGCAGATACTAAGTCTATTAGCAAATTAAAATGTTTGAAGATACCAAAGGGGTAATGAGAAGCCGTCAATATATGGACAGACAATACCGCCTCCCCCCTCGAAAGACAAAAGGACAAAAACGATCACAGAAAAATAAAATTGTGAGCAATCTGATCACCACTAAAATCAGGAGCTCTGGAAGATTAGGTTTAGATTCAAAGGGGAACCGTTGCTATACACATGACAATAATCTTGATGTTATCAACTATAACCCTTTACACCAGTATTCCTATTGCTGGAGTACCAAAATACCCAAACACAGGATGACATGTTAAAACCTACTTTTTGTGTAGGCCTATATCCAATAAAGGTATACAAAATGGAGGATCATAAGATTTGTATTATCGTAACATTTAAATAGAACGATCAGGTGACAAGATAATATATTTAAAGTTTTTGTCAGGTAAGAAATATGTCATTTTCTATAAATAGGTTTATTGTCACCAGTATCCCTTTTCACAAAAATTCGTATGTATAGTCGTAATTTGTTCACTTATGATTATAATACGAGAATTCCGAAGTCATTATCACAAAGGTTATCTTACGACAAATTTTAATCGTACGATAAAAATTACACTTACGATAAAGATTCTTCCATTACAATCTAGTTTCATTTTCATTGCACATGCGTAAACAATGTCTTTGTATTGTTTTCAATATTATTAGCTAAATTATGATTTCTCAGAAAACTTTTAAAAGAAGACCAAAATGGTCCCTATATCACAGACAGTCTCAGAGAATATACACAAACAAAGAAAAGTATATAAATCCGATTAGAGAATGACGTTTAAATAATCCAGAGATGTGAAATTCTACATGTTTCTGACGCTCCTACAAATAAATAATCAATATATATAAAAATATTTTCAACAATAAACATATTTTGTAGGAATATCAAGATACTCCAACACATGATGAAATGTTAAATCTTACTTTTTGTGTAGTCCTATATCCAATTTTGTTATACAAAATGGAGGGTCGTAAAACTTGTATTATCGTAAGCTTTAAATAGAACGATCAGGTGACAAGAAAGTATATATAAAGTTTTTGGTAGGTAAAAAATATGTCATTTTCTATAAATAGCCCTTTTCACAAAAATTCGTATGCATAATCGTAATTTCTTCACTTATGAATATAATGCGACAATTCCGAAGCCATTATCACAAAGGGTATAGTACGACAAAAATTACACTTCCGATAAAATTCCTTCTTAGGAATCTAGTTTCATTTTCATTGCACATGCGTAAACAATGTCTTTGCATTGCTTTCAATATTATTAACTAAATTATGAGTTCTCAGAAAACTTTTCAAAATGTTCCCTTTATCACAGACAGTCTCAGAGAATATACACAAACACGAAATACGTTTAAATAATCCAGAGATGGGAAATTCTACATGTTGCTGACGCTTGTACACATAAATTATATATATATTTTTACAGTATTATGATTATTTATATTAACCACTTATTTTGATAATTAAAGGATCATTTTTAATCCCTGATGACGTATTTAATCCTTAATAGATTTATATTATTTATTTCAGTATTATATATATTGAGTCATCTGTATTTAAAGTTTGGATATTAAATTTGATATCTACGTTTGTATTACTGGATCGATACTCCTGCTGTTGGACTATTAGTCCCTGATGGTATCATTCGGCACTGCTACTGACCTGATTTATTAGATATATTTGTTATTGCAATTTACAGTTACTAAGTCCTGTAATTATTATTAAAACTAAGGTGGTCCTCTCTCAGGCTTATGTTACGTTAGATGATTTTTTTAAGGTTCTTTGGTTTTCTTGCTCCCAAACATTTTAAAATTATTTGGCTCTCAAATATTTTGGCCTTGAACATATCTGATGAAGGTTATTCCAGAAACACGCTTTGTGCACTATATTTTATATTTACGCTTTTATTATACATTTTTGGTGATTTCAAATGAATGCTCCCCAATGTTTTGTTCTTTACAAACTCATTCTTATTGGTCAGTTTGGTCATGTGCACTTTAGGCGGGAAACTTTCTATAATACTTTTGCTATGGACATTACTGATTACTTGCGCTAGATGTCTGGCTGACATAAGGACATTTATGTCTTATAAAGTTATATAGAATTTTATTATTATTCATATCTGGACAACCTACTAATCTATTAAAGGTCAGTTTCTTTACATTTCTGAGTTAATCATTTTAACAGTTAAGATTTATTTAATATTTATAGAGAGCAAGAGTTTTGTATGAAAGATATAAAATGTATAAAATACTTTGATAAATAAACATATAAATCTAATGAATATAAAATAATTATAAATTATTTATTGTTCGTTTACAGATAATACCTATTTTTTTTTTAATAATTAAAACATACAAATATAATTTTTAATAAATTACAATGTTAAAGTTAAGATATTTTAGATACATAAAAAAGGAACTTTTACTTTAGATATTGTATTGATGGTAGAAAACCTTTATCTTGTCATGAAACACATGACTTATAATTTGTAATTTTGCTACATAGGTTTTCCACTAAGTTGTCTAGATTGTATTTATATATATAGACCTTTACACCTCATGCGAGGTAAGATATTGTGTTGTTTTTATTATTTTACTAATTGTATTTTTACTTATTGCTTTTAATATGCTTATGCTTACTTAATTTGCTTTGTTTATTTATATTATGTTATTTTGAAGATGTCAGGTTTAAATATAGATATGGCAAACTTAAAAGTACACCTTTGATTATTTTCCAAAATGAACATTTCATTACGATTTAATGAAAAACAAGACTAGTAGTATATTGTTTGGTTGAAATTAGTTATATTTTATTTAAAACAGCACAAGTATTTTTGACATGTTTAGATTAGAGTTATCTTCCTTTGTGTCTTAATTATGTTATTTTTAACTTGTGCATTTTCAGTGTCAAACAAATATAGTTAGGAATTATAAATATACTGTTGAATAGTCGAACACAAATAAAGAATGTACAACCTCAAACGGATTTAGTTATTTATCAACTCACAACAAAATCACCATGGTTACATTGTTGACATAGCAAGGTGTCTTCTAGTTATGATACATGCGATCTTTTTAATATTTCAAAAGTTTTGCAAATTCATGAATAATAAACCAATTGACATTTACATCATTGTGTAATTAAATCCGAAAAGGTAAAGATCGGTATATGATTATGTTTGTATGTTTATTTTGGATTGTTATCTAATATATGAATCGGTCACCAATAACTGAACAAAATATGATCGGGTATGATTTACGTATTGCAAAAATATGAATGGGTTGGGTGCTCGTACAGAGGAACTATATGAATAGGGTTTTGTTTTATAACTCCAAATACACTCCCTTAAAGACTTCCACCAAAAGTGGCCACGTGTGGACGATGACGAATGACTCCAAGTAATGACAATTATTATAGATCATTATAATTTACATGCATTAGAAATATTATCCATGTTTGATAATTCATTTTATCAACTGTGTTTAAGCAAAATAGTTACATTCACAAAGTGTTTTCTTTGACGTCCGTTCCCCTATTAATTACATCCCACATAAAATTATACGCTGATTTCTTAATTTTGATATTAGCACCTGATGGTTTCTATGCGATTATACAGATTAGCGGAAAAACAGTCGCTCAGTATCCAAACGGTTTGTAGGATTAACCATCATGCTAATCGTACGTCTTTCTTAATTCTACCAAAAACTGCTCAAAATAGATTAAAATAGCTATATATAGTAACAAACAATGAAGTTTATTTATGTAGCATGCCATATTAATTAAAAATCAAGTCACTGGTACATCATCATACTAGAACAAATATTAATAACATTGAATAACCAGAATAAATACTAATAAAACTTTACAGGAAGAGGGTTAGGGTTATGGTGTTTAAAAAGTCGTAAATAGAAGGACAGAAAAGACAATGAACAAGAGGACCAACAACGATCTACAACACATTACGCGGGAATTTAAAGATCGAGCAAAACGAACTCCATTAAAAACCGGAAGTGAGCTGAAATTCTCCAGGAAGTGTAAGCATATGTAAACCTATCATGATGCTGTTATTACAAACACTGTGATAAGTCATTAATGAGGAAAGGACTGGATTGTGATTACGACAAATGGAACATATCATGTTCCTCGGTTCAGTCATATTCCATGCCATGATCATGTCATGTCTAAACTTACAAAATGGATATTGTACGGTCCAATATTTTATGAATTAGTTGATTCATATATTAGCATTAATGAGTCATATAGATCATAACAATAATGTTGCCTTAAGCTTCTTGTGTATAATTTTTTCTCTCTCATAAAGATCGCCATCTGATCATCTAATTTTTGACATTTAATATAAATGTATACTATCTTGAATTTCAAATTCTCACAGCTTACATAACAGACTGATTTGTTGATTATCACTAAATTAGACATATCATATTGTTAATGTAGCTTTCACATACCATGTTGTTTTTCATGGATGTCTTAGTTATTACAGATGTTTTATGGATCATTGTTCCTCCCTTTCTTTTGGTCACTGTGTTGTCCGTCCTTCTGACGACCTATATTAACCCATTGGTATCTTCAAACTTTTTCAATTTGTCCTTTGCGTCTTGTTTAAGTTTTCTTAGCTGGTGACAATTAGCATTTTCTTTAAGAAATTTCGGCAATGAGATTTTTGATTGGGAGATTTACAAATAGATCATGCGAAGACGGAAGAGCATACATTTATTCAATTTTTATAATCTTGATAAACCAACTTTCTGATGTATTTGAGGTTTTTTCCGATAGTTCTCGGGCAACAATATTTCTTTCTTAAAATATTCCAAAATGTGCTAAAAAATTTGAAGATATCAAAGAGGCAATCAGAAACTAAATAACGAGAATGAAAGAAAACACAATAGCCTAACAATATCGTGGTAATTTCATGTGCTCCCGAAGGGCAAGCAGTTCCTGCTCCACTAGAGACACCCGTCGTGTTTCTCTTGTGACACATACTGTGATAAGACATGACCTGGATTGAGAAAACGACAAACGGAACATACGCGTGGCCATTTGATACATAGATATTCCGTAACGGTTGACCAAGTCATGGTGGTGACATATGTCTATGGGTTTCAGATTCAATAATTAACAAATCAACAGTACTGTACGTTCTAGTAAATGTTAGATATGTCTAACGAGCTTCACATAGCAGGATGAACATTTTATCTAGCTTTATTATTTCAATAACATAAGTTAGTCTAAAGATGACATATCAACGCATTACGTGTTATAGTTGTGAGTTCAAATCCCACTCATGGCGAGGTGCACTAAGTAAACATTTGTCAGTTACTTGTGGCAGGTCGGTGGTTTACTAATTGTACTCAGGTTTCCTCCAACAACAATACTGACTGTCAATATTGAACATAAATATTGTTGAAAGTGGCGTTAAATACCATATCCCTAACCCTGTTTTAAATGCTCATGCTATGCTTTAAATCGTCAGGATATTTTTTAATGCTCAGGATATGCTATGAAGTTTTAATTTTTTTAATGAATCGGTACCATTTATATATAATGTGTTATAAATCGTTAAATTTTGTTAAAATTTAATGTGTGATTATGATCATTCATAGCCTACAGATAATCTGGTCATATTTCATATGTTGGATATTGCAGTTATCTTTCTTGATGTTGCACATTAACTGCAAATAATTGTATATACAATCGTTCTGGGTGTATGTATAGATTGTTTGCAACTCTTTGAATTATACATTCTATTATAGTATAATTTTTATTACCAGCCGAAAAAATGTACAGCTACTTGTCATGACAAAATAGGAGAATTAAAACAAAGGCGGTTTTTCTTTCATTAAATAAACGTTAGAGAATACTGAAAGGGCAATCAAAAATGGACAACCCAGAGAAACTGCTAACATATGGTACACAAGTCGAAGATAAATAAAACAAAAACACAACACAGTATGTATTGGAACCAAAATACACAAACAAAACTCGGCCCGTCGTGGTCGTGATCGTATTGTAGTTGGATTTACAACTACCTGTGTAATAAGTGCATATCACCACTAAAGTTGTGAGTTCGAACCACGTTAATGGTGAGGTGTACTCGATACAACATTATGTGATAGAGTGTCAGTGACATGCGATAGGTCGGTGGTTTTCTCCACCAATAAAACTGACCACCACGATATAACTACAATGTTGTTGAAAGTGACGTTAAATACCATGAAGCGAACAGCAAAGAAACTGTGTTTTATTGGCAGATAAGAACTGTGTTTCTGTGAAAGTTTTACACTGAATTACTGTACCTATACATTGTCAGTATCTCTTCAAGTTTTATATTCAATGATATCATAATGTTTACTGCCTTATAACATGTGGAATATATTTCACCCTAAGGAAAATTTCTTATCTACTTATTGTAATAAACATCCACAATACGATACCTGAATCTTGAGAAATGCCAAAATAGCGGAGACATAAATGGAAACATTGCAAATAAAATACCATATAGAGATCATGACATCCAAAGGAATAAAGAATGTGCTCCAAAAGGGAAAAGATTCTCTTTGAAATTGATTCATCATTATCATTTGTTTGCATTAAAGAAACATTCACAACATTTACAGATTGCTTATGGTAGAGTATCATCCTGTACTGACCCCCATCATTCTGAGATTACTAAATGTTGTGCCACTGCATCACTCAACACTGTTGATATGAAATATACAACTACAAAAATAGATTGCAATACCAGTTTAGAACAGAGCTATTCATGATTGGGATTCGCAAACATACACAAGAATACAATAAGACAATAACCCTCCTACAAACAACTGCAGGTAAAGACGAACCGAACATCGTTTTTATGCGGAATTCCTTACGGACATCAAAACACTGACCCAAGAACGTAAAGACACATAATGGAACAACATAAACCATTTTCATACTAATAGGATTATCTTTAAGTTAAAATTGTGTGTGACGTCAACTAAGATGACTGCTTTTACTTGGTGTGAATATTCAAACTGGTCACTGATATTCCTATATAACTTATTATTCTAATTTCATTTACAGACTATCCTGCACCCCGTGGACATAACTTTACATCCACACTACTAAATGCGACAAATTTGAGGGGGAAAAAAAATACAAGCGTTGCATCGTAAAAGTCTCTGAAAATAATATCTCGGCAATTTTTTTCAATAAAGCTCTAAAATTTCCGAAATGCATCACATTTTGAAAACTATGTAATATTTTCCCACTTTCTTTTCTACACTCAAATCTCTAACAGTAAATAATTTTCGTTAGCTGTGTGAAGCGAATGTTTTGAAATGCAAGCATTCACGACTTATCACCGGATTTGTAACTAAATCAACACGACGGGTGCCACTAGTGGCGCATGAACTGCTTTCCTTTCCGGAACACCTGAGTTTACTATCGGTTTTAAGTGGGGTTCGTGTTACTCGATGTTTAGCTTGATGTGTATGTTTTGTAGATCGTTGTTTGTCCTTTTGTCTTTATACTTTTGGATATTATGTTGAATGTTCTTCTTCGATTAACGGATTCTGATTGACCCTTTGGTATCTTCAAACTCTTCTTATGTACGACTAACAAACATTAACATCAGAAACATGTAAAGTTAATTGTTTATATTTATAAGCATGTTGACAATATCATATGTTCAGTATATTTAACTCCCTTCACTATTTACAATTAAATACTATGATCGACTTCCCTCGGTTGTTTGCTACGAATAATTTAGAGCAGTTTTTGCTAAAGCAGATTGCATAAATTTCGTTGAAGTTAGAATCTGTAATAGTTTTGTTTAGTTTAAGATCACTCGATAATTTGCATACACAGTTTGAGTCTCTATCTGGGGAATACGTGTTTCCACTTGTGTCCATTACAATATTACCCAGACTACACCTATTTACGGGGCTTGTAAATTGTTTAAGTTTCCCGGTTTCGTCTTCAACAGAAAATAAATCACCAGCAGCATCAGCCACGTATATTTTACTATCATGTCCAACACTGATATACCAAATACTACCAATTCCATTTATTGGTATTTCCCGAAGTCCTATTCCACTGAAGTTTAGCACTAAGATTTTCATGTATTCACAGATATATATATATTGGTGTGATGTAGCTACACCGTATATATAGTTAGTGCATTTGCCTTGATTAGTGTATTTGACTTTCACGCATTTATCTAGCGTGAAATCTTTGTTAATGAATTGTATGGAATTAATGACTGGTAATGTAACAACGTACTGATCGATTCGTCGTATGAAGGCAATATCAAAGGGAGCCTCTTTAAGTGTCACCTTCTTGATGTATTTGCCGTTTTGACCATAGACAACAACGCCTCCTTTTTTCTCTGAATAGTCACAAAGTAGCAGTCCACCATCATCTGTAGCTATCATACCAAGCACGTTCGAACAATTTACTTTATATCTATGACTGACCTGAAAGTTGTCCATTGGTATCTTCTCCTTGACAACGGACAGTTGAGCCTGTTGTTGTTTTAATTGACAGTAGCTAAGCATTCCATTTTCCTTTCGCATTTCAGTTATTTCTCCTAATGTTGAAATTGATGTCTCTATACCTTTATTACCTTTGAAATGTAATCGGATAATTTTGTTAGTCATCGATAGATCTGTGATAGATTTTTCTGTTTCCGGTAAAATCTTGCGCAATTCGTACGCCAACAGAAACGCTTGCCGATCTGTACCATGTTTCTCAACCAACTGGATTTGTTGGAGACGTTTCTTTGCTTGGCTATTTATATCCTTAATTTTCCCCAACTCGTCCGTCATTATCACTTCATTCTTATCCTTTAATCTATGAAGCTTGGTTTTAAGACTCTTTTCAAGTTCATTTAAACGACCAATGGCTTTCGATTTTTCTAATGCTATTTCATTTTCGATGTGACTGCATTCTTTGTCTAATGCTGATCTATTATTTTCTATTCCATTTTTAAAACCAATCAAAGTTTCAATAGTATGTTTCGTTTCTCTATCGGTCTCTTTTAACACGGTTGTCTTCGAACCTGCACAAGCTATATCTAAAACAACGACATCTTTGCACGATCTGTGGCCATCGGCTAAGCATGCACGGCACAAAATGACGTCATGGTGGGTACAGAAATATTCGATTTGGATATTGCAATGTTGATCACAGAACTGATTGGTTGAAATGCTGAACGGAAATTCTGTTAACAGGTTGATGTCCAATAGCTTGTGGGATTTTGTAGCTTTTAGTGATCTGTGATGTGACGCACAGCTATTACACAACTTTTCCTCACAGTTTGGACACCAGCTTTTCCCCTCTGTTATGTTCCCTTGTTCTTCACAAGGACCACAATTAGTATTTTTATCCATTTCCTACAATATATATATAGACATTTTAACATTTTGTCTGAGAGATTTAACAAAAGAAGAAAACGTAGATATCTAGTTTAGAGTGCACGACCCATTCCTGGAATAACCTTCATTAGGTACGCACAAAGTAAAAATATTGGAAAGCTAACTAATTTAAAAGTTTGGAAGGAAAACCCAAACGGGCCTAAACAGTACAACCATAATCGGTTAAGGTCATGTAATTTAGTAATTAGCTTCAATGGTAAGGGAGGAAAACAGTAACCATAGAAACCACCATAGAAAACTTTACTCATGAAATAAACTCTATAACGCCAACGAATTTCATTGAACAAAGATGAAGAAATTACTTAACAAAATAAATTAGCCGAAGATATCGTACTAAATCTTGCAAAAATATATAGTTTAGTTTGTTTTTGTCTTTTTTGTCATATCTTAATGTATTGAGTAAGAACCCGAAATACAATCTCGATGTGACCCATAAATTACCAACTGATTGAAAATCAAACATCTTAATATAAACGGGAAAAAGATAATAAATTAGTGATATGAAATTGGTATAATAAAAGCGACGGTATCAAAATTAGTGCGCACGACCTTGATGTTGACAGGACTGATGATAATCTTCCTACAAACATCGTTGATAATTTTCAGAAACATTGCATGCATATCTAAATCGTTTTCTGCAAGTTCATAGAAACGTCCATAGTTGACTTTTTCGTGCAAAAAGGTGGAGCGGAACATGTAAGTTTAATGATCATGGATATGTTCCACTTGTCGTAAACACTTCCCCGTCCTTTACTCATTCATGACTTATCACCGGATTTTGTAACTCGATTAATACGACGGGTGCCACTAGTGCAGAAGGAACAGTTTACCCTTCTGGAGCATCTGAGTTCGCCCCAGTTTTTAGTGGAGTTCGTGTTACTCGATCTTTAGTTTTATGTTTCCTTTGATTTACGGATTCTGATTGCCCCTTTGGTATCTTCAAACTCTTCCTAAGGATAATCACCAGAATATTTCAACACTGCAGATATTAATTCTAATGACAAAGCAAAGCTTGAACATACCAAAAGGCTATTTTGAAGTCGTCAATCTACACCTCCCCCTCCCCCCAAAGAAAAAAAAAAGACGACCGACAAAAAGACAGAAATTGTTCACTTTTTATTTTGTTGCACAAATTCAGGCAGTTGTTGATCAAATGTTGGCAGCACTAGTGATAATCTTCCTACACACATTCTTGATAATTTGCAGAAACATTGCAGGCATATCTAAATCGTTATCTGGAAGTTCATAGAAACGTCTATGGTTGAATATTTCGTGCAAAAAGGTGGAGCGAAACATGTATGCTTAGTGACCACAGATATATTCCACTTGTCGTAAACAATTCTCGGTACTTTCCTCATTCATGACTTATAAACGAACGGGTTTGTAACTAGATTAACACGACATGTGCCACTAGTGCAGCAAGAACTACTTACCCTTCTGGATCACCTGAGTTCACCCCAGTTTTTAGTTGGGTTCGTGTTACTCGATCTTTAGTTTAATGTGTATGCTTTGTAGATCGTTGTCTTGTCTGTCCTTCTTTGATTTACGGATTCGTATTCCTCCTTTGGTATCTTCAAATTCTTCGTAATAATAATCGATAGAAAATCTATTAACAGTGCACCGTTTAAAGATGCCAAAAGATTAATCAGTAGCCGTCAATCTACTCCCTCCCGAAAAAAAAGACAAACGACAAAAAGACATAAAATGGTCGACAAAACACTGCACATCAAAATAAAAAGCGAGCAACAACAATACCATTAATATTAGGGGTGAACTCGGGTGGTCTGGAAGGTTAAGTAAACTCGGGTGGTTTGGAAGGTTAAGTACTATATCATAGATTTGAATTCAAAGGTGAATCGTTCATTATACACATGACAATATTCTCGTTGTTATCAACAAACACCATTTACACTATTATACCTATTGCTGGAGTACCAAGATACTCAAACACAGGATGAAATGATAAAACTTACTTTTTGTATAGGCCTATATCCAATTTTGCTATATAAAGTGGGTGGACGTAACACCTTGTCTTTTAAGTTTTTAATAGAACGATCTTTATCCCTAACTCATGTGGCAAGATAACAGTCGTATAGTTTTATCGGGTAAATATTATGTCATTTTCTATTAATAGTTAACACAGTGGCCTAAAGGACCAACAACGATCTACAAAGCTTAACACAGAGAATTAAAGATCGAGCAACGCGAGCCCCACTAAAAACCGGGATAAACTGAGATACACCATGAAAAAAAAGCTATGTATAGTAACACACAATGAATTTTATTTACGTAGCATGCCATAAGATTAAAATTCAAGTCATGGGTAATCACCTTACTATAACAAATCCTAATAATATTGACCTGCTTGTTGTCGAATAATAAATTGTTGGTTAATAAAACTTTAAAGGCAGAGGACTATGGTTATGGTGTTTAATGCCGTTTTCAACAATATTTCAGTTATGTCTTGGTGGTTTAATCTTAATTTTAATTAATTGTTTCAAGAGTGCCCGGAAAAACCCACATACATGTCGCACAGACTTTATCATATAATGTTGCATCGAGTACGCCTCGCCTGAGCGGTATTCGAATTCACAACTTCAGTGATGATAGGAACCGATTGCACATAGGTAGTTGTAAATCCAACATACAGGAAGAGGAATATATATTAGATATTTGTATCAAACATGTTATTAAGTTTGATTTATTAGCGATTTCGTATATATACATAGCTACTAGTTTAACCCCGTTACTCATTGTTCACTGTGCGAAGCCAGGAAAGTGAGCGGTCATACATATGGGTGTTAGGGATTTCGATTTTGTCTATTTCTATGATTCTTCTAGTGAATTTTGGAACTGTTCCGACGATGTGTTATTTGTTTTTCAATTTATTTAAGGAATATTTGAAATTTTTTAACAGGTTTTACGATATAACCTGGTTTGGGGCAGTTTGCTCCAGTATTGTTATAAATACCCATTACATACATAGTGTGGTGGTACAATACTTTGTATCAGGTCGAGCCTCTTTTGTGAACCAGTAATGAGAGCGGGAGGTTTGGCGCCTTAAAATCTGATTCAACCCACCATTTCTTTAGAAATGCCTGTACCAAGTCAGGGTCATTACGGTTTTCACAGTTTTCCAGTTGTTGACTGATTTTGTCTGTTTATATAATTATGAGTTTTGACTTTCCCTTTGTAAGATTGTTCGGAGTTCGGTAATTTTGTTATTACCTTTATCACTACGAGTCGCGAAAGCGACGAGTTGTGATGTGGTTTGTTCACACAACAGGCAAGACCTGATACACAGTCTTGCTTTTTTGTTTTACCACATAAAGTCTTTTTAGGATATTTCTGTTTTTCACACGTTGGGGAGAGGGTGGGGGGGGGGGGCGGGGGTGGTATTGCGAAATATGCCATTGACGGGCTATGCAACTGACAACAACCAAAATGAGAAATACGATGCACATGCTACCTGTCTAGATTATATTTGTTTTCTCGATCGACGGATCAGAAGCTAGAAAAATTTATGTTATATATTATCTGTCAAACATGCAAACCATACATTTTGCACTTGACAGAACGCATTTTCAAGATCCCAGTGGGTATTTTCCTTTGATTTAAGAAAATGCGTACACTTTTTGTTTAATTTGTTTGTTTTGTTTTTTCACCATTTAAGGCTATAACTAACTGTATAAACGTTTTTGTCTTTGCGAATGTCATACTGTTTTCAGGATGGGCGAAAGTCGCTATTGTGCATGACAAATATTAATTGAGAACCCCATTGACGGGCGTCCGGAATTATTTTGCTGTTAATTAATAATATTGAACTGGTAACAACCAAAATTGGGATTTATCAAGTACGATGCACATTTCTCACTTTTGAGACAGACCAGTTCCTATTTTTAGCGATTTGAGATTTTCTTTTCTCACCCCTTGGATATATAGAATCTAACACCGGGGAGAGTACAAGATAGGGAAATCTCCGACACCTGAGGGTAAGATTTCAATCGTTCTCTTTACGAGGCTTGCCGAGTTAGAGAACGATTGTAATCTTACCCAAGGGTGTCGGAGATTTCCCTATCTTGTACTTTGTTCGGTGTTTGATTTTATTTCTCACTAAACACCTAATTGTTTTTGTTTACATTCCATCGAGCGTTTTCCCGCAATTCATTTTTCCATTGCTGAAGTAAATATTCGTTTTATCCATATGCAACGTATCTCGGCAGTATTTCAAATGTATTTCATCATAAAGTACAATGAATTTAATAAATATATTATAAATGTTACTAAAAAATATTTGAATTTGGTCAAAGGGAGGTAATTTCTTTCTTTACGTTAGTTACTAACCAGGGAGAGCATTCTATTATTTACTCAAAGTAAACAAACATTGACTGGAAGAGAGCCTGAAAAAAGAATCAAACACCGTGAAAGGTGCACGTTAGCTAGCAGAATATAATACATAAATGAATTTAAAAATACTTATGTAGTAGAATCGTGGTTAATTGTTTATTTTAAAAAGGAAAAGCATGGAGATATTGGGGGACAGTCGACATAAACTGCACAGCGTGCATTTGCCGGTAAAACACACGTGATTTTTTTGTCTTGCACTATTGCAAGATAAGAAAATCTCACATGGCTAAAAATAGGTACTGGTCGGTCTCAAAAGTGAGAAAAAGTAGTCCGTCAAGTTAGGTGGAAAAGATTTTTCTATCTTACCCCAGCTCCTGGGTAAAATAAGCTACACGCCCTTATTCCCGCAAAATTGTTTTCCATTGTTGAATTAAACTGTCGATTTATAGATAGTATATTTTCATTCTTTCAGAGGAGATGTAGTTAGAAAAAAAGCTTCGTAAATCTAGTTGTTATAGATTTTGACAAATTGAAAGTAAATCACACGATATTCCGTGATTTAAAGCTATTTGGCCTGTTATGTTGTCTTCAATTTGTGCTATATTAGTTGTTCATATTACCTGTATTTGTAATATATTGTCTTTGTTAATGTTTATATGTACCGGAGAAAACTTCATAAGTTTACAATTTGTGTCTTATCCATTTGTCTTGTTTTGTATGAAAATAAAATATGCTTAAAGTAACTATTTACCCATGTAGTAAAACTTGAAACGTACGAAAGAAAATTTATTAATGAAAATTTATCTCTCCAATTTTCTGAAATAACCCAAAATTAAGATTTGGATTTCATCAATCAATCATATAGAGGCAAATAATTCCCGATGCACTTAATATCCAACGACATTTCGTAAAGGAGGATGGGGTCACGCCAGGATTCCTATTTTAAATCTACCCACCAATCAATGATCAATGAGCCTATCAATAAAATGCGAACACAAGCTGAGAGATGTCGTCTCATTGGTCTATATTTTTACCTTCTTGCATATGATTGGACGATCAAGATGAAATACTACCTGACATGACTCCATGTCGTTAGTTACTATACCAAAATATAATTCAATAGTGAATATGCTCCAATAAACACAGATTGTATTAATGTAGCTTAAGATAAGCTTGACGATATCAAAGCGTAATCAGAAACAGTAAATCAAAGGACAGACAACCCAGTGGCCAAAGGACAAACAACGATCTACAAAACTTTGCACAGAAAATTAAAGATCGAGCAACACGAACACCACTAAAAACCGGGATGAACTGAGATACAACAGGAAGGGTAAGTAGTTCATGCTCCACATGTAAACCCTTCGTGCTACTCTTGTTACAAACCCTGTTTAAAAAGCCATTAATTAGGAAAGCACCGAATTGTGATTACGACAAATGAAAGATATCATGTTCCTCGGCTCATTCATATTCCATGCCGTATGTCAAGTTTTTACTTACATAATGGAAATTGTACGGTCCAATATTTTATGAAGTAGTTGTTCATCCATTAACATTATTTAGTCATATACCCGGTAGATCATAACAGTAATGTTGTCTTAAGCTTCTTGTGTATAGTTTGTTTTTGATAAAGATCGACATCTGCTCATCTAATCTCAGATATTTAATATAAAATGTATTCTATCTTCAATTTCAGATTCTCACAGGTAGCCGCCGTGGCCGTGATCGTTTGGTAGTAGCTGGATTTACAACTACCTATGATATCAGTGCCTATCACCACTGATGTGAATCTCGATCAGCGCGAGGTATATAACATTATGTGATACAGTTTGTCAGTGACTTGCGACCAGGCTGTGGTTTTCTCCGGGACCTCCGTTCCCTCCATCAATAAAACTAACCTCACGATATAACTGAAATATTTTTGAAAGTGGCGTTAAGCACTATGAAACAAACAAACAAACAAACAAACAAACAACCAAACAAACAAATAAACAAACATGTTCTCACAGCTTATATAACACAGACTGATTTGTTGATTATCACTAAATATGGACATATACTGTAAATGTAGCTACCACACGCCTGTTTAGTGTTCATGGATGCCTTATTTATTGCAGATGTTTATGGAACATTGTTCGGCACTTTTCGTTGGTCATTCTGTTGTGCGTCCTTCTTACAACTTCAGATTATCTCATTGGCATCTTCAAACTTTTCTTAAGGAGTGATAAGGCTTACGTTTTCTTAGCCGGTGTCCATTAACAAATTTCTTTCAGAAGTTTCTGCTATAATATTTTGATTGGGAGATTTTCAAATAGATCATGCGAAGACGGACTGACGGACATATATTCATAAAGATCGACATCTGATCATCTAATTTCGAACATTTAATATAAAATGTATTCTATCTTGAATTTCAGATTTTCACAGCTTACATAACAGACTGATTTGTTGATTATCACTAAATTAGACATATCATATTGTTAGTGTAGATATAACACTTAATGTTGGTTTTCTTGGAAACCTTAGTTATTGCAGATGTTTATGGATCATTGTTTGTCCTTTTCCATTTGGCCATTGTATCGTACGTCCTTCTTACGACTTCAGATTATCTCATTGGTATCTTCAAACTTTTCTTTATGTGTGATCAGGTCAATTTGTCCTTTCCGTCTTGCTTATGTTTTGTTAGCCGGTGACAATAAGCCATTTTCTTTAAGATGTTTCTGCAATGATAGTTCGATTGGGAGATTTTCAAATAGATCATGCGCAGACGGAAGTACATACATTTATGCAATTTTTATAATCTTGATAATCCAACTTTCTGATGTATTTGGGTTTTTCCGATAGTTCTCGGGCAACAATATTTCTTTCTTAAAATATTCCAAAAGTGCTAAAAAAAAAATTGAAGATATCAATCATAAAATAAATATCAAGAATGACAGAAAACACAATAGCCTAAGTATATCGTGGTGAGCTTAGGTGCTCCCGAAGGGAAAGCAGTTCCTGCTCCACTAGAGGCATCCGTCGTGTTACTCTTGTTACAAATACTATAATAAGACATGAATGAGGAAATGACCGGATTGTGATTACGACAAATGTAACATATCCGTGGCCATTTGATACACAGATATTCCGTAGCGGTTGATCAAGTCATGGTGGCGACATATGTATATGGGTTTCAGATTCTATATGTAGTTGTCCAATAATTAACAAATCAACAGTACTTGATGTACGTTCTAGTTAATGTTAAATCTGTTTTACGAGCTTCACGTAGTAGGATAACAATCCATCTAGATTTATGACTTCAATAACATAAAGTAGTCTAAAGATGACATAGCAACGCACGTGTAATAGTGACGCACTACGTGCTATAGTTGTGAGTTTTATTCTCACTCATGG
Source organism: Bathymodiolus brooksi (assembly GCA_963680875.1). NCBI lineage: Eukaryota > Metazoa > Mollusca > Bivalvia > Mytilida > Modiolidae > Bathymodiolus > Bathymodiolus brooksi. The sequence continues at coordinate 79,518,575 of OY804590.1, forward strand.
AGAGGTGCACTCGATGCAACATTTGTCAGTGACTTGCGATAGGTCGGTGGTTTACTCCCGGTACTCCGGTTTACTCCACCAATAAAACTGACGTCAATATTTAGCATAAATATTGCTGAAAGTGGCGTTAAATACCATGACCCTAACCCTGTTTTAAATGCTCATGATATGCTTTATATGTTCCGGGATTTGTTTAAAAGCGCAGGAAATGATTTAAATGCTCAGTATATGCACTATATTTTACAAGCTATCTTTGGGTTCTTTCTTATAGATTTATAGTAATCTACTGTTTTAATTGATGAATTATAAAATGTTTAATAAAAAAAAATATAGAGAAAAAAAAATGTTATAAAGTTTTCAATTTTTTATGAAACAATACCGCTTATATATAATGTGCTACAAGTCATTAAATTTTGTTAAATTTTAATGTGTGATTGTGATCATTCATAACCTTAAGATAATCTGGTCATATCTCATCTGTTGGATATTGGAAGTATCTTTCTTGACATTGCACATTAATTGCAAATAATTTTTTTGATGAGAAATATAATACTACAAAAATGGATTGCCATACCAGAGCTATTTATGATCGACATTCGCAATCATACAAAAAAATTCATAAGACATAAGCCCCCCTACAAACAACTACAGGTAAAGACGACCCGAACATCGTTTTTATGAAGAATTCCTAACGGACATCACAACATTGTCCCAAGAACGTAAAGACACATAATGGGACAACATAAGCCATTTTCCTACTAATAGGATTATCTTTAAGTTTAAATTTTTCTGTGACGTCAGCTAAGAAGACATATTTACTTGGTGTGAATTAAAACTGGATACTGATATTATTGTATAACCCTGCACCCCATGTACATATCCTTACTTCTATGCGACAAATTTGAAGAAGAAAAAAACAATACAAACGTTGCATCGAAAAAGTCCCTGAAAAAAATATATCTCAGCAATTTTTTTCAACAAAGCTCTAACATTTCCGAAATGCATCGCACTTTGAATAACTACTTAATATTTTCCCACTTTCTTTTCTACACTCGAATCTCTAACAGTAAATATTTTTTGTTAGCTTTGTGAAGCAAATGATTTGAAATACAAGCATTCATGACTTATCACCGGATTTGTAACTAGATTAACACAACGGGTGCCACTAGTGGAGCAGGAACTGCTTACACTTCCGGTGTACCCCGTTAGTGGGGTTTGTGTTACTAGATCTTTAGTTTTATGTGTACCTTTTGTAGATCGTTGTTTGTCCTTTTGTATTTTTTCTTTTGGCCATTGTGTTGTCTGATCTTCGATATACGGATTTTGATTGCCCCTTTGGTATCTTCAAACTCTTCTTTCCTCTGTACAAAAACCGTAACCATTCATATATTTGCAATATGAAAATCTTACCCGATGATTTGTGTTAATTTATAGGTGACCGATTCATATATTAGATAAAAATCCAAAATAAACATACAAACATAATCATATACCGATTTTTACCTTATCGGATTTGATTACACAATGACGTAAATGGCAATGGGGTTATTGTTCACCCCCGGTTTTAGTGGGGTTCGTGTTACTCGATCTTTAGTTTTATGTATATGTTTAATAGATCGTTATTTGTCCTTTTGTCCTTTTTCTTTTGGCCATTGTGTTTTCTGGTATTCTTCGAAAAACGGATTCTGATTACCCCTTTGGTATCTTCAAACTCATCTTATGTAGACTAATAACCATTAACACCAGAAACATGTAAAGTTTAATGTTTAGATTTAAAAGTATGTAGACAATACCATATGTTCAGTACATTTAACTCCCTTCACTATGTACAGTTAAATACTATGATCGACTCCCCTCGGTTGTTTGCTACGAATAATTTAGAGCAGTTTTTGTTAGAGCAGATTGCATGAATGTCGTAGAATTCAGAATCTGTAATAATTTGGTTGAGTTTAAGATAACTGGATAATTTGTATACACAGTTTGATTCTCTATCTGGGGAATAAACGTTTCCGCTTGTGTCCATCACAATTTTACCCATACTATTCCCTGTTTCAGGACTGGTAATTTGCTTAACATTCCCGGTTTCGTCTTCAATGGAAAAATTAATTACCTGCGATATCAGCGGCGTATATTTTGCTATCATGTCCATCACTGATATGCAAAATACCACCAAATCCATTTATTGATATTTCCCGAAGTCCTACTCCACTGAAGTCTAGTACTAAGATTTTCCTGTATTCACCGATATATATATATTGGTGTGATGTAGCTACATCGTATATATAGTTAGTGCATTTGACTTTAGCACATTTACCTAGAGTTAAATCTTTGTTAGTAAATTGTATGGAATGAACGACTGCTAATGTAACAACGTACTCATCGGTTCGTGGTATGAAGGCAATATCAAAGGGAGGCTCTTTAAGTTTCACAGTCTTGATGTATTTGCCATTTTCACCATAGACAACAACGCTTGTTTGCTTTCCTGAATAGTTACAAAGTAGTATCTTACCATCACCTGTAGCTATCATACCAAACACAATGGTACAAATTGTTTTATATTTATGACTGACCTGAAAGTTCTCCTTCACAACGGACAGCTGAGCCTGTTGTTGTTTTAATTGACAGTAGAAAAGCATTCCATTTTCCTTTCGCGTTTCGGTTATTTCTCCTAATGTTGAAATTGATGGCTCCATACCTTTATTACCTTTGAAATGTAATTGAATAGTTTTGTTTGTCATCGATAGCTCTGTGATAGATTTGTCTGTTTCCGGTAAAATCTTGCGCAATTCGTACGCCAACAGAAACGCTTGTTTATCTGTGCCATGTTTCTCAACCAACTGGATTTGTTTAAGACGTTTCTTTGCTTGGCTATTTATATCCTTAATTTTCCCCAACTCGTCCCTCATTATTACTTCATTCGTATCCCTTAATCTATGAAGCTTGGTTTTAAGACTCTTTTCAAGTTCATTTAAACGACCAATGGCTTTCGATTTTTCTAATGCTATTTCATTTTCGATCTGACTGCATTCTTTGTTTAACGATGATCTATTAGTTTCTATCCCATTTTCAAAACCAACCAAAGTTTCAATAATATGTTTCGTTTCTCTATCGGTCTCTTTTAACACGGTTGTCTTCGAACCTGCACAAGCTATATCTAAAACAACGACATCTTTGCACGATATGTGGCCATCGGCTAAGCATGCACGGCACAAAATGATGTCATGGTGGGAACAGAAATATTCGATTTGGATATTGCAATGTTGATCACAGAACTGATTGGTTGAAATGCTGAACGGAAATTCTGTTAGCAGGTTGATGTCCAGTAGTTTGTGGAACTGTGTAGCCTTTGCTGATCTGTGATGTGACGCACAGCCATTACACAACTTTTCCTCACAGCTTGGACACCAGCTTTTCCCCTCTGTTATGTTCTCTTGTTTTTGACAAGGATCACAATTAGTATTTGTATCCATTTCCTACAATATATATATAGACATTTTGACATTTTGTCTGAAAGATTTCACTAAAGAAAAAACGTAGATATCTAGTTAAGTGCACACGACACGTTCCTGAAATAACCTTCATTAGGTACGATCAAGGTCAAAAGACTGGAAAGTTAAATAATTTAAAAGTTTTGGGAGCAGGAAAACCACAGGGTCTAAAGTGAACAGCCATAATGATGCTGTGAGTTCGAATCTCGATCAGGGCGAGGTGTACAACATTATGTGATAAAGTTTGTCAATGACTTGAGAGAGGTCGGTGGTTTTCTACGGGTCCTCCGCCAATAAAAATGACCGCTGTGATATAACCGAAATATTGTTGGAAGTTGCGTTAGACACCATAAAACAAACAAACAAACAAACAAACTCAATAGTAAGGAATAAAAAATGGTAACCATGCAAAAACAAAACCATATCAGCGAACAAACTCTGTAAAACCAACGAATTGCATTGAACGAAAATGAAGAAATCTATTCACAAAATGTAATAGACGAAGACAGAGAAATAAAACGGAAGTTATCGAACAAAATAGTGCCAAAAATATATAGTCTAGCTTTTTTCACATTTCCTTATTTTAATGTATTGAGTAAGAGCCCGATATTGTCTATTTTGTACAAAAAACAATCTCGATGTGACCCACAATTTAACAACTGGTTTATAATGTAGCATCTTAAAATAGACTAGAAAAAGATAATTACTTAACTACACACAATTGGTATAATAAAAGCATAGATATCAAATTTAGTGCAGACGACCTTGATTAGGTACGCTGAATATAGAAATATTGGAAAGCCAAATAAGCAATAAACCAACGGTCCTAAACAGGTTAGCCAATTAAGTCTAAGATCACATATGCCTGAGGGAAGGGCAGCCTTGCTTTGATAATACTTACATTATTTAGGAACTGTAAAAGTTGATTTCAAAGACTCATTATCCAAATTACAACTACCCCCCCCCCCCCCCCCCACACACACACACACACACACACATATGTACATAACAAATAGGTAATGGTGGATATATAACGAACCACATCAACATTAACCACTCCTATCTAACCTATACTTTATAAGCAGGATTTTGCTGCAGGATTTTGAGGGAGTTCATAGGGAACCCCCCCCCCCACACACACACACACACACACATGTTCCATGACGACACGACACTCAGTTTCGTATACTGAATTCTAGATCTTGAGCCAGTTGAGAAGTACAATGATATCACTCATTATTTGTTTTTCGTTGCCTCAAGACTTGTATCTCGGGGTATTCAGAGAGTTGTTGATCAAATATTGATAGGACTGGTGATAATCTTCCTACAGACATTGTTGATAATTTGAAGAAACATTGCAGGAATATCTAAATCGTTTTCTGCAAGTTCATGCAAACGTCCATAGTTGAATACATCGTACAAAAAGGTGGATCGAAACATGTAAGTTTAATGACCACGGATATGTTCTACTTGTCGTAAGTACTTACGGGTTCTTTCCTCATCCATGACTTGTCACCAGGTTTGTAACTAGATTAACACGACGGGTGCCATTAATGGAGCAGAAACTGCTTACCCTTCCGGAGCACCTGAGTTCATCCCCGATGTTTAGTGGAGTTCGTGTTACTCGATCTTTAGTTTTATGTGTATGTTTTGTTGATCATAGTTTGTCCTTTAGTTTTTTTTACTTTGGCAATTGTGTTGTCTGTTCTTTGATTTACTTATTCTGATTTCCCCTTTGGTATCTTCAAACTCTCACTAAGGATGATCGGCAGAACATTGCAACATTGCAGATGGTAATTATATTGTCGAAACAAAGTTTGAACATACTAAAAGGTTATTCAGAAGCCTACAATCTACACCCCCCCCCCCCCCCTACCCCCAATAAAAGGAAAAGAGACAAACCACAAAAGACAAAAAATGGTGGACAAATCGCTGCAGAACTAAGCAAAACGTGAGCAACAAAAAATACAATTACAATCGGGAGTGAACCCTGGAGCTCTGGTAGGCTAAGTACTATGTTATTGGTTTGGATTCAAATGTCAATCGTTATTATACCCAAGACAATAGTCTTGTTGTTATCTACTGACACCCTTTACACTATTATTCGTATTGCTGGAGTACCAAGATACTCAAGCACAAAAATGAAATGCTAAAACTTACTTTTCGTGCGGGCCTATATCCAATTCTTTTTTTTTATACAAAATGGAGGGACATAACACCGTGTCTTGTAAGCTTTAAATAGAACGATCTTTATCCCTAACTCATGTGGCAAGATAAGAGTTGTATATTTTTTGTCGGGTAATAATTATGTCATTTTCTATTAATAGTTTTATAGTTAGCTGGTACATGGTCTGTGAATTACGTATATAGTAGACGAAAACGTTACAATGTAGATATATATAATACACAATCTGAGTAAAATTTTATCTTTATTGTAACATTTTAAAGCAACAATTGGCAATATACTTCATATCGAAAGACATCCCGTATTGGGAATAATGTCAGGGATGATATTTTAAATCCACCCACCAATCGGTGAACAATGAATCTTCCAATAAAAACCGAGCACATGCTGCTTAAAGATGTTGTCTCATAAGTCAATATGTTAACCGTCTTGCATATGATTGGACGATCCAGATGAAATTCTACCTTACATGACCCCATGTCGTTAGATGTTAGTGCTTAAGAAAAAGAAAAAAACACAGACAATATTACAACAAGCATAAAATTTTAGTATTATTGCTTGTATTACTTATAAGCACCAGAAAATAGATGTATACACAGGCCACTAGAATGATTGAAATAAAAAAAACATTACTACACCAATTTAACAATACACAACCCCAACCTCAACGTATATACATGACTCCCCCACATATATATACATTATAGTCCTGTTAGATTCAGTTCATGCTTAGTACAAAAAAAAACATATTTCAATAGTTAATATGCTCTAATTGATGCAGATCTTTCTTATGTAGGCAGAGAAGAGTTTGAAGATAGGAAAGGGGTAATCAAAATTCGTAAATCGAACGACAGACAAAACAATGACCAAGTACAAACAACGGTCTAGAAAGCATTACACATAAAACTAAACATCTAGCAACATGGACTCCATTAAAACAGGTGTGAACTCATATTCTCCAGGAAGGATATACAGATGATGCTCCACATGTAAACCCGTCATGATACTGTTGTTACAAACCTAGTGATAAGTCATTAATGAGGAAAGGATCGGATTGTGATTACGACAAACGGAACATATCATGCTCCTTGTCTGTCATATTCCATGCCATAATTATATCAAGGTTTTACTTACAAAATGGAAATTGTACGGTCCAATATTTCATGAAGCAATTGTTCATTAATTGATATTATTTAGTCATATAGATCATAACAATAATGTTGTCTTAGCATTCTTGTGTATTTTTTTTTTTTTTTTATAAAAATCGACATCTGATCATCTAATTTCGGACATTTAATATAAAATGTATTCTATCTTGAATTTCAGATTCTCACAGCTTACATAACAGACTGATTTGTTGACTATCACTAAATTACACATATCATATTGTTTGTGTAGCTATAACACTTAATGTTGGTTTTCATGGAAGCCTTAGTTATTGCACATGTTTATGGATCATTGTTCGTTCTTTTCCAATTGGTCATTTATTGTCCGTCCTTCTTACGCTTCAGATTATCTCATTGGTATCTTCAAACTTTTCTTAAGAAGTGATAAGGTCAATTTGTCCTTTGCGTCCTGTTTAAGTTTTGTTAGCCGGTGTCAATAAGCAATTTTCTTTAATATGTTTCTGCAATGAGATTTTGATTGGGAGATTTTCAAATAGATCATGCGCAGACGGAAGGACATACATTTATACATTTTTATAATCTTGATAAACCAACGTTTTGATGTGTTTGTGGGTTTTTTGGATAGTTTTCGAGCAACAATATTTCTTTCTTAAGATATTCGAAAATGTGTTAAGTTGTTTTGAAGATATTAAAGAGGCAATCAGAAACTAAATAACGAGAATGAAAGAAAACACAATACCCTAACAATATCGTGTGAGCTCAGACTCTCGCAAAGGACAAACAGTTCCTGCTCCACTAGTGGCATCCGTCGTGTTACTCTTGTTACAAACCCGGTGATCATTCATAAATGAGGAGATGACCTGGATTGTGATTACGACAAACGGAACATATCCGTGGCCATTTGATACATAGATATTCCGTAACGGTTGACTAAGTCATGGTGGTGACATATTTCTATGGCTTTCAGATTCTATATGTAGTTGTCCAATAATTAACAAATCAACAGTACTGTACGTTCTAGTAAATGTTATATATATCTAACGAGCTGCACATAGAAGGCTGGACATTTTATCTAGCTTTATGACTTCAATAACATAAGGTAGTCAAAAAATTACATATCAACGCATTACGTGTTATAGTTGTGAGTTCAAATCCCACTCATGGCGAGGTGCACTAAGTAAACATTTGTCAGTTACTTGTGGCAGGTCGGTGGTTTACTTCCGGTACTCAGGTTCCCTCCAACAACAATACTGACCGTCAATATTGAACATAAATATTGTTGAAAGTGGCGTTAAATACTATATCCCTAACTCTGTTTTAAATGTTCATGCTATCTTTTAAATCGTCACGATATTTTTTGAATGCTCATGATATGCTATGAAGTTTTATTTTTTATATGAAACGGTACCTTTTATATATAATGTGTTATAAATCGTTAAATTTCGTTAAAATTTAATGTGTGATTATGATCATTCATAGCCTTCAGATAATCTGGTCATATCTCATATGCTGGATATTGGAGTTATCTTTCTTGATATTGCACATTAACTGCAAATAATTGTATATACAATCGTTCTGGCTGTATTTATAGATTGTTTGCAACTCTTTGAATTATGCATTCTATTATAGTATAATTGTTATTACCAGCCGAAAAAATGTACAGCTACTTGTCATGACAAAATAGGAGATATGATACAAAGGTGGTTTTTCTTTCATTAAATAAACGTTAGAGAATACTGAAGGGGCAATCACAAATGGACAACCCAGAGAAACTGGCAGCATAGGGTACACAAGTCGAAGATAAATAAACAAAAACACAACACAGTATGTATTGGAGCCAATATACACAAACAAAACTCGGCCCGTCGTGGTCGTGATCGTATTGTAGTTGGATTTACAACTACCTGTGTAATAAGTGCCTATCACTACTAAAGTTGTGAGTCGAATCACGTTAATGGTCAGAGGTACTCGATACAACATTAAAGTGATAAAGTGTGTCAGTGACTTGCGATAGGTCGGTGGTTTTCTCCACCAATAAAACTGACCACCACGATATAACTGCAATGTTGTTGAAAGTGACGTTAAATACCATGAAGCGAACCGAAGCACAAACAAGCTGTGCTTTATAGACATATAAGAGTTTTCTTTCTTGCTATAGAGAAAACCCCACACTGAATTAGAGTATCAGTACATAGTCAGTATCTCTTCAAAATTGTATATTCCATGATAACATAATTTTTACTGCCTTATAACCTGTGGAATATATAATTAAAAAAGTTACCAATTAGCAGGGGCGGATCCAGGATTTGTGGTTAGGGGGGCGTGAGTAGGCGAGGGGTCTGGGACCGCTTAAGGTCCCCAGCGGGTCCAAGGCAGAGCCCTGGTAGGGGCCCAGGGGGGCTAAGCCCCCGGAAGCTCTGGGGGTTTGAGGAATTACAGACATTTATTTGAACGACAATTTTGAACCAACCACACCATTTTTATCAGACCAAAAAAACTTGACTTTCAGTCTTAATTGTGTCGGATAATTGTTAACAGTATGTTTTTGTCAGATTATAAAAAACCTAGAGTAAAACTTTTCTTTAACAACGTGATGCGAATTGTTCAACTCATGACTGATCGATCACGATATTTTAACCCTTCAAATAACTATTGGTTTAGTTTTAGCGCATTCCTCAGTTCACTAATTGGTCTGTACTTTCGGTGCTTGTCCTTTCGGGTGGTTCTGGTTAATACTGCCCGTTCGGATGGAGCTTTTCTTTTCGTCGTTTGATTCATTCATTGAAAACGCATGATTCGACCGTTCTTGTTTATAGACAAACAAAAGCGGAAATTGTCAATACATGAACTTGTTATTGATTTCTGATAAGCTGACGTAACTAAATTAGATGATCAGAATCGTTTCAGGCAGCATTAATGTTAACATATTCGCCTTTGTTTGTCTATAAACAAGAACGAATCATACGTTTTCAATGAATGAACCAACGGCGAAACGAAAAGCTTCATCCGGACGGACAGTATACTGATCATTTATCAATGGGTAGAGCTTTTTAGAATGATACCCCAAATTTACTCCCAATATCATTACTAATCATTTTGACTTACAGGTCACGAGTTAACCATTCATGAAAAAGTTGTTTGTTGAACTGCTTAATTAACGTTGCATAACATATGCTTTGCGAATTTTAGGGGGGCGCACGCCCCCTCTAAATCCGCCTCTGATAAGGTCTCTATAATTATATTTTCTGAAGTGTAAAAATCATGCAGATGCTCATTTCCGGTTTTTAACGCGGGTTTCGTGTTGCTCAATCTTTTGCTTGATGTGTAGTGTTTTGTGGACAATTGTTTGTTTGTTTGTTTGTTTGTTTTTTGTTTGTTTTTATATTTTTATTTGGGGGGGTCTTCTTTATTCAGACCATTGGTAATATCTGTCCTTCGATTCTTCGGTAATGGCTTCTAATTACCACTTTGGTATCTCAAGCTTTTCTACTTACTTTTAATTTTAATTTGCACTTGAGTGCGACAGATCGTGGGTTCGAGTTCCGGTCGGGTCAAACCAAAGATTACAAAATTGGTATTTGTTGTTTCTCTGCACTGCAGTAAGGAAAAAGAGCAAATATTGGTTTGCTTGGAATCCGAATAAAGTGTCCGCGTGGAGCTCGCAGACTGTTATTTCAGTGAGCTATAAACACTATAAAAATCCAACTCAGCATGCTGGTCTAGTCCAAATCTGTCATCATCATCATCATCGCATCAAAATGTAACTTGTTCTCGCCATGATACTGGAAAATGTAACTTGTTCTCGCCATGATACTGGAAAATGTAACTTGTTCTCGCCATGATACTGGAAAATGTAACTTGTTCTCGCCATAATACTGGAAAATGTAACTTGTTCTCCCCATGATACTGGAAAATGCTAACTTGCGTTAAACAATAATCACTCACTCACTCAATTAGCATGAATCATCCCATATACACTGTAGAAAGCTAGAGATCGAGGTGTTCAAGCTAGATGAACACCTGATCTTGTGCAAATTGTGCTCCGAGACCGCGTAGCGTTCGAGGTGCTCAAAGCACTGGCGGGGTGTTTATCGAGCTTGAACCCGAGATCGAAGTCGGTAACTGACTTACACTCTAGTGATATTGTTTATAAAACATATATAATATAAAAAATATTGAATGTACTTGTACATATTTAACCAATTAAATGCAGCCGTTTTCGCTATCGATAAGTCACTTGAACACCTGGCACAGTGTCGAGGTGTTCAAGTGACGTCACTATTTGTCCTGGGCCTAAGACACGTGCGAATTCTTTTGACAAATAGGTATTTCCAAAATTTGAATACCTTTCGATAACAATAGAACTAGTGTATATAGTTGTAAGTCGCTTAACAACTATCATGTTGATGTCCCGTCACACAAGGAAATGGTGGTTGTTAGTTAAAATTTAAACACTATTTTAGAAGTGAAATATTTAATACAAAACATCGTGACAATATATGATTTGGCTCAATGACAAAATGATGTACGTTAGGTCAGGGTTTTTAACTGCAAAATAACATTTTCAAAAAGCCTCTCAATTCTGAAAATTTCAAGGCCATGATTGTTTATTTACATACATGTATTTGATTTCAAAATTTATTTTAGATTAAATATTATATTAGCAATTTTGGAAAGGTCATTGATGAGATCATTCTAAAAAAAACTTCTGAAATTTATATCAGGAAAAAATGTTCATATATTGTACAGGTTTGCTTGCCAATTGATTAATTCAAGTAAGAAGATTTGTCAAACATGATCAACCATTAAAATGTGGGGGGGGGGGGAGGGGGGGGGGTCCAATTGTAACATTTGTCTTATTACAACATGTCTAGGTCATATGTGGTGAACTCCTGGGGATGGAGGTGTCGTGATGGAATAAATACGCCTATCTCTAGGGCTTCCCTTGGCAGAGAGATGGTGTGAGAGTGTCATGTACATACTGTCAATGTATTCAGCCTATACGGATTTGGGGGTGGCGGGGGGAGGAGAATGTTGTCTTGGAATCATTACACATGACTTGCAGTTAACAAGTGGAATGGAGAATGGATGGAATTGTCCCACACGTATACTTAAGCATTTAACCAACTTACGGCTAGAGTTAAGGCGCTCTCCTGGAATAAATGAGCTTGTCTTTGTGGTCAAACATTGGGAGGGAGTGGGCCAGTGCTGGATTAACCACTAGGCAAAATAAGAACATGCTTAGGACATCAAGGGGCAAGGGGAACCAAACAAATCCGGCCACAAGGCAATTTAAATAAAACACTAATAAATGTCATAGGGCTTATAATATAAATATGAAAAAAAACATAAGAGAATTCTGAATTTAAGGTTAGGCATTTGACAATTATGCCGTCACATATTGTGTGCAAACCCTGCTGCCTGACGTTCACTGCTTCGTCATCAACCATTTCTTAAATAAATATGAAAAACAGATATTTAAATGATTTTAATATAAGAGGTTTGGCCTGACTGAAAATTGAATTCTGAATTTAATGTTATGCATTTGACAATTATGTTGAGTCTTGGCATCAAGGGGTCGTGTTAGTTTTTTCATTATGACAGAGAAGGTGCAGAGGCACAAAGCGTGGCCTGTGCTTAGGGCATACATTTGCTTTAATCCGGCCCTGGATCTCATTTTTTCAATTCTACCTTATTACGGTGACCAGAGTCATGGCTAAGACTGAACAAACATTTTGTACTGTAGTTGTGTATTAAGATAACCACGACAGTGAAAAACTTATAAAATAAAACACCGCATGAATACTTATAAAAAAACCACATACCGCATGAATACTTATAAACTTATAAAATAAAACACATACCGCATGAATACTAATAGAATAAAACACATACCACATAAATACGTATAGAATAAAACACATACCGCATGAATACTTATAGAATAAAACACATACCGCATGAATACTTATAGAATAAAGCACATACCGCATGAATACTTATAGAATAAAACACATACCGCATGAATACGTATATAATAAAACACATACCACATGAATATTTATAGAATAAAACACATACCGCATGAATACTTATAGAATAAAACACATACCGCATGAATACGTATAGAATAAAACCCATACCGCATGAATATTTATAGAATAAAACACATACCGCATGAATACTTATAGAATAAAACACATACCGCATGAATACGCATAGAATAAAACACATACCGCATGAATATTTATAGAATAAAACACATACCGCACGAATACTTATAGAATAAATAAAGCACATACCGCATGAATACTTATAACATTTCCACACACAGTCGTCTGTACTTTTAATACTGTCAAATTGTACCAAGTAAGATAAGACATAAACCGTCCTACAAAAAACTGTAGGTAAACCGAACCGATCATCGTTTTTGATGCGGAATTCCTAACGGACATCACAACATTGACCCAAGAACGTAAAGACACATAATGGGACAACATAAACCATTTGCATACTAATAGGATTATCTTTAAGTTTAAATTTTGTGTGACGTCAACTGAGATGATTGCTTTTATTTGGTGTGAATATTTAAATTGGTTACTGATATTCCTATATAAGCTCTAAAATTTCCGAAATGCATCGCATTTTGAATAACTACGTAATATTTTCCCACTTTCTTTTCTACACTCAAATCACTAATAGTAAATATTTTTCGTTAGCTGTGTGAAGCGAATGATTTGAAATACAAGCATTCGTGACTTATCACCGGGTTTTTAACTAGATTAACACGACGGGTGCCACTAGTGGAGCAGGAACTGCCTACCGTTTCGAGGTACCTGAGCTCACCCCGGTTTTTAGTGGGTTCTTGTTACTCGATCTTTAGTTTTATGTGTATGTTTTGTAGACCGTTGTTTGTACTTTTTCTTTTGTCCATTGTGTTGTCTGTTCATCTTCGATTAACGGATTATGATTACCCCTTTGATATCTTCAAACTTTTCTTATGTACTTATGTACGACTAATAAGCATTAACATCAGAAACATGCTAAGTTTATTGTTTATATTGTTTATAAGTATGTAGACAATATCATATGTACAGTAGATTTAACTCCCTTCACTATCTACAGTTAAATACTATGATCGACTCTCCTCGGTTGTTTGCTACGAATAACTTAGAGCAGTTTTTGTTAAAGCAGATTGCAGGGAAATTGTAGAATTCAGAATCTGTGATAATTTTGTTGAGTTCAAATTCACTGGATAATGTGCATACACAGTTGGATTTTCCATCCGGAGAATAAATGCTTCCGCTTGTGTCCATCACAAGTTTACCCATACTATTCCCTGATTCAGGACTGGTAATTTGTCTAATATTCCCAGTTTTGTCTTTAACGGAACATAATGTACCAACAGTATTAGCCACGTATATTGTGCTATCATGTCCAACACTTATATAAAAAATCATACTAATTCCTTTTATTGATATTTCCCGAAGTCCTATTCCATTGAAGTCTAGCACTAATATTTTCATGTATGTCCCGATATATATATATTGGTGTGATGTAGCTACACCGTATATAATGTTAGTGCATTTAACTTTAACGCATTTATCTAGCGTCAAATCTTTGTTAATAAATTGTATGGAATACACGAATGGTAACGTAACAACATACTGATCGGTTCGTGATATGAAGGCAATATCAAAGGGAGAATCTTTAAGTTTCACAGTCTTGATGTGTTTCCCGTTTTCACCATAGACAACAACGCCTTGTTGTTCTCCTGAATGGTTACAAAGTAACAGCTTGCCATCACCTGTAGCTATCATACCAAACACGTTCGTACAAATTGTCTTGTATCTACGATTGATCTGAAAGTTTTCCATTGGTGTATTCTCCTTGCCAACGGACAGTTGAGCCTGTTGTTGTTTTAATTGAGAGTAGTAAAGCATTCCATTTTCCTTTCGCGTTTCAGTTATTTCTCCTAATGTTGAAATTGATGGCTCCATACCTTTATTACCTTTGAAATGTAATTGAATAGTTTTGTTTGCCATCGATAGCTCGCTGATAGATTTTTCTGTTTCCGGTAAAATCTTGCGGAATTCGTACGCCAACAAAAACGCTTGTTTATCTGTGCCATGTTTCTCAACCAACTGGATTTGTTTAAGACGTTTCTTTGCTTGGCTATTTATATCCTTAATTTTCCCCAACTCGTCCGTCATTATTTCTTCATTCTTATCCCTTAATCTATGAAGCTTGGTTTTAAGACTCTTGTCAAGTTCATTTAAACGACCAATGGCTTTCGATTTTTCTAATGCTATTTCATTTTCGATCTGACTGCATTCTTTGTTTAACGATGATCTATTATTTTCTATTCCATTTTCAAAACCAACCAAAGTTTCAATAATATGTTTCGTTTCTCTATCGGTCTCTTTTAACACGGTTGTCTTC
Organism: Bathymodiolus brooksi; assembly: GCA_963680875.1. Classification (NCBI taxonomy): domain Eukaryota; kingdom Metazoa; phylum Mollusca; class Bivalvia; order Mytilida; family Modiolidae; genus Bathymodiolus; species Bathymodiolus brooksi. The sequence goes on from OY804590.1 coordinate 79,533,817, forward strand.
GAACCTGCACAAGCTATATCTAAAACAACGACATCTTTGCACGTTCTGTGGCCATCGGCTAAGCACGCACGGCACAAAATGATGTCATGGTGGGTACAGAAATATTCGATTTGGATATTGCAATGTTGATCACAGAACTGATTGGTTGAAATGCTGAACGGGAATTCTGTTAACAGGTTGATGTCCAATAGTCTATGGGATTTTGTAGCCTTTAATGATCTGTGATGTGACGCACAGCCATTACACAACTTTTCCTCACAGCTTGGACACCAGCTTTTCCCCTCTGTTATGTTCCCTTGTTCTTCACAAGGATCACAATTAGTATTTTTACCCATTTCCTACAATATATATGTAGACATTTTCACATTTTGTCTGAAAGATTTCACTAAAGAAAAAAACCGCACATATCTAATTTAGTGCACACGACACGTTCCTGAGATTACCTTCATTAGGTACGATCAAGGTCAAAAGACTGGAAAGTTAAATAATCTAAACGTTTTGGGAGCAGGAAAACCACAGGGTCTAAAGTGAACAGCCATAATGATGCTGTGAGTTCGAATCTCGATCAGGGCGAGGTGTACAACATTATGCGATAAAGTTTGTCAATGACTTGAGAGAGGTCGGTGGTTTTCTACTGGTCCTCCGCCAATAAAAATGACCGCTACGATATAACCGAAATATTGTTGGAAGTTGCGTTAGACACCATAAAACAAACAAACAAACAAACAAACTCAATAGTAAGGAATAAAAAATGGTAACCATACAAAAACAAAACCATTTCAGCGAACAAACTCTGTAAAGCCAACGAATTGCATTGAACGAAAATGAAGAAATCTATTCACAAAATGTAATAGACGAAGACAGAGAAATAAACGGAAGATATCGAACAAAATATTGCCAAAAATATATAGTCTAGATTTTTTCACATTTCCTTGTTTTAATGTATTGACTAAGAGCCCGACATTGTCTATTTTGTACAAAAACAATCTCGATGTGACCCACAATTTAACAACTGCTTCATAATCTAACATCTTCAAATAAACTAGAAAAAGATAATTACTTAGCTACAAAAAATTGGTATAATAAAAACATAGATATCAAATTTAGTGCGGACGACCTTGATCACGTACGCTCAAAATAGAGATATTGGAAAGTCAAATAGATTAAAAGTGTTTATGAGCAATAAACCAACGGGCCTAAATAGGTTAACCTATTAAGTCTAAGGTCACATATGTCTGAGGGAAGAGCAGCCTTGCTTTGATAATATTTACATTATTTAGGAACTTTATCCAAAATACGACTACCCCCCTCCCAAAACACACATATATACATATGCACATAACAAATAGGTAATAGTGGATAAATAACGAACCACATCAACATTAACCACTCCTATCTAACTTATACTTTCTAAGCAGGGTTTTGCTGCAGGATTCTGAGGGAGATCATAGGGGAACCCCCCCCCCCCCCCCACACACACACACACACACATGTTCCATGACGACACTCAGTTTCGTCTACTGAATTCTAGATCTTGAGCCAGTTGAGGAGTACAATGATATCACTCATTATTTGTTTTTCGTTGCCTCAACACTTGTATCTCGGGGTATTCAGAGAGTTGTTGATCAAATATTGATAGGACTGGTGATAATCTTCCTACAGACATTGTTGATAATTTGAAGAAACATTGCAAGAATATCTAAATCGTTTTCTGCAAGTTCATACAAACGTCCATAGTTGAATACTTCGTACAAAAAGGTGGATCGAAACATGTAAGTTTAATGACCAAGGATATGTTCTACTTGTCGTAAGTACTTTCGGGTTCTTTCCTCGTCCATGACTTGTCACCAGGTTTGTAACTAGATTAACACGACGGGTGCCACTAATGGAGCAGAAACTGCTTACCCTTCTGGAGCATCCGAGTACGCCCCAGTTGTTAGTGGGGTTCGTGTTACTTGATCTTTAGTTTTATGTGTATGTTTTGTTGGTCATAATTTGTCCTTTAGTTTTTTTACTTTGGCAATTCTGCTGTCTGTCCTTTGATTTACTTATTCTGATTTCCCCTTTGGTATCTTCAAACTTTTCCTAAGGATGATCGGCAGAACATTGCACCATTGCAGATGGATGGTAATTATATTGTCGAAACAAAGTTTGAACATACTAAAAGGTTATTCAGAAGCCTACAACTTACACTTCCCCCCCTCCCCACCCCCGCTCCCAAGAAAAGGAAAAGAGATAAACGACAAAAAGACAGAAAATGGTGGACAAATCGCTGCAGAACTAAATAAAACGTGAGCAACAAAAACACCACTACAATCGGGAGTGAACCCTGGAACTCTGGTAGGCTAAGTACTATGTTATTGGTTTGGATTCAAATGACAATCGTTATTATTCACAAGACAATAGGTTTGTTGTTATCTACTGACACCCTTTACACTATTATTCGTATTGCTGGAGTACCAAGATACCCAAGCACAAAAATGAAATGCTAAAACTTACTTTTCGTGCGGGCCTATATCCAATTCTTTTTATACAAAATGGAGGGGCATAACACCTTGTCTTGTAAGCTTTAGATAGAACGATCTTTATCCCTAACTCATGTGGCAAGATAAAACTTGTATATTTTTTGTCGGGTGATAATTATGTCATTTTCTATTAATAATTGTATAGTCACCTGATACATGGTCTGTGAATTACGTATATAGTAGACGAAAACGATACAATGTAGATATATATAATACACAATCTGAGTAAAATGTTATCTTTATTGTAACTTTTTAAAGCAAAAATTGGCAATATACTTCATATCTAAAGACATCCCGTATTGGGAGTAATGTCAGGGATCATATTTTAAATCTACCCAACAATCGGTGAACAATGAGTCTTCCAATAAAAACCGAGCAAATGCTGCTTAGAGATGTTGTCTCATAGGTCAATATTTTAACCATCTTGCATATGATTGGACGATCCAGATGAAATTTTACCTTACATGACCCCATGTCGTTAGATGTTAGTGTTTAAGAAAAAGAAAAAAACACAGAAAATATTACAAGCATCAAATTTTAGTATTATTGCTTGTATTACTTATAAGCACCAGAAAATAGATGCATACACAGGCCGCTAGAATAATTGAAATAAAAAAAGCATTACTACACCAATTTAACAATACACAACCCCAACCCCAACGTATATACATGACTCCCCCACATATATATACATTATAGTCCTGTTAGATTCAGTTCATGCTTAGTACAAAAAAAACATATTTCAATAGTCAATATGCTCTAATTGATGCAGATCTTTCTTATGTAGGCAGTTTGAAGATAGGAAAGGGGTAATCAAAATTCGTAAATCGAAGGACAGACAAAACAATGACCAAGTACAAACAACGATATATAAAACATTACACAGAAAACTAAACATCTAGCAACATGGACTCCATTAAAAACCGGTGTGAACTCATTCATATTCTCCAGGAAGTATATGTAGATGATGCATCACATGTAAACCCATCATGATACTGTTGTTACAAACCTAGTGATAAGTCATTAATGAGGAAAAGACCGGATTGTGATTACAACAAACGGAACATATCATGTTCCTCGGCTCAGTTATATTCCATGCCATAATTATGTCAAGGTTTTACTTACAAAATGGAAATTGTACGGTCCAATATTTCATGAAGCAGTTGTTCATCAATTGATATTATTTAGTCATATAGATCATAACAATACTGTTGCCTTAGCATTCTTGTGTATATTTTTTTTTTGTAAATACCGACATCTGATCATCTAATTTCGGACATTTAATATAAAATGTATGCTATCTTGAATTTCAGATTCTCACAGCTTACATAACAGACTGATTTGTTGACTATCACTAAATATAGACATATCATATTGTTAGTGTAGCTATCACACTTAATGTTGGTTTTCATGGATGCCTTAGTTATTGCAGATGTTTATGGATCATTGTTTGTCCTTTTCCATTTGGTCATTGTATTGTACGTCCTTCTTACGCTTCAGATTATCTCATTGGTATCTTCAAACTTTTCTTAAGAAGTGATAAGGTCAATTTGTCCTTTGCGTCCTCCTTAAGTTTTGTTAGCCGGTGTCAATAAGCAATTTTTTTAAATATGTTTCTGCAATGAGATTTTGATTGGGAGATTTTCAAATAGATCATGCGAAGACGGAAGGACATACATTTATATATTTTTTATAATCTTGATAAACCAACGTTTTGATGTGTTTGTGGATTTTTTGGATAGTTTTCGAGCAACAATATTTCTTTCTTAAAATATTCGAAAATGTGTTAAATTTTTTTGAAGATATTAAAGAGGCAATCAGAAACTAAATAACGAGAATGAAAGAAAACACAATACCCTAACAATATCGTGTGAGCTCAAGGTGCTCGCAAAGGACAAGCAGTTCCTGCTCCACTAGTGGCATCCGTCGTGTTACAAACCCGGTGATCATTCATAAATGAGGAGATGACCTGGATTGTGATTACGACAAACGGAACATATCCGTGGCCATTTGATACACATATATTCCGTAGCGACAAACTAAATCATGGTGGCGACATATTTCTATGGCTTTCAGATTCTATATGTAGTTGTCCAATAATTAACAAATCAACAGTACTGTGCGTTCTAGTAAATGTTAAATATATCTAACGAGCTTCACATAGAGGGATGAACATTTTATCTAGCTTTATGACTTCAATAACATAAGGTAGTCAAAAAATGACATATCAACGCATTACGTGTTATAGTTGTGAGTTCAAATCCCACTCATGACGAGGTGCACTAAGTAAACATTTGTCAGTTACTTGTGGCAGGTCGGTGGTTTACTCCCGGTACTCAGGTTCCCTCCAACAACAATACTGACCGTCAATATTGAATATAAATATTGTTGAAAGAGACGTGAAATACCATATCTAATTTCTGTTTTAAATGAAACGGTACCTTTTATATATAATGTGCTATAAATCGTTAAATTTTGTTAACATTTAATGTGTGATTATGATCATTCATAGCCTTCAGATAATCTGGTCCTATCTCATATGTTGGATATTGGAGTTATTTTTCTTGATATTGCACATTAACTGCAAATAATTGTATATACAATCGTTCTGGCTGTATGTATAGATTGTTTGCAACTCTTTGAATTATGCATTCTATTATAGTATAATTGTTATTACCAGCCGAAAAAATGTACAGCTACTTGTCATGACAAAATAGGAGATATGATACAAAGGTGGTTTTTCTTTCATTAAATAAACGTTAGAGAATACTGAAAGGGCAATCAAGAATGGACAACCCAGAGAAACTGCTAACATATGGTACACAAGTCGAAGATAAATAAAACAAAAACACAACACAGTATGTATTGGAACCAAAATACACAAACAAAACTCGGCCCATCGTGGTCGTGATCGTATTGTAGGTGGATTTACAACTACCTGTGTAATAAGTGCATATCACCACTAAAGTTGTGAGTTCGAACCACTTTAATGGTGAGGTGTACTCGATACAACATTATGTGATAAAGCGTGTCAGTGACTTGCGATAGGTCGGTGGTTTTCTCCACCAATAAAACTGACCACCACGATATAACTGCAATGTTGTTGAAAGTGACGTTAAATACCATGAAGCGAACAGCAAAGAAACTGTGTTTTATTGGCAGATAAGAACTGTGTTTCTGTGAAAGTTTTACACTGAATTAGAGTACCTATACATTGTCAGTATCAAGCTTTATATTCAATGATATCATAATTTTTACTGCTTTATAACCTGTGGAATATATTTCATCCCAAGGAAAATTTTTTATCTACTTATTGCATCCCCTCCTTCATTTACAAATTATCCTGCACCCCGTGGACATATCTTTACATCCACACTACTAAATGCCTCCTTCATTTACAAACTATCCTGCACCCCGTGGACATATCATTACATCCACACTACTAAATGCCTCCTTCATTTACAAACTATCCTGCACCCCGTGGACATATCTTTACATCCACACTACTAAATGCCTCCTTCATTTACAAACTATCCTGCACCCCGTGGACATATCTTTACATCCACACTACTAAGTGCGACAAATTTGAGGGAAAAAAACCAATACAAGCGTTGCATCGTAAAAGTCTCTGAAAAAAATATCTCCGCAATTTTTTTCAATAAAGCTCTAAAATTTCCGAAATGCATCACATTTTGAAAACTACGTAATATTTTCCCACTTTCTTTTCTACACTCAAATCTCTAACAGTAAATAATTTTCGTTAGCTGTGTGAAGCGAATGTTTTGAAATGCAAGCATTCACGACTTATCACCGGATTTGTAACTAAATTAACACGACGGGTGCCACCAGTGGCGCAGGAACTGCTTTCCGTTCCGGAACACCTGAGTTCACTATCGCTTTTAAGTGGGGTTAGTGTTACTCGATGCTTCGCTTGATGTGTATGTTTTGTAGATCGTTGTTTGTCCTTTTGACTTTATTCTTTTGGATATTATGTTGAATGTTCTTCCTCGATTAACGGATTCTGATTACCCCTTTGGTATCTTTAAACTCTTCTTATGTACGACTAACAAATATTAACATCAGAAACATGTAAAGTTAATTGTTTATATTGTTTATAAGTATGTAGACAATATCATATGTTCAGTATATTTAACTCCCTTCACTATGTACAATTAAATACTATGATCGACTTCCCTCGGTTGTTTGCTACGAATAATTTAGAGCAGTTTTTGTAAAAGCAGATTGCATAAATTTCGTTGAAGTTAGAATCTGTAATAGTTTTGTTTAGTTTAAGATCACTCGATAATTTGCATACACAGTTTGAGTCTCTATCTGGGGAATACATGTTTCCACCTGTGTCCATTACAATATTACCCAGACTACACCTATTTACGGGACTTGTAAATTGTTTAAGTTTCCCGGTTTCGTCTTCAACGGAAAATAAATCACCAGCAGCATCAGTCACGTATATTTTACTATCATGTCCAACACTGATATACCAAATACTACCAATTCCATTTATTAGTATTTCCCGAAGTCCTATTCCACTGAAGTTTAGCACTAAGATTTTCATGTATTCACAGATATATATATATATTGGTGTGATGTAGCTACACCGTATATATAGTTAGTGCATTTGACTTGATTAGTGAATTTGTTCGTTTTCTGCAAGTTTATTGAAATATATATGATTGAATATTGTGTGTAGAAAGGTTGAACGAAACATGTAAGCTTAAAGATGCTCGCCAGAATATTGCAACACTGCAAATAGTAAATATATTAGCAAAAAATATTTGAAGTCCAAAAAGGGTAACGAGAAGCCGTCAATCTAAGGACAGATAATAGAACCCCAAAAAGGGTAACGAGAAGCCGTCAATCTAAGGACAGATAATAGAACCCCAAAAAGGGTAGCGAGAAGCCGTCAATCTAAGGACAGATAATAGAACCCCAAAAAGGGTAACGAGAAGCCGTCAATCTAAGGACAGATAATAGAACCCAAAAAAAAGGGTAACGAGAAGCCGTCAATCTAAGGACAGATAATAGAACCCCAAAAAGGGTAACGAGAAGCCGTCAATCTAAGGACAGATAATAGAACCCCAAAAAGGGTAACGAGAAGCCGTCAATCTAAGGACAGATAATAGAACCCCAAAAAGGGTAACGAGAAGCCGTCAATCTAAGGACAGATAATAGAACCCCAAAAAGGGTAACGAGAAGCCGTCAATCTAAGGACAGATAATAGAACCCCAAAAAGGGTAACGAGAAGCCGTCAATCTAAGGACAGATAATAGAACCCCAAAAAGGGTAACGAGAAGCCGTCAATCTAAGGACAGATAATAGAACCCAAAAAGGGTAACGAGAAGCCGTCAATCTAAGGACAGATAATAGAACCCCAAAAAGGGTAACGAGAAGCCGTCAATCTAAGGACAGATAATAGAACCCCAAAAAGGGTAACGAGAAGCCGTCAATCTAAGGACAGATAATAGAACCCAAAAAGGGTAACGAGAAGCCGTCAATCTAAGGACAGATAATAGAACCCCAAAAAGGGTAACGAGAAGCCGTCAATCTAAGGACAGATAATAGAACCCCAAAAAGGGTAACGAGAAGCCGTCAATCTAAGGACAGATAATAGAACCCCAAAAAGGGTAACGAGAAGCCGTCAATCTAAGGACAGATAATAGAACCCAAAAAGGGTAACGAGAAGCCGTCAATCTAAGGACAGATAATAGAACCCAAAAAGGGTAACGAGAAGCCGTCAATCTAAGGACAGATAATAGAACCCCAAAAAGGGTAACGAGAAGCCGTCAATCTAAGGACAGATAATAGAACCCCAAAAAGGGTAACGAGAAGCCGTCAATCTAAGGACAGATAATAGAACCCAAAAAGGGTAACGAGAAGCCGTCAATCTAAGGACAGATAATAGAACCCAAAAAGGGTAACGAGAAGCCGTCAATCTAAGGACAGATAATAGAACCCCAAAAAGGGTAACGAGAAGCCGTCAATCTAAGGACAGATAATAGAACCCCAAAAAGGGTAACGAGAAGCCGTCAATCTAAGGACAGATAATAGAACCCCAAAAAGGGTAACGAGAAGCCGTCAATCTAAGGACAGATAATAGAACCCAAAAAGGGTAACGAGAAGCCGTCAATCTAAGGACAGATAATAGAACCCAAAAAGGGTAACGAGAAGCCGTCAATCTAAGGACAGATAATAGAACCCCAAAAAGGGTAACGAGAAGCCGTCAATCTAAGGACAGATAATAGAACCCAAAAAGGGTAACGAGAAGCCGTCAATCTAAGGACAGATAATAGAACCCCAAAAAGGGTAACGAGAAGCCGTCAATCTAAGGACAGATAATAGAACCCCAAAAAGGGTAACGAGAAGCCGTCAATCTAAGGACAGATAATAGAACCCCAAAAAGGGTAACGAGAAGCCGTCAATCTAAGGACAGATAATAGAACCCAAAAAGGGTAACGAGAAGCCGTCAATCTAAGGACAGATAATAGAACCCCAAAAAGGGTAACGAGAAGCCGTCAATCTAAGGACAGATAATAGAACCCCAAAAAGGGTAACGAAAAGCCGTCAATCTAAGGACAGATAATAGAACCCCAAAAAGGGTAACGAGAAGCCGTCAATCTAAGGACAGATAATAGAACCCCAAAAAGGGTAACGAGAAGCCGTCAATCTAAGGACAGATAATAGAACCCAAAAAAGGTAACGAGAAGCCGTCAATCTAAGGACAGATAATAGAACCCCAAAAAGGGTAACGAGAAGCCGTCAATCTAAGGACAGATAATAGAACCCCAAAAAGGGTAACGAGAAGCCGTCAATCTAAGGACAGATAATAGAACCCCAAAAAAAGGGTAACGAGAAGCCGTCAATCTAAGGACAGATAATAGAACCCCAAAAAAAGGGTAACGAGAAGCCGTCAATCTAAGGACAGATAATAGAACCCAAAAAGGGTAACGAGAAGCCGTCAATCTAAGGACAGATAATAGAACCCAAAAAGGGTAACGAGAAGCCGTCAATCTAAGGACAGATAATAGAACCCCAAAAAGGGTAACGAGAAGCCGTCAATCTAAGGACAGATAATAGAACCCCAAAAAGGGTAACGAGAAGCCGTCAATCTAAGGACAGATAATAGAACCCAAAAAGGGTAACGAGAAGCCGTCAATCTAAGGACAGATAATAGAACCCCAAAAAGGGTAACGAGAAGCCGTCAATCTAAGGACAGATAATAGAACCCCAAAAAGGGTAACGAAAAGCCGTCAATCTAAGGACAGATAATAGAACCCCAAAAAGGGTAACGAGAAGCCGTCAATCTAAGGACAGATAATAGAACCCCAAAAAGGGTAACGAGAAGCCGTCAATCTAAGGACAGATAATAGAACCCAAAAAAGGTAACGAGAAGCCGTCAATCTAAGGACAGATAATAGAACCCCAAAAAGGGTAACGAGAAGCCGTCAATCTAAGGACAGATAATAGAACCCCAAAAAGGGTAACGAGAAGCCGTCAATCTAAGGACAGATAATAGAACCCCAAAAAAAGGGTAACGAGAAGCCGTCAATCTAAGGACAGATAATAGAACCCAAAAAAGGGTAACGAGAAGCCGTCAATCTAAGGACAGATAATAGAACCCAAAAAGGGTAACGAGAAGCCGTCAATCTAAGGACAGATAATAGAACCCCAAAAAGGGTAACGAGAAGCCGTCAATCTAAGGACAGATAATAGAACCCCAAAAAGGGTAACGAGAAGCCGTCAATCTAAGGACAGATAATAGAACCCAAAAAGGGTAACGAGAAGCCGTCAATCTAAGGACAGATAATAGAACCCCAAAAAGGGTAGCGAGAAGCCGTCAATCTAAGGACAGATAATAGAACCCCAAAAAGGGTAACGAGAAGCCGTCAATCTAAGGACAGATAATAGAACCCAAAAAAAAGGGTAACGAGAAGCCGTCAATCTAAGGACAGATAATAGAACCCCAAAAAAAGGGTAACGAGAAGCCGTCAATCTAAGGACAGATAATAGAACCCAAAAAAGGGTAACGAGAAGCCGTCAATCTAAGGACAGATAATAGAACCCAAAAAGGGTAACGAGAAGCCGTCAATCTAAGGACAGATAATAGAACCCCAAAAAGGGTAACGAGAAGCCGTCAATCTAAGGACAGATAATAGAACCCAAAAAAAAGGGTAACGAGAAGCCGTCAATCTAAGGACAGATAATAGAACCCCAAAAAAAGGGTAACGAGAAGCCGTCAATCTAAGGACAGATAATAGAACCCAAAAAAGGGTAACGAGAAGCCGTCAATCTAAGGACAGATAATAGAACCCAAAAAGGGTAACGAGAAGCCGTCAATCTAAGGACAGATAATAGAACCCAAAAAGGGTAACGAGAAGCCGTCAATCTAAGGACAGATAATAGAACCCAAAAAGGGTAACGAGAAGCCGTCAATCTAAGGACAGATAATAGAACCCAAAAAGGGTAACGAGAAGCCGTCAATCTAAGGACAGATAATAGAACCCAAAAAGGGTAACAAGAAGCCATCAATCTAAGGACAGATAATAGAACCCCAAAAAGGGTAGCGAGAAGCCGTCAATCTAAGGACAGATAATAGAACCCCAAAAAGGGTAACGAGAAGCCGTCAATCTAAGGACAGATAATAGAACCCAAAAAGGGTAACGAGAAGCCGTCAATCTAAGGACAGATAATAGAACCCCAAAAAGGGTAACGAGAAGCCGTCAATCTAAGGACAGATAATAGAACCCCAAAAAGGGTAACGAGAAGCCGTCAATCTAAGGACAGATAATAGAACCCCAAAAAGGGTAACGAGAAGCCGTCAATCTAAGGACAGATAATAGAACCCCAAAAAGGGTAACGAGAAGCCGTCAATCTAAGGACAGATAATAGAACCCAAAAAGGGTAACGAGAAGCCGTCAATCTAAGGACAGATAATAGAACCCAAAAAGGGTAACGAGAAGCCGTCAATCTAAGGACAGATAATAGAACCCCAAAAAGGGTAACGAGAAGCCGTCAATCTAAGGACAGATAATAGAACCCCAAAAAGGGTAACGAGAAGCCGTCAATCTAAGGACAGATAATAGAACCCCAAAAAGGGTAACGAGAAGCCGTCAATCTAAGGACAGATAATAGAACCCCAAAAAGGGTAACGAGAAGCCGTCAATCTAAGGACAGATAATAGAACCCCAAAAAGGGTAACGAGAAGCCGTCAATATAAGGACAGATAATAGAACCCCAAAAAGGGTAACGAGAAGCCGTCAATCTAAGGACAGATAATAGAACCCAAAAAGGGTAACGAGAAGCCGTCAATCTAAGGACAGATAATAGAACCCCAAAAAGGGTAACGAGAAGTCGTCAATCTAAGGACAGATAATAGAACCCCAAAAAAGGTAACGAGAAGCCGTCAATCTAAGGACAGATAATAGAACCCCAAAAAGGGTAACGAGAAGCCGTCAATCTAAGGACAGATAATAGAACCCCAAAAAGGGTAACGAGAAGCCGTCAATCTAAGGACAGATAATAGAACCCCAAAAAGGGTAACGAGAAGCCGTCAATCTAAGGACAGATAATAGAACCCAAAAAAGGTAACGAGAAGCCGTCAATCTAAGGACAGATAATAGAACCCCAAAAAGGGTAACGAGAAGCCGTCAATCTAAGGACAGATAATAGAACCCCAAAAAGGGTAACGAGAAGCCGTCAATCTAAGGACAGATAATAGAACCCCAAAAAGGGTAACGAGAAGCCGTCAATCAAAGGACAGATAATAGAACCCAAAAAATGTAACGAGAAGCCGTCAATCTAAGGACAGATAATAGAACCCCAAAAAGGGTAACGAGAAGCCGTCAATCAAAGGACAGATAATAGAACCCAAAAAATGTAACGAGAAGCCGTCAATCTAAGGACAGATAATAGAACCCAAAAAGGGTAACGAGAAGCCGTCAATCTAAGGACAGATAATAGAACCCCAAAAAGGGTAACGAGAAGCCGTCAATCTAAGGACAGATAATAGAACCCCAAAAAGGGTAACGAGAAGCCGTCAATCTAAGGACAGATAATAGAACCCAAAAAGGGTAACGAGAAGCCGTCAATCTAAGGACAGATAATAGAACCCCAAAAAAAGGGTAACGAGAAGCCGTCAATATAAGGACAGATAATAGAACCCCAAAAAGGGTAACGAGAAGCCGTCAATCTAAGGACAGATAATAGAACCCAAAAAAGGTAACGAGAAGCCGTCAATCTAAGGACAGATAATAGAACCCAAAAAGGGTAACGAGAAGCCGTCAATCTAAGGACAGATAATAGAACCCAAAAAGGGTAACGAGAAGCCGTCAATCTAAGGACAGATAATAGAACCCCAATAAAAGGGTAACGAGAAGCCGTCAATCTAAGGACAGATAATAGAACCCCAAAAAGGGTAACGAGAAGCCGTCAATCTAAGGACAGATAATAGAACCCCAAAAAGGGTAACGAGAAGCCGTCAATCTAAGGACAGATAATAGAACCCAAAAAAGGTAACGAGAAGCCGTCAATCTAAGGACAGATAATAGAACCCAAAAAGGGTAACGAGAAGCCGTCAATCTAAGGACAGATAATAGAACCCCAAAAAGGGTAACGAGAAGCCATCAATCTAAGGACAGATAATAGAACCCCAAAAAGGGTAACGAGAAGCCGTCAATCTAAGGACAGATAATAGAACCCAAAAAAGGTAACGAGAAGCCGTCAATCTAAGGACAGATAATAGAACCCCAAAAAGGGTAACGAGAAGCCATCAATCTAAGGACAGATAATAGAACCCCAAAAAGGGTAACGAGAAGCCGTCAATCTAAGGACAGATAATAGAACCCCAAAAAGGGTAACGAGAAGCCGTCAATCTAAGGACAGATAATAGAACCCAAAAAGGGTAACGAGAAGCCGTCAATCTAAGGACAGATAATAGAACCCCAAAAAGGGTAACGAGAAGCCGTCAATCTAAGGACAGATAATAGAACCCAAAAAAGGGTAACGAGAAGCCGTCAATCTAAGGACAGATAATAGAACCCCAAAAAGGGTAACGAGAAGCCGTCAATCTAAGGACAGATAATAGAACCCAAAAAAGGTAACGAGAAGCCGTCAATCTAAGGACAGATAATAGAACCCAAAAAGGGTAACGAGAAGCCGTCAATCTAAGGACAGATAATAGAACCCAAAAAAAAGAGAAAACGACAAAAATGGTCAACAAACACTACATAGAAAAATAGAATGTGATCAACACAAACACCACTACAATCTGGGGGTGAATTCTGGAGCTCTGGAAGGTTAAATATCATATCATTGGTTTGGATTCAAAGGTCAATAGTTGTAATACACATGACAATAATCTTGTTCTTATCAACTAACACCCTTTACATTATTTTTCCTATTGCTGGGAGTACCAAGATACTCAAACACAGTATGACATGTTAAAACTTACTTTTTGTGTAGGCCTATATCCAATTCTTGTCTTTATACAAAGTGGGTGGACGTAACACCTTGTCCTGTAAACTTCAAATAGAACGATATGTATCCCTCAATCATGTGCGAAGATAACAGATGTTTAGTTTTTATCGGACAAAAATTATGTCATTTTCTATTAATAGTTTATTGTCACCTGGTGCATATTATGTACATTGCGCCTTTAGTAGACGAAAACTTTACACCGTAGGTATATATAAATGTTTGCTATCTAGATGTGAATTGATTGATACCGAAAATATCAGTATGTTGAGTCAGAATGTGAAGCTTGGTGGCGAGTGGGTGAAGCGAACGAGTCGCAAACTTCATATTCTGTCGAGCAATAAAGAAAGGTCCGTTTAATTCTCTCTTTAACTTTTGCTTTATGTTCTGGTAAAATTAAGCTAGTAATGAATAGTGATCTGCTTTCTGTACAATTCCTTTCTGTAAACTACCGTGCTGCTAACGCGGAAGCTACTAAACCAAGGGTTTCTTGTGTTTAAGTTAAAGTCGTCACTTCAAAAACTGTGACTTGATTAACCGTTACGAATATCTGTCACAAATGACCACGGATATGTTCCGTGTGTCGTAATTACAATCCGATCCTTTCATCATTCATGACATGACTTACTAGTATCACCGGGTTTGTAACAAGAGTAACACTTTTGTGTCACTAGTGGAAAAGCAACTGCCTACCATTCCGAAGTACCTGGATGTGATTCCAATTGCTTAATCTTTAGTTTGCTCTGTAGTGTTTTGTAGATCAATGGCCTTTGCATTGTCTGTCTTTTTCCACTTTTCGCTTCTGATTATCTCCTTCGGTATCTAATTATTATTTTGTTTCTTCGTTCTCTTCTCATTACCTCCTTTGGTATCTAATTATTATTTTGTTTCTTCGTTCTCTTCTCATTACCTCCTTTGGTATCTAATTATTATTTTGTTTCTTCGTTCTCTTCTCATTACCTCCTTTGGTATCTAATTATTATTTTGTTTCTTCGTTCTCTTCTCATTACCTCCTTTGGTATCTAATTATTATTTTGTTTCTTCGTTCTCTTCAACTATTTTTATTAGATACCTTCTAATAAGACAGTACTTGATATTTATTTCGTTTTCTTCTGGAAGTATGAGTTCTTCTGTTCATTCTAAAATGGCAATTTTTATCAGTTACAAAGGATATGTAGCACAACACTATGACGGAACAACACGAACTCCAAATGAGCCAACTGATAAACAGGTGTTCAGAATGAATAACCTTCATTTTTCGTAACCAAATAGTACGTGTAGGTGCACAGAAAAAATAACCCTCTTTTTTCGTAACCGAAAAGTATGCGTAGGTGCTCAGAAAGGATAACCTTCTTTTTTTCGTAACCAAAAATTAAGTGCAGGTGCTCAGAAAGAATAACTTTCTTTGTTCGTGACCGAAAAGTAAGTGTAGGTACTCAGAAAGGATGACTTTCTATTTTCCGTAACCGAAAAGTAAGTGTAGGAGCTCAGATATGATAACCTTCTTTTGTTTCGTAACCGAAAGGTACATGTAGGTGCTCAAACAGAATAACCTTCTTTTTTTGTAGCCGAAATGTACGTGTAGAGCTCAGAAAGAATTTTTTTTTTTTCGTAACCGAAAAGAAAATGTAGGTGTTCAGAAAGAATAACCTTCTTTTTATTTCGTAACCGAAAAGTAAGTGTAGATGCTGAGAAAGAATAACCTTATTTTTTTTCGTAACCGAAAAGCAAGTGTATGTGCTAAGAAAGAATAGCCATCGTTTGTCGTAACCGAAAAGTAAGCGTAGATGTTCAAAAAGAATAAGCTGCTTTTTTCGTAACAGAATAGTAAGTGTGCATGCTCAAAAGGAATAAGCTTGGTTTTTTTCGTAGCTGAAAAGCAAGTATAGATGCTCAGAAAGGAAAAGTTTCTTTTTTTTTTGGTAACTGAAAAGCAAGCGTTAATAATAATAATAAAATAATGGTACAAATGACACATATAGTGACCTTAAAATAAATAGATATATCTACTTATTAATTTGTTTGCCACATACAGATACCACTGTAATCTTCAACAACACTGACGCTATTGGTTTTACAATAGTCATATAACTTTCCAAGACGAGTTTTGTACTCGTATTCCAAAATTGTCCAATCAGAACAAAGTATATATTTGATGCAGTGTTCTGATTGGCTGGTTTTCTCTCGAATACGAGTTCAAACTTAACTATATTTATGTAATCATGATTGCTTACTACTATGTAAAGAGGGTTAGCTATTCAGCTTGTTTAAAATATCTTTGGAATTTTGTATGCTGTTATTGTACTGTCATTATTTTTTTACTGTGCTTGCAGAGAGTTCCGTATCTTGATGATAAATGGACTAGGCTATCTGATAGAGAAATAATATACATAGGAAATCATCAATAAACCAGGATATCTGTTAGAGAAATAATATACATAGGAAATCATCAATAGACCAGGATATCTGTTAGAGAAATAATATACATAGCAGGGGCGGATCCAGGATTTCAAGTTAGGGGGGGCGCACTTAAAAAAATTGCGCCGATCGGAGGGGGGCGCGAAAATTTTTAGGGTATTTCGTGTGAAAAATCACGATTTTACGCCAAAAAATCATACTTTTTCCAATTGCGGAGGGAGGCGCGAAAATGTTTGGGGTATTTCGTGTGAAAAATCACGATTTTACGCCAAAAAATCTTACTTTTTCCAATTGCGGAGGGAGGCGCGAAAATTGTTGGGGTATTTCGTGTGAAAAATCACGATTTTACGCCAATAAATCATATTTTTTCCTTTTTTAGGGGGGGGCATGCGCTGGGTGCGCCCCCCCCTGGATCCGCCCCTGCATAGGAAATCATCAAAAAGATAAAGGCTGCCACACTTTTATCTACTAACTGCCACACTTTTATCTACTAGCTGCCACACTTTTATCTACTAACTGCCACACTTTTATCTACTAACTGCCACACTTTTATCTACTAACTGCCACAATTTTATCTACTAGCTGCCACACCTTTATCTACTAACTGCCACACTTTTAACTACTAACTGCCACACTTTTATCTACTAGCTGCCACACTTTTATCTACTAACTGCCACTCTTTTATCTACTAACTGCCACACTTTTATCTACTAACTGCCACACTTTTATCTACTAACTGCCACACTTTTATCTACTAACTGCCACACTTTTATCTACTTACTGCCACACGTTTATCTACTAACTGCCACACTTTTATCTACTAACTGCCACACTTTTATCTACTAGCTGCCACACTTTTATCTACTAACTGCCACTCTTTTATCTACTAACTGCACTCTTTTATCTACTAGCTGCCACAATTGTATCTACAAACTGCCACAATTTTATCTACTAGCTGCCACACCCTTATCTACTAACTGCCATACTTTTATCTACTAACTGCCACACTTTTATCTACTAGCTGCCACACCTTTATCTACTAACTGCCACTCTTTTATCTACTAACTGCCACTCTTTTATCTACTAACTGCCACACTTTTATCTACTAACTGCCACAATTTTATCTACTAGCTGCCACACCTTTATCTACTAACTGCCACACTTTTAACTACTAACTGCCACACTTTTATCTACTAGCTGCCACACTTTTATCTACTAACTGCTACTCTTTTATCTACTAACTGCCACACTTTTATCTACTGGCTGCCACACTTTTATCTACTAACTGCCACACCTTTATCTACTAACTGCCACACTTTTATCTACTAACTGCCACACTTTTATCTACTAACTGCCACACCTTTATCTACTAACTGCCACACTTTTATCTACTAGCTGCCACACTTTTATCTACTAACTGCCACTCTTTTATCTACTAACTGCCACACTTTTATCTACTAACTGCCACACTTTTATCTACTAACTGCCACACGTTTATCTACTAACTGCCTCACTTTTATCTACTAACTGCCACACTTTTATCTACTAGCTGCCACACTTTTATCTACTAACTGCCACACTTTTATCAAACACTCTAAGACAAACACAAAGCAAAACAAAGCAAAAACAAAACAAAAAAACAATCAATCAAGCAGAGAAAAACAAACAAACAAACAAATAAGAACACAAAAATAAAAATTAAGTTCGTTAATCCGGTCAGACACTATAAGGTCCATGCATCTAAATAACAACTGTGAGACCATGAGGTTCAAAGGAGTTGACTTCTCTTATTCCATGAAATGCACCCTTCCTGGATTCTTCATTTGAAAAATGCAGAGTAACGGTATGAGCTCTATGCATTCAATATGAAAGAGATATTAATATACCCAAAATGACCATCGAAGCATCCAAGTGTACACCCGTTTTTCAGTGAGGTTCCTGTTGTTCAATATTTAATTTTATCTGTATTGTCTGTCCATCTTCAATTTACGACTTCTGATTACCCCTTTGGTATCTTAGATTTACGACTTCTGATTACCCCTTTGGTATCTTAGATTTACGACTTCTGATTACCCCTTTGGTATCTTAGATTTACGACTTCTGATTACCCCTTTGGTATCTTAGATTTACGACTTCTGATTACCCCTTTGGTATCTTAGATTTACGACTTCTGAAACTCAAAAAATGTGAAAATCAAACTTCGAGCAAAGATTTGTATATTAGTTGCCCTATTATTATTTGTTTGAATTATTATTTTATTCTGCATTATGTAATATAATGCTAATTTAATCATAACCATATTATATAAGTTCTAGTATAGAGGTAGGAATACAGATGTGACCATGAATAAACATGGCTGTTATCTTACTATCAGTACCCAAGTTGTTTTCTAACAAAATAAGATTTGATAAAGATTTATATTAGATAGTACATGTAGACGTTATATACACTTCGACAAAAGATAAGAGCCACCCAGTATGATTTTTTTTTCAATTTTGTCTTTCCATTTTTAAGGATGAAAGAAGTTGAATTCGAAATGTTTTTTGGGTTTTGTAATATTTCATTATGGATTAGATCACGGGCTACAATATGAGTAGATTTACAATATGAGTAGATTTACAATATGAGTAGATTTACAATATGAGTAGATTTGAAGCTGATTATGAAATCAAATTGTTGGTTGTTACAAGTGAAAAAAGGGAGATAAAACGGACATTTAAAACTTCAAAAAAGTTTTATTTATTTATTGTTTTTCAACAATTTATGAAAACGGATGAGTCATATTTTTTTCAGAACTTTTGAATGAATGTATGGAGAAGCCTTACAGCGCACATTCACTCTATAGTGAATATAACCACCAGATTACGCCAAAACTCCCACACTAGCCTATTCATTCCACGAAGCCTCTCTTATGAGAATCGCCGCCATTCTTCCAGAATTACAGAATTCAGCAATATTTTGATATTGTGGATTACGTTAGTTCCCTGTACGTCAATAAAGTCCCATAAGTGCTGGATTGGGTTAATATCAGGGGACATGGCAGGTCACTGAAATGTGTCAATCGCCTCTTGCTGTCTGAATTCTCTCATCATGCGAGATATGTGCAGTCTAGCGTTATCGTTTATAAATATAGGCCTGTCAGCCAATGGATGATTATCAAAATGGGGTACAACGTGTGCGTTAAGCACGTTGTCGCGGTATGCAACGCCATTTGGGTTACCTTGTAAGACATTTAAGTTTAATTTACAATTAAAAGAAAAGCACCTCCAGACAATTACACCGCCGCAACCGAATGCTGTTGTACCCATCACGTTCCCGACATGAAATGCGGTGTTTCCATGTAGACTGGCGAGTTCTGTCCCCTGATCATCCTTCGCTCAAGAGACAGATAAAGGCTAATCAGATTAAGAGGCAATTTCTACTGTGTGACGTCATAGCTTGAAAAATTAACTAAAATAACATACAAAATAAATAAACACTCACCCCACAATATTTATATAAAGTATGAATATATGAAAATGAATAATTTTGAAAAAAGAATAATCTTAAAATCGAATGATGTCACTCACTGTTTTGATCACATTCATGTTGACGTTATAGAAAATTTCAAAATGCAGATACACCATCTTTTTCATAAAAATACATCCTCTTGGAGTAACACCGACCAAATCTATGAAATATTATTGTGCCTGTAGTTAGAGTGAGAACTGTAAACGGGAAGGAAAATCTCATATTTTGTTACATAAAATACAATAGCCAATCAAATAACTTATTGTTACAAGCCAATCACTGCCATCGTAAGATTGGTCTTTCACTGACTCTATATCGAAGTGATAACACAGTTTGAGATTAATAAATCTGTTTCTATGACACCAGAGTTACACGCAGCCATCTACGAGGCGCAATAAAAATCTACTTTCGTCTGACCAATGGACTCGTTTCCAATTACGAATATTTCAACGGAGATGGTCACATGACCAATTCCATCGAGCCCGTCGATGACAGTTGTGGTCGTTTTATGGGTCGACTTGCGCTGCTCATTGAGCCGTCTGTTAACAGTCCTTATAGACACATGACACCCAAAATGTAATTGCTTTCGCATACGAGCTGATGTAGCAAAACAATTTCACCTGGCACATCGGGCTATTAGCTTATCCTCTCTTTGTGTAGTTTTGCACAGCATGTCAGATCGCGTATGTTCATCAACCATTCCAGTCGATTCCAAACGCTGCATAAGAAGATCAATTACAGAATGATGTAGCCCCATTTTCCCTGCCACCCTTCTATTGCTAAACAGTTTGCCATCACTCTGCTAAAGCAAATGTTCGCCTAACTATGACTTAGGGATGAAGACTCTCTATGCGAAAAACTCTACAACCTCAACTTGCCAATACGGTATGACACCAATTGTAAACCGATTTTAATCGAACACGACTTTATCAATCGATGACGTGTTACACATTTTACACATTTAATTAAAGCTATATGTACCAATCTTCTAGCCACAATATAACTGAAATATTGTTGAAAGTGGCGTTAAGCACCATAAACCACACCAATAGTCTTTACAGCAATCTAAAAAAAAGTTAATTGTTGTGGAAAAAAAAGATATTTATGAAATAAATAAAGTGGCGCTTAACTTTGTCGAAGTGTATATTATACAGTTATTTAATGGGTGTGGATGCAATAGACCAAACTATTTGTCCTGAGGTGCTAGTTTGGTCTATTGCATCCACACCCATTAAATAACTGTTTTATTTCCTAATTAAACAGAAGCAAGGTAGCGGACATGACTTAAATATATTCATGCATATATTGTAGAAAAACTGATGAAAATGATTTATTTGTTGAATTAGACAACAATAAACAAGTGGAATACAGAGTAAAAAGTCCTAAATTTTTATATTACATATGTTTTTCAATATTATTATTTAAATATTAAAATTTTGAAATAGTATGAAAGCTGAAATTTTAGAAATGTTTTGAAAATTTTGAAATTTGAATTTTTTTTGAAATTTTTGAGGTTTTGACATTTTTTTGAAAATTTTGAAATTTTTAACTTAAATTTAAAAAAAAATTATTTTAGAATTTTGAATTTTTTTGAAAATTTTAGAAATTTTGAAATATTTTGAAATTTTTGAAGTTTTGAAATTTGTTGTCCAATGAAAAAAAGGTTCAAAGGTCAGTTCAATAGTCTGTCGTGCAATAGTCTCTTGAAGACTATTGACGCGTCAATAGATCACAGAGGAGCAAAAAATGCAAAAATATCTTAAAATATGTAGTTACTTAATAAACAAGAAAAAAATTACAATTAGGTAATAAAATCCTTTTGGTCATCTATTCTGAAGTGGGTAAATATTGAATGATAAATACCTGCATATTTATACACATCAGTATTATGTACAACAGAAATGACCTTTTGACCTTTCCTACTGAAGATAAGAATACGATAGTGAATATCATTTCATGTGGATTTCAATCATAATTTATGTCAAACAGTCACAGGTGGAACTTGATAAATAGTTGTAAGCAAAAATGGGGAGAAACAGAAAGGATAGTAAGGAACCTATGGATTATACGACAATAGAAAAAGTTGTAAAAACAATATGCTTGGTTCTAGTTTGGGTAATGATCGTAAGTAAAGGTTATATTAAGGTCCGATCATTTAATTTTTAGTGGGTTTTTTTCCGCTGATCCAGATTTTTTTTCCACACGAGACAAATATATATATTTTTTTATTGGACATGAAAAATCGGTAATTGGTAATTTTTCTGAAAATTTACGAGTATTTCTTGTTTGAAAGGGCATTGTCAGATTATTTAGTTTGTGCATCTTTTATGTCAAAAGTTTTTTCTATAACATTTGGAGACAGGAATGAAAAAAAAAAGCCACACACACACACACACACACACACACACTTCCCCTTCCCGTCCCCTAAAGGTTAAATTGTCGTTCGTTTATTCATTTTTGTGTTATAGGTGTTTAAGACCACTAAAAACAACAGTTCGGTTATCTCATTAAATAATAAGGCGATAACATATTATATAAGTGTTACATAATTTTCAATAAACGGACCAATCAATTTCAAGTAGGAACACCCACAGTTTCCTCAATCAATAAAACTGACCGCCACGATATTACTGAAATATTGTTGAAAGTGGCGTTAAACACCATAACCCGAAACTTGATGTCGATCCCACCAGTCTTTGCGCTTATTACTCTCTATTGCGCTCTTAACGGGGATATAGCAAATACCCTATTTTATTGTCATTAGCTTGACCTGACTGATTATCAAATTATTAGAATCTCCACCGCAAACAAAAGCACATTTCTTATGTACTATGATATTAACTATCAGAATCAGATATAATGTGTGGCTGACATTGTTCATATTCATGGAGTAGATTAAATACGTAATATATCAAAAATGGCGTTAAACACTATAACCCTAATATATATATATTTTATTTGGATACTACCCCTTTACAACGGGGGCAACCACTATCGGGGTAACAGTGGTTGCGTCCTTAAAGCTATGTACAATGCAATATAAACATATAATTGATACATTAATAAGTACAATAATAGTGAATAAGAGTTACTGTCCACTGTATTAAAACAATTCATGTAACAAGCACTACTTAAGAAATATTGTCTCCATTAAAATGTAAAATTACAAGCACTGTATCATAAAACATTATACTGCACTGCATTATAGTACTATAAAATAATGTAATATTAAAAGCGCAATTTGCCATTAGTTTGATGAACTGAATTGAAAAAAATAAAACAGTATTTTACCATTAAATAGTAAAAATATTCAATCAAACATCAGAATCATACGTTTCTCAGCTACATTCTACATTTATAAATTCATAAATTACAACACACTGTTTAAATCGGGGTCAGACCTATAATCCGACAGTCCGATAGTCCGACGGTCCGATAGTAATATATATATCAGAATCACTATGGTGATTATTTTGATGCATACAAAGATTAATATACAATGTATTATGCATGGTGTTCGGGATTATAGCTTTCTTTGTGGTATCGCTGTTCGCCTGGTTGTGCGTGGGATTAGCGTGTTGCTCACATGTGGAAAGCACTTGCATGTCCACATCATTTCACTAAAGAGTAGAGGTTTGGATCCATAGGACTGGTTTATCTCCGACATGTGTTATTGAAGTGTCTGTACCATGCCAGGAAAGTAAACAATCATGTATTTGTATTTGCCTCTTTCTGTGATTTTGATATTTAATTCTAGAATTGTTCCTACAGTTTTGTATTTTCGGTTTCTCATTTTATTTTTATTACAACTCGGGGATTAAAGTCCGACCGTAGTGTTTTCGACCCAGTGAAAGTAATAAAAAATGTAGAAATCTAATTTAGTATGCACGATGTGTTTCTGGAATAACCAATACACTCAATCAAAGAAAAGTTTAGAAGATTCTAAAAGGGCAATCAGAATCCGTATATAGAAGAACGCCAGACAACACAATGTTCAAACAAATAAGGACAAAGGGACAAACAACTATCTACACAGAGAACAAAAGATCGAACAGTACGAACCCCACTAAAAACTGGGGGGGGGGGGGGACTCAGGTGCTCCGGACGGGTGACAGTTCCTGCTCCACACGTGACACCCGTCAAAAGGACATCACAACACGCGACTAAAAACATAAAGACGAGTAATTTGACAACAAGAACATCATGAATCCCTCTAAAACACTGACACAAATTCTAAATTGCAAGACTATTTGTACAATAATACCCCAGCAATGGTATTGTAAATATGGCCTCTAATATCAGTTACAGGCCGCTGAAACAGACCGATGTTACAGGCCGATGGTTTTGCAATTCTGTTTATGAACGAGCTTAAGAATTTGACCAATGTTGCAATAGGAAAATTTGCTAAGCTCGTTCACAAACAAAACTGTTCTCGCGGCCTTTTTTTTTAAATTTGATAAATTATAGCATCATTATTGCACAAGTTAGATACATTACTATTGAAACAAAAGAAGATATAACGGGATTCGTACTTAGGTGAAGGCATTAGTGCTACATACCTCGGCTTTCACCTGAGTACTCATGCGGAGAAAGAACCCGTTATATCCAATACGGACCGCTTCTTTTGTTTCCATAATACTGTACCTTATACTTAATATATACCTTGACCTGATAGACTAATGTAAATAGATATTGATATCACTCAAGAACGAATGTGTAACAATATAAAAAATGATAATGCCATTGTACCGCGGGCACTTTACGTTCTAACGTCAAAACATAGTTAATATATGGTCATCGTTTTTGTCCATATTGCTTGTCCATCGTTATTTCGTTTACATTAAATTACTGAAGAGGGGGCGTCATGGCCGTGATCGTATGGTAGTTGGATTTACAACTACCTATGCAATCAGTGTCTATCACCACTGATTTTGTGAGTTTGAATCTCTATCAAGGCGAGGTGTACAACATTATGTGATAAAGTTTGTCAGTGACTTGCGACAGGTCGGTGGTTTTCTCCGGGTACTCCGGTTTCCTCCCCCAATAAAACTGTCCACCATGATATAACTGAAATATTGTTGAAAGTGGCGTTAAACACCATTAAACCAAACCAACCTATACATTGACCTGATATACAAAATATAAATATATGTTGATATAGTCTACAACGGATGTGTAACAATATAAACATTGATAATGCCATTGTACCTCGGGCACTTTACGTTCTAACGTCAAAACATAGTTAATATATGGTCATTGTTGTTGTACATGTTGCTTGTTCATCGTTATTTCGCTTACATTAAATTACTGTATTTCTGGATAATACGCCACGATATAACTGAAATATTGTAGAAAATTGCGTTAAAACACCATAACTATAACACCAGAAAATTATATTAAGTTACTGTTAATATATATATATATATTACTAAATTTTATAATTTTAGCCTAATAATTGATAAATATTTAGAAATTTTTATTTAGGGGAGTGGAGTCATGGTGTTTAACGCCACTTTCAACAATATTTCAGTTATATCGTGGGCGGTCAGTTTTACTTGTGGAGGAGATTATTGTTTAATAGTATGCCCATCTTACCACCTTTTTATTTATTTTTTTCATATTGCGGTTGAAAAATTTAAATGAATTGCAAGAATATCATGTCTCTGATTTTGAAGCCGTTTACGATTGCAAGACGATTTCAGATCATATATAAAATGTAATAAAAATCATTACAAAGCCAAGAAAAAGTCGCTCACAAAAAAACCTCAATCTAGAAAAAAAACCAGCTGGACTGATACCAACACCCCAGGTAGCATTCTTTCAATTATGATCTCTCAAGGTTAATATATTCAAAACACAGCAGATGTTATATAAGTGCTGCATATTCATCGCCCGTTATTGAAGAAAGGAAGACAGAAAAATAATGCAGTCAATTGTTCAAGACCAATTGAAAGGTCTTTCCCAATACATTGTAATTAAAATTAGATTTTGAATTGGCCACCCCTGACATACCAGAAATGAGGGGAGCAATTCAAGATCTAATATTAATTAGATTGTTTCCACTATGACATCAAAAGTTGAATTATCATAAACAAAAATGTAGATTTCTAATTAAGTGTGGACGACACGTTTCTGGAATAAATTTCATCAGATACGTTTAAAGTCAAAAGATTGAAAAGGCAAACAATCTTAAGTCTTAGGAACCAAGAAAACCAAAGTTTTAAACACCCTTTTACCTACTGATACAATGTAATTGGAGTGCTATGATATGCCCTCTTGAGGTAATCAGAAAATATGCAATAAGGTCTTCCCCTGGTAGAGGAAAGACCTAAAAATACAAGCACAAGAAAAGATTTTCGAGCAGATAGAAAAACACCCTATTGATATATTACCTCAGCATGAAAACCATACATTGACATACACTTCGGAATTGACAGTGAGGGCCGGTTAAGAAAGAAATTTTACGACAAAAGAGATGACTTCAATATTCCCATTCAGTTGATCTGATATTCCAGAGCCTGTGGTTCCTATCAGGATTTCCACGATAGAGGGTTGCTGTTAACAAGGAAGCTACTGAACCAAGGGTTCCTATTGGTTACGTTAGAGTCATCACTTCGAAAGTTTTATGGTCGCCACAATGGCTTGATTAACCGTTACGGAATATCGGTGTCACAAATGACCACGGATATGTTCCACTTGTCGTAAGCTCTCTCCGGTCCTTTCCTCATCCATGTCTTATCACTGGGTTTGTAATTAGAGTAACACGTCGGGTGCCACTAATGATGCAGGAACGGCTTACCCTTCCGGAACACCTAAGTTCACCCCCGGTTTTTAGTGGGGTTCGTGTTGCTCGATCTTTAGTTTTCTTTGTAGTGTTTTATAGATCATTGTTTGTCCTTTTGTGCTTTTCAAATTGGTCATTGTGTTGTCTGTCCTTCCTCGAATTACGGATTCTGATTACCCCTTTTTTTTGGTATCTTCAAGCTCTTCTTATTCAGTTATTTGTGACACATTGATATCTAGTCTAAAATCCAAAATAAACGCAAGTAGGTCAATATTAATCCTTATCATGTCAAAATTATAACAATTATAGAAGAATTTGTCTTGGAAATGAAAAAGTTGCATGGGCTCGTAGAAATATGCCCTATACATATATCATGGGGAAAATTCCCGTCCAAATTTACAACGCAATCATGTACTTGTAAGCTGAAAAAGTCGATCCATTCTAGAAGCACGCTCGTTTATACCTTTATATAGGAAGTGTCCTCCCGACTTGGGGTACCTCAAAGTCAGGTCCGGCCTTAACCCAATTGCTCCCGAAGCAGCACATGGTTTAGTCATTTTGTTATCCCAGAAGCTCACGAGTATTTTCCATACACACACTATAATTATAACACTGCAGTATAGTATAGGGCAATTCAATGTAACAAGGAAGTCGTTTATTTAATCTTCACCAGTTATCTGACCATGGTACATTATATTGTAACGAACACTTATGTTATCTGTTTAATCTGGTTACATTTTTGTATCTCAGCCTTGACAAGTAAATATTATATAACTTGACAAATAAATATTATATAACTTGATAAATAAATATTATATAACTTGACAAATAAATATTATATAACTTGACAATTAAATATTATATAACTTGACAAATAAATATTATATAACTTGACAAATAAATATTATATAACTTGACAATTAAATATTATATAACTTGACAAATAAATATTATATAACTTGATAAATAAATATTATATAACTTGACAAATAAATATTATATAACTTGACGAATAAATATTATATAACTTGACAAATAAATATTATATAACTTGACAAATAAATATTATATAACTTGACGAATAAATATTATATAACTTGACAAATAAATATTATATAACTTGACAAATAAATATTATATAACTATCCGTATTGTGTTTGTTTATCTTCTTTGATTATGTGTGTGATTTATTGCTTTACCACGACCAAATAAAATAAATCTTGTTTTTACAAATTTTACGTTTTCTTATGATAACAAATATTTATCTATATATTTGGGGTAGGTTTAGGCTTATGGTGTTTAATGCCACTTTCAACAATATTTCAGTTATATTGTGGCGATCCGTTTTATTGGTGGAGGAAATCGGAGTACCCAGAGAAAACCCGACTGATCTGTCGCAAGTCACTGACAAACTTTATCACATGATGTTTTATCGAGTACACCTTGTCATGAGCGGGGTTATTTTTTGGGGTAGGTATTTTATATCTTACTTAAATGCTGACACAAAAAAAAATAAAAACAGAATTTGTCTGCATAATTGATTTTAAAAACTGTAAACAAAAGTTTTATAGAGTTTAAATAAAAGACGTATTTCGAAGAAGGACAGACAATACAATGGCCAAAATGTCAAACAATTATCTACAAAGCAATATACAGACAATACAATGGCCAAAATGTCAAACAAGTATCTACAAAGCAATATACAGACAATACAATGAACGAAATGTCAAACAATTATCTACAAAGCAATATACAGACAATACAATGGCCAAAATGTCAAACAATTATCTACAAAGCAATATACAGACAATACAATGGCCAAAATGTCAAACCATTATCTACAAAGCAATATACAGACAATACAATGGCCAAAATGTCAAACAATTATCTACAAAGCAATATACAGACAATACAATGGCCAAAATGTCAAACCATTATCTACAAAGCAATATACAGACAATACAATGGCCAAAGTGTCAAACAATTATCTACAAAGCAATATACAGACAATACAATGGCCGAAATGTCAAACAATTATCTACAAAGCAATATACAGACAATACAATGGCCAAAATGTCAAACAATTATCTACAAAGCAATATACAGACAATACAATGGCCGAAATGTAAAACAATTATCTACAAAGCAATATACAGACAATACAATGGCCGAAATGTCAAACAATTATCTACAAAGTAATATACAGACAATACAATGGCCAAAATGTCAAACAATTATCTACAAAGCAATATACAGACAATACAATGGCCAACATGTCAAACAATTATCTACAAAGCAATATACAGACAATACAATGGCCGAAATGTCAAACAATTATCTACAAAGCAATATACAGACAATACAATGGCCGAAATGTCAAACAATTATCTACAAAGCAATATACAGACAATACAATGGCCAAAATGTCAAACAATTATCTACAAAGCAATATACAGACAATACAATGGCCAAAATGTCAAACAATTATCTACAAAGCAATATACAGACAATACAATGGCCGAAATGTCAAACAATTACAAATGTATCTACAAAGCAATATACAGACAATGCAATGGCCAAAATGTCAAACAATTATCTACAAAGCAATATACAGACAATGCAATGGCCAAAATGTCAAACAATTATCTACAAAGCAATATACAGCCAATACAATGGCCGAAATGTCAAACAATTATCTACAAAGCAATATACAGACAATACAATGGCCAAAATGTCAAACAATTATCTACAAAGCAATATACAGACAATACAATGGCCGAAATATCAAACAATTATCTACAAAGCAATATACAAACAACTAAAGATTAAATTGGACCAACATAAAAAAATATATAGAAAAAATGAGTAATTTTGGTACAATTTGAAAATTAATAAATCCGATTTGTCAAGTAAAAAAAAAAACAATCTGATTTCCCAGGAAATTTATTTTAACTCTGGGGAAAAACATTCACCCCTCCTGAAGTATAAATGGTCGATTATTACCCTTAATCAGATACGCTCAAAGTCAAAAGATTAGAAATACAGAAATCTAAGTTTTGGGAGCATTTAAAGTCGATTACAGAGGGTCTAAACAGGAAAGCCATAATATGATATGATTATCTAAGGGAGATCAACTTGGTTTGTCACAAGAGTAACAAGATAGGTGCCACTAGTGTAGAAGGAATTGCTTACCTTTCCGGGGCCTCCGAGTTCACTAGTTTTAAGTGGGTAAGTCGTATTTCAATGAACCGCGGTCCCTTCGAGGCAACTATTGATGTAAAATATCTGATGAAGCGACGCAACTGGCAAGGGAGGTAATCTTCAATTAGGAAAGATAACCGTAGCAACTAGTGGATTATGCAGAAAGGGTTGCTATCTTTTAACGTGTTGTTTTCATCTGTTACAGGGCCTGTACACGGAAATTTCTGGAACAACACAAAAAGATCTAATACTGAAAACAAATTCAAATTATGAATTGGTTTCTCGAGCCATATCTGGACGTAGTGGAGGGTATTTCATAGGGTCCTTCCTTGGAGGACCGCTGGTTGACAAGCTGGAGAAGTATTGTGATTTGATGATAGCTATTTGCCTTAATGGAGCGGCCATTGCTACTGTGATTGCACCTTACTCACCAGATGTATCAATCTTAGGATTTTTACTCGTTTTAGGTGGCACATTTGAAGGAGTAATTAACATAGGTTGGTGTATTATTTTCTTTAATATTAATCCACATTTTTTTTTATATAAATCTCGAATATAAATACAACAATAATTTGTTTACATTGAGAATGTTCAAGATTGTTTTTTTAGATTTGAAATATATTTATTTGTTTGTTTGTTTGTGCTTAACGCCACTTTCAACAATATTTCAGTTATATCGTGGTGGTCAGTTTTATTGGTGGAGGAAACCGAAGGACCCGGATAAAACCACCGACCGGTCTGTCGCAAGTTACTGACAAACTTTATCACATAATGTTGTATCTCTAT
Organism: Bathymodiolus brooksi; assembly: GCA_963680875.1. NCBI lineage: Eukaryota > Metazoa > Mollusca > Bivalvia > Mytilida > Modiolidae > Bathymodiolus > Bathymodiolus brooksi. The sequence continues at coordinate 79,564,528 of OY804590.1, forward strand.
AATGTCTGAACGTAAATTAGTGTTTCTCGTCTTTGCACGCAAACGAAAGCACCATATGTAGGAATATGCTGTTGAGAGTGGTGGTTTGGAGCCCGTTACATGACTAGAGCCCGACTATAGAGAAATCTTATGCCGGTGGCGCTCAAAACAGTCACCCGTACAGTCATTTCAGCATCATGTTTAAAACGAATTTGTATTTTTTCGCTTTACTAAATGAGTGAATGTGTGGTTTGTTGTTTAACGCCAAATGAGAAATTTGCCAGCAATATCATGGCGTATACAAGTTACATTGCTTAGATGACACGAAGATGGTGATACCCTCTTTGTACTAGACCAACACGCTTAGTTGGATTTTTATAGCGCTAGCTCATTGAAATAACAGTCCTCGAGTAGACATATCGCTCCACTCGTACACAGTATCCTAATTCCGAGCCAATCAGCCTTAGCTTTTACTCCTTAATGAATTGTGCTTAGCGGAGAAGCCTGACTGACATTTCTTTAGTCTTTGGTTTGACTCGACTAGGACTCGAACCCTGTTCTACAGCACTCGAGGCGAGCATTATAGGCATTACACCACCGGTGTGGTGTCTTTATTATACGAAAACAATTTCTATAATATGAAACAATCTTCAAAATACATGAAACAATTGCGAATATTACTAATACCAACAGAAACTGCCCAAGGTATTGTGACGAAATTTATATTTGACAGTAGTACTTTGCAAAACCTCAAATACAAAATGTATGTGCGAAAAACAATATTATTCCATCTTTTACAGCTGGACAGAAGTTGATTCTAAATTTATGGAAAGAAAAGGCAACAGGTCCATTACATATTCTACACTTTGGATTTGGTATGGGCTCTTTTATAGTCCCACAGATTGCGAATCCCTTCTTGGCAGTTATTGCGCAATCCTCCGAAATTAACAAGACATTTTCAACTTTAGATCCACTACATGTTGAAATGAACACGACATCGGTGGCAGCTGTTTTTTCACCAGGGAATTTATCAACATTGTCAGAACAAAATAATTCTTCAGTCGTTAAATATCTCCAAGATTCAAGAATAGAGTCCGCGTATTTAATCGTGGCATTCATTGTAGCGGCCTTATCTATTGTCTTCTTTGTATACCAATTTTGTTGTGGCACGATTGTGTATCCTCGTCGTCCACAAACGAAAACAAAAGAAAGCAACGTAAGAAAAATCGTCAAAATGGTTGATCCAAGCACGTGTGCAGATGGTGATCGCTGGTTTGGAATCAAAATCTTCGCATTAATCTTCTTTTATTTTTTCAACGCAGTGGGTGGGGAACGACTTTACTCAAAGTTTATTAGGAGCTACGCTATAGATAAACACAATTTCTCTGGAGACAAAGGTTCACTTATTAATACAACTTTCTGGATTTGTTTTGCGCTAGGAAGATTAACAGGGTTATTTACAGGACGATTTGTTCCAATACGTATTCTAATCCTGATTGAGGTTAGTGGAGCTCTAGTTACTTCAATACTGTTAGACATCTTTGCTCGAGATAGTGATGTAGCTCTATGGGTTTTGACGTGTCCTATGGGATTTTTCATCTCGCCTTTATTTCCTTCTGGTATTGGTTGGGGGGATTTTCATGTCGAGTTCACCGGTTTTGCTATTACATTTGCTCTGATGGGTGGGGCACTTGGTGGTGTATCGTACCTTTGGGTAATTGGCTATCTCTATGAATATCATGGTTATGACATGTTCCTTCATCAAATGGTCTTTTACGGAGTCATGGTTGTATTTTTTGCAGTGGTTATGTCGTTTGTTGGAATAAGACATGGCGGACGATTTCAAAATAAAAATAAATATGAGGCGGAAGATGTAGTCAAACAGACCGTGGATGATTTTGAAATAGAATAGGCAAAATACATTGCTGATATGTTAATATGCTTGTTCCATGCTTTAGCAAAATCCGCCACGATATGACTGAAATCATGTTGAAAGTGGCGTTAAACACCATACCCCTGCTTTAGCAAAGGAATATCCGTATGTACGTATAGGAAGGTAGGCACCGACTATATTTAAGTAAATGCTTCATATTTAACACAACGCATTATGTTTGCGCAATCTCTCCGGATGTGACGAATTTTCAAACTATTGCAAACTCCCTTGCCGTTCCAGCTCATATATCCACCTGAAGAATCATATTCGGAACGGATGTGAAACCTGCTATTGTTGACGTTATGCAAGTGCATGGCGGAATAAAGATCCCCATCAATTACGTCATACTTTTTATTATAGTACAACCTCCGTTTCTAAAAGAAAGATGGCATTCGACGCTACCTGTTTTTGATATACGAATATTCATGATAATATGCATTGTCTATTTAGTCAGTGAAGCATTCGAATATTTTATCTTATCCTGACTTTGGTTTTTGTTTCGTTACTTTGTGCATTTATGTTGTTGTGTTGTAATGATTGATTATCCTGCAAATGTGTAATTTTGAATACTAATAAAGTGGTGGGTCAAATAAACTTCAGTGTTATTTAGTCATTGACCAAATAAAGCTTTTCTGGTACCTGATTAATGTACAACGACAGAAGGAAATGGGAACAGTATAAGTACGGACTTCACAGATGACACTATTAAAAATTATTATAACGACGCATGTTTCAGCTATTTTTAGACAATTTGGCAGTTGTTTTGGACTTTTTGACACGGCAAGATAAACACAATATACGTACATTGTCGGTTAATATAAAATTAATTTGCACTCGCTGCGAAACAGACCAGAAAAGCTCGCCAAAATAAATCTCTCATATCCGAACAACAATGGCATTTCAACAATATTTCAAATATATCGTGGCCGTCAGTTTATTGGTGGAGGAAGTCACTGACAAATTTTATCACATGTTGTGGTATCGAGTACACCTCGCCATGAACTTGGTTCGAACACTATTTTAAGAAATAAATTGAACAAAATATTGACAGATAAAACATTTTTAATATGCACGTAACAAAAATTTAAATAATACGTTAAAATTCCATCATAATAGTGTACTTTTAAATATTGGTATAGATGCACTTTATATTTACTCAAATGTTACGTTTATCTGATATATAACTAAATAATCATTACACAAATATATGTATATAATGGTATATCTAGTATATAACCTGATAATCGTTATAAATACATCTTAAATGCACAAGTCCATGTCAATTTGTATGTCTCGTATTTCCATACCACGGTAAAGTACATCAATATGTCAGAAAATCAATGCCCCACCCCCCCATAAGATATAGATTTGCACAAAAACTGACATTGAAAATGCCTTTAAGAGTTGATGCCAATTTGTGCAGGTTTTTAATCGTTAGTTTAATGGATATTGCTGTCAGAGATCCAATTATCCAGAGGTGGAAGGATCCCATTAACCTGTTTAAACCTCTCATAATGTTTGCCTGTCCCAAGCCAGGGTCTCGATTTCCAACGTCCTATGTCAAGGTCTTATGTATATGCAATGGTTTGAGGTGAGAGTGGATTGTTCGTTTTGTTAATATTGATAGAATTGTTGAACATCACTGCTTATCGTTGTTGTTCTTCATCTCATAGTCACTGTAAGGTTTCTACAATGAGCTTAACACATACTTAATGTTACACTATATACATGTACTATGCAAGTCGTATCGCACATAACTAGAACCAAACAGCATTTTAATGTTAAATGTCCTCAGACCGGTATAAGACCTCGGCTAGCTCCCCGTGCTGATATAGGAGTCTCGGGATGATAGCAGGGCCGATATGGAAAAGGGCATGCTATAATTTATTCCTACATTTGCCTGTGATGTTCAGTGTCTATCACCACTAAGGTTACTAAAGTTAAAAAAAAACCTATACTATAAGTTTTACCGTAACTTGTTGCATGCATGTAGTTTTCTTGCCGGGCGGGCATTCCAGTTTCATTCATATATAAAAACTTTGTTGGAAATAACATTAAAGACTAGTAATTTTAGTCTTAATCCTCAAGAGATATTTTGACCGCCGTTGTCGATGTCCTTGAGCTCTTCTATAATTGGCAACACAAGTCCGATAACAAATCTGATAAATATTGTTAAATTGTTGTTCAATGTCAAGTGAGTAATATGTCAGCTACAGATAGTGGGCAAAAGTATTCAGACACTTCCCTATATTCCCTATATATTTCATATAAAGCAACTATTTTTCACAAAATTATAATGAAGTCAATTCAGGTTTGATTTTCATAATGTTTGTATCAATAAAAGCAGAATGTACTCTATAATTTCAAAATAATTTTCTATGATAACATTTTTGAAGTTATTTTAAAATATATAAACTACATACCTTTCTGCTTTTGTTGATAAAATAATTATCGAAATCGGACATGAATTGACTTCATGGTAATATTTTGAAAAAATTGTAGTTTTATATGAAATATATAGGGAAAATTGGAAGTGTGCGAATACTTTTGTCCACTATCTGTATATCCATGACGGGACCAAGTTTGCAAACAATACATTTTGAATGTAGAATGTGGCACAGGGATTGGTCAGTGGACGGACACTTCACTGGTCAGTGGACGGATACTTTCACTGCCACAAGGGAGATATGATATAAAGAATTCTGCTTAGCAACTGCCCACCAACTACCCGACAACTCCCTTCCAACTGTTGCTCATTAACAGCTCTTAAAAGTTGTGTTGCATGTGACAGTGACATTCTCAAAAGATCGGGTACTCATTTACATTCCAGTTCATGGGCGAGTTGTTATTTTATTTGTCCCTCGCAACTAAGGATACCTTTTCGGGTATTGTTCCTTCAGCCGAAAACTATTCTGCATCCCTGGGTTCCGTCTGGAAACATAGTAAAACAAAAGCTTTAAGCGTACCCGATGAAGGTTATTACAGTAACGTACCTGATGAAGGTTATTACAGTAACGTACCTGATGAAGGTTATTCCAGTAACGTACCTGATGAAGGTTATTACAGTAACGTACCTGATGAAGGTTATTACAGTAACGTACCTGATGAAGGTTATTACAGTAACGTACCTGATGAAGGTTATTACAGTAACGTACCTGATGAAGGTTATTACAGTAACGTACCTGATGGAAGGTTATTACAGTAACGTACCTGATGAAGGTTATTACAGTAACGTACCTGATGAAGGTTATTCCAGTAACGTACCTGATGAGGGTTATTACAGTAGCGTACCTGATGGAAGGTTATTACAGTAACGTACCTGATGAAGGTTATTCCAGTAACGTACCTGATGAAGGTTATTACAGTAACGTACCTGATGGAAGGTTATTCCAGTAACGTACCTGATGAAGGTTATTACAGTAACGTACCTGATGAAGGTTATTACAGTAACGTACCTGATGAAGATTATTCCAGTAACGTACCTGATGAAGGTTATTACAGTAACGTACCTGATGAAGGTTATTACAGTAACGTACCTGATGGAAGGTTATTACAGTAACGTACCTGATGGAGGTTATTACAGTAACGTACCTGATGAAGGTTATTCCAGTAACGTACCTGATGAGGGTTATTACAGTAACGTACCTGATGGAAGGTTATTACAGTAACGTACCTGATGACGGTTATTACAGTAACGTACCTGATGAAGATTCTTACAGTAACGTACCTGATGAAGGTTATTACAGTAACGTACCTGATGAAGGTTATTACAGTAACTTACCTGATGACGGTTATTACAGTAACGTACCTATGAAGGTTATTCCAGAAACGCCTCTTGTGCACTAAATTTGATATAAATTTTATCAAACTTTGTGTTTATCTTAAGCAATACATGTAAATAGTTCAGGCATTTCTATCCTTTAGGATAACCAATAGTAAAGTCGTAGACAGTCGCAAAAAAAAATTACTTGCAATTTTGTGTGAGTCGACATTTTGTTGAACTCTTTGGTATTGAAGAATACACCATTTGCATTATTCTACGTCACACCATTTCTTCCGGTTTCCTTGCACAATACAAAATAACACTTGCCAACGACACAGATTCCAATATAAGAAAAGTCTGAAGATTTCAAGGTGGGATTGTGAATCTGTAACTCGAAGAAAGACAGACAACACAATGACCAAAAGAAAAAAGACGAAAGGACAAACAACGATATACAATACATTACATAGAAAACTAAAGATCGAATAACACGAACCGCGTTAAAATAGGTTTGAACTCGGGTGCTCTGGAAGGGTAAGCAGTTGCTGCTCCACACGTGGACCCTTCGTGTTATTCTTGTTACAACCCCGGTTATAAGCCATGAATGGGGAAAGGACCGAAGATAAGCATTTTTTTAAACCGACAGTGGTCAACTCAGTACTAAAATTTATGATAAACGGGATGACTTCAATTTTAATATCATAAATTTTCTAAATATGTGCAGCAATATACCAGCTTCCCCTGCATGTGGTGTTTACATCTCGCAATTGATTCGTTATGCAAGGGCCAGTAGCAATTATTCTGATTTCTTGAAACGTTATCTTTATCTGAGAAACAGGCTACTGGACCAGGGCTATAAAAAGATTCGCCTTATTCGATCTCTTAAAAAGTTTATATTCCGATACCAAGATCTTGTCGAAATATATTCTGTCTCTGCAGAGACGATAATAAACGATAGATTTTCATAAAGTAATTATGGAAAATGTATAAAGATAAGGATTAAGTAATCATGGTTTAGACATTACGTCATTCAACATCTCATTTGAAATCAAATTGTGTAAGAAGATGACCGAACCGTTCTGCAGAGACGATAATAAACGATGAATTTTCATAAAGTACTGCGTTGACTACTAGTATACCTAATTTGTCCCAGTACTGTTAAAAATGCTGTTATAGTGACAACCGGAACCTTTTAACCGTAATGGAAGCGGGAGGTTTGGCGCCGTAAAATCTGATTCAACCCACCATTTCTTTGGAAATGCCTGTACCAAGTCAGAGCCATTGCGGTTTTCCCAGTTTTCCGGTTAACTGATTTTGTCTGTCTGTTGACTTATGAGTTTTGCCTTTCCCTTTGGAAGATTGCTCGGTGTTCGGTAATTTGTCACTACCCTTATCTTTCACACGTGCATGTTTGAACAAAAAAAATCTATATCGTGGGTAGGTTGACGACATTCTGAAAAAAGTGTTGGAGTGGTACCGCTAACGGAGATGGTCCACTACCAAATGTTCTACTTCGAAATTATAAAGATCTAAGCCCATAATATCCGATTCCCTATCCATAAAAAACTGGGAAAGTATTTCTTGACAGGTTATGAATGTGCGTTGTATTGATCTAGCTAATGGTTCAAAGGTGTGTTCCCCGGATGTAAACTTTCTTAACATATTGTTGTTTTAGCAATTATAATCTATTAAATTGAGGTTCAGTAAGGGAGCACCATTAAGGGTATGTTACCTGAACATCAACTTTATATAAAATTAATTTCAATAATACATAAAATCATTACAAAAATAAGGTTTTATTTTAGAATATCAAAATTTAAATAAATATTGAAGTAAATTAGACTATTATATTTATTCAATTTTAAATATATACAATGTATATAAAATCAATTTCAATGGATAAAATCATTAAAAAATAGGGGTTTATTTTAGAATATTAAAATTTAAATAAAAAATTCATTTAAATGAATATTGAAATAAATTAGACTATTATATTTATTTAATTTTAATATAAATTTAGGATATTTATTTTATTTTAATATAAATTTAAGGTGCCAAGAAGTATCTCAACATTTACCGTCGTCTTGCCATCCTGAAAGAAAGATTCCAGAACAGAATTTGATGACCTACGCAGATTCTGCATCTCAGCTACTTCACCTTGGATAAATAAACAATAAATAAAATAAAATGTAACTGTTTTTAAGACCAATATATTTTACTTATTATGTCATATGTCTTGTTTAAATGTGTGGTTAGTTGTATTTATTTATAAATATTAATTATAGTTTTCCTTATTTTTAATCCACAAGATTTACCTGAGTTTACCTGAGGTTTACAAAATAGTTTCCCCTATGCAGGCCCCTTAATCCATTTTAATTACAGTGGTCAATGACTTTTGATCTTTTTGAAAGTTGAACGTTCGGGGAATCAGCCGGTTCAAATACCGCTCAGGCGAGGTGAACTCGTTACAACATTATGTTATAAAGTTTGTCAGTGACTTGCGGCAGGTCAGTAGTTTTCTCCGGGTATTCTAGTTTCCTCCACCAATAAAACTGACCACGACGATATAGCTGAACATTATATTGTTAAAAGTGGCGTTAAACACCATGATCCCATCCCCTCACACTAATGCATTAACCAATATAAAAACATTTAGAATTATTTTAAAATGTTGTAGTGCATGTGTACTCAAAGTTATAAATACTATGTCCCATACACGTAATATATTTAATTACACACGCAATTTGTGCAAATATAGGGGGTGAGTCTAATTGAAGAATAATGAAGAATAATGAAGAAAAGAACCTCAAACTACTCTTTGTGTTGTTTTATGTGTTATTTATACATTTAATAATCATTTTGAATACAAAAATTAAAAAAAAATTAAGAACAACGATATAGTATAGCAAATATTATCACTTCTTCTTTTCCCAATCGCGGCGATTTGCAGGTCCACATGACACCGTCATGAGGAAAAGAAGCCATAACATACGATTTACATAGTTTTAATTGTTATTTATATGAAAATCTGGATTTAATAATCATTTTCATTACTTTATTACAAAAACAAATTGTCTAAAATGATATATTTTAGCAAATATTATCATTGTTCTTCTTTTCCCAATCGCGGCGATTTGCAGATTGACATGAACAAAAGAAGTCATAATCTACATTTTACATAGTTTTAAGTGTTATTTACATGAAAATCTGGATTTAATCATCATTTTCTTTACTTTATTACAATTTTTTTTATTTAAAACGATGTATTTTAGCAAATATTATCATTGTTCTTCTTTTCGACTTTTCTGATATTTTTGTTTTTCTGGTGTATAAGTAACGAAGTGAAATCGGTAAACGTATGAATATTATCCGGGGTTAACTATTGTGGACAGACACCACTGCGATAACGTGGTTCTGCTATTTATGTCGTTTTAAATGCTACCTATAGTAGAATTATGTATTTAATCATCATTTTGACTATAGAAATAAATAATGATAATAATAAAAACGATATAGTTTGGCTAATATTATCATTGTTCTTCTTTTCCCAATCGGCAGCGATGTGCAGATCGACATGAAGAAAAGAAGTCATAATCTACGTTTTACATAGTTTTAAGTGTTATTTACATGAAAATCTGGATTTAATCATCATTTTCTTTACTTTATTACAAAAAAAATATTTAAAACGATATATTTTAGCGAATAATATCATTGTTCTTCTTTTCGCAATCGCGGCGATTTGCAGATTGACATGAAGAAAAGAAGTCATAATCTACATTTTACATAGTTTTAAGTGTTATTTACATGAAAATCTGGATTTAATCATCATTTTCTTTACTTTATTACAATTTTTTTTATTTAAAACGATGTATTTTAGCAAATATTATCATTGTTCTTCTTTTCGACTTTTCTGATATTTTTGTTTTTCAGGTGTATAAATAACGAAGTGAAATCGGTAAACGTATGAATATTATCCGGGGTTAACTATTGTGGCCAGACACCACTGCGATAACGTGGTTCTGCTATTTATGTCGTTTTAAATGCTACCTATAGTAGAATTATGTATTTAATCATCATTTTGACTATAGAAATAGATAATGATAATAATAAAAACGATATAGTTTGGCTAATATTATCATTGTTCTTCTTTTCCCAATCGGCAGCGATGTGCAGATCGACATGAAGAAAAGAAGTCATAATCTACGTTTTACATAGTTTTAAGTGTTATTTACATGAAAATCTGGATTTAATCATCATTTTCTTTACTTTATTACAAAAAAATATTTAAAACGATATATTTTAGCAAATAATATCATTGTTCTTCTTTTCCCAATCGCGGCGATTTGCAGATTGACATGAAGAAAAGAAGTCATAATCTACATTTTACATAGTTTTAAGTGTTATTTACATGAAAATCTGGATTTAATCATCATTTTCTTTACTTTATTACAATTTTTTTTATTTAAAACGATGTATTTTAGCAAATATTATCATTGTTCTTCTTTTCGACTTTTCTTTTGTTTTTCTGGTGTATAAATAACGAAGTGAAATCGGTAAACGTATGAATATTATCCGGGGTTAACTATTGTGGCCGACACCACTGCGATAACGTGGTTCTGCTATTTATGTCGTTTTAAATGCTACCTATAGTAGAATTATGTATTTTATCATCATTTTGACTATAGAAATAAATAATGATAATAATAAAAACGATATAGTTTGGCTAATATTACTTCCCTTAAAGTTCATTATAAGAGACTTGTTCATGCTTAAACCACGATGCCAGGTGATTTTTGAAATTGCTGTAAAACTTTTTAAAGTACTTTCATCTCATAGATCTTCCATAAAGAAACATTTTGAGCCATCAACTGTTAAAATCGGTGGTACCGTTCATAAGATATGAGAAGTTAAAGTTGTCTAATTTAGTAATTATATAATTTGTTTTTCCAATATGGCCGCCGTGAACAGAAATGTGTCAAAATGAGATTTTCACATTTGTGGGACTTTTTTTTTCAAAATTGTACATTCCAAGCTATTGTATTTTACTTTAATTTAAAGACTGTACTGCAATTACCATAGAGGCTCAAGGATTTTAAATAAAAATCATTATACACTTCTTTTTTCAGTCTTTGGATTTTGTGCAATTTGCATGTGTATCTGGGCAAAATGGCACGATCGACCATATTTGTTCCCATTTTTCTCTATACCTAGGACAATACAATATGCTTAAATACATGAATTATTGAAAAATGAGTCCCAAATTAAGGGATTACCAAATATTAAGAGTATAAATGGTATGGTATACAAGAAATATAAGTATGAATTTGGCCCCAAGGCACTTTTCAGCCCTTTCCTATGATGGCACCATTGAAAATTAACGTTTTTGAATCTTATGATTTTTTAATGTAGAAATTAAAAATTTCTCTTTGTACACAAGTTTCTTTTTTTTATTTATTTTCTCTTAAACCATAATACATACAGGTATAGAGATATGAAAATATGTACACTATTTACAATATATACAGACAGGTCATAACAAGAGGTTAACCGGGAGTCGACACACCTTTATTAATAATTCTGACAAAACGACATAATTTTTGGAGTTCTATTTTTGAAGTTGATGTCATTAATAGTTTGAACTTTATTATGTTTGGATTTATACGAATGTTTTTCTTTATATAAATTTGTCTTTGATTGCCGAAATACTGACATTTAAATAGATAATGAAATTCATCTCCAATTTCTCCATTATTACATAAGGGACATATTCTATTCTCTCTGGCTATGTTTTTCCATCTACCATTTTCGACTGGTAACTTATGGTTTGTTGTTCTAAATTTACTTAATGTCAAATTATCCTTATCATTTAAAATATTTAAGTAGTTTTCGAAAACCAAATTATCTTTATATATTCTGTAATTCAGTGCCTTCGGAGAATCGTTTACTGAAGAAAGCCACGTTTGGAGATATTGATCAGTGAGATTTTGTTTAATTAAGTGTTTCAACCACAATTCATTAATAAAAGTTTGTGACTCCCAAATATAATTAAAACCACAATTACACAATATATGTTTTACATATTTCAACCACATAAAGTTTCTATCTCTCACTCGCAACATATTATACATACATTTATAAATGATAGCAGATAGTTTTGTTTGCTTTCCACTGATTAGTTTAGCCCAAAAAGATATTGTTCTAACTTTTATATCAATGTCTAGGGGATATCTACCTAGTTCCCCATAAACCATGTAACTTGGTGTGGAAGTTTTAAAATTAAGTAATAGTTTACAAAATCGCAAGTGTACCCTTTCTATAATTTCGTTTGGAGTAGGTCACTATCCCTTATAAAAACCAAAATTTAGCAACCTGGTATATCAGGAACATCTACCCCTTTTCATTGAAAAGGATTTTTTCAGTAGATTATTGCCAAAAACCCGTAATTTATGACTTAAAGATAACCAAATATAACAATATTGTCATAGAAATATTTTTAAAATGGACAATCTATTTTTAAAAAAGATGGCTTTTACTTCAGTTTTTTATTTAATTTATTTTAAAAAGACAATTATGTATAGAACAATAGGAATATTTTGGATTTTTTAAAACTTGTAATATGCCACTAATTGAACTTGCATTGCTCAGGGTTCCCATAATAAAATGCCATTTGCCATCAAATAACTGATGATATTAAATTTCTCTTAGTACATAAGTTTAATTATTGTCTTAACTTTTATTCTATACTAAATTAGGAAGCATATTAAACCAGGAACATCTACACGTTTAGGTTCGAATGTCAGTCATTTTTTAATAAAACTGGTGCCATAACTCAAAATTAGTGGTGACGCTGTACCACAAAACCCATAAATTTTATAGAAATATATCATACTGTAATATTTTTTATTTGTTTTCCATACAAATTAATGTTTATGGTAACCAAATATGATATTATTGTTCAGAATTAATTTACTTTAGATATCAAATCTGGTCTTACAAAAATCTCCATTTTGTCAGAAATTTAAAAAAGAAAACAAAATGGCCGACATTTTTCACTGGAGTTGGCATCTCTATTAATGGCAGTCTTTATCACGTCATCCAGTTACCAGTTATGACCAGTGACTGAAAGAGAATGAACAAACGTGTTGTAAATAATGTACATTTAAAAAAAAAAAAAAACGCACCGGTCCCAAGCCCGGGTGGAAAAGGAGGAGGGTTACGATTCAGGCATGTAAAAGTTTACTGAGTTTACTTAAAGCTGGAAATTCCATTTCTGTTTATGTCAGTGTCTATTTATGCATTTTTTTATTTTTACTTCGAAATTAAGAGCTTATGTTATATTGTTATTTAACTTGCCGACTTTAAATAAAACTTATTTGATTTGAATGATAATATTTGCTAAAATACATCGTTTTAGACAATTTTTTTTGTAATAACGTACAGAAAATGATTATTAAATCCAGATTTTCATATAATCACATAAATAACACTAATAACTATCTAAAATGTAGATTATGACTTCTTTTCTACATGTCGATCTGCACATCGCTGCGATTGGGAAAAGAACAATGATAATATTAGCCAAACTATATCGTTTTTATTATTATTATTATTATTATTATTTATTTCTATAGTCAAAATGATGATTAAATACATAATTCTATTATAGGTAGCATTTAAAACGACATAAATAGCAGAACCACGTTATCGCCACAATAGATAACCCCGGATAATATTCATACGTTTACCGATTTCACTTCGTTACCAGAAAAACAAAAATATCAGAAAAGTCGAAAAGAAGAACAATGATAATATTTGCTAAAATATATCGTTTTAAATAATTTTTTTTGTAATAAAGTAAAGAAAATGATGATTAAATCCAGATTTTCATGTAAATAACACTTAAAACTATGTAAAACGTAGATTATGAATTCTTTTCTTCATGTCGATCTGCAAATCGCCGCGATTGGGAAAAGAAGAACAATGATAATATTTGCTAAAACAATTTGTTTTTGTAATAAAGTAAAGAAAATGATTATTAAATCCAGATTTTCATATAAATAACAATTAAAACTATGTAGATCGTATGTTATGGCTTCTTTTCCTCATGACGGTGTCATATGGACCTGCAAATCGCCGCGATTGGGAAAAGAAGAACAGTGATAATATTTGCTAGACTATATCGTTTTTCTTAATTTTTATTATTATTTTTGCATTCAAAATGATTATTAAATGCATAATATTGTTATAAATAACACATAAAACAACACAAATAGTAGTTTTGGGTTCTTTTCTTCATTATTCTTCATTATTCTTCAATTAGACTCACCGAATATAGGTGATATTAAATACACTGATATAATCCGTCTAGGGAGACATAAACAAAGAACCGAGACTTTTAAATATGAATTCAGTGTGAAATGATGAGTTAAAATCGTCCTATTTCATAATAAAAAGAGTATGTATATATAACTTGGTGCGCACAACTCGTCTCGGACGAAAGATTGCAAAGCGAAATATTAAAAAGTATTTGAGTGCATGTATACCAAAGGGGCTTAATAGGAAAGTTAAACTCGGATAAGGTCACCCATGACTAAGAGATGAAAACCTTAGTTTTAATTAAGAAAATACATTATTCATGAACTGTAAATTTTAGTACAAATGGTATAAATAAATCTAATAAACAATAAATAACAAATACAGTAGAACTGACGGGAATTCGAATAGCAGGGGCGGATCCAGGGGGGAGGGCACACCCGGCGTCCCCCCACCCCCCTAAAATTGGAAAAAATATGATTTTTTGGCCTAAAATCGTGATTTTTCACACGAAATACCTCAAACATTTTCGCGCAATTTTTTTAAGTGCGCCCCCCCCCCCCTAACTGGAAATCCTGGATCCGCCCCTGAATAGTACCTATGATCAATTATTAAACAGTTACATAGAGGGTTAGGGTTATGGTGATTAACGCCACTTTCAACAATATTTCAGTTATATCGTGACAGAAAAGTTACATGGAAAGATATTTCAAATGAGACGTTTGTTTATAGAATAGAGATTAGCATATAGAACTTCTTATTAATTTACTCTAAGTAGTGCTGTTTACTTATTACATGGTAACGCCTCATTCTGGAAATGATAATGGAAACTGTATGTAACAATATATGTTATATTAAAATACTATGTATCGGGTCCATTTAGGAGGTGAGGTTTGGGTCCATAAAACTAGTATAATCCCGCCCCTTTTTATTGGAGTTCCTGTGCCAAACCAGGAAAGTTAGCGATTGTGTATTTGTGAGTTAGGGTTATTTTAGGAGGTGAGACTTGGGTCCATAAAACTAACTTAATCACACCTCTTTTTATTGGAGTTCCTGTACTAAGTCATGAAAGTGAGCTGTCATATCTTTGTTTGTTAGGGTATCGATTTCTACTGAAAGTGAGCTGTCATATTTTTGTTTGTAAGGGTATCGATTTCTACGATTTTTCTATTGTATCCATTTTATTCAGTCACTTATCTTGACGTGTTTAGTTCCGTGTTATGATGTCCGTTATGATTTCCGAATATATATGTGTAGGTTGTTAATATCTTGTTTATGTTATTTTATTAGTATGACAGTAGATGGATGTAAATAAACACGAGAGTCTTTCCAACATTGCACTTAGACACATATAAAGGCAAATGAACAACGCTTTTACGCCGTTCTATATTTCATAGTAACAATAGGGTATTGATACCCTATGATGAGTGTGAAACGGTCCTCAACCCACGATTGAGTGGTACTCTTTACTTATGTCGATACACGCTACATCTGGTCATCTTTATCGCTTTGATGATATTTGGTGTACAGAATTGTATATCCCAGAAGTGCAGTTATCAACAAGAAAACTAAATGTTTATTTAAATATACGTCGTCGGTACAATGTGCCTGTCTGTTTCCAACACACTTTTCTTAACCTCAACACAATAATTTACACTTAAATTTCAATTTTGTACATGATCAGACTTGCCGAAAATAGCAAATACAGTGAAAATGAAACAATAGATAAAATCAATAAACTCGAACAAAGAGCGTAATTTGTTTTAAAGCATGTTGTTACATAATTCATGATAACGCTAATAAAAATTAGCGCGACAGCCCGGATCAATTGACAATTTGCCTTGAAGTTATTTGTAACAACTAAGTCAGAATTAAATATTTATAAAAATTATCAATAATTTAGAGAGGAATTTTAAAAATATGAAAATTTATTCATCCCGTGAAAATAAAAATGTATCTAATTTTATCACGAATACTGTGTTATTCCATGACGTGCACACTAAACTAGATATCCATGTTTTCGTTACTAGTAGAAAATGATAAACAAAAAATACCACCCTATCGGAACGTTTCCTAAAATCCAATAGTCCTAGAACAAAATCGTAGAAAGAAGCCAAATCAATACCCCAAACACATACTTTTTTTTATATACCACTTTCCTGGCTTGGTACAGGCACTTCAATAAAAGGTGGCTGATTTTTAAGCTAGTTTTGTGTTCCAAAACGCCCTCTTTTAACCAACTTTATTCGGTTCACTCTGGGACTTATTTTTCTTTTAATTGTTATACATATGTACCTGTATAACTTTAAGCTAACTTTTCTAAATTTTTCCGATCTGGGTACTCGTGTGCCGTAATATACTCTATGAACCATTTATTTATGTTTAGCTATTCATAAACAAACTTCATATCTAAATATACCCGTTTTTAAACATCTACGGAAATATTGACATATTTATTAATACGTAAGAACGGATGTACTTAATTACAAACGTATTTAAACACTCTAAAGGACTTAGATTAAGTAATCGTCAGTGCGTTTTTCCTGATTAATCAACGTGATTGGTTGATTTAATCAGTTGATCGTCATTCATTGAAATCCATTTAAGGTCACACTATGACATCACGACTGTGTTATTTATATACCACACCGTTTATATAAAAGGTAAACAGTGTTTACATTTTTCATTATTTAGCAAACATGGATGATATGATGTTTGACACGGAAAAGAAAGATTTCGATTTAGAAAAGGTTTTAGAATTGTTGAAGAAATGTAAAGAAGATGACGATTCTATTTTACTAGAATATTATTTAAAAGCTTTCAAAGAACTTTGCAGGTAAGAACACGTAATGTACTTAAATGTACCTATGTACATGTTGTAAACACCCAGGTAAACAATTTCTCATATATATCACGACGAGAAATAATGACTTTTGTTTCTAATATGATAAAGATACATGGGTTTATACAATACAATACAATACAATATATTTTATTCCAATTAAGGTCCCTCAAGGGGCAATAACAAATATACATTCATAATTATATCAACAGTTACAACAATACAGAATGGAGACATATGTTCATAAACAAGACAGTTCTAACAGTTATAAGACGAACATGATGTTAATATTATAAATCGTAGTGTCCCAGAATAAAACCGGTTAATAACTAAGTCTATGGTTCCGCAGTTAGATTTTTATTGTGCTAACTCATTGAATTTATAAACAGTCCAAAGGTGTATCGTTCCACTCGGGAATTATCCACGACTTCGATCGTGCTATATTATGTGTGTTGCCTGAATATGTATGATAAACAAACAAGTTTGACAATAATAATATTGAGGGTGCCGGTGCATAAGAATTAGATGGCTGTCGGGTCATAGTTTATTTGTGTTACATAATATCAGATATCATGAAACACAAACTTCCTTCAGGGTCATTACGGTTTTCACAGTTTTCCGGTTGTTGACTGATTTTGTCTGTTTATATAATTATGAGTTTTGACTTTCCCTTTGTAAGATTGTTCGGAGTTCGGTAATTTTGTTATTACCCTTATTTAGGACAGTAACATTTAAAACACTTGTAATTGAGCATTTACTTCACTGACTTTTAGCCATTTAAAAATTATTTCTAATATACATGTACGTTTGTTTGTTTGATGGTGTTTAACGCCACTTTCAACAATATTTCATTTATATCGTGGGAATCCGGGTCGTTTCTCCCCGAATCCCTTTCGCCCCCTGAGTCGTTTCGCCCAGATTTTTTTGTAAAGGGAGTATTAAGTTACAGACAATGTTTTGTGTAATTGTTTTAAACAAGTTTTTATGAATTATTTCTTATATTACGAGAACTTATTTCAAAATATAGACACCAAAGGTAGAATATTCTTATATGTGCTAAAATCGACGACTGGCTAACTTTTTTTTATTTATATAATATATATATATTATAATTGTATCATATTATAGTTTACTAAATATACTGCTTTATTTATTAACCTATGATTTGAAAATCGGGACGAAACGACCCGGGGCGAACGGGAATCGGGGCGAAACGACCCGGGACCAATCATGGCGGTCAGTTTTATTGGTGGAGGAAACAGGAGGACCGGGAGAAAACCACCGACCTGTCGCAAGTCTAATATACGTAAAAAATACAAATAACATAAATAAAGCATGAACCCCCTACAAAACAAATGGAAGTAAAGACGAACCGAACATTGTATGATTTTTAAATTCATTTTTAAACAATGACAAAAAACATAAATTTTGAGCATGATACAATTTTATGAAAACATACATTTATATCCCTATCACTTCAGTTTGAATTTGAATGTCATTAAAGTATATATATATATATATATATATAATTATGTTCGGAAATTAATATAGAGATTTTTGTATATAATTATGGATATATATTTACCTTATTTCTTATCATTATAATGATAAACAATTTATTTTCTTTCAGATTTTTCCGACTACAAGGACGGTTGTTTGGTTTCGTAGCAAAAGATTTAGAAGAAAAAATAGGCATATTAGAGACATGGCAAGCTTGTGATAACGGTGAAAATTACAATACTGTGCAATCAATGATCAAATATGAAGTAGAATATGGATTAACGACCTTCAAAGGTCGAGTTCCGTCAGGGTCAAGGACATTATTAAGACTTCAAAGAGCATTGGAATTTATTTTGAGATTTATAGACGAAATGGGCAGGAGTGATGATAATGCAAAAAGTTCACACATCGCACTTACTGTTTACAAACGGACATTAGCCAATCACCATCCTTGGTTAGTTCAAAAAATGGCGGCCTTTGTGACGTATATGCTGCCAAGTAGAAAAGAACTTATAGAGACAATGTGCAAACAAAATTACGAGAGTGTACTTCTATTAATGCATGAAGTGATAGAAGCAGGGAATCCTGTATACGACATCACTCATAGTTTATATAAACAAAATAATTTGTTGAACTTGAAATAATTTTATGTTATTAAATAATAATTTATGTGATCAACCACTATCCAATGGTTTTGTTGTCTTGCAATATAAATGTTAAAGATGATATATTTTCCATAATGAATAAGGGTAATAACAAAATTACCGAACTCCGAACAATCTTACAAAGGGAAAGTCAAAACTCATAATTATATAAACAGACAAAATCAGTCAACAACCGGAAAACTGTGAAAACCGTAATGACCCTAACTTGGTACAGGCATTTCTAAAGAAATGGTGGGTTGAATCAGATTTTAAAGCGCCAAACCTCCCGCTCTCATTACGGTTCAAAGGTTCTGGCTGTCACTATAACAGTATTTAGATAATGAAACGAGAAATGGCAGCACATATTAAAATAAAAAACACACACATAATCATAAAAATGTACCAAAACACAGCAAACATGTCAAAAACGAAAAGGAGCTAATTGATAATAATAATAATAATGCATTCTCATATTTTTGTTAGTGTAGACTACAGATAAAAAATGTATATAACCAAGACTAAACATATCCTTCATTGTGGCTATCTGGAATGGGTGTATGGGGAACTAGCTACTATCCTTCATTGTGGCTATCTGGAATGGGTATATGGGGAACTAGCTACTATCCTTCATTGTGGCTATCTGGAATGGGTATATGGGGAACTAGCTACTATCCTTCATTGTGGCTATCTGGAATGGGTGTGTGGAGAACTAGCTACTATCCTTCATTGTGGCTATCTGGAATAATTATTTCTGTTCTATATCTACATTAAATGACAGTAATACATCAAAACCAGACTTTCCTCTCAGAACAAATGCAACACTAGATTTCTTTCAAATTACTCCGAGTAAAGTTCTTGATATTTTACAAATTTTAAAACTTGGAAAAGCGTCAGGTCTGGATTCCATTAGTCATCAAATGCTTAAGAAAACGTGTAATACTGTTTGTGTTCCCCTCTCTCTCTTATTTAATTTATCGCTTTCTAAATCGGAATTTCCAACGCAATGGAAAACCGCATCTGTTATGCCACTCTTCAAAAAGGGAGACAAATCATTAATATCTTACTATAGACCAATATCATTACTATCAGCAGTTAGCAAAGTATTCGAAAGAATTGTTTTTTAGGAAGTATTTTGATCATTTAATATCAAATAATTTATTGTATAAATTTCAATCAGGTTTCATCCCAGGTCACTCTACCGTTCACCAGCTAATAGAAATCTATTACAGAATATGTATGTCTCTGGATGATCATTGTATTACTACCCTTATTTTATGTGATATTTCTAAAGCATTTGATCGGGTCTGGCATACAGGGCTTTTACTGAAGCTTAAAGCTTACGGGGTAGATGGTAAATTATTTAAATGGTTTGAAAGTTATATTTCCAGTAGGAAACAATGTGTATTTATAAACAATTCCAAATACCCCTTAGTAAATACAAATGCAGGAGTCCCCCAGGGATCAGTGCTTGGTCCGCTACTTTTCTTATTATATGTTAATGATATTGCAGATAACCTTTTAAGTCTTACTAGACTGTTTACAGATGATACTTCTCTTTCATATTCTAGTCAAAGTCCATATACTATAGAAGATGTAATAAATAGTGATTTGGAATCTATATCTATATGGTCTAAGCAATGGTTAGTAAATTTTAATCCTCAAAAAAACTAAAGCAATGGTATTTTCCAACATTAATCTTCCCAACGATATAGAAATAACATTCCAAGACAAATTAGTAGAATTTGTTACCTGTCACAAACATTTGGGTATTACTTTTGACAGCAATGGAAAATTTCATACCCATATAGTTAATATTATTAAATCAGCAAGTCAGAGGTTGTGTGCTCTAAGAAAACTTAAATATGCATTAAATAGACATTATCTTTCTCGTATTTATTTGATCTTTATAAGGCCTATGTTGGAATACGCATGTGAACTTTGGGATGGTTGTAGTCAACAAGACTCTGATAATTTAGAAAAGCTTCAAATAGAGGCAGGACGAATAGTAACCGGACTGCCTCTATTTGCAAGTCGTCAATCTATCTATTCTGAAACGGGTTGGGAATTACTATCTGATAGGCGAAGGGTAAGAAGGCTCAGCTTATTTTATTCTATTCACAACAAATCTGCCCCAGACTATCTTTGTGATTTGATGCCCCTTCCGGTTGGTAGTGTTTCCCAGTATAATTTACGAAATAGTAATAATTATGTTTTACCTAATTGTCGATTAGAAATTACCAAAAAGTCCTTCTTCCTCTCTACTACCCGGGACTGGAACAATTTAAGTCCGGAAATTAGAAATTCTGGTAATATTAACATATTTAAAAGAAAAATTAAAATATTGCTTGAAAAAGTGCCTTTTTATTTCGGTTGGGGTGATAGAAAACTAAATATTATTCATAGCAGACTTAGAAATATGTGCAGTTCGCTAAATGCAGATTTGCACCTTGTCCATTTAAAACCTAGTCCTGCATGTATCTGTGGTCATGGTTTTGAAGACTGTATACACTTTGTCCTTGAATGT
This sequence comes from Bathymodiolus brooksi, assembly GCA_963680875.1. Lineage (NCBI taxonomy): Eukaryota > Metazoa > Mollusca > Bivalvia > Mytilida > Modiolidae > Bathymodiolus > Bathymodiolus brooksi. The sequence goes on from OY804590.1 coordinate 79,586,026, forward strand.
CCCTTTTACAATGAAAATAGGGCAATCTTGTTTAATAAATTAAAGAATTACGTAGTTACAATTGAATTGATATTAGCTGGTGATGAAAATTTGACTCCTAACCAAAACATTGAAATCTTCTCTGTTGTTTATTCTTTTATTAGAAGCACCCAGCGCTTTAACTAATATACTAGCTTACTCACTCCAGTCCATGTTGTTTTTTGTTGTTTTTGTTTGTTTGAAACCTTTCTTCTTCCTATCCTTCTTTCTATCCCTATGTTTTGAATATTTTATTTCACCTTATTTTTCTTTATATTTACTTTATTATTAACGTCTAAATATATCATGTTGTAAAATTTATTTGTATAATTATCGCCATTATGTACAATTATTTTTGTTTATATCTTTGTAAAAGGGAAAGGACTTCACTAATGTTGTCATAACTTGTGTCCAATCCCATTTGCAACTTTTATGCAAATAAAATATGTTTAAACTAAACTATCTGGAATGGGTGTATGGGGAACTAGCTACTATCCTTCATTGTGGCTATCTGGAATGGGTGTATGGGGAACTAGCTACTATCCTTCATTGTGGCTATCTGGAATGGGTGTATGGGGAACTAGTTACTATCCTTCATTGTAGCTATCTGGAATGGGTGTATGGGGAACTAGCTACTATCCTTCATTGTGGCTATCTGGAATGGGTGTATGGGGAACTAGCTACTATCCTTCATTGTGGCTATCTGGAATGGGTGTGTGGGGAACTAGCTACTATCCTTCATTGTGGCTATCTGGAATGGGTGTATGGGGAACTAGCTACTATCCTTCATTGTGGCTATCTGGAATGGGTGTATGGAGAACTAGCTACTATCCTTCATTGTGGCTATCTGGAATGGGTGTATGGGGAACTAGCTACTATCCTTCATTGTGGCTATCTGGAATGGGTGTATGGGGAACTAGCTACTATCCTTCATTGTGGCTATCTGGAATGGGTGTGTGGGGAACTAGCTACTATCCTTCATTGTGGCTATCTGGAATGGGTGTATGGGGAACTAGTTACTATCCTTCATTGTAGCTATCTGGAATGGGTGTGTGGAGAACTAGCTACTATCCTTCATTGTTGCTATCTGGAATGGGTGTATGGGGAACTAGTTACTATCCTTCATTGTGGCTATCTGGAATGGGTGTGTGGGGAACTAGCTACTATCCTTCATTGTAGCTATCTGGAATGGGTGTATGGGGAACTAGCTACTATCCTTCATTGTGGCTATCTGGAATGGGTGTATGGGGAACTAGCTACTATCCTTCATTGTGGCTATCTGGAATGGGTGTATGGGGAACTAGCTACTATCCTTCATTGTGGCTATCTGGAATGGGTGTGTGGGGAACTAGCTACATTCTCAATATAAATGTGCAATACTCTTGATATGGCATTACAGTTGTCAAACACTGATATACTGGTAGATGTTACCTATTGACAATATATAGTTTATTATTTAGCAAAGGTAAAATATTGATATATACAAATAACAAACATTTGATAACACACTGAATTTGATATGTAGTAGGTGTGTGCAGTTCAAAATACAAAGTATATGTATACATGTTTTTGTATATTGATACGTCTTGCCAGGATTTCAATACAAATTTATTTTCAATTACAAAATATAGTCAATAATGCATAATAAGTGTTTATGTTCTCTAACAAGCCTGTGTGATGTAATGTTTGGTAGATTATTGTTTATCTCTCCTTTTGTCCTTTTTCTGTTGGTCATTTGTTGTCTGTCCTTCGATTTACGGCTTCTGATTACCCCTTTGTTATTTTCAAACTTTTCTTAGCTAATATATAAAATAAATACCAGTAAACTGTTTTAGCGTTTTTTAAATCCTGATGTTAATCCTCAGACAATTAATATAATAAATAAATAAATCTTTTAAGGTTTTAATGGATTCCGCTCATGGTGAGATGTACTCGATACCACATCATGTGATAAAGTTTCCTCCACCAATAAAACTGACCGCCACGATATAACTGAAATATTGTTGAAAGTGGCGTTAAACACTAACCCAACAAATTTACAAATTACTCAATAATGCATAATACATTTTTCTTTGTGTTGACTAAATTTATTTTTCTTTCAAACAGTCTTTGTGATGTAATTTGAGCTAATAGCTAATCTTTAATCCTGACGTTAATCCTCAAACAATTAAGATACCTAAAATGTTAAAGGCTGTCAGAATTGAATTTTTTGTTTATATTAAAAGTTGCCAATATTCGATGTTTTATACTAATAAAATGTTCTGAACAAAAAGCCAGGTTTAAAAAAATCTGCTATAATGTCGTAATTAGTGAAAAGAATTCGAATGTTTAGCATTGGGCGGGTCAACATCGAATTCTTTCCTGGATGGAAGAAAATCAAACAGCGACGTGTTTTCTTCGTTCTAGGCTATTTACATATGATATTATGAAAAATTTCAACTGCAATATATCTTTATGGTTTTTAGATCAAAGTTTAGGTCTTGTATTGGGAAACATTTTACAAAAAATAAAATAACGGCCTGTTTACCTTAATCAATCAGACATTTTTCTTACAGATATGCACATGAAATATCGAACAACGATGGCAATCAAATCATGCCATAAATGACATGCGTGATTTTCAGTTATATTGTGGAAGTCAGTATTGGTTGAGGAAACCGGAGTACCCTGAGAAAACTACCGATCTGTCACAAGTCTGACAAACTTTATCACATAATGTTGTATCGAGTACACCTCACCATGAACGGGGTTCGAACTCACAACTTTAGTGATGATAGGCACTGATTGACACTAACATAAGAGTGCATTTTATTCTAACACAAACGATACAAACGACTACGCGCGTACGCGTTTAGTGCATTTCTTTCTAACATACGTTTGTAAAATTTGCACAAACGTTGACAAACTATGCACTCGCTAAATGTACGTCTACAGTTTGTCGTTTATCGTTTGTTGCATTTGTTTCTAATCTCGATGCTGAATCAATTATAGACACGTGGAATTTTCCCGCTAAAACAAAGATGGAATCTAACAAAGGAAGAGAAGGTATGTATAATATTATTGATTTCCAATTAATGGGTGATTTATCAGAGCATAAAAACGGGGGCCCGGGTGGCTCAATGAGTTAGGTCGTTGGATCTAACAACTCACACAAGTCTATCACCAATACGGCGTGGATTCTCGCACGGCTTTGTTAATTATGAGTTTACATATTATCAGGTCAAACAGGGTAAGGAAACTCTGATTAAACGATGTATTTGTTTCTACTTTTGCACCGTTTAACAAACGACACACAGCGTTTAACAAACGACATACAACGTTTAACAAACGACACACAGCGTTTAACAAACGACACACAGCGTTTAACAAACGACACACAACGTTAAACAAACGACACACAACGCTTAACAAACGACACACAACGTTTAACAAACGACACACAGTGTTTAACAAACGACACACAACGTTTAACAAACGACACACAGCGTTTAACAAACGACACACAACGTTTTAACAAACGACACACAGCGTTTAACAAACGACACACAGCGCTTAACAAACGACACACAGCATTTAACAAACGACACACAACGTTTAACAAACGACACACAGCGTTTAACAAACGACACACAGCGTTTAACAAACGACAAACAGCGTTTAACAAACGACACACAGCGTTTAACAAACGACACACAACGTTTAACAAACGACACACAGCGTTTAACAAACGACACACAACGTTTAACAAACGACACACAACGTTTAACAAACGACACACAGCGTTTAACAAACGACACACAGCGTTTAACAAACGACACACAACGTTTAACAAACGACACACAGCGTTTAACAAACGACAAACAGCGTTTAACAAACGACACACAGCGTTTAACAAACGACACACAACGTTTAACAAACGACACACAGCGTTTAACAAACGACACACAGCGTTTAACAAACGACACACAACGTTTAACAAACGACACACAGCGTTTAACAAACGACACACAGCGTAAAACAAACGACACACAACGTTTAACAAACGACACACAGCGTTTAACAAACGACACACAGCGTTTAACAAACGACACACAGCGTTTAACAAACGACACACAACGTTTTAACAAACGACACACAGCGTTTAACAAACGACACACAGCGTTTAACAAACGACACACAACGTTTAACAAACGACAAACAGCGTTTAACAAACGACACACAACGTTTAACAAACGACACACATCGTTTAACAAACGACACACAGCGTTTAACAAACGACACACAACGTTTAACAAACGACACACAGCGTTTAACAAACGACACACAGCGTTTAACAAACGACACACAACGTTTTAACAAACGACACACAGCGTTTAACAAACGACACACATCGTTTAACAAACGACACACAGCGTTTAACAAACGACACACAGCGTTTAACAAACAACACACAACGTTTAACAAACGACACACAGCGTTTAACAAACGACAAACAGCGTTTAACAAACGACACACAACGTTTAACAAACGACAAACAGCGTTTAACAAACGACACACAGCGTTTAACAAACGACACACAGCGTTTAACAAACGACACACAACGTTTAACAAACGACACACAACGTTTAACAAACGACAAACAGCGTTTAACAAAGACACACAGCGTTTAACAAACGACACACAGCGTAAAACAAACGACACACAGCGTTTTAACAAACGACACACAACGTTTTAACAAACGACACACAGCGCTTAACAAACGACACACAGCGTTTAACAAACGACACACAGCGTTTAACAAAGACACACAGCGCTTAACAAACGACACACAGCGTTTAACAAAGACACACAGCGTTTAACAAACGACACACAGCGTAAAACAAACGACACACAGCGTAAAACAAACGACACACAGCGGTTTAACAAACGACACACAACGTTTAACAAACGACACACAACGTTTAACAAACGACACACAGCGTTTAACAAACGACACACAGCGTTTAACAAAGACATACAGCGTTTAACAAACGACACACAGCGTAAAACAAACGACACACAGCGTAAAACAAACGACACACAGCGTTTTAACAAACGACACACAACGTTTTAACAAACGACACACAGCGCTTAACAAACGACACACAGCGTTTAGCAAACGACACACAGCGTTTAACAAAGACACACAGCGTTTAACAAACGACACACAGCGTTTAACAAACGACACACAGCGTTGTAACAAACGACACACAACGTTTTAACAAACGACACACAGCGCTTAACAAACGACACACAGCGTTTAACAAACGACACACAGCGTTTAACAAAGACACACAGCGTTTAACAAACGACACACAGCGTTTAACAAACGACACACAGCGTTTAACAAACGACACACAACGTTTAACAAATGACACACAGCGTTTAACAAACGACACACAGCGTTTAACAAACGACACACAGCGTTTAACAAACGACACACAGCGTTTAACAAACGACACACAACATTTAACAAACGACACACAGCGTTTAACAAACGACACACAACGTTTAACAAACGACACACAGCGTTTAACAAACGACACACAACGTTTTAACAAACGACACACAGCGTTTAACAAACGACACACAGCGTTTAACAAACGACACACAGCGTTTAACAAACGACACACAACGTTTAACAAACGACACACAACGTTTAACAAACGACACACAGCGTTTAACAAACGACACACAACGTTTAACAAACGACACACAACGTTTAACAAACGACACACAGCGTTTAACAAACGACACACAACGTTTAACAAACGACACACAGCGTTTAACAAACGACACACAACGTTTTAACAAACGACACACAACGCTTAACAAACGACACACAGCGTTTAACAAACGACAAACAGCGTTTAACAAACGACACACAGCGCTTAACAAACTACACACAGCGTAAAACAAACGACACACAGCGTAAAACAAACGACACACAGCGTTTTAACAAACGACATACAACGTTTTAACAAACGACACACAGCGCTTAACAAACGACACACAGCGTTTAACAAACGACACACAGCGTTTAACAAAGACACACAGCGTTTAACAAACGACACACAGCGTAAAACAAACGACACACAGCGTTTAACAAACGACACACAGCGTTTAACAAACGACACACAACGTTTTAACAAACGACACACAGCGTTTAACAAACGACACACAGCGTTTAACAAACGACACACAGCGCTTAACAAACGACACACAACGTTTAACAAACGACACACAGCGTTTAACAAACGACACACAACGTTAAACAAACGACACACAGCGTTTAACAAACGACACACAGCGTTAAACAAACGACACACAGCGTTTAACAAACGACACACAACGTTTAACAAACGACACACAACGTTTAACAAACGACACACAGCGTTTAACAAGCGACACACAACGTTTAACAAACGACACACAGCGTTTAACAAACGACACACAACGTTTTAACAAACGACACACAACGTTTAACAAACGACACACAGCGTTTAACAAACGACAAACAGCGTTTAACAAACGACACACAGCGCTTAACAAAGACACACAGCGTTTAACAAACGACACACAGCGTAAAACAAACGACACACAGCGTTTAACAAAGACACACAGGGTTTAACAAAGACACACAGCGTTTAACAAACGACACACAACGTTTAACAAACGACACACAGCGCTTAACAAACGACACACAGCGTTTAACAAACGACACACAGCGTTTAACAAAGACACACAGCGTTTAACAAACGACACACAGCGTTTAACAAACGACACACAGCGTTTAACAAAGACACACAGCGTTTAACAAACGACACACAACGTTTAAAAAAGACACACAGCGTTTAACAAAGACACACAGCGTTTAACAAAGACACACAGCGTTTAACAAGCGACACACAGCGTTTAACAAACGACACACAGCGTTTAACAAAGACACACAGCGTTTAACAAAGACACACAACGTTTAACAAACGACACACAGCGCTTAACAAACGACACACAGCGTTTAACAAACGACACACAGCGTTTAACAAAGACACACAGCGTTTAACAAACGACACACAGCGTTTAACAAACGACACACAGCGTTTAACAAACGACACACAGCGTTTAACAAAGACACACAGCGTTTAACAAAGACACACAGCGTTTAACAAACGACACACAGCGTAAAACAAACAACACACAGCGTAAAACAAACGACACACAACGTTTAACAAACGACACACAGCGTTTAACAAAGACACACAGCGTTTAACAAACGACACACAGCGTTTAACAAACGACACACAGCGTTTAACAAAGACACACAGCGTTTAACAAACGACACACAACGTTTAACAAAGACACACAGCGTTTAACAAACGACACACAGCGTTTAACAAGCGACACACAGCGTTTAACAAACGACACACAGCGTTTAACAAAGACACACAGCGTTTAACAAAGACACACAGCGTTTAACAAACGACACACAACGTTTAACAAACGACACACAGCGCTTAACAAACGACACACAGCGTTTAACAAACGACACACAGCGTTTAACAAAGACACACAGCGTTTAACAAACGACACACAGCGCTTAACAAACGACACACAGCGTTTAACAAAGACACACAGCGTTTAACAAAGACACACAGCGTTTAACAAAGACACACAGCGTTTAACAAACGACACACAACGTTAAACAAACGACACACAGCGCTTAACAAACGACACACAGCGTTTAACAAACGACACACAGCGTTTAACAAAGACACACAGCGTTTAACAAACGACACACAGCGTTTAACAAACGACACACAGCGTTTAACAAAGACACACAGCGCTTAACAAACGACACACAGCGTTTAACAAACGACACACAGTGTTTAACAAAGACACACAGCGTTTAACAAACGACACACAGCGTTTAACAAACGACACACAGCGTTTAACAAAGACACACAGCGTTTAACAAACGACACACAGCGTTTAACAAACGACACACAGCGTTTAACAAAGACACACAGCGTTTAACAAACGACACACAGCGTTTAACAAACGACACACAGCGTAAAACAAACGACACACAACGTAAAACAAACGACACACAACGTTTGCAAAACTTTGGTTAGAAATAAATGCACTCATAATATGAGTATCATTAAATATATTTAAATTTTTTTATATCTCCATCTGTAATGAATAAATATCACCATTTATGTTTGTGAGTTGCATTCCGACCTGTTTTAAGGTGTATTTGATACCTTTGTGTTTCGGAATCTTCACGTTTTCTAAGGGTATTCCAGTTTCTCCCAACAGTACATCTGATAGCTGTGATATAACTAAATGTACCACTCTTTGTCGGAAAAATCGGACATAAAACCAATTGTATACCGTTTCAAAGATGAAAGGATATAAGTAATGGATACCCTTTCCACATTCCTTTGAACTGTATGTCTAAATTCACCAGAAAATTAACATTTAAATGATCATATGTTGTGATGAGTATTATAATGTAACCCCTGGCCGAATGTTCTGTATAATTTTTATAAATAATTTGTAGATTTTTTGTAGAAATTTGAACCTGGTAAAAGAAAAACAGGATAATTTTATAGCAAACAGAAAACTCACAATATCTTATTTATTGCAGAATATGGAAAATATATATGTTACAGAGGCGTAGGAGTGAAATAGAAAGTGTGTGTGTGGGTGTGTGGGGGTGGGGGGGAGGGGGTCTGATGGGACCTGTACGTGGGGCAAGCTTTGGAATTGGACTGGAAAGTGGGGTGTAAGCTTAATGAGGGGACAAGCAAGTTAGCTTTGTAAGTGGACTGGTAAATGGGTGTAAACTGTAGGAAAGGACGGGAGGGAGAGCAAGTTTTCAAATCTGACAAACATATATAAAAAGATCTTTTGGCTTTAAGCTCTTAATTTAATGATACTTTTCGGCTTACTGTACATTGTAGTTTAATAATGAAATTTATGGTTTTTTTTCTATATCTTTGAACCTACACCCTGTGTTTTTTTCAATGAACTTTGCATGAAATGTCACCATTTTGACAGATTTCAAGGGAAATAACTCTTATTAAACGTGTAATTTAATTCTAGAATCAAATCGGAAATGTGCAAATGTTCTATTGATTTCTGGAAGTATCATACATTACGTTTTCTGTCCATCTTGAATGAAATTATGAGATTTAAATACGATTTCGTGAGAGTTTATCGATGTGTGAACCCGGTGTTTCTCTTACAAACTTTCTTCAGTGCGTGAGTGGTGCGACAGAGCTAATAATATACATCGATATGATCCTACAAAATCTTCTATAATTCTCTTATGATAGACTGTTTCTATTTTTTTACGGAAAGCGCAGACTTTCGATCAATACATTGTTATACAAAAACTTGGGTCTCGGTCAAGGGATTCACAACACTATAATTTATATAATATTTGCAGTGGTCATTAAAAACTCTATATCGTTTATAAGAACATGGTGGCAATTCAACGTCGCTGCCACTTGACCACGTTGACCCATAGCTCTCTCGTGAAGAAGATGATGGCTTATGGTTTAGGCTTATAATGAGTTAACGCCACTTTCAACACTCTTTCAGTTATATCGTTCGGGCAGTTTTATTGGTGGACTACACCGGTGCACACGGAGAAAACCACCGACTTGTCACAAGTCACTGACCAACTTTATCACATAATGTTGTGTCGAATACACCTCGCATGAGCGGGATTCGAACTCACAACGTTAGTGGTGGTGATAGTCAATAATTGCATATAAGTAGTTATACATCCCACTAATATTTGTGGAAATGAACAACAATCAAAAGCTTTGTGTTGGTCATTAACAACTCTTTATCGTTTATAAGAAAGTGTTGGCAGTTAAACGTCACTGACACTGGACCCCGGCGTTGTCTCATCGCTCTCTTTAAACGTCACTGACACTGGACCCCGGCGTTGTCTCATTGCTCTCTCGTGAAGATGACATTTACCATCATGTGAAAATCGATAATGAATAATGACATACACTATAGTTTTTATAGTTCACTATAATGTCACAGAGGTGATGTCCGTTACGGTTTCCGCATAAAAACGATGTTCGGTTCGTCTTTAGCCCCACTTGTTTGTAGGAGGGATCATGTCTCATTTACGTTATTTGTATTTGTTTGTGTATAGTGGTCCAATACATATTGTGTTGTGTTCACTTATTAATACAACTTTCTGGATTTGTTTTGTTCTAGGAAGATTAACAGGGTTATTTACAGGACGATTTGTTCCAATACGTATTCTAATCCTGATTGAGGTTAGTGGAGCACTAGTTACTTCAACACTGTTAGACATCTTTGCTCGAGATAGTGATGTAGCTCTATGGGTTTTGACGTGTCCTATGGGATTTTTCATCTCGCCTTTATTTCCTTCTGGTATTGGTTGGGGAGATTTTCATGTCGAGTTCACCGGTTTTGCTATTACATTTGCTCTGATGGGTGGGGCACTTGGTGGTGTATCGTACCTTTGGGTTATTGGCTATCTCTATGAATATCATGGTTATGACATGTTCCTTCATCAAATGGTCTTTTACGGAGTCATGGTTGTATTTTTTGCAGTCGTTATGTCATTTGTTGGAATAAGACATGGCGGACGATTTCAAAATAAAAATAAATATGGGGCGGAAGATGTAGTCAAACAGACCGTGGATGATTCTGAAATAGAATAGGCAAAATACATTGCTGATATGTTAATATGCGTGTTCCATGCTTTAGCAAAATCCGCCACGATATGACTGAAATCATGTTGAAAGTGGCGTTAAACACCATACCCCTGCTTTAGCAAAGGAATATCTGTATGTACGTATAGGAAGGTAGGCACCGACTATATTTAAGTAAATGCTTCATATTTAACACAACGCATTATGTTTGCGCAATCTCTCTGGATGTGACGAATTTTCAAACTATTGCAAACTCCCTTGCCGTTCCAGCTCATATACATGTATCCCCTGAAGAATCATATTCGGAACGGATACGAAACCTGCTATTGTTGACGTTGTGCAAGTGCATGGCGGAATAAAGATCCCCATCAATTACGTCATACTTTTTATTATAGTACAACCTCCGTTTCTAAAAGAAAGATGGCATTCGACGCTACCTGTTTTTGATATACGAATATTCATGATAATATATGCATTGTCTATTTAGTCAGTGAAGCATTCTAATATTTGATCTTATCCTGACTTTGGTTTTTGTTTCGTTACTTTGTGCATTTGTGTTGTAATGATTGATTATCCTGCAAAACTGTATTTTTAAATACTAATAAAGTGGTGGGTCAAATAAACTTCAGTGTTATTTAGTCATTGACCAAATAAAGCTTTTCTGGTACCTGATTAATGTACGACAGAAGGAAATGGGAACAGTATAAGTACGGACTTCACAGATGACACTATTAAAAATTATTATAACGACGCATGCTTCAGCTATTTTTAGACAATTTGGCAGTTGTTTTGGACTTTTTGAAACGACAGGATAAACATGATATACGTACATTGTCGGTTAATATTAAATTAATTTGCACTCGCTGCGAAACAGACCATAAAAGCTCGCCAAAATAAATAACTCATATCCGAACAACAATGGCATTTCAACAATATTTCAGTTATATCGTGGCCGTCAGTTTATTGTTGGAGGAAGTCACTGACAAACTTTATCACATAATGTGGTATCGAGTACACCTCGCCATAAACGGGTTCGAACACTATTTTAAGAAATAAATTGAACAACTAAATATTGACAGATAAAACATGTTTAATATGCACGAAACAAAAATTTAAATAATACGTTAAAATTCCATCATAATAGTATACTTTTAAATATTGGTACACATGCACTTTATATTTACTCAAATGTTACGTTTATCTGATATTTAACTAAATAATCATTACACAAATACATGTATATAATGGTATATCTAGTGTATAACCAGATAATCGTTTTATAAATACACCCTAAATGTACAAGGCCATGTCAATTTGTTTTGTCTCGTATTTTCATACTACAGTAAAGTACATCAATATGTCAGAAAATCAATGCCTCCTCTATCCCCCCCATAAGATATAGATTTGTACAAAAACTGACATTGAAATTGCCTTTTAGAGTTGATACGAATGTGTGCATGCTTTTAATCGTTTGCATAATGGATATAGCTGTTAGAGATCCAATTATCAAGAGGAGGAAGGATTCCATTAACCTCTTTAATCCCCCCCCCCCCATATGTATTGCATGTCCCAAGCCAGGATCTCGATTTCCAACGTCCTATGTCAAGGTCTTATGTATATGCAATGGCTTGAGGTGAGAGGTGATTGTTCGTTTTGTTAATATTGATAGAATTGTTGAACATCACTGCTTTTCGTTGTTGTTCTTCATCTCATAGTCACTGTAAGGTTTCTACAATGAGCTTAACACATACTTAATGTTACACTATATACATGTACTATATACAAGTCGTATCGCACATAGCTAGAACCAAACAGCATTTTAATGTTAAATGTCTTTAGACCGGTATAAGACCTCGGTTATCTCCCCGGGCTGATATAGGAGTCTCGGGATGATAGCAGGGCCGATATGGAAAAGGGCATGCTATAATATGTTCCTACATTTGCCTGTGATGTTCAGTGTCTATCACAATTAAGGTTAAAAAAAAACTATACTATAAATTTTACCCGTAACTTGTTGCATGCATGTAGTTTTCTTGTCGGGCGGGCATTCCAGTTTCATTCATATATAAAAACTTTGTTGGAAATAACATTAAAGACTCGTAATTTTAGTCTTAATACTCAAGAGATATTTTGGCCGCCATTGTCGATGTCCTTGGGCTCTTCTATAATTGGCAACACAAGTCCGATAACAAATCTTGATAAATATTGTTAAGTTGTTGTTCAATGTCAAGTGAGTAATATGTCAGCTACATATAGTGGACAAAAGTATTCAGACACTTCCCTATATTCCCTATATATTTCATATAAAGCAACTATTTTTCACAAAATTATAATAAAGTCAATTCAGGTTTGATTTTCACAATTTTTTTATCAATAAAAGCAGAATTTACTCTATAATTTCAAAATAATTTTCTACGATAACATTTTTGAAGTTATTTCAAAATATATAAACTACATACCTTTCTGCTTTTGTTGATAAAATAATCATCGAAATCGGACATGAATTGACTTCATGGTAATATTTTGAAAAAATTGTAGTTTTATATGAAATATATAGGGAAAATTGGAAGTGTGCGAATACTTTTGTCCACTATATGTATATCCATGACGGGACCAAGTTTGCAAACAATACATTTTGAATGTAGAATGTGGCACTGAGATTGGTCAGTGGACGGATACTTTCACTGCCACAAGGGAGATATGATATAAAGAATTCTGCTTAGCAACTGCCCACCAACGATCCGACAACTCCCATCCAACTGTTGCTCATTAACAGCTCTTAAAGGTTGCTTTGCATGTGACAGTGACATTCTCAAAAGATCGGGTACTCATTTACATTCCAGTTCATGGGCGAGTTGTTATTTTATTTGTCCCTCGCAACTAAGGGTACCTTTTCGGGTATTGTTCCTTCAGCGGAAAACTATTCTGCACCTCTAGGTTTCGTCTGGAAACATAGCAAAACAAAAGCTTTAAGCGTACCTGATGAAGGTTATTACAGTAACGTACCTGATGCAGGTCATTACAGTAACGTACCTGATGAAGGTTATTACAGTAAAGTACCTTATGGAGGTTATTACAGTAACGTACCTGATGAAGGTTATTACAGTAACGTACCTGATGAAGGTTATTACAGTAACGTACCTGATGAAGGTTATTACAGTAACGTACCTGATGAAGGTTATTACAGTAACGTACCTGATGAAGGTTATTACAGTAACGTACCTGATGAAGGTTATTACAGTAACGTACCTGATGAAGGTTATTACAGTAACGTACCTGATGAAGGTTATTACAGTAACGTACCTTATGGAGGTTATTACAGTAACGTACCTGATGCCGGTTATTACAGTAACGTACCTATGAAGGTTATTACAGTAACGTACCTGATGAAGGTTATTACAGTAACGTACCTGATGAAGGTTATTACAGTAACGTACCTGATGAAGGTTATTACAGTAACGTACCTGATGAAGGTTATTACAGTAACGTACCTGATGAAGGTTATTACAGTAACGTACCTGATGGAAGGTTATTACAGTAACGTACCCGATGAAGGTTATTACAGTAACGTACCTGATGAAGGTTATTACAGTAACGTACCTGATGAAGGTTATTACAGTAACGTACCTGATGAAGGTCATTCCAGAAACGTACCTGATGAAGGTTATTACAGTAACGTACCTGATGACGGTTATTACAGTAACGTACCTGATGAAGATTATTACAGTAACGTACCTGATGAAGGTTATTACAGTAACGTACCTGATGACGGTTATTACAGTAACGTACCTGATGAAGGTTATTACAGTAACGTACCTGATGAAGGTTATTACAGTAACGTACCTGATGGAAGGTCATTCCAGAAACGTACCTGATGAAGGTTATTACAGTAACGTACCTGATGACGGTTATTACAGTAACGTACCTGATGAAGATTATTACAGTAACGTACCTGATGAAGGTTATTACAGTAACGTACCTGATGAAGGTTATTACAGTAACGTACCTGATGAAGGTTATTACAGTAACGTACCTATGAAGATTATTACAGTAACGTACCTGATGAAGGTTATTACAGTAACGTACCTGATGAAGGTTATTACAGTAACGTACCTGATGGAAGGTTATTACAGTAACGTACCTGATGAAGGTTATTACAGTAACGTACCTGATGAAGATTATTACAGTGACGTACCTGATGAAGGTTATTACAGTAACGTACCTGATGACGGTTATTACAGTAACGTACCTGATGAAGGTTATTACAGTAACGTACCTGATGAAGGTTATTCCAGTAACGTACCTGATGAAGATTATTACAGTAACGTACCTGATGACGGTTATTACAGTAACGTACCTGATGAAGATTATTACAGTAACGTACCTGATGAAGGTTATTACAGTAACGTACCTGATGACGGTTATTACAGTAAAGTACCTATGAAGGTTATTACAGTAACGTACCTTATGAAGGTTATTACAGTAACGTACCTGATGAAGGTTATTACAGTAACGTACCTGATGAAGGTTATTACAGTAACGTACCTGATGACGGTTATTACAGTAACGTACCTGATGCAGGTTATTACAGTAACGTACCTGATGAAGGTTATTACAGTAACGTACCTTATGGAGGTTATTACAGTAACGTACCTGATGAAGGTTATTACAGTAACGTACCTGATGAAGGTTATTACAGTAACGTACCTGATGGAAGGTTATTACAGTAACGTACCTGATGAAGGTTATTACAGTAACGTACCTGATGAAGGTCATTACAGTAACGTACTTGATGAAGGTTATTACAGTAACGTACCTTATGGAGGTTATTACAGTAACGTACCTGATGAAGGTTATTACAGTAACGTACCTGATGAAGGTTATAACAGTAACGTACCTGATGAAGGTTATTACAGTAACGTACCTGATGAAGGTTATTACAGTAACGTACCTGATGCAGGTCATTACAGTAACGTACCTGATGAAGGTTATTACAGTAACGTACCTTATGGAGGTTATTACAGTAACGTACCTGATGAAGGTTATTACAGTAACGTACCTGATGAAGGTTATTACAGTAACGTACCTGATGAAGGTTATTACAGTAACGTACCTGATGAAGGTTATTACAGTAACGTACCTGATGAAGGTTATTACAGTAACGTACCTGATGAAGGTTATTACAGTAACGTACCTGATGCAGGTTATTACAGTAACGTACCTGATGAAGGTTATTACAGTAACGTACCTTATGGAGGTTATTACAGTAACGTACCTGATGAAGGTTATTACAGTAACGTACCTGATGAAGGTTATTACAGTAACGTACCTGATGGAAGGTTATTACAGTAACGTACCCGATGAAGGTTATTACAGTAACGTACCTGATGAAGGTCATTACAGTAACGTACCTGATGAAGGTTATTACAGTAACGTACCCGATGAAGGTTATTACAGTAACGTACCTGATGAAGGTCATTACAGTAACGTACCTGATGAAGGTCATTCCAGAAACGTACCTGATGAAGGTTATTACAGTAACGTACCTGATGACGGTTATTACAGTAACGTACCTGATGAAGATTATTACAGTAACGTACCTGATGAAGGTTATTACAGTAACGTACCTGATGACGGTTATTACAGTAACGTACCTGATGAAGGTTATTACAGTAACGTACCTGATGAAGGTTATTACAGTAACGTACCTGATGGAAGGTTATTACAGTAACGTACCTGATGAAGATTATTACAGTAACGTACCTGATGAAGGTTATTACAGTAACGTACCTGATGAAGGTTATTACAGTAACGTACCTGATGCCGGTTATTACAGTAACGTACCTATGAAGATTATTACAGTAACGTACCTGATGAAGGTTATTACAGTAACGTACCTGATGAAGGTTATTACAGTAACGTACCTGATGGAAGGTTATTACAGTAACGTACCTGATGAAGATTATTACAGTAACGTACCTGATGAAGGTTATTACAGTAACGTACCTGATGAAGGTTATTACAGTAACGTACCTGATGAAGATTATTACAGTGACGTACCTGATGAAGGTTATTACAGTAACGTACCTGATGACGGTTATTACAGTAACGTACCTGATGAAGGTTATTACAGTAACGTACCTGATGAAGGTTATTACAGTAACGTACCTGATGAAGGTTATTACAGTAACGTACCTGATGCAGGTCATTACAGTAACGTACCTGATGAAGGTTATTACAGTAACGTACCTTATGAAGGTTATTACAGTAACGTACCTGATGAAGGTTATTACAGTAACGTACCTGATGAAGGTTATTGCAGTAACGTACCTGATGAAGGTTATTACAGTAACGTACCTGATGAAGGTTATTACAGTAACGTACCTGATGAAGGTTATTACAGTAACGTACCTGATGAAGGTTATTACAGTAACGTACCTGATGCAGGTTATTACAGTAACGTACCTGATGAAGGTTATTACAGTAACGTACCTTATGGAGGTTATTACAGTAACGTACCTGATGAAGGTTATTACAGTAACGTACCTGATGAAGGTTATTACAGTAACGTACCTGATGGAAGGTTATTACAGTAACGTACCCGATGAAGGTTATTACAGTAACGTACCTGATGAAGGTCATTACAGTAACGTACCTGATGAAGGTTATTACAGTAACGTACCTGATGAAGGTCATTCCAGAAACGTACCTGATGAAGGTTATTACAGTAACGTACCTGATGACGGTTATTACAGTAACGTACCTGATGAAGATTATTACAGTAACGTACCTGATGAAGGTTATTACAGTAACGTACCTGATGACGGTTATTACAGTAACGTACCAGATGAAGGTTATTACAGTAACGTACCTGATGAAGGTTATTACAGTAACGTACCTGATGGAAGGTTATTACAGTAACGTACCTGATGAAGATTATTACAGTAACGTACCTGATGAAGGTTATTACAGTAACGTACCTGATGAAGGTTATTACAGTAACGTACCTGATGCCGGTTATTACAGTAACGTACCTATGAAGATTATTACAGTAACGTACCTGATGAAGGTTATTACAGTAACGTACCTGATGGAAGGTTATTACAGTAACGTACCTGATGAAGATTATTACAGTAACGTACCTGATGAAGGTTATTACAGTAACGTACATGATGAAGGTTATTACAGTAACGTACCTGATGAAGATTATTACAGTGACGTACCTGATGAAGGTTATTACAGTAACGTACCTGATGACGGTTATTACAGTAACGTACCTGATGAAGGTTATTACAGTAACGTACCTGATGAAGGTTATTCCAGTAACGTACCTGATGAAGATTATTACAGTAACGTACCTGATGACGGTTATTACAGTAACGTACCTGATGAAGATTATTACAGTAACGTACCTGATGAAGGTTATTACAGTAACGTACCTGATGACGGTTATTACAGTAACGTACCTGATGAAGGTTATTACAGTAACGTACCTGATGAAGGTTATTACAGTAACGTACCTGATGGAAGGTTATTACAGTAACGTACCTGATGAAGATTATTACAGTAACGTACCTGATGAAGGTTATTACAGTAACGTACCTGATGAAGGTTATTACAGTAACGTACCTGATGAAGGTTATTACAGTAACGTACCTATGAAGATTATTACAGTAACGTACCTGATGAAGGTTATTACAGTAACGTACCTGATGGAAGGTTATTACAGTAACGTACCTGATGAAGATTATTACAGTAACGTACCTGATGAAGGTTATTACAGTAACGTACCTGATGAAGGTTATTACAGTAACGTACCTGATGAAGATTATTACAGTGACGTACCTGATGAAGGTTATTACAGTAACGTACCTGATGACGGTTATTACAGTAACGTACCTGATGAAGGTTATTACAGTAACGTACCTGATGAAGGTTATTCCAGTAACGTACCTGATGAAGATTATTACAGTAACGTACCTGATGAAGATTATTACAGTAACGTACCTGATGAAGATTATTACAGTAACGTACCTGATGACGGTTATTACAGTAAAGTACCTATGAAGGTTATTACAGTAACGTACCTTATGAAGGTTATTACAGTAACGTACCTGATGAGGATTATTACAGTAACGTACCTGATGAAGGTTATTACAGTAACGTACCTGATGAAGGTTATTACAGTAACGTACCTGATGCAGGTTATTACAGTAACGTACCTGATGAAGGTTATTACAGTAACGTACCTTATTGAGGTTATTACAGTAACGTACCTGATGAAGGTTATTACAGTAACGTACCTGATGAAGGTTATTACAGTAACGTACCTGATGGAAGGTTATTACAGTAACGTACCTGATGAAGGTTATTACAGTAACGTACCTGATGAAGGTTATTACAGTAACGTACCTAATGAAGGTTATTACAGTAACGTACCTGATGAAGGTCATTTCAGAAACGTACCTGATGAAGGTTATTACAGTAACGTACCTGATGACGGTTATTACAGTAACGTACCTGATGAAGATTATTACAGTAACGTACCTGATGAAGGTTATTACAGTAACGTACCTGATGAAGGTTATTACAGTAACGTACCTGATGACGGTTATTACAGTAACGTACCTGATGAAGGTTATTACAGTAACGTACCTGATGAAGGTTATTACAGTAACGTACCTGATGGAAGGTTATTACAGTAACGTACCTGATGAAGATTATTACAGTAACGTACCTGATGAAGGTTATTACAGTAACGTACCTGATGCAGGTTATTACAGTAACGTACCTATGAAGGTTATTACAGTAACGTACCTGATGAAGGTTATTACAGTAACGTACCTGATGAAGGTTATTACAGTAACGTACCTGATGAAGGTTATTACAGTAACGTACCTATGAAGATTATTACAGTAACGTACCTTATGAAGGTTATTACAGTAACGTACCTGATGAAGGTTATTACAGTAACGTACCTGATGACGGTTATTACAGTAACGTACCTGATGAAGGTTATTACAGTAACGTACCTGATGAAGGTTATTACAGTAACGTACCTGATGGAAGGTTATTACAGTAACGTACCTGATGAAGATTATTACAGTAACGTACCTGATGAAGGTTATTACAGTAACGTACCTGATGAAGGTTATTACAGTAACGTACCTGATGCCGGTTATTACAGTAACGTACCTGATGAAGGTTATTACAGTAACGTACCTGATGAAGGTTATTACAGTAACGTACCTGATGAAGGTTATTACAGTAACGTACCTGATGGAAGGTTATTACAGTAACGTACCTGATGAAGATTATTACAGTAACGTACCTGATGAAGGTTATTACAGTAACGTACCTTATGAAGGTTATTACAGTAACGTACCTGATGAAGATTATTACAGTGACGTACCTGATGAAGGTTATTACAGTAACGTACCTGATGAAGGTTATTACAGTAACGTACCTGATGAAGGTTATTACAGTAACGTACCTGATGAAGGTTATTACAGTAACGTACCTGATGAAGATTATTACAGTAACGTACCTGATGACGGTTATTACAGTAACGTACCTGATGAAGATTATTACAGTAACGTACCTGATGAAGGTTATTACAGTAACGTACCTGATGAAGGTTATTACAGTAACGTACATATGAAGATTATTACAGTAACGTACCTTATGAAGGTTATTACAGTAACGTACCTGATGAAGGTTATTACAGTAACGTACCTGATGACGGTTATTACAGTAACGTACCTGATGAAGATTATTACAGTAACGTACCTGATGAAGGTTATTACAGTAACGTACCTGATGGAAGGTTATTACAGTAACGTACCTGATGAAGATTATTACAGTAACGTACCTGATGAAGGTTATTACAGTAACGTACCTGATGAAGGTTATTACAGTAACGTACCTGATGCCGGTTATTACAGTAACGTACCTATGAAGGTTATTACAGTAACGTACCTGATGAAGGTTATTACAGTAACGTACCTGATGAAGGTTATTACAGTAACGTACCTGATGGAAGGTTATTACAGTAACGTACCTGATGAAGATTATTACAGTAACGTACCTGATGAAGGTTATTACAGTAACGTACCTGATGAAGGTTATTACAGTAACGTACCTGATGAAGATTATTACAGTGACGTACCTGATGAAGGTTATTACAGTAACGTACCTGATGAAGGTTATTCCAGTAACGTACCTGATGAAGATTATTACAGTAACGTACCTGATGACGGTTATTACAGTAACGTACCTGATGAAGATTATTACAGTAACGTACCTGATGAAGGTTATTACAGTAACGTACCTGATGACGGTTATTACAGTAACGTACCTATGAAGGTTATTCCAGAAACGCCTCTTGTGCACTAAATTTGATATAAATTTTATCAAACTTTGTGTTTATCTTAAGCAATACATGTAAATAGTTCAGGCATTTCTATCCTTTAGGATAACCAATAGTAAAGTCGTAGACAGTCGCAAAAAAACATTACTTGCAATTTTGTGTGAGTCGACATTTTGTTGAACTCTTTGGTATTGAAGAATACACAATTTGCATTATTCTACGTCACACCATTTCTTCCGGTTTCCTTGCACAATACAAAATAACACTTGCCAACGACACAGATTCCAATATAAGAAAAGTCTGAAGATTTCAAGGTGGGATTGTGAATCTGTAACTCGAAGAAAGACAGACAACACAATGACCAAAAGAAAAAAGACGAAAGGACAAACAACGATATACAATACATTACATAGAAAACTAAAGATCGAATAACACGAACCGCGCTAAAATAGGTTTGATCTCGGGTGCTCTGGAAGGGTAAGCAGTTGCTGCTCCACACGTGGCACCCTTCGTGTTATTCTTGTTACAACCCCGGTTATAAGCCATGAATGGGGAAAGGACCGAAGATAAGCATTTTTTTAAAATGACAGTGGTCAACTCAGTACTAAAATTTATGATAAACGGGATGACTTCAATTTTAATATCATAAATTTTCCAAATATGTGCAGCAATATACCAGCTTCCCCTGCATGTGGTGTTTACATCTCGCAATTGATTCGTTATGCAAGGGCCAGTAGCAATTATTTTGATTTCTTGAAACGTCATCTTTATCTGAGAAACAGGCTACTGGACCAGGGTTATAAAAAGATTCGCCTTATTCGATCTCTTAAAAAGTTTATATTCCGATACCAAGATCTTGTCGAAATATATTCTGTCTCTGCAGAGACGATAATAAACGATAGATTTTCATAAAGTAATTATGGAAAATGTATAAAGATAAGGATTAAGTAATCATGGTTTAGACATTACGTCATTCAACATCTCATTTGAAATCAAATTGTGTAAGAAGATGACCGAACCGTTCTGCAGAGACGATAATAAACGATGGATTTTCATAAAGTACTGCGTTGACTACTAGTATACCTAATTTGTCC